>BSBM01000765.1:9182500-9900000 GCA_027924585.1 Larix kaempferi | reverse complement strand
TAGATCGAACTATCATCCAATAAGAAGAGAGACATTTGTATTTTGATTCTTCCACCAAAATTGTGTCCTCCATCAATAGTACTTGTCTTGACAAAGCATCTGCTTGATTATTTAATACCCTGAATATGTGAGTGAAAGATATAAACTTGAAAGAAGTCGATATTTCCTTCACGAGGGTATCCAAAGCTTACAACTAAGTATGCCAGATATCATGACTATTTTTCATCCAATTTATAACAAGAGTCAATCCCATGTGGGGTATGGTTATATATTTATAGAGACAATGTTTTATAAGGATTACAAATGGAGAAGACATATAGTTCAATATTGAAATGATCATGTTATTTTGAAGAAATCATATATACAAGCCATAGCCCACTTTTTATAAGCTAGCAAAGAATTGTGCATAACAAGATTGTCGAGTAGCTTGCAAAAGCTAAATGTTACTTCTAAATTAAAAATGACAAGGAAATGGCCATATATTGCATGTAGTGAAATGGTGTTTTTGGAGAGAAGATCGTATGTAATCATTCTTGATATTGTGTTGTATTGACTCGATTGTGGTACATATGGGGTTAAATGTGTATGTAGAAAGGGTCGACCTAATAGAGGGGAGCCCTATTACTTTTTTAACCTACACTTCAAATGTTACAAAGTGCAATCCTAGGGGCACTTATGAAAATTGTCCAATGTCAACACAATGATATTGTCTCTCACTTTAAGGGGGGAACCCTATAAAGATTGATTTTAATGTATTTTCAAGAATAAATTCAATATTGGAATTTATCAAGTCTAGCACCTATCCAATTTGGGCTATGGAGTTAGGGAATATTTAGAATAAAAGGGTTAGAATATGATGCATAAAACGCAATTGAGATATTATAAATGTGTCATAATTAGTCCAAAACATGTTTTCAAGTCATGCAAGAATAAAGTGAGAGCCTTTAAACAAGACACACCTTCACAACCATGAAATTATAGCCAACATTAAAAAAGGCAACAACAAAGTCTTTGAAAAAGTAGAAATTATGACAACAAAATATTTCAATAATTTAATATTACATCAAGGATTAGAGAGAGCTTAACAATCTCAACCCTAACCTTTTCTTTTGGGACAAAATTGCCCTTTTACAAAGATCATTCCAATAACAAACCAATTACAATTCTTGCAAAAACCCTAATAATCTATGAAAAGAATAAAGAGATGAAGAATCCTCAACTTGAACCAATGTCTTTCTTTTAATCCTCTTAAATATGTTAAACTAGGTGCTTGGAGGGGAATTCCCTATCTTCCAACCATGTCTTTAGAAAATGAGAATAGTTCTCCTTATACGGATTTCCTTTCAACAAATTCTCCAATAAGATATTATTTCTTTTAAAATCCCCTATAATCCTCCCCAAGTGAAGTGCTCCCTTTTGTCTTGTAAGTGAATAAAATAGCTCCATGATGTCATTTGTCATCTCCATAACAAAAACTATTTTTCCTTTCCATAATTCCATTTGGCATGTCCTCATGTAAAGATATTGCCTCCAAATATGTAGAAAATCTTCGAACAATGTGTCCTTACCTCCAAATACCTCAAAAGGTGAAATATACTTCCAATATATGAAACTAGATTAAATAATGTGTCTTTACCCCTAGAAATTCTCATCAAATGGGAAACATACTTCTAAATACATGGAAGTTGTTCCATTAGGGTTATTTCTTACCTTCAACATTCCTTAGCCTCATTCTTGAATAGGGTGTTCAACCTTAAGTGGGATTTGAACCAATATTGAGTGCAATTTAGTGCCACATGGCACCCTTCTAGGTAGGGTGTTTCTCATTTTATGCTCATTAACTCCTTTCCTTGCCATAAATCATGTTATGGACCCCATTAAGGTAGAAAATTTTCTACTTTGGGTCTCCTTTGAACCCTACCTTGTCACAAATCTTACCTTGGAGATCTCCCTTGGTATGGCATTCATCTTCTAAGGTTATCTTCTTGCTTACATCATCCATCCATGTGGTATTTATCCCTAGGTTCAACTTAAGAACAACGTGCTTCATCAATGATGCAACAAATGGTAGTGCAAGCCATGTAACCATGCCTCCAAACATGTAGAAGTGCCACCATCAAAACAATATAACCCCTTTACACATTTGTTCTTCCCTTGAATGATGAATGTTACTCGGGCAAGATAGAACAAGGTGCATGATCTTGAAGGTTCGCAGCCTGTAATCATCCCTGCTCTACCGGTGAGAGAAAGATGCTAATGAAAATGTGAAATAAGCTAGGCATTTTTAGTTGGTAACAATCTAGCTCCATATGGGGATTACGCATCCTTGTAGGGTGTAAGACAATCCTAAAATCATTCATATTTATTCAATTTGTACTTGCAAGGTCATTAAAAGGAACCATTGTCCAAGACAAGATGGATAAAAAAATTCACATCGCTATCACATGTTACATAATGTCTTCAAGCTCAATTTATTACAAATACTTGAGTAGATTCATCTGAATACACATTCTCAGGGGACTTTACAAATAAGGCTTCAACCAAAAATGACAAAGAGAGCATAAATCAAATATTTTGCCCATAAACATTGATTTTAATCTTCTTACCCTACACTACAATAGAAGATGCAACACTAAATTTATATCAATGAGCCACTACAACCAACCACCATATTAGCTCAACAAGAACATGAGACCTTCCCGTGTGCTTGGTAATAAACCAAAACAAGTCCACATGAAACATGTTGGAAGGGTACTCTAGAACATCCACAAATGTACTACTAAAGATTGTAGTGAACTCTTGATAGAGTACAAAAAATCAAGATCAAATTGATGTTGATGTGTGTCACACTACATGAATGATTTATCCATTGTTGGATAGGGTTGGTATATGTTAGGATATTCCTATACTCCATCCTAGTCCCACCAGTATTTTGATCATTTACATTTTCAGTCATGCATGCACTTTTAGGGTTTGCATGCATTCCAGTCATTAGTCCCAGCACCTAGCCCTCGGTTAGCTAGCCCCCGAAGCTTCCTTCCACTCAGTTTCAGCCCTCCTAGCCTGTCATACACCCTCCTTTCACCTAATGCATGAGAAGGGCGCCTTTCTCAGCTACTAGTCCAATTTACTTCAGTTATCCACCAATCTTTCCTTAATTTGAGGCCAGACTGACTCCTCACTGATGTTATCCCTCTGATTGACCTCCAATGAGACATGACTACCTGTTCTGACTCTAGTTAGCTCCTCATGCACCCTCCACTGAGCCTCCTTCATTCAGTTACACCTACCACACTCAGTTTGACTGGCGGTTGACAGTTTCTTGTGCATTGATGACTCCACCGATGATCAGATAGACTACTAGTTGTGCTCCGATGACACTCCAGTGATCTTTTGATCACTCCATGAAGGTGAATTCGAATTGCCACCTTAGGCATTCGAATCCTCATGCATTGTACTACTTATTGTCCATATTGTGATTAATTAATTAGTGTGTGTGAAGTATTTTTGCTTCTATCTGAGTTCTACTATATTATTATTATGTTGCTCATTATATTGCATTGACCACTCTTCTTCTATTTTCATGCTTAATCAATTACTTTCTTGTGAGGTATACATCATCTCTTAGATCTGCTGTGAGGATTTTCACAGTATATGCATAACCTCCAAACTAAGTATGAGGCAACCCATTATTGTTATGATACCTTGCAAAATGCTCCCCAAAAATCTACTTGAATCCTCCAACAATCTTTCTTTCTTGTTGCTAGAAAATTCGACTGGTAAACATCAAGAAACAAGTAATGAGTGGGAGGTTCCATGAAAATATGCAATGAATCAACCCTCTTATGTTGCTATCCATAAATCATGTGCCATATGCCTAAAAACATTATATTTAAAAAGATATATCATATCAAAGGTTAGGGTATGAAAACCCCTTTTTGATGGTTGAAAAATACTACCACATGTCAACCATATTTATGATGTCACCCTATATATTAATCTACCCTGAAAATGCACTCTTTTATAGATTTTACATGCATGTTATGATTCTTGGCTGCAAATATTAGTAGCTGCAATTTTTATTTTTGTGTGAATGTCTCATGATCATTCACCTTGTGCTGTAACAAATTTTGTTTCATCACTACTACATTTGGGGTTGAAATTCAATATTATTTCGAGTAAGTGTCAATAAGTTGTTGCAAATGCAATGATACATTATTTGATGATTGGTAAAAAAACACATTATACATTTATTTTTGGATGCCACACTGATATCTAATCAAATTCTAACTGATTGCTTTCAACCTAGGAAACATATCACACTTGAAAAAATATATTGAATATGGTATATCTTAAGCAACGCCTTATTGATTCATATTCTATGTTAGCAACATTTGTTAGATGTTAGGGATGTCTCTTAAGTGATGTCACCTTGACAGGTGACTTGTTACATCAATCTAGTTTCGACATTTCAAACATCACTTAAGCAACTTTATGTTCTTTTTAACAAAACATAAAAATCTCTAGCTAAGTTACAAACCTAGATTCATTTGTTTTACTTCTCAATAAGCAACATCACATTGATGAGTGGCTTGTTATAGGATGCTAGTTCGATGTTTCAAACGTCACTTAAATGACATTAAGTTACAACCCTAGATTCATTAGTTTTACTTCCGCCAGTTATTGGCCATTGAATCCTCTTTCCATGGGCTTGTTCATAGTGCATGCATGTAAGTGATATAATACAATGGAACCAATGATGGTAAACTACACTAATTGTCCATTACAAATTACTTTGACATTCCCAAAGCTAATAATGATGACGAGAAAATTTGCCTTAGTCAACACTTTGAAAAAATGTACTTTGATGACTTACCTTTACAAAGGGGTTAGTTCATTCAATTTGCATTAATCTACAATATATGGTTGGTCCAATTCAATTTTTTTATTCTCTTGACATGTTCCTTTATAGAAAAGGTTTCTATAAATTGTACTTAGTATGCACTCTTACAAGTTCTCAACTTGATTGGAAATTGCAATTCTAGACTCTCCATAAGTTATTCCTTCCTCAAAGCCTCTAGAGACTGTTACTTCAACACGTAATGTCAAATGACAACCTTTATCACTTTATTGTCCACGTTTATGGTAGCCATTTCCCAATATTTTTTAATAGTTCAAAACCAAAACAAAACAAAATAAAAAATATACAAAATGTCTAATATGTACTAGACATCACTAGTACTTATTAATACATAATGGATAATTCCATGAGATCCAATACATACTTTAGCATAATGGTGAGTGTTAGCCTTTTAATTATGTTATACAAGTGCTCTATGAGGTGTTTAACTTGTTTCACCAAAATGCAGCACATATCACATGTTCCAGGTCTTTAGCCAATTATTAATTACTTAACCTTCTTCTTGAGATTATAGTTGGCCTTACAATCTCATTAATGAAGCTGATTATAGCTAGCCCCCCACAATATTTTCTCGGTCTCACTTTATCACTCATATTTAGGGCCTAGGACAGTATGTCAATAATGTAAATAATTATTATAATTTATTTTGTGTATTGGGGATAAATGCTTTAAAAAAAAACTATGTGTTCTTATAGTTCCAATGAAAATAATGACGGTTATCCTATATATCTATTAGAGAGGTGTAAGATCAATAACATGCATCACAAATCCCGTGACTAATAGTATAGCACTCAATAACATAAACCTAAATGAAGATGAAATTGTCAAATGGTTATATTCAGGGCACCTTCAATATGATGCCTAGAAATTCCTTCAAATACATGCACTACCCTCCCTATCCCAGTGTCTGTTGTTTTCATGTTCATAAATTAAATACACATATCCTATATTATTCTCCTATTTCTTTTATGCCCCTGCCTTATTAGTTGGTCCCACAAATATATGTTTATCCTTGTGCTTCAAAGACCTCACATGGAGCTTTTAACTGTAAATATAACAATTGGAAATCCATCTTCATGCACTAATGGAGATTTTATTTTATCCAAATATTTACAAAATTTAAACTCATCTTCATTGAGAATCTTTTTCGTACCTGAGTTTTTGGATATAAATTTTAGAAAGATGACATCTATAGAACACCAATTTCTCTAATATTCATGATTAACCATCCTCAAAATATTCCTCTAATATGAAACATATTTACCATTATGTTCCACAAAACCCCAAATTTAGCATCGAGTTGAAATACAAAAACGCCACATAGAAGAGGTGTATTAATACTTTGGCTTTCTATGGGTATAATTATCTTTTCATGTCATCCTCCATCATGCATTCCAATAATATCTCTATTGAATCATTTCCAAGTCCATGTTAAGCATATCTTTCTCATGCATGTAAATCAAAAAGAGAAAACGTAATAGTCCCAAGGCACTACAATTATTGAACACATGTCCTTTCTCATGATCTAGTCATTTCGTTGATAAGAAGTAAGAGCATATGCATGGCCTTTCAAACAATGTAATATTTCATTTTATTTGTAGGGGGAGAACATGACCTTTTGTCATAATCTAGGCATTGGGTGATGTGGATAAGGAGGAGACACCCTTTCTCACAATGTAGGCATTAGGATGATATGGAGAAGGAACATATGTTGTTTCTCACAATTTAGTCATTGTCGATGTAATGAAAAAAAATGCATATCTATTATCACACTCTAAACATGGGGTCAATAAGGTTAAAATAAAATAATAAAACCATTATAAACATATATTGATATAGGCTAAAGGCTAAAATGACCTTGGAATTAAGACTTTTGTTTGAATACATAAGCATATAAGACTTATAAATAAAATATGTTGTATTGAAAATCAAAATAGAAAAATGTAACTAAGGTATGGATCTTTTACAATATAATAAATAATGAAATGTGTTTAGTTAATTTTTCCCTGACAACGAGCCACTTATTGACATACAAAATGTGCTTGATTAATAATGTTTTCAGTGAGAATGTGAACATGCTTATACTTGATTTTTTGTATGATATTTTCATATATTCTAAATCAAAAGAAGTTGAGGAGCATTACTATCTAGATATTGATGAGGAGCATTATTATATAGGCATCAAAGTTGCAGACTTATTAGAATCCCAACAAGGAAAAGAGTTAGATTAGCCTTCATGTACTTGTCATCGTGGACAATAACACCATAGTCTTGGTCATAATAAGGTGTTATTTGAGCCAAACCTGCAAAATCCAAGGAAAACATGATTAAGAAACAAATAGAAACAAAAATAAAATTGTTTTATTTCCTTCAAGTTTGCACTAAAATTAATATATCGATTCTAATTTTTACTTTTGTGTAGATTAAATGTCGCATAGATTATAAGGTTGCAATATTATAAGAAACAGAGACAATATAAGTCAACATATAAGATTGATACTCACTAGAGGTTTCATGTATAGTTTAATCCAATTAAAATGATTTTATCTTCATTTATAATCAATTGTAGAGACCATAACTAAACACCACTACTTAGACCTGAAGTGGAAGCCACAAATATTTTTAATATATATATATATATATATATATATATATAAAGGGCTAGCTCAAGTGGTTGAGTGTTGTAAGTTGTGAGTAGAAGGTCTCGGGGTCAAATCCCCGGGTGGCTATACATTGTTATACAAGGGTCTCACTTGATTTCCCCATTGGGTTAGCTTCATAATCAGAGTGAACAACGTGCGGCCCTTTCGGGTGGGCCCCTGTGATTTCTTACCATGGACATATATATATATATATATATATATATATATATATATATATATATATATATATATATATATATATATATAGAGAGAGAGAGAGAGAGAGAGAGAGGAACTCAATGAAAACCTAATTATAAACTATTTAATGGTTGAACTCATTAATTGGTTGATGATGTGGCATTTTTGTTACTACCTTGAGCTTTTCTTGGCTTTGAGAATGTTTTGTTCTCTATTAATGAGGACAACCATGAAAATGCGGAAGATTGAATTCTCCCCCCTTCTCCTCCTCACATCAATCTCATTTCCCCATACCCAATTTAATTAGTAAACAATGCATAAACACATCATATTGGAAAATAGTTATTATTATTATTATATATATATATTAGTACAAGGAAAACACCTTCTAGCAGAGGTTTTTGTGGAACTTGCACAAAAAAATCTCATTCATCTACTTATAGCGAAGGTGGATAGGCCGAGGTTTTAAATCGATGCGCTAAAAGACCAAACACACATCGGTGCATCACAATTGTAAGAGAACTTTCTTAACGGTGTGCCCCTCTACGACGTGCATGGATGACAATATAGCTCAATGGAAATTATATATATATATATATATATATATATCGTCATTACTTATCTGTGTGTTTTGTGTAACCAGACGCACTGGTGCATGTGGCTGTAACAAAGCACCGAACAAAATCCGAAAAAAAAAAAAAAATATATTAAAAAACATATGATGCTCTTCTTCTATCCATACACATCGGTTTGCCAACACAAAACACTCATCGATGTGCATAAGTGAAAAAAAGCATTGGCACCAAAGACAACATAGCTCAATGTATTTTCAAAAAAATATATATTTCATTCCCATCAAAATTACTAGTGTGTGATAATGAAATAAATGCACCGATGCGAGAAAACCTATATAGCCCCGATCAGATCCCAAAAATGAATAGAATGAACGTACGGTGCTCCACATCTATCGAAACGCATCGGTGCACATCTTTAAAAAAGCACTGGTATGGAAATGTTTCGATGGAATTTTTAATAAATATCTTTATTTTATTTTCCTAGCAAACCATTTTCGGTGCATCTAAATGAAACGAATGTGTCAGTGTGTCTAAATGAAACAGACGCACTGGCGCGTGCGATGTTGCAATACACCGCACTAGAAAAACCTTTTCGTCATATATCCATTACGACTCTCCAATGTGTTAGATCTATAATGAGGCGTCTATCCATGAAAAGATAACATGCATCAAATAATATGTAAAAACAATTATAAAAAAAAATTCCAAGCGGTGCATACTACGAAACTAAGCGCAACAGTGTGTATCTAACAAATATGCATCGGTGTGCCACAAAATTGGGTACATCGGAACAAGGTTCAATAAAATAAAAAAATGGCTACGAAATGTTATTTTTTTATTTTCTAAGAGTCAAAGACCACCTTGACCCACCCAAGCACCAGTGTTGCTTTATGACACCCACGCCCCCCCATACATGGTGTGCCTTTTTGGATTTCACCTGTGATTTGATTGGTCGTTGGAGTTAGAAATTTTCCACGCGGTTGGAAACTTTGGTCTCTTATATACATGGCAACCATGCCTCCTAGGAAAGCAAGAGTCCTCTTTTAATTTTCTAACGGATTAAAAACTGAAAATTTCTTTGAATTGTGTTTTTTTTTCAAAAAAAACTTATAAGTGTGTACTGCACATCTTATGTTTGGTTCGCACTGACATCGATACATTGGTGCATTGTTTTTAAACAGAGAGCGAACCTGCAACGAGCTCCCTTATAAAAAAATTGGTGCACCGCCCAGTTTACATAACTCGTATGCATCGTTTTGTGGTGCATGCGAATAAATAATAATGCACAGCTAAACTTCATGAACAACTAATTTTAAAAAATTCACAGTGTGATCTAAATAACTACACGCACTATTATCAGTGCTTTACCATAAACATGACACACCATTCACATTTTGTGAATCCATATGCAGACTAACCTTTCAACCAAAAAATTAACACATACACAGTGCTATTTAAAAATTTAGACGCACCATGAACGCTACATCAATCTGCTTAATGTGTACCATGAAATTATTTTCAAAATACGTGAATAAATTTTAACACCTAAAACATGTAATATCTTTGACATCATATCGATGCTCACTACATACAAAGACGCATCGGTGCTAAGAAGATATTGATGCACCGACTACGGTGTGTCTTAATAATAAGCACAATCCAATATATGAATAAAAAAAAATTTGGTCAATACTTTGTTTATATACAATTGCATCATTGTATACTAATATACAAAGCACCGAATTATTTGTATTTTAAAAAATGTTTTTTAATTAATCAATCTTGAAATATTCACATGCAATGTTTCTGGTGCATGTTTTGTTTCTAGCACCAAAGATTATATATTTAAAAAAAATGTATTTAAACGGTGCGCTTTAAATATTCGCACGCACCATTTTCAGTGTGTGTTTTGTTTTCTGGGACCGAAAGTTCTATATTTTAAAAAATGTTGTTATTTAAGCAGTACACTTTAAATATTTTCAAGCACATAGGTTGGTGCATGTTTGGTTTTCTAGCATCGCGAGTGGTGCTATTAGATAAAATAAGCATTGGTAACGATGCGTGACTGTTTTATGGGCACACCAAGAACCTTTGAAAAAAAAATTGACAAAAAAATTTATTGTCTACTTTTGATAAATGTAAATGTATTTATTTATGTATGTATGTATCTATCTATATGTTTATGAAGAAATTTATATGTGTTTAATTAGAGAGAAGAGAGATGAGGGCATTACCAAGAATGGCAATATTGGCAGGACCAGTACAATGTTGTATGTGAGTGGGAGATCAGAGAAAGGGAGAAGTATTTTCTCCCTCAACTTATTACCCCGTAGACTAGACATCTTTTATGCCATGTTGGCCTCCAAAAGTATTATGAGGAGGCTTTGTCATTGAGTATGCATTATCAATTGCTGATGCAGTTGATATTTCATTGGGATCGGTGACGATATGATTTTAGGGTGGGTCATGATCTGTGGTTCCAACCCACAAAGGAGGACATCTAATTCATCACATTATTATCTAGGAGAGGGGAGGATTTTCCCCATTTCCTCGATGTCCCACCTGCAATTGTAGCAACCAGTCATATGGCATATGTACTGAGATATGTCAATGATGATGCCACTACCCCTAGTGACTTCCAAGTAGCCAATGGTCAGCTACAGATATCTTCTTTTTGTGCAGAGGAGGTTAGGTGTCTCTCTCTTTTGGTCACAATGGTGGCCCATGTCACGATTGATGGGAAATGCATTAGTTTCCCATTAGTATATTATGTTGATTATTTAGTGTAGAGACCTAGATGCATTAGGTGGTCTTCCATTTTTTTGTGGCAGTTTTGTTTTTCTATGGATCGTTGTCGCGGTATGTTCGATGGTAGGACAGTCTTCCAATTTGCTTCAAATTTATTTTCATTATTTTTTCAGAGGTTTCTAATCGCTCAACCCTCATTCTGCAGCCAACCTCCTAGGTCAATGACCGAGATGTGTATGCGCATGTGGGGGGAGATGTTTCCCAAGAGGGGCCAGTCCGATTTCCTTGGAAGAATCACTTAGGATTCACTTGATTTACTTTCTAGCGAGGATGATAACAACCCTAGATATGGTACCATACCCATACGTGGGGTTGGATTGGCGAGGATGTCCCAACATTCTATTTACCGCAGATAAGCCACTAGTTGATAGAGGTAATATTAGCTTTATGTTTTGATTAATCTAGTTGCATTTTATTGCCTACTTTAATGCATATGTAATTGATTATAACATTTTCTTTACATTGTTTAATTAAATTGTCTAACTATTATTCTCTATAATTTTATAGATATTGGCAGTTATGTTGGGGATGTGCCTCCCCAACCCGATGAGCACATGGACAAGTAGGGGATCTTCCACAATTATAGAGACCCAGCTTGCGGCATAAGCTCGATGCTAGATTCCACAAGGAGATGGAAGATAAGTTGTCTGGCTTGTTGGCTCGACAGGAAGTGCGCCCTGTTCGGGCCAACGAAATCATGAGAGACACATATATTTCTCATATCCAAGGGATCCTCCCACATGATATGGAATTGTCAATATGTCATATCGTGGTTGCGACTAGGCTACTAGAGAGGTGGCAGCTAGCAGGGATCACTACGTGTATTCATCTGATAAGGGTGGTGATCCTCCACCTACTCCTCCACCTCCTCATCCTCCTCCTCCATCGCATCCTCCTTCTCCAAAGTTTGACTGAGCACCCTCTCCTACACCAAAGGATGACCAACCACACTCTCCTCCACCACATGTCATCTGACCACCCTCTCTCGCTCACTCAATCAACCAACCACAAGTCAACTGATCACCCTCTCCTCACCCAGTCAACCCACCACAGGTCGTCTAACCACTCTCTCCTACTCACCCAGTCAACCCACCCTAGGTCGACCGACCACCCTCTTCTCCTCGCCTAGTCGTCCCACCACCCTCTCATCCTCACCTAGTCGACCCACCACCACCTCTTGGTACATCTTAGCACATTTCTCTTTTGGATACGATGAGTATATTAAGTTATACAAATCCACAAGGACATATATTTCAATTGATTTTTTCTACATTTGTACATGTCAAAGGTACTAATGCCCCTAGCTCTGCTGGAGGAGGTATTGATGCCTCTTAATCTGGTGGTGGACCTACTAGCTCATAGAAATTACTAAGCACATCTAGATATCTGAATTTTATATTTGTCTTCATATGTATATTTGTCATATATTATGATTTTCATATTATTGTTCATATATATTATGTTTGTTTCATATTAGTTTATATTGGTGTTGATGTATATCATGTTGCAGATATTTGCCATGTATATTTATGTCATTTTATGTTATGTTGATGTTGTTTGATTTACAAAATGTGTTGTGTGTTAGTGATCTAAATTGGAGATGCAATATAGTGTTTGATTATAGTTGAAGATCATTTATTGTCATTTTTTTGCAATAATTATTCAATGTTATTATATGATAACTAACTGATTTTTTATTTGAGTTATTTAGATGTCTAACTGGTGAAGGTATGATTTTACTATGTTAAAAGTTTATTTTGACAAAATTAAATTTTTTATTTAAAATAATTTAAAATGTATAGTATTAAAAGCCCGGTGGGTTAGCTCAAGTGATTGAGTGTTGTGAAAAGCAAGCAGAAGGCCTCGGGTCAAATCCCTAGGTGGTTATGCATATAAAGGGCCTCACTCGATGTCCTCGTCGAGTTAGGTTGCCAAATCAATGCAACCAAACGGTTTAACTTTGATACCATCCTCGAAATGAGGGGAAGTACCTGAGGGTTTCCCATGATGCATTCCATTGAAAAAAAATGATAGTACTAAAATTGATATAAATATTTAATCATAATTTGTTATGGGTTCGACATGGCTTAAATATATGTATTTTTTAAGGTTGATTAAGTGTGAATTTAATGTTCATTCAAAACATTATGTGGAACAATAGTAACAAATTTCTTTAAAATGATTTCAATTTTTTTGTGTCATTTATTACTGTCTTTCTCTAAAAAAGTGTTCTCTTCATATTAAAAAACATATGGGTTGAAGAATGAATAGTTTGGTCATAGTGTTGTATTGGTAAAGTTGCAAATAGTATGAGTTATCGACATTGGATGCTATTATTATGATTCCACTCTTATATTAACAAGAACCACATGGGGGCATGTACTCCCTGCTCTTTTGATGGGCATGCATTTTTTAATTGTGAATAAGAGATGATGTTGATTGTTTGATTACAATGTGACTGAAACATACAAAAAATAGTAAAAAAATATGTGAAATGTCTTATGCTTGTATATTATGTCTTTGGTCATAGTCATACTTTTAATGGGAAAAAGACCAACTTTAATACAAATGTAATAGAAGTTATTGTTTTTAATTTTAACTTGTATATTTTGTAATGTTTTGGGATTTAATTTTTTCAAAAAACATTACACTTCTTCTTCAAAGTAAAATAATGTTTTTCATAAAATTTTACGCCTCTTAAAATGAAAACACAATGGTTAAAGCATTCTAAATACACAAAATTTTGATCAATTTTTTTTATAATTTTTTGCATCAAAATATACACTTAACAAAGCAATTTAAATTTGCAAAATTTATATCAAAATTATAAATATTTAAATTACATATTGTTATCCATAATTCCACAAATGTTAATTCTAGTATATAAATACCAACACCTTTGACAAATTATCCCATAAATTTTTAATGTCCTACTATAATTATTTACCATTATACTTGGCATCTATATTGATGATAAAAATGAGGGAAATGATCTACCAATTGATTTTATGAGAGCAGGTCTTACAAATTATGTTCTCACTCCACTAGAGAAGAAAACATCCAATGACATCAGACCACCCCAACTAATTCGACCTCATATAGGTGAATTATCATATGGATCTATAAGGCCATGAAACTTGTGAACAATTCCTTCTCAAACATACAAACAATCTCAATGATATCTCGACGCCACTATGGAATGCTAGCCATGTGTATCTCCTTTGATGTGATCCAACGTACAAATGTAAATAATTTAGACATAGCTCATCGTAGATCCTGGGGGAAGTCATAGTTCACACAACCATGCATGAGAAAAGGATAATGACACTACAACATAAACGTGTAAGAAATTAATTGACATAAAATTGTGAATGCATAGCATATAATAATAACCTAAACTACAAAAAAAGCATGTAATTGACATACATACCCTTAGAAGGTTTAGATGGTCATGCAATTTCAACCCTGATAATTCTCCTTCTACTATGAAGCAGTGTTGTAGAGTCGACCCATCAATGAGGCGTCTTCACACTCAATATAGTTGCATCCTTTGCCAAAGAAAGATCATCTTTCTTCAAAATCCATGGGACATCACCCTCTTTAAAAGACCAAGAGGTTCCAACCTCTACTCTACTTTCATTTCTTGGCCAATGTTCCCTTTTAGTCTTCGAAGAAATAAGATCTCTCCTAACAACCAATGTGTCTGGTTTTTTTATGATATGTGCCTCCAAAAAGAAGATGAAATATTTTTTAATACATGCATGGGATTCAGTAAGTGGGAAATCTTAATATGCTCCCAATATGAAAGCTCATTAAACACATGTTTCCTTTTCATCCCAGCGGGCATTTTCTCAACATCTCCGGATGCAGATGAGGACGGAGGAAGGGGTGACGTGGTGGGAGGGATGCATGGAGGGCCTGGCCCGACACGTGCTATTGGATTTCATTTATGAAGGAAGGTGGTGAGTTAAGGCATCATGGGAGAATGGGGGAGTGGGAGGTCTTTCCATGTGGTAAGTGTATGAGTAGGTTGTAGGATTTAGTTGTGGAGATGGATGATGGTAGGAGATGCGGGTTGGTGCTGAGAGAGGCCATAATGGAAACTAGTGTGGTGGGCTATGGTTTTTTGGGTTCATGGGATAATGTCTTGTCTTCCTTTATGGGAGTTTCCCTCTATGGATTCTATGTATCCTCCGGTGTTTTTTGCTTTGTTTTTAAATGATGTGGGGCATTATGCGCTGGTATGGCGAAAGGTGGTGGTGTTATTATGTGTTGATCCCCCGGAAATATTCATGAATTTTGCGTGTTTGCAAACAACAAGATGGATCTGGTGGAGGCGTCGGGGGGTTCTAAGGCGAGGAGGAAACATAGGGAGAGTAGGGAGCAGATGAGGGTTGCTCAGGCAGCCAAGCAGTATCGTTCGTCCATCCCTCCTTCAATCAAAGCAGACCTTGAGATAATAGAGCAGGGCATCTGGTGCGAGGTGGTGGAGAATGCTCCATCCATGGAGTCTGTTGCATTGGAACAATGGAATCAGGATCCGAGGTCCTCGAGGGCGTGGCAGGGATTATATGAGAAGACTGTCATGCTCTATTGGGTTATTAAAGGACTCCTTGGACGTGTTCTTCTGGAGCAGGAGGAGAAGTAGAGTGCTTATGAGATCCCAATGGTGTTTTGGACGGAGTTATATGCAAACACCAGGCTCCTTCATATGAATATTTATGTTGTGGGAAAATAATTAGGTATCCCTTTTCTCCCGCAAATGGGGGTGTTTGCTCCTAGGAAGGTTGACGTGTCGGCGAGGAGAATGAATTTGGGCGAGGACCCTGGTCATGTGGAGTAGGCTCCTCCTTCTGTGAATGTTCAGGTGCCTTGAAGGTCTTACTTGAGGTTCCTGATTTGGATGGCTCTAGGTTCTATCTTCTTTTTTGTGTATGTTATTAGTTCTTGCTGCATAGTTTGTTTTGGCCTCAGGCTGTTATTTTGCTTTAGGTGACTTTCAAGTCCATATGATGTAGAGATTGTGTCTTTGTAGAAGATTTGTTTTGTTATGGTATTGGTTAATAATGAACATATTATGGAATGTTAGTCATGTTTTCTCCTTCAGGGGAGGGGCCCCAGGGGGTTATACTGTTTTATAATCTAGGAATAGTTAGTAGGATGGTTTAGACAAACAGGAAGGATACTTTGATTGGTTTCTGCTGTAATTTTGTATAAACTGTTAATATGATATATCTTACTTACATTAAAAAAGGCATTTTCTCAACATAAGTGTCAAAAAATTCAGGATCATCGAACATAGATTTCCCATTTGAATAAAAAAATTATGTAATTTCCTTCTCCTTTTCTTTGTCATATTCCCTAAGCCAGTTTGTCGGTGTCATTATTTCAAGTCTTTGGGTTCTCCTTAGTTTACCATTGAAAGAAGATGATGCTCTTCTATAAGGGTGGTTATCCGGGAGGAACATCCTCAAGCAATCATACACCGGATTTCGTAGGTGTTTGGACCACCTAGCCTTTATTGAAGGTCCACAACATTTACATCCATGATACCCTTTTGTTACAAGACTTGTGATGTTATTGTATATGAAACACATTAGCGCCAAATAAGGTGGTTGCACCAAATTAAGTTTGTTAAATAACATTATGGATATAACCACATCAATCAACATGATTACCAGAGCAAACTCTTAGTCCTGGATAATCATGGGTAGTGTATGCACATATGCCATACAATGTAAAATACATCTCCACCTAGATGGATCTTGATACATATATACATGTATTCCTTCCCATAATTGCTTGAATTTTCCGAACAATGGTTAGAGGTAGACATCCATATTCTTCACTTGTCTTCTACCAAGAACTATAAGAGCCAACATAAGATGTTCGTTCTTTAGGAACAACCATGGAGGAATATTATTATTGATCACTACCATTGGACAAATTGAATAATTGGTGGTTTGGAGGGAATACAGGTTAACTCCATCCATGGCTATTCTCAATCGAAGGCCTTGTACTTCATCTTTGAATTTATCAGGCCATGTATCCTATATATGTTGCATGGCTATTGAATATGGAGGAATATACATAACTCCTGGATCACTTTTGTGCAAGGCATGCCACCCCTATAACAATATGGCTAATTCATTGCAATGAAAAAGCATTTGAATCCTTGAGATTATAGGCATGTGCCTCAATATATTATGAGGAGGGTCATTTGCCTTACCCTTTTTTAATATCCAGTACATGTTGTGCCCACATTTAGGACATATCTCTTTGTTCTTGTATTTGCCTCTATATAAAATATAGTCATTCAGACAAGCATGATATGATATGTAGTCAACACCCAACTTTTTCAATAATTGCTTTGCTTCTTCAGAATTGTCCAAGAAAATGTTATCAGTTGGAAGTTTTTTTTCTTTGAGTAACCTACAATTAGTGGAAAATATAAATGTATATTTCCACCAAGCATGCAAAAAATATATTTTCATCATTGATTTAATTGGGGCTTGATGGTTAGTTACCTTAGTAGTGCCGAGAAGCACGCATCTAACATACCTTTTGTCCCCAATTAGGTAGACCTTCATCCATGCCTAAAGAGAGGGGTGGTGGAAGTAGTTTTTTGGTTTTTGAAGAAGGCATCAACAATATTAGCATCGTCCCCCAACTCACCTTGTTGGAATGCATTTAGAAACATTCCCTCCATGGCATGGGTATCCCATAATAAATCATCCATACCAACCTCTATATCATTGTTTTCATCGCCAACCCATGAAGAGCTAGTGTTACTATAGATGTTTTGAATTGGTGACTCGAGACATAGTGGGAATTGAATAGGTGGTTGATTCAACCATGCTTTGTATGCTTCCTCTTTGAGCTCTACCCATTTAACAACATTCTCTCAATTTGGCATCGCACTAGGGTGCAAGGGGAGATGGTAGACATGTTGATCCTTGTCGAAATCTTGGTTGCAAAAATATTGAACATTAAATCGATGATATTAGTAAAAATAATGGATTTAGCATGTTGAAACATTATACCAAACATTTATTAGAAGCATATAAATTTTTTCCAATAGTACAGATGTAATCAACCACTTTATAAAACAAATGTGGAATTAAGCAATACATTAACATTAATTCCATTAAAATCCAAAAATACAATTAATTAATTATTGTTTTCTTATGCCCCAAGGGGATGTCTAAAGGCATCCCCAATGCAAGTCATTTTTTACGAGTATTTGGTGGTCTATGAAAGTTATAATTTATTAAAAAATCGTCATCAAGATGCATACTATGTATTACATGCACAACAACAAATATGGATGCCTTATTTTTCATAAATAACTCTTTGTCATTGGAGTGTTCCTCAAATGAACAATGAGCACATGCGGCTATTTATGAACCCTGTAATGTTCCCATGAGTGCGTGGATGACCATCGATATGGTTAAAGTGTCCTTAAGCACAAAATAATTCATGCACATACTATACATGAAAATACTATGTTTGTATTTCACAATATTCAAGTAATTAGATCGACTATAAAGAGGAATACAGTATGGCATAAGTGTCACTGACTGTTTGGGAGGAAAAAATACATGTGAAAGGATAAACAACCCAAGATTTGCAACATCTATTTTAGACTTTGTGATCATGTAACTATTACCACCTTAGGATAATTCAATCACAACATTAGGCACGGGTAGGGAAGACAACCAAGCGCCATACATAGCGCTATTGTAACTTGTTTGGTATTTACTTTGAAGATGGATGGGAAGAGAGAATTCATCGCTACCCTCCAACAATTGAACCGATCTTTGTTTACACTTGGACAATTTTGTTCTTAACTAATACAACTTTCTGGATCTCCTTGTGGAATATATGTTTTGGGTAGTATTGATATCATACATTGGCTCACTAGGACTCTCAATTGACTCAATAGAAGGAGACCAATTGGTTAATTTAGGATGGAACAAGGTTGATTTGGCTTCCAACTTTCAAAGAATGAGCATATGGAAGTGTTCCTACATGTATTTTCTATTTCACCTATTAGATCATTGACCGCAATGGGGGGTATTAAACCATCAACTTTAGGTAGTTGGTCATTAATATAATGGGACAGTGTGGCTCACCTAGGGTTCACCTTCAACCCTTTATATTTTGAACAACCTCATACTAATGGGTGTCATAAAAGAGATCCAGTTCATAATGAAGTACCATTGGTCCAGGACGGTTACTGGATGATGGCATGTTACAGTTGGTGGGGTGAAGTGGCCTTCCATTTTCATCTACCATCTGCTTAAGGTATGTTGCTCCAGATAAGACCTTGCATCTTTTTGGGAGTGGTGGAATATCATGTGCATTCGAACTTGATCCAGAATCGGGACCTTGCAAAATGCAATGCACAATTATTCAAATGCACATGAAAAGACAACATAAATTCAAATATATAATCAAATATAAATAAATATGCACCTACCGGTGATGGAAACAGAGAACTTGAACTTTGAATGATATGGAATGAGTTGGTATTTGAATAATTGACCATTTGATTTATTTCTCTTTCCCCCCATGTAATTGAGTGAAGAATGCAATCAATACATGTGTTCCCTCTTTAAAAAATAAACTATGAAACAAGCTAAGTTCTAGTTTCATATATCGTAACTAGTGCACCAAAAACTTCATAAGCGCACCGGTACGTCATAATAGCAGATACACACCGGTGTGTTATTTGAATAAGCGCATCGATAAGAGAAATCACAAGCACCTCAGCAAAGTACAATCCTCCGCAAACTATTCATTGCAAAAGTTTACATTTGTATTTTTTTGTCTTTCTATGTATCAATGTGCTTATGTCAATAAATCACACCATTGCGAAATTGACTACTTAGTGCACTACTATTTCAAAAAAAATACTCATATATCAATGTTGACTTTTACGACAGATTACATGGTATGTTTGTATAAAAATAGCGCATTGGTGCAATAATTTTCAGATTTGCACACTGAAAACCAGATTTAAAAAATAAAATAAAAAATGATATGTGTGTTTATCATTGATTGGCCGAAAAATCAAATGAGAGAGAGAGAGAGAGAGAGAGAGAGAGAGAGAGAGAGAGAGAACTTAATTTTAAGACAATGAGGTTATAAATAAAAGAAAATCATAATCCCTAAACCTTTTTTGGCCAAAACTTTGAGTAGTGACTTATGCAAGAGAGGTTTACTAGGGAAGAGTTTGGAGAGAGATTTATTTGAAGAGAAATTTTGTAAGGGATCACCATGGAGACATACAACTCTGTAGAGGGACATTTCAAGTAAGTTTTCCTTCATAAGAATAAACAAATGGCATAAATTTTATAATATCTTTGAAGAAAATAGAGAATATAAGAGTTACCTTCAACGATGTGCAAGCAATTGTGTTCTTCTCCCTTCATATTTATCTTCATCACTGCAAACCCAGAGTTCTTCTTGCTTTCCTTTCTTTTTATATTTCACAATAAGATTTGATTTTCAACAATGTAAACTTTTTGGTTATATATATATTAGTATATGGAGGATTTTTTCTCTCTTGGACCAAGATCATAATGCTTTTCACTTCAAAGTCGACCTGTTCGAACTGCCCAGCCAAATTTTTTTTCAAAAATGCTTAAGTTGTTTTTGGTGTGCATTTTACAGAAATGACGCACTGGTGCAATTATATTTCTAAGATGCATCGTTTAAAGTTGATTATTAAAAAAATAAAAACCATTTATGGCACGTATTTACAACACGCACTGATGTGTTTTGTCATATATTGTGCACCGATGCGTAATTTATGTAGTGTGTGCATCATTTGACCTGAATACATTTTTACCTGAAATTCTTTACTTATTGTTTTAAAAAAATATTTGATGATTTTTGTGTTTTTTTATGCAGGGCGTTCATTAATAAAAGATGGGCCATAAAAGATCATAGAATAAAAATCACAACGAAGGGAGTGAGGAAAACACTTCCGACATAAATAACGTGGTAAGTTTTTTGTAATTTTAATATGAAAGAATTATATTGGAACTTTATTTATGTTTTAGTGATGTGTATTGGTTATGCGTGTCATGCAAAGAAAAAAATTAAGGAAACTCTATAAGATTGTTGGTAATTTAAGTGAAGAAGAGCAAAAAAACTTTAAGAAAATATTGCAAACTGAGGAATTAATTGGATTAACATGAGGGTTTTTTCTAACTTCTTACTGACAATGCTTCTCAAGAATAACTACTATCATGTTTCAAAGTTTGGATTTCAAATTTGTTCAACGTTGTGCAAGAACATAGAGCGAGGAAATAGGGCGCACTAAAAAGATAAAAATTAAGAAGAATGTAAATGATGATGATTTGGTCATCAGTTCAACTTGAGTGGTGTTGGAAGTTAATGAGAGGGGAAAAATATTTTTAAAACTTTAAGGGGTATTATGGAAAGAATGTATAGATGTAGTTTTCATTTACAGTACAAAATCAATCCAATGACTCTAAGAATTAGGTTATAATTAAACTACAAGAAGCATTTCTGGAGCATTGGGCATTAAGACCAGTGAAACTTGCAATGGAAAAAACATACAACGACAAAAAAGAATATTTTAAAATGTATTACTGGTAAAAATGTTTTTCTTTAATCTGTACATACTAATCCAGAACATATTTTGTTAATATTTTTGCTTTGCTTATTTTGTGCTTTTCATTTCTTAGGAAGATTGCTAAAATTCCAAAGGAAGAACGATGTGATATATGAAATATGCTAGTAGGGATGTCAAAAAATGTGTACCATGAGATGGTCAAAGAAATGAACATAAACACATCGCATGGGGATCCATTCCAACAACAACATGCATCAAACGTATGTAATCATTGTTTTATTGTTAATGTGCATAGAGTTTAATTCTTGCATAAAATACTAATTTTCAATTGTTTTGTTGTAGCATAAACTAAAAGAAAATGACACCCATTCAACGCATCGTATGGGACGACCAAGCAAAAATGGGTTGATCGCAAAGTTTGTGAGTGCTTGTGGTTTGCTTTATATTTCTTATTTTCTGTGATGTTAATATCATAGTTAATTTAAATCGTCATGGATGTTTTTTAACAGGTATTGGCTTGGTTTTGCAACCAAGCTTAGTGCTATGGGCACCTGCTAACTAGTAGCAGCAGTTTCAATATTAAGCAAAAACAATAAACTAAATCAAAATCTAAACTACACTAGCATGTGCATATCATAATAAACTTTTGAATTAAAAAACAAGAACAAGAAAATAGAGAAAATAAATTTGTATTGATAATGGGGGCAAACAAGTGCTTGCAATAGTAATACCTCCAAATGATGAAGATAGTTGAGAAGCTCCAAGGGTGAGCAGCTCCAAACTCCAAAGGGTCCTTTCTCCAAGGTAGCTACAATGGCCAAAATCTCAAGGGAGATTTTGGCAGCATGAGGATAGGAAGATGGATGGATGTGAAATGAGGAGCCCCTACCACCTTTTTATAGGTTTTGGTGGTGGGGAATACCATTATGGTTTTGTGGAAACTAATGGTATTGACCGACATGGTTTAGGTACTTTTCCCTCCTTTTTCCTTTTTTGAATAAAATTAATATTTTTATTCCCTTTTTAATATTTTTGGGAATTTTTGATCCTTTTTTAGGGTTTTTTATGCTTTTTAAGGAAAAATAATCTTTTTGAGTGGGAAAACGGGTGTACTAAGGTCTTTTGGTGACCTTTTGTTGGCTTTAGAGGCCCAGATGGTGGAAAAGTGGACAAATGGGTCATGTGAATAAGGAAATGAGCTAATGAGCACTTTTTAGGTGTTAACAGATTGCCCCCTGATGTGTGAGGGCAGGAGCTCATCGTATGGCCGATAGACATCATAGTTCTTTTGTATTTTTTCTGGGGTTTTGGGGAGGAGAAGAGACCGATTGGAGACTGGATCCGGGTCCCTTGGAAGCTGCAAAAAATAATCAATATTACATGGCCTCAATATGAATGAGGAATAATCTCTGATAATGGATGAGGCGGGCATACCCATGCTCGTATCAAGACATATATAAACAATTAGTCCCAAGGGGGACCTGAGAAAATACAAAAACAATCTGTTGGTACATCATAATTGTCCAGAGGGGACATCATTTTGGGATGTACTCATGATCATATCATGACTGATCTCAATAACTGATACACTGGAATAACTGATGAACTGCTGAAACTGAAGCTGTCCAACATCTGTAGGGACTCAAAGGCTGTGAGTCATATCTGAGAATTAATGTAACTGTATACTCAAGGGAGTATGAAACTGGGGTACATCTGAATACTGTCGCCATGCGCAACTCGGATATCTATAGGAAAAGTGTAACTGGTTGTATCCATAGGTAGACTCTCAAATGTGGGGGAGTCAAATGGTATCCGGGGTCTTCGACTAATAACTGAACGGACCAATGCCCTGTGTGAGTCTCAACGATGCGATCAAGGTGTTGAAGTCGAGCATGTGAGAAACAACCATTTGGAGAAGCACTGAGGACTCTTCTCGAAATGATTCATAGGCACTCATCATAAATGGTGATGAGTCCAAGGCACAGGGACCTCTAGGTCTATCCTCTGGAATAAATTTGGTTGTCGTCGACAGAGGGAGACCAACAACTAACAAGGCAATGATGTTTCCTTGATAGGAGCGCGAGGTGTAGAACTGAAGAGTGGTAGTACTGATGGTAGGACTGACATACTTTTGGGGATGGGAAGTAACTGGGGTCATATAGTGGGTAGACTCAAACTTCCTTTGTTCAGAGCATGATGACATGGTTGACCTGGCAGCATAGGGAACTGACTTGTAGGTGCGTGGATCATATCTTATAGGGACTAAAGTGTATGTATTGACTCTGGGGGGGTCAAGCTGATGGGTGCTGTCGAGGGGTTCTCAGGGTGACATACTGCAAAATGCTCTGAACAAAGGCGACCAAAATGGAGAAGCTGCCATATGAGTAGACGTGATCTGTCGTGGTACCGAGAAGCACCATTGGGTCCTTCTTCGTAGTTTTGATGAGCTCCAAGAAGGTATAAAAGTGTGCTCTGAAGTGGTACTGTCCTGTGGATTTTGTGAGCCCAGGACTGTTCGTGCTCATTGGTGCTTTCATTTTTAAGGAGTCTGAAAACGATAAGAAGACTCTGCAATGGTTATGATTACTGTCCTGTTGGTTTTACGAGCCCAGGATGGTGATAGCTCGTGGTCGCTTTCATGTTTAGAGAGTCTGAAAGCGGTAAGTGGACTCCATTGGTGTTCTTTTTCGTAAGTTAGTCTCCAAGGCCTGAAAAAGCATAAAATGATGCAAAATGGAGAACTCTTCTAGCCGATGTGACTAGAGTATACCTTTTTCGTAATTAGTCTACAAGGTCTGGAAAAGGGGTAAACTTATACCAGGTAGACACCCTTTCAAATACGTTTAACGAGCATGAAAGGAAGCAAGGTTGCTCGGCAATCTTTTCATTGTTTTAGGAGTCATAAAAGAGCTTAACATAAACTCCCTAAGTGTCTTTTTCGTAAAAGGGATTGCTCGGCCCGAAAAAGGGATAAAATTAAACCGAACAAAAAGGGATTGATGATAGCGAGAAAAGGTCTCAAGCATCATCATGAGTGCGGAAAACTGGATACGGTGACATAAAGATTGTAGAAATGGGGCTACGGCCAATGTGGCACGCAAACCGAGGTGATGGGTGACATTTTTTAAAAAATGCCTGAAAAATCTGGAGGTGAGAGCGAGAAATGATCTCAAGCATCATCACGAGCGCGAAAAACTGAATCCGACGATATAAGGCTTGTCAAAAATGGACGACGGCCGATGTGGTATGCAAACCGAGGTGACGAGGGGGCATGTAAAAATGCCCTAAAAATCTGGGCATGAGAGCGAGAAATGATCTCAAGCATCATCACAACCGCGGAAAACTAAATCCGGCGACATAAGAATCGTCAAAAATGGACAATGGCTGATGTGGCACGCAAATCGAGGCGATGAGGGCACCCAAAAAATGGTCAAAAAATGGACCTGATGAAAAAAGGAAAAGGAAAGATCTATCATGAAGTTCTACAATGGACGGTGGTGTCCATCCGATTTACTATGGGTAAAATCGTTTGAGGTACAACCCGTTGCGTGGGTTGCGGAGGGGGTTGCCTTCTGAATCGGTCAAAATGTATGCCCCCTGGCCGAGGCAAGTGTGTATAATATATGGGCCTTGCCACATGGACACAAACTTTCCTTTCCCAGTTTTGTCATGAGCCTAATCGTAGGCGAGGACAAGGTCTCCTTCAGAAAAAGTTCTTGGGTGGACATGTTTATCATAATTCAATTTGGATCGGTTCTTGGCTACTTCCATGTTTTGAAGGGTTGTGCGCCGATCTTCATCGGCCTGCTCCAGGAGTAGTAAGCGTTGCTCAATTGGGGCAGTGTCTGGTAGGAGTTCAACGGCCATATGTAGGGTTGGAATCTGGCACTCAATGAGGAGGACGGATTCGACACCGTGAACTAAGTGGAAAGGGATAAAACTGGTGGCGGTTTTAGTTGATGTGCGGTATGCCCATAGTGCTGGGAAGAGCATGTGGAGCCAATTTGACTTGTGTTTGTCTACAGTGCGTTGGAGGATGGTTTTCAAAATTTTGTTGATCGCTTCGCCTTGGCCATTTCCTTGGGGGTAGTAAGCAGAGGAAAAATGGTGTTCAAATTTCAGTAAGGTTGATAGTTCTTTCCAGACGGCGTCTTCGAAGTGAGAGTCGTGGTCAGAGACAAGTTGCTTTGGCACTCCAAAACGCGCGATAACATGGTTGAGAAAGAACCGCGCTGTGGTGTCGGCTGTGCAATTGTAATTTGGCATGGCCTCAACCCACTTGGTGAAATAATATACGGCCATAATAATATGTCTGTGACCACTGGCTGACGTGGGATTGCAATCAAGGAAGTCGATGGCCCATTTGCAAAATGGTCCGGCAGTAACGACTGGATGAAGGGGGGCGGGTGGGGTTCTTGCTTTGGGGGCAAAAAGTTGACAGTTTTGGCAATGTTTGACTGCAGTGATGCAATCAGTAAATAATGACGGCCAAAAGTAACCTACACGAATGATCTTTTGGGCGGTGGCCATGCTAGAGAAATGGCCTCCGCAGGCACCGCTATGACAATCATTGAGGACTTTCTCTGCCTCACTATGGGATAGGCAACGTCGTAGGATGGTATCAACGTCGCGTCGATAAAGTACATCCCCTAACAAGAGGTATCGGGGGGCTTGGTGACGTATACGACGACGTCCGTCACGATCGATGTGGGGTTGAAATTTCTGTGTGCGGAGGTAAATTAGGATGTCACCGTACCATGGGTCGTCAAACGAAATAATGAAGATGTGATCATCAATCAGATCCGTTTGAATAGCAGGTGATGACGAAGAGGATGGGAGGCCAGTGATGAGATGGGCAAGTGCGAGGGATTTGGTGCTCTTGGGGGTTTTGAAAGTGAGGTCATACTCCTGGAGGATAATGACCCATTTAGAAACACGACCTTGTAGGAGTCGGCAGTTTAGGAGATAGACCATAGGGTTGGAGTCGGCGATGACTGTGGTATGACCGAGCAGAATGTAGTGTCGTAATTTTTGGACGGAAAAGACTACAGCTAGGGCTAATCTTTCCTCGTATGGGTAACGTAGGGGTGGGCCAGACAAGGTCTGGCTGACGTAATAAATGACATGTTCTTGGTGGGAGGCATCTTCTTGGACCAAGACTCCGGACACGGCATGTTCAGATGCCGAGACGTAAAGGATGAAGTCCTGAGAGAAATCTGGAGGGGAGATCAAGGGGGCTTGTGTGAGAGCTTTCTTGAGGGCTTCGAATGCCGTGTCTGCTTGCTCATCCCAAACAAAGGGTATGTGGGTGCGAAGTAGGCGTAAGAATCTGTGAACTTTGGTGGCGTAATCAGGCACGAAGCGACGAAGGAAATTGGACCGCCCCTGCAAAATCTGGAGTTGTCGAAGCGTGCACGGAGAGGGAAGGTCTAAGATGGCTTTGACTTTCAGGGGATCAACAGTAATTCCATCCTGGGAAACAATGAAACCCAACAAACGGCCTGCAGGAACGCAAAAGACACACTTGTGTGGGTTCAAGCGGATTTTATATTTGCGACAACGCAGGAAAACTTGTCGGAGGTCGTTAAGGTGGTCTGATCGTTTCCGGGAACGAGCTGTAAGGTCATCAAGATAGACCAGCAGGATATGGACCAAGTCGTGAAAACAATAGGTCATGGCCCGCTGGAAGGTGGCACCAGCATTTTTGAGGCCGAAAGGCATGACACGATAGGCAAATGTGCCCCATGGGGTGGTGAAGGCAGTCTTGTACTGATCCTCCTTACGGATCTGAATCTGGTTGTATCCGAAAAAATTGTCCATGAAAGATAGGACTTCATGTCCCGCACATGCATCGATGAGTTGGTCAATGAATGGTGTGGGGAAATTGTCTTTGAGATAGGCACGGTTTAAATCACGGAAGTCTGTACATACTCTAAGGGTGCCTTGTTTTTTGTTGACGGGAACGGGGTTTGAAACCCATGTGGTATAAGGAATAGGATAAATGAATCCTGCTTCGCGAAGTTTCTCAACCTCGGCTTTAACAGCGGGGAGCTTGGAAGGATGAATGGGTCGTTGTTTCTGACGAACGGGGGGGACATCAGGCCATGTGTCAATGTGGTGCTCTATAATGGCGGGGTCAAGACCAGGCATTTCGGTATAGGACCAGGCAAAGACATCACGGAATTCTTGAAAAAGTTTTTTGTATGCCTGAGTCTCCGCTTGAGTGCAAGATGCACCCAGCGAGATGAGCTCAGGTTTCCCAGGTGTGGTGGAAATATCAATTTGTATTATGGGGGAAATGTTGGACATGTTCCCTTCTTCGAAGGCATCTGGTGCTGGCATGGGGTCCTTGAACCAATCGACCTTAGTGGGTATGAAATCTTTCGATTCGACGGATAGATGGTTAGATTCCGTGGATGTAGACGCCTCTAGGAGGAAGTAGGAGTGATGATGCATATCGTCCCAAGGGTAGTCGGGCGCAGTGAGTGTTTCCAAAATTTGCTCATCAGTATTGAAGTAGTCAGACCACAAATCAAGGGGTTCTGGTTTGAAAGTGGTAGTCGAAGAGATCATATAAATGGTGCTAATCTCTCCGGATGAGGATGATGTGGGAGGGTAGATCTCCTCGATGAGGGGAGGAGATATTTCTAAGTCGACGTTATTCAACTCATACAACGTTGCTCTCTAATCTGGGATATCAGGACAGTGATGTGAGTAGTGACCGTAAACACCGCATATGGCACAAGGGTGGTTGGTGCGTAGTGATTTATCGCGAGGCTTGGGGTTTTGGTCGAGTTTCACAACCGGGATGTTGGGGTCGTCGTCAAGCATTTGCATGTGTTCCTGTAATGCAGGTAACTGTGGACACTGATGGGTTGGATGGCCTAACTCATCACACAACGAGCATTTGGGAGGAGCACGGAACACGGGGGGAGGTTTAACTTTTTTGGGAGGAGGTACGGCAGTGTATGGTTGTGGGCCTCTGCCCCCAGTGGGCCTGATGAGAGGAGGGGGATTCGTAGATGACGAAGGAGTGGTGATACCGGGAGGTGGTTGGGTGGAAGTGACAATGGGTTGCACCGGTTGCAGGATGACATTTGGTGTCGGCGGGGGAACGGGAGGTGAAATATACCACACGAGTAATCCCAATGTTAACCCGGGGAGACTAAGGGTAGCCATAACCAGAGCGCTTACTACACCTGAGGGAGGAAATAGGAAGGGGATGTGTGGATGGGTGTAACACCGATGTGACTAGGGACCAATTGTGGTTTAGGTAACAAGGATGGTTGATTGTTGGTTGTTTGTGTATTGTGGGAAATAGTATAGAGGTCCGCGACGTGGGTCTCTGGTGATGGTGGTGGAATGGACTGGAATGTAGAAGTCATCGACGCGTCAGAGTAAAGTCTGGGTCCCACTGAGGAAACGAATGAGTTAGTTGCACCACAAACAGGTTGTTTAACCATGGGGAGAACATTTTCAGGTGCAGCGGGGGCCTTGGGATCGTAATAGGTGAGTTGGTCAACCTTGACCACGCGTCCCTCATGGGGGAACTGCATGGTACGAAAAACGGATGAGGCAACAGCCGGCATGGCATACATGTAGCTGCGGCCAAGTAAAAGGTTATAGTCAAGTTGGGCATTGATGACCTCAATGTCAATAAGCACGGTTTTACCCGCCAGCTGGACGGGGACATTAGCTAAGAGACCTTGGGGTTGTGCCGAACGGCCGTCATAGGCTCGCAACGCAGTGGTGGAATGCTGGAGAGTAGGAGATCCCAACTTCTGCCAGACGAATGTGGACATAACACATGTGGAGGCACCTTCATCGATAATGCATCGATGGATGACAAGATTCTGAATGGAAACGGAAACTTGGAATGCTAAAGTAGATGGTAAGCGTGGTTCGGACTGGTCTAAATCAAATGCGATCAGTTGTGAATCATTGGGATCAATAGCGCCAATGGCAAAGAGCAAAGTCTTGCGCTGCGAAGGATAGTTTTTTAAGACTTCTAAAGCAGACATGGCTACAGGAGATTGGGCTAAGTCATCTACAATGTTGTAATTTGACGCAGCACGAGCATTGGGGTTATTATTGATGCGACGAAGTGGGAAGCGAGGTGCTTTGGAAGCGCCATCAAGTGGAGCTGGAGGTATACGTAATGTTTGATCTATGGGATTAACGTTAGTGTTCTTGTCGGCTGGAGGGGCTTCAGAGGTGGAGCCATATTGGTTCCGACGGGTTTGGAGGTTGGCATCGATGGTTGACATCATCAACGAGTGGTGAGTACCTGAATCAAAGATGGGTTGATCAGGAGCTGCATAAGTGATCTGTTGTGGTGGCGCGTTGCCCTGGGGGGGAGCTAACGACTGAGTGTTCACTACGCCTTGGGTTGGAAAGGGATTTTGCAGCACCAAAGGTTGATGTTGAGGTGGTGGAGGGTTGGGTGGCGGCTGAGGAGTCGCTTGCCCTTGACGATGGGCATCGTCAGTCCAGAGTTGCCAAGCTCGCTCCAAATGTGGGAAAGCATGTGTGTAATGACCATAAACCCCGCAAATAGAACAAGGATGGTTTGTTCTAAGGTTTATGTTTTTGGGTTGCCTGGGATTACGATCCGGATTCCGGTTGGGAGGAGCAGCATTGTTATTTTGCGGAGGATTGGGAGGTGGAGGACCTTGCTGCTGTTGTTGGTTATTTCCGCGGTTACGTCCTCTTCCACGCTTCTGTTTCCCACCCTGGTTGCGCTGGTTGTTTTGGTTCTGGGGTTGGTTATGCTGTGTGTACACTTGCCCTTGAGCAGTGGGAGGATTTTGGTTCGCCGCAGGTGTAGGAGCAGGTTGCGGTGCATAATAAGCTGGCGGGGCTGGAGGTGGTCCAGTTACCTGCTGGGGTTGTTGGTAACCCTGAGCTATTGGAGGTGTTGGGCTAGCTATCGCAGCTTGCTGTGGATAATACACTGGTTGAGGTGCGGCTGGGGGGGCGTATGCGGGTGTTGCATGACCAAAGCACTGAGGTGGACATGAAGGTCCGTGGGTGTGGTAGTGATGTGCCATGGGAGCATATGAATTGGTTGCTCCAGATTGAGATGTATCCCGCGAAAGGTCGGGGCCATGGCTAGGATGTGCAATGGAAAAGGGTTGGGGATGTGAGGCCATACGACTAATGATGCCATCGGCGGCATGAGATGCCCCCGGCGCATCGTGTTGGGATGACTCGGCCCGAGGGGCGTCTGGTATAATGGTATACAGATAACCTGACTGGGCGTAAATGAGGTCAAACTGCTAAGCTTTGAGGATGGCTTCTTCTTTAGACTAGGGTCATTCGGATGCCACATCCTTCGCAATGAGAGGGAGGAGGGATTTTAGGGACCAATCTAAGAAGATGCGGTCATCTAACTTGATTTTGCAGAGGCTTCGGCGTCGACACCACTCATGAATGTGGTCGGTGATGTGGGTGGCCGTGTTCTGTCTGCAAGACAGTAGGATCTCGACGTCCGCATCATAGCGGACAGGTAACTGAAAGAACTGCAGGAAGGTCGAGGCAAGGGAGGTAAAGGTGGCATGGGTCCCATGGGGCTGCTCGATATACCACTTAGCTGCAGAGCCAGTGAAGGTGCGTTGTAACAGACGGAGGCGGACAGAGTCATCCACTATGGAGTTGGAGGAACACCATAGATGGAAGGACATGATATGGTTCTGGGGTTCCTCACCTTCCTTGCCCTCAAACTTAGGGATGTCGGAGGGGAGTTTGGTGGGCATGTGAGGCCACGCAGGGTCGTGTCTGATAGGATCATTGGTTAACCTGGCTAAGTCTGGTAAGTTCTGACTCGCCATGTACGGTAAGCTAGCAGATGGATTTGGCGTAGTGACTGGGACATGACTAGTCATGGTGGTATGATGTAGGGGTCCAGTAGCCCCTAAGGGTATGCTAGGTATTGAAGGTATGTGTCCTCCAATAGATGTGGTCTGGTATGGGCCAGCGTTTCTGAGTGCAACATGGGTTACACCGGGGTTAGGAATAGTAGTGGTGATTCCTGGAATCTGGGTTGTGGTAATCAGAGGGGGTGTGACCCCTATGTTGGGCATACCCATAACAGGTGGTGGCCCCGTGTTGGGAATTCCTATAACAGGAGGTGGCCCTGTGTTGGGCATTCCTAAAGGTGTAGTGTTCCCCATATTAGGCATACCTAGGGGGGTGGTTGTTTCCATGGATGGCACCACAGTAGAAGGGTCTGTGGATGTATCTCCTATGGTGCTGGTAAAAAGTGGGTCGAATTGTGTCCCAACCATGAGGTTGATTGGTAATAACTCGGTAGGGTTTTCGGATTCTGCCTCAAAGTCAGATGTGAAATGAGGCGTGTCAGAATCGGATGACTGTCTGTTTGACCGACGATGTGTTGAGTCAAGGGATAAGGCTCGGCGTCGGTGACGTGGAGAGCCAAGTAGACTGAACTCTGGGAGTTCGCCCTGAAAACGACGAGAGCGTCTAAAATTCTCAATGGTGAGAAATACGTTTTTGTGTAAAAATCTGTATGGTATAAGGTGGTAATGTATAAAGAACTCTAAACCCTAATGCAACCAGGGGTGCAAGAAGGGGAGTGAAAATGAAGGCTCTTAGGCCAAAAAATCAACCTCAAAAAGGCACTTATTGTATCAGCTGTGCTATAATAAGTGCAGAGATGCAAAAAATGGTCAGAGTACCAACATGCAAACAACTTCTAGAAAAAAGAGGTGTAACTAGACCAAAGGTTAATTGTATCATGCAAACACCTAACTAAAAGTATTGTGAATCAACAAACGATATTCTCTGCAAGGTGATGAAATCCAAGTCAGACAATATGGGTGTTGAATACACGGCTAGATATCCCCCTACCGGGAGGGATACAGGGTAATCAATCCTAAAGAATGGCAACTAGGATACTCCGTTCATGACACGTCCAGAAAAGGTAAATCTGCCATTTGGTCCTTTTACCGCAATATCCCTATATAGGGATATCCTGAGAACTGCGAATGGTAGCCCTTCGGTTACTGAATAGATTTCGGTATTCCACTCAGGCTTCCGGAACCATCCTCGCGACTTCAACCCTCCTAGGGGAGAGGCCTTCTGATAAACTGGTTATGACCGTGCCAAAAAATACCAGGAGATTTTGGTTCCCTAATGGACAACAAATATGTCTCAGATGTAATAACTGAGGGGTGTTATTGGAACACCTATCCCCTCAATATTACCTAGCTACAAAGTTCTTTTAAGTGTTCCCCAAGTGGGGTTAAAAGTTGGTTGAAGTTAGGGTACTTTTTAAGGCTCAGTTTAAATTAAGTGTTTGAGTGGGTGCACGTGTGGTATTTTAAAATGAAATTGAAAAAGTAAATGCTTTGCAGAAAATATTCAAAAAACAAAGGATCTTTTGAAATAGTAAAGCAAATAATATGACTTTTTCAATAAATGGAAATTAAATGCTTTGCAAAGATGATTCAGAAAACAAAGGATCTTTTGAAATAGGAAAGCAAATAATATGACTTCTTCAATAAAGGAAAATTAAATGCAAAGACTATTCAAAAAACAAAGGATCGTTCGAAATAGAAAAGCAAATAATATGACTTCTTTAAGAAGTAAACAGCAAAATTTTAATCTAGATAAAATGAAAATAAATCCTTCTTTCAATTTCTGAAAATTTTTAAAAAGATTTTTTCAAAGGTGCATTCAAATAGTAAAATTTTCCTATGGTTGTAAACAATGCTGGAATTTTAGTACAGTAAAAAGTGCTATGTGGGCAGAAAATACAGTAAAAAATTAATTTTTTAAACGGATTGGCCAAATGGAAAAAAAAATGGCAGCGCGGGTTCTGACAGAACAGCCGCGATGGACCGCGCGGGTTTTTGTCGCACAGTCGCGATGGACAGCGCGGGTTTCAGCTGCGAATCCGCGATGGACCGCGTGGGATTTCGTCACACAGTCGCGATGTGCAGCGCGGAAAATGTCCGCGAAGCCACGATGTGCAGCGCGCTAATGGGTCGCAAAGCCGCGGTGAACCGCGCGGAAAAGGGCCGCGCAGTCGCGATGAGCCGCATGACTGTTGGGCAAAAAGCCGCGAGGTGAAAGCCGTACGCGGATGCTGAAAAACGAACCCAAAAATTGAGAATTTTGGGCTATTAATGGCAATGAAATGGGCCAAGATCTAGAACAACAATGGATCTGCTGTCTAGGGTGGCAGATCTATGAATTAAACTAACTAATACAATAAAAAACTAATATCTAAAAGTGAGATCTAAAGATTCGAAAGCAACGGAGTCGCCAAAAACTGTTGGCTTGGTTTTGCAACCAAGCTTAGTGCTATGGGCACCTGCTAACTAGTAGCAGCAGTTTCAATATTAAGCAAAAACAATAAACTAAATCAAAATCTAAACTACACTAGCATGTGCATATCATAATAAACTTTTGAATTAAAAAACAAGAACAAGAAAATAGAGAAAATAAATTTGTATTGATAATGGGGGCAAGCAAGTGCTTGCAATAGTAATACCTCCAAATGATGAAGATAGTTGAGAAGCTCCAAGGATGAGCAGCTCCAAACTCCAAAGGATCCTTTCTCCAAGGTAGCTACAATGGCCAAAAGCTCAAGGGAGATTTTGGCAGCATGAGGATAGGAAGATGGATGGATGTGAAATGAGGAGCCCCTACCACCTTTTTATAGGTTTTGGTGGTGGGAAATACCATTATGGTTTTGTGGAAACCAATGGTATTGACCAACATGGTTTAGGTACTTTTCCCTCCTTTTTCCTTTTTTGAATAAAATTAATATTTTTATTCCCTTTTTAATATTTTTGGGAATTTTGGACCCCTTTTTAGGGTTTTTTTTATGCTTTTTAAGGAAAAATAATATTTTTGAGTGGGAAAAGGGGTGTACTAAGGTCTTTTGGTGACCTTTTGTTGGCTTTAGAGGCTCAGATGGTGGAAAAGTGGACAAATGGGTCATGTGAATAAGGAAATGAGCTAGTGAGCACTTTTTAGGTGTTAACAGATTGCCCCCTGATGTGTGAGGGCAGGAGCTCATCGTATGGCCGATAGACATCATAGTTCTTTTGTCTTTTTTCTTGGGTTTTGGGGGGGAGAAGAGACCGATTGGAGATTGGATCCGCGGCCCTTGGAAGCTGCAAAAAATAATCAATATTACATGGCCTCAATATGAATGAGGAATAATCTCTGATAATGGACGAGGCGGGCATACCCATGCTCGTATCAAGACATATATAAACAATTAGTCCCAAGGGGGACCTGAGAAAATACAAAAAAAATCTATTGGTACATCATAATTGTCCAGAGGGGACATCATTTTGGGATGTACTCATGATCATATCATGACTGATCTCAATAAATGATACACTGGAATAACTGATGAACTGCTGAAACTGAAGCTGTCCAACATCTGTAGGGACTCAAAGGTTGTGAGTCATCTCTGAGAATTAATGTAACTGTATACTCAAGGGAGTATGAAACTGGGGTACATTTGAATACTGTCGCCATGCGCAACCCGGATATCTATGGGAAAAGTGTAACTGGTTGTATCCATAGGTAGACTCTCAAATGTGGGGGAGTCAGATGGTATCCGAGGTCTTCGACTAATAACTGAACGGACCAATGCCCTGTGCGAGTCTCAACGATGCGATCAAGGTGTTGAAGTCGAGCATGTGAGAAACAACCATTTGGAGAAGCACTGAGGACTCTTCTTGAAATGATTCGTAGGCACTCATCATAAATGGTGATGAGTCCAAGGCACAGGGACCTCTAGGTCTATCCTCTGGAATAAATTTGGTTGTCGTCGACAGAGGGAGACCAGCAACTAACAAGGCAATGATGTTTCCTTGATAGGAGCGCGAGGTGCAGAACTGAAGTGTGGTAGTACTAATGGTAGGACTGACATACTTGTGGGGATGGGAAGTAACTGGGGTCATATAGTGGGTAGACTCAAACTTCCTTTGTTCAGAGCATGATGACATGGTTGACCTGGAAGCATAGGGAACTGACTTGTAGGTGCGGGGATCATATCTTATAGGGACTGAAGTGTATGTATTGACTCTGGGGGGGTCAAGCTGATGGGTGCTGTCGAGGGGTTCTCAGGGTGACATACTGCAGAATGCTCTGAACAAAGGCGACCAAAATGGGGAAGCTGCCATATGAGTAGACGTGATCTGTCGTGGTACCGAGAAGCACCATTGGGTCCTTCTTCGTAGTTTTGATGAGCTCCAAGAAGGTATAAAAGTGTGCTATGAAGTGGTATTGTCATGTGGATTTTGTGAGCCCAGGACTGTTCGTGCTCATTGGTGCTTTCATTTTTAAGGAGTTTGAAAATGATAAGAAGACTCTGCAGTGGTTATGATTACTGTCCTGTTGGTTTTACGAGCCCAGGATGGTGATAACTCGTGGTCCCTTTCATGTTTAGAGAGTCTGAAAGCGGTAAGTGGACTCCATTGGTGTTCTTTTTCGTAAGTTAGTCTCCAAGGCCTGAAAAAGCATAAAATGATGCAAAATGGAGAACTCTTCTAGCTGATGTGACTAGAGTATACCTTTTTCGTAATTAGTCTACAAGTTCCGGAAAAAGGGGTAAACTTATACCAGGTAGACGCCCTTTCAGATACGTTTAACGAGCATGAAAAGAAGCAAGGTTGCTCGGCGATCTTTTCATTGTTTTATGAGTCAGAAAAGAGCTTAATAGAAACTCCCTAAGTGCCTTTTTCGTAAAAGGGATTGCTCGGCCCGAAAAAGGGATAAAATTAAACCGAACAACAAGGGATTGATGATAGCGAGAAAAGGTCTCAAGCATCATCATGAGTGCGAAAAACTGGATCCGGTGACATAAATATTGTCAAAATGGGGCTACGGCCAATGTGGCATGCAAACCGAGGTGATGGGTGACATTTTTTAAAAAATGCCTGAAAAATCTGGAGGTGAGAGCGAGAAATGATCTCAAGCATCATCACGAGCGTGAAAAACTGAATCCGACGATATAAGGCTTGTCAAAAATGAACGACGACCGATGTGGTATGCAAACCGAGGCGACGAGGGGGCATGTAAAAATGCCCTAAAAATATGGGCGTGAGAGCGAGAAATGATCTCAAGCATCATCATAAGCACGGAAAATTGAATCCAGCGACATAAGAATCGTAAAAAATGGACGACGGTCGACGTGGCATGCAAATCAAGGGGACGAGGGCGCCCAAAAAATGGTCAAAAAATGGACCTGATGAAAAAAGAAAAAGGAAAGATCTATCATGAAGTTCTACAATGGACGGTGGTGTCCATCCGATTTACTATGGGTAAAATCGTTTGAGGTACAACCCGTTGCGTGGGTTGCGGAGGGGGTTTCCTTCTGAATCGGTCAGAATGTATGCCCCCTGGCCGAGGCAAGTGTGTATAATATATGGGCCTTGCCACATGGACACAAAATTTCCTTTCCCAGTTTTGTCATGAGCCTGATCGTAGGCGAGGACAAGGTCTCCTTCAGAAAAAGTTCCTGGGTGGACATGTTTATCATAATTCAATTTGGATCGGTTCTTGGCTGCTTCTCTGTTTTGAAGGGCTGTGCGCCGATCTTCATCGGCCTGCTCCAGGTGTAGTAAGCGTTGCTCAATTGGGGCAGTGTCCGGTAGGAGTTCAACGGCCATATGTAGGGTTGGAATCTGGCACTCAATGGGGAGGACGGATTCGACACCGTGAACTAAGTGGAAAGGGGTAAAACTGGTGGCGGTTTTAGTTGATGTGCGGTATGCCCATAGTGCTGGGAAGAGCATGTGGTGCCAATTTGACTTGTGTTTGTCTACAGTGCGCTGGAGGATGGTTTTCAAAATTTTGTTGATCGCTTCGACTTGGCCGTTTCCTTGGGGGTAGTAAGCAGAGGAAAAATGGTGTTCAAATTTCAGTAAGGTTGATAGTTCTTTCCAGACGGCGTCTTCGAAGTGAGAGCCGTGGTCGGAAACAAGTTGCTTTGGCACTCCAAAACGCGCGATAACATGGTTGAGAAAGAACCGCGCTGCATTGTCGGCTGTGCAATTGTAAGTTGGCATGGCCTCCGCCCACTTGGTGAAATAATCTATGGCCATAATAATATGTTTGTGACCGTTGGCTGACATGGGATTGCAATCAAGGAAGTCGATGGCCCATTTGCAAAATGGTCCGGCAGTAACGACTGGATGAAGGGGGGCGGGTGGGGTTCTTGCTTTAGGGGCAAAAAGTTGACAGTTTTGGCAATGTTTGACTGCGGTGATGCAATCAGTAAATAATGACGGCCAAAAGTAACCTGCACGAATGATCTTTTGGGCGGTGGCCATGCCGGAGAAATGGCCTCCGCAGGCACCGCTATGACAATCATTGAGGACTTGCTCTGCCTCACTATGGGATAGGCAACGTCGTAGGATGGTATCAACGCCGTGTCAATAAAGTAAATCCCCTAGCAAGAGGTATCGGGGGGCTTGGTGACGTATACGACGGCGTCCGTCACGATCGATGTGGGGTTGAAATTTCTGCGTGCGGAGGTAAATTAGGATGTCACCGTACCATGGGTTGTCAGACGAAATAATGAAGATGTGATCGTCAATCAGATCCGTTTGAATAGCGGGTGATGACGAAGAGGATGGGAGGTTAGTGATGAGATGGGAAAGTGCGAGGGCTTTGGTGCTCTTGGGGTTTTTGAAAGTGAGGTCATACTCCTGGAGGATAATGACCCATTTAGCAACACGACCTTGTAGGAGCCGGCGGTTTAGGAGATAGACCATAGGGTTGGAGTCGGCGACAACTGTGGTATGACCGAGCAGAATGTAGTGTCGCAATTTTTGGACGGAAAAGACTACAGCTAGGGCTAATCTTTCCTCGTATGGGTAATGTAGGGGTGGGCCAAACAAGCTGGCTGACGTAATAAATGACATGTTCTTGGTGGGAGGCATCTTCTTGGACCAAGACTCCGGACACGGCATGTTCAGATGCCGAGACGTAAAGGATGAAGTCCTGAGAGAAATACGAAGGGGAGATCAAGGGGGCTTGTGTGAGAGATTTCTTGAGGGCTTTGAATGCCGTGTCTGCTTGCTCATCCCAAACAAAGGGTATGTGGGTGCGAAGTAGGCGTAAGAATCCATGAACTTTGGTGGCGTAATCAGGCACGAAGCGACGAAGGAAATTGGACCGCCCCTGCAAACTATGGAGTTGCCGAAGCGTGCACGGAGAGGGAAGGTCTAAGATGGCTTTGACTTTCAGGGGATCAATAGTAATTCCATCATGGGAAACAATGAAACCCAACAAATGGCCTGCAGGAACGCAAAAGACACACTTGTGCGGGTTCAAGCGGATTTTATATTTGCGACAACGCAGGAAAACTTGCCGGAGGTCGTTAAGGTGGTCTGATCGTTTCCGGGAACGAGCTTTAAGGTCATCAAGATAGACCAGCAGGATATGGACCAAGTCGTGAAAACAATAGGTCATGGCCCGCTGGAAGTTGGCACCAGCATTTTTGAGGCCGAAAGGCATGACACGATAGGCAAATGTGCCCCATGGGGTGGTGAAGGCAGTCTTGTACTGATCCTCCTTACGGATCTGAATCTGGTTGTATCCAGAAAAACCATCCATGAAAGATAGGACTTCATGTCCCGCACATGCATCAATGAGTTGGTCAATGAATGGTGTGCGGAAATTGTCTTTGGGACAGGTGCTGTTTAAATCATGGAAGTCAGTACATGCTCTAAGGGTGCCTTGTTTTTTGTTGATGGGAACGGGGTTTGAAACCCATGTGGTATAAGGAATAGGATAAATGAATCCTGCTTCGCGAAGTTTCTCAACCTCGGCTTTAATAGCGGGGAGCTTGGAAGGATGAATGGGTCGCTGTTTCTGACAAACGGGGGGGACATTAGGCCATGTGTCAATGTGGTGCTCTATAATGGTGGGGTCAAGACCAGGCATTTCGGTATAGGACCAGGCAAAGACATCACAGAATTCTTGAAAAAGTTTTTTGTATGCCTGAGTCTCCGCTTGAGTGCAAGATGCACCCAGCGAGATGAGCTCAGGTTTCCCAGGTGTGGTGGAAATATCAATTTGTATTATGGGGAAAATGTTGAACATGTTCCCTTCTTCGAAGGCATCTGGTGCTGGGATGGGGTCCTTGAACCAATCGACCTTAGTGGGTATGAAATCTTTCGATTCGACGGATAGCTGGTTAGATGTCGTGGATGTAGATGCCTCTGGGAGGAAGTAGGAGTGATGATGCATATCGTCCCAAGGGTAGTCGGGTGCAGTGAGTGTTTCCAAAATTTGCTCATCAGTATTGAAGTAGTCAGACCACAAATCAAGGGGTTCTGGTTTGAAAGTGGTAGTCGAAGAGATCATATAAGTGGTGTTAATCTCTCCGGATGAGGATGATGTGGGAGGGTAGATCTCCTCGATGAGGGGAGGAGATATTTCTAAGTCGACGTTATTCAACTCATACAACGTTGCTCTGTAATCTAGGATATCAGGACAGTGATGTGAGTAGTGACCGTAAACACCGCATATGGCACAAGGGTGGTTGGTGCGCAGTGATTTATCGCGAGGCTTGGGGTTTTGGTCGAGTTTGACAACCGGGATGTTGGGGTCGTCGTCAAGCATTTGCATGTGTTCCTGTAATGCAGGTAACTGTGGACACTGATGGGTTGGATGGCCTAACTCATCACACAATAATCATTTGGGAGGAGCACGAAACACGAGGGGAGGTTTAACTGTTTTGGTAGGAGGTACGGCAATGTATGGTTGTGGGCCTCTGCCCCCAGTGGGCTTGATGAGAGGAGGGGGATTCGTAGATGACGGAGTGGTGATATCGGGCGGTGGTTGGGTGGAAGTGACAATGGGTTGCACCAGTTGCAGGATGACATTTGGTGTCGGCGGGGGAACAGGAGGCGAAATATACCACACGGGTAATCCCAATGTTAACCCGGGGAGACTAAGGGTAGCCATAACCAGAGCGCTTACTACACCTGAGGGAGGAAATAGGAAGGGGATTGTGTGGATGGGTGTAACACCGATGTGACTAGGGACCAATGGTGGTTTAGGTAACAAGGATGGTTGATTGTTGGTTGTTTGTGTATTGTGGGAAAGAGTACAAAGGTCAGCGACGTGGGTCTCCGGTGACGGTGGTGGAATGGACTAGAATGTAGAAGTCATCAGCGCGTCAGAGTAAAGTCCGGGTCCCACTGAGGAAACGAATGAGGTAGTTGCACCACAAACAGGTTGTTCAACCATGGGGAGAACATTTTCAGTTGCAGCGGGGGCCTTGGGATCGTAATAGGTGAGTTGGTCAACCTTGACCACGTGTCCCTCATGGGGGAACTGCATGGTACGAAAAACGGATGAGGCAACAGCCGGCATGGCATACATGTAGCTGCGGCCAAGTAAAAGGTTATAGTCAAGTTAGGCATTGATGACCTCAATGTCAATGAGCACGGTTTTACCCGCCAGCTGGACGGGGACATTAGCTAAGAGACCTTGGGGTTGTGCCAAACGGCCGTCATAGGCTCGCAACATAGTGGTGGACTGCTAGAGAGTAGGGGATCCCAACTTCTGCCAAACGAATGTGGACATAACGCATGTGGAGGCACCTTCATCGATAATGCATCGATGGATGACAAGATTCCGAATGGAAACAGAAACTTGAAATGCTAAAGTAGATGGTAAGCGTGGTTCGGACTGGTCTGAATCAAATGCGATCAGTTGTGAATCATTGCTATCAATAGCGCCAATGGCAAAGAGCAAAGTCTTGAGCTGAGAAGGATAGTTTTTTAAGACTTCTAAAGCAGACATGGCTGCAGGAGATTGGGCTAAGTCATCTACAATGTTGTAATTTGACGCAGCGCGAGCATTGGGGTTATTATTGATGCGACGAAGTGGGAAGCGAGGTGCTTTGGAAGCGCCATCAAGTGGAGCCGGAGGTATACGTATCGTTTGATCTGTGGGATTAACGTTAGTGTTCTTGTCGGCTGGAGGGGCTTCAGAGGTGGAGCCATATTGGTTCCGATGGGTTTGGAGGTTGGCATCGGCGGTTGACATCATCAACAAGTGGTGAGTACCCGAATCAAACATGGGTTGATCAGGAGCTGCATAAGTGATCTGTTGTGGTGGCGCGTTTCCCTGGGGGGGAGCTAACGGCTGAGTGTTTACTACGCCTTGGCTTGGAAAGGGATTTTGCAGCACCAAAGGTTGATGTTGATGTGGTGGAGGTTTGGGTGGCGGTTGAGGAGCCGCTTGCCCTTGACGATGGGCATCGTCAGTCCAGAGTTTCCGAGATCGCTCCAAATGTGGGCAAGCATGTGTGTAATGACCATAAACCCCACAAATAGAACAAGGATGGTTTGTTCTGAGGTTTATGTTTTTTGGTTGCCTGGGATTTCCATCCGGATTCCGGTTGGGAGGTGCAACATTGTTATTTTGCGGAGGATTGGGAGGTGGAGGACCTTACTGATGTTGTTGGTTATTTCCGCGGTTACGTCCTCTTCCACGGTTCTGTTGCCCACCCTGGTTGCGCTGGTTGTTTTGGTGCTGGGGCTGGTTGTGCTGTGTGTACACTTGCCCTTGAGCAGTGGGAGGATTTTGGTTCGCCGCAGGTGCGCAAGCAGGTTGCGGTGCATAATAAGCTGGCGGGGCTGGAGGTGGTCCAGTTACCTGCTGGGGTTGTTGGTAATCCTGAGCTATTGGAGGTGTTGGGCTAGCTATCACAGCTTGCTGTGGATAATACACTGGTTGAGGTGCGGTTGGGGGGGCGTATGCGGGTGGTGCATGACCAAAGCACTGAGGTGGACATGAAGGTCCGTGGGTGTGGTGGTGATGTGCCATGGGAGCATATGAATTGGTTGCTCCAGATTGAGATGTAGCTTGCGAAAGTTCGGGGCCATGGCTAGGATGTGCAATGGAAAAGGGTTGGGGATGTGAGTCCATACGACCAATGATGCCATCGGCGGCATGAGATGCCCCCGGTGCATCGTGTTGGGATGACTCGGCCCGAGGGGCGTCTGGTATAATGGTATACAGATAACCTGACTGGGCGTAAATGAGGTCAAACTATTGGGCTTATAGGATGGCTTCTTCTTCAGACTGGGGTCGTTCGAATGCCACATCCTTCGCAATAAGAGGGAGGAGGGATTTTAGGAACCAATCTAAGAAGATGCGGTCATCTAACTTGATTTTGCAGAGGCTTCGGCGTCGACGCCACTCATGAATGTGGTCAGTGATGTGGGTGGCCGTGTTCTGTCTGCAAGACAGTAGGATCTCGACGTCCGCATCATAGCGGACAGGTAACTGAAAGAACTGCAGGAAGGTCGAGGCAAGGGAGGTAAAGGTGGCATGGGTCCCATGGGGCTGCTCGATATACCACTTAGCTGCAGAGCGAGTGAAGGTGCGCTGTAATAGACGGAGGTGGACAGAGTCATCCACTATGGAGTTGGAGGAACACCATAGATGGAAGGACATGATATGGTTCTGGGGTTCCTCACCTGCCTTGCCCTCAAACTTAGGGATGTCGGAGGGGAGTTTGGTGGGCATGTGAGGCCACGCAGGGTCGTGTCTGATAGGATCATTGGTTAACCTGGCTAAGTCTGGTAAGTTCAGACTCGCCATGTACGATAAGCTAGTAGATGGATGTGGCGTAGTGACTGGGACATGACTAGTCATGGTGGTATGATGTAGGGGTCCAGTAGCGCCTAAGGGTATGCTAGGTATTGAAGGTATGTGTCCTCCAATTGCTGTGGTCTGGTATGGGCCAGCGTTTCCGAGTGCAACATGGGTTACACCGGGGTTAGGAATAGTAGTGGTGATTCCTGGAATCTGGGTTGTGGTAATCAGAGGGGGTGTGACCCCTATGTTGGGCATACCCATAACAGGTGGTGGCCCTGTGTTGGGAATTCCTATAACAGGAGGTGGCCCTGTGTTGGGCATTCCTAAAGGTGTAGTGTTCCCCATATTAGGCATACCTAGGGGGGTGGTTGTTTCCATGGATGGCACCGCAGTAGAAGGGTCTGTGGATGTATATCCTATGTTGCTGGTAAAAAGTGGGTCGAATTGTGTCCCAGCCATGAGGTTGGTTGGTAATAACTCGGTAGGGTTTTCGGATTCTGCCTCAATGTCAGATGTGAAGTGAGGGGTGTCAGAATCGGATGACTGTCTGTTTGACCGACGATGTGTCAAGTCAAGGGATAAGGTTCGGCGTCGGTGACGTGGAGAGCCAAGTAGACTGAACTCTGGGAGTTCGCCCTGAAGACGATGAGAGCATCTAAAATTCTCAATGGTGAGAAATAAGTTTTTGTGTAAAAATCTGTATGGTATAAGATGGTAATGTATAAAGAACTCTAAACCCTAATGCAACCAGGGGTGCAAGAAGGGGAGTGAAAATGAAGGCTCTCGGGCCAAAAAATCAACCTCAAAAAGGCACTTATTGTAGCAGCTGTGCTATAATAAGTGGAGGGATGCAAAAAATGGTCAGAGTACCAACATGTAAACAGCTTCTAGAAAAAAGAGGTGTAACTAGACCAAAGGTGGATTGTATCATGCAAACACCTAACTAAAAGTATTGTGAATCAAAAAACGATATTCTCTGCAAGGTGATGAAATCCAAGTCAGACAATATGAGTGTTGAATCAACGGTTAGATATCCCCCTACTGGGAGGGATACCGGGTAATCAATCCTAAAGAATGGCAACTAGGATACTCCGTTCATGACACGTCCAGAAAAGGTAAATCTGTCGTTTGGTCCTTTTACCGCAATATCCCTATATAGGGATATCCAGAGAACTGCGAATGGTAGCCCTTTGGTTACTGAATGGATTTCGGTATTCCACTCAGGCTTCCGGAACCATCCTCGTGACTTCAACCCTCCTAGGGGAGAGGCCTTCCGATAAACTGGTTATGACCGTGCCAAAAAATACTAGGAGATTTTGGTTCCCTAATTGACAACAACTATGTCTCAGATGTAATAACTGAGGGGTGTTATTGGAACACCTATCCCCTCAATACTACCTAGCTACAAAGTTCTTTTAAGTGTTCCCCAAGTGGGGTTAAAAGTTGGTTGAAGTCAGGGTACTTTTTAAGGCTCAGTTTAAATTAAGTGTTTGAGTGGGTGCACGTGTGGTATTTTAAACTGAAATTGAAAAAGTAAATGCTTTGCAGAAAATATTCAAAAAACAAAGGATCTTTTGAAATAGTAAAGCAAATAATATGACTTTTTCAATAAATGGAAATTAAATGCTTTGCAAAGACTATTCAAAAAACAAAGGATCTTTTGAAATAGGAAAGCAAATAATATGACTTCTTCAATAAATGGAAATTAAATGCAAAGACTATTCAAAAAACAAAGGATCGTTCGAAATAGAAAAGCAAATAATATGACTTCTTTAAGAAATAAATGGATTTCTTTTTCAAAAATTGCTATGGGAAAAATATCAAAGAAGTAAACAGCAAAATTTTAATCTAGATAAAATGCAAATAAATCCTTCTTTCAATTTCAGAAAATTTTTAAAAAGACTTCTTCAAAGGTGCATTCAAATAGTAAAATTTTCCTCTGGCTGTAAACAATGCTGGAATTTTAGTACTGTAAAAAGTGCTATGTGGGCAGAAAATACAGTAAAAAATTAATTTTTTAAACGGATTGGCCGAATGGAAAAAAAAATGGCAACGCAGGTTCTGACAGAACAGTTGCGATGGACCACGCGGGCTTCTGTCGCACAGTCGTGATGGACAGCGCGGGTTTCAACTGCGAATCCGCGATGGATCGCGCGGGATTTCGTCACACAGTCGCGATGTGCAGCGCGGAAAATGTCCGCGAAGCCGCGATGTGCAGCGCGCTAATGGGCCGCAAAGCCACGGTGAACCGCGCGGAAAAGGGCCGCGCAGTCGCGATGAGCCGCGTGACTGTTGGGCAAAAAGCCGCGAGGCGAAAGCCGTACGCGGATGCCGAAAAAAGAACCCGAAAATTAAGAATTTCAGGCTGTCAATGGCAATGAAATGGGCCAAGATCTAGAACAGCAATGGATTTGCTGTCTAGGGTGGCAGATCTATGAATTAAACTAACTAATACAATCAAAAACTAAGATCTAAAAGTGAGATCTAAAGATTCGAAAGCAACGGAATCGCCAAAAACTGTTGGCTTGGTTTTGCAACCAAGATTAGTGCTATGGGCACCTGCTAACTAGTAGCAGCAGTTTCAATATTAAGCAAAAACAATAAACTAAATCAAAATCTAAACTACACTAGCATGTGCATATCATAATAAACTTTTGAATTAAAAAACAAGAACAAGAAAATAGAGAAAATAAATTTGTATTGATAATGGGGGCAAGCAAGTGCTTGCAATAGTAATACCTCCAAATGATGAAGATAGTTGAGAAGCTCCAAGGGTGAGCAGCTCCAAACTCCAAAGGGTTCTTTCTCCAATGTAGCTACAATGGCCAAAAGCTCTCAAGGGAGATTTTGGCAGCATGAGGATAGGAAGATAGATGGATGTGAAATGAGGAGAACCTACCACCTTTTTATAGGTTTTGGTGGTGGGGAATACCATTATGGTTTTGTGGAAACCAATGGTATTGACCAACATGGTTTAGGTACTTTTTCCTCCTTTTTCCTTTTTTGAATAAAATTAATATTTTTATTCCCTTTTTAATATTTTTGGGAATTTTGGACCCTTTTTGAGGGTTTTTTATGCTTTTTAAGGAAAAATAATATTTTTGAGTGGGAAAAGGGGTGTACTAAGGTCTTTTGGTGACCTTTTGTTGGCTTTAGAGGCTCAGATGGTGGAAAAGTGGACAAATGGGTCATTTGAATAAGGAAATGAGCTAGTGAGCACTTTTTAGGTGTTAACAACATGTGCTAACATACGGTGAAGAGCCATCCAGTCATTTGATTGACATTGGATTAAGTAAGGGTTGTCAATAAATGTTGGGATATGAAGGGTTATTTTAACAAATTATAAGTATCTATATTGTTTGATAATGTCCCTTATTTTGTAATTAATGGAACAATAATAAAACTTTAATTATATCTATTATTTGTCATGATGTATGAAACTAACAGGAAACAAAGTATTGAGAGGATCCAACAGATGATTTACTAAGGACTGGCATGAGGAAGGGTTTCCAAAATATGTGTGAAGTATATGATTCACTCATTGAATTGGTACATTTTTCCATTTATGCAATCTTGTATATTATATTATATTTTTTCAACCATAAAATAAGCTATATTTCCATTATAAAAATATATGTAAAGGTGCCATTGTAGTCATCCATTCCAGAAGAAAGCCATTACAATGGCGCCAACAAACAACAAAGCCCAAGAGGCACACAATACTCCCAAAAGATTCCCATACATAAAACCAAAAATAACCGAAAGACACTCATGGTATAGCCTCATGAGTCGGTGATCACCACCAAAGGGAACATAAATAATAATAAAAAGTAAGATAAAAGAGGCAAAAAATAGAGAAGCGAATATGTACATGAGGAGTAATCTTCTGCCAAAAAACAAAAAAATAGAGTCCTGTCACCAGCAAGTGGAGGATGACAAGAGCAAACGCCCGCTAGAAAGAAGCATAGAATGTGACCAAAACTCAAAGTGAATAAAGCCGCCTTCAGCTAAGAGAGACAACTTTGACAAAAGGTTAGCTTGCATATTGTGCTCACGATAAATATGATCAATCGAGAGGAGTGGGAAGTCCAAAAGCAGTAATTCCACCATTTCCATCCATGGAGAAAGAGCCAAGGAGTGAAGGGATCCACGACCGCATGCCCACTCGACAATAGAGCGAGAATCACCAACAATCTGTTGAAGAATGATACCCTTTCTCTTGGCAAAATACAGAACCAACCAGAGAGCCAGGAGTTCTTCGCGAGTATTAGAGCCCATACCTCCATTCATCCAAACATGGAAATGATGAAACTGATCAATTAAGATGACAACTCCAACGCGACATGAAGCACCCCCTTGTTGGGATGCCCCATCAAAAAAATCCATGGAATTGCGCCTCAAAGGAATGGTGGATCGAGTGCTCCTTAATTAATAAATACATACTGTGTCAATGGCATAGAATTCCATGAAAGCTGCAGCAGCTTTCCTCGCAAGCCACTCCGGTGATGAAAAATTATCTTTAAAAATACGAAGGTTCTATGTAAGCCAAATCTCCCAAATGATAAAGACAGCTAAAGAGATATGCTCAGAATTGTGTCGGATCCAATTCTGCATACAGGTCTGTATTGAGTCCCCAAACCAAGCTCCAATAGTGACAAAAATGCGCCCAACAGAAAGCCAAAGACGTGCAGAAAATGAGTAGGAAGTAAATAGGTGATTGCATGATTCAACGCCTCAGGTCTGTATATTATATTATCTATAAATGTATATATACTCATCACATTTTATTTTTGTGCTTGTAGATGGAACATGAAAATATGGAATGAAATAAATTCAATTATCAAAGCATTTCAAATAACTCAGGAAGAGTATCCCCTGGAGATGATGAAGATATGGGGCATGGAAGCAGCTCGAGCAACTATGACACTTCAAGCGATGATCGATGATCAGTACATTTGAATGTTGTTATTGCAAACATTCTTTGTAATGTGGACATATTTTTCGCAATTGGATGAGGATAAGTAATCAATAATCGTAACAATGTCAAAATAACATTTTGATTATCAACAACCTTTATGTTGTCCCATATTTTGGATTCTTATTCGTATATAATAAAATTGGTCTATTCTTCTATTGGATTGTCTAATGTCGCAAAAAGTTACATTATTGATTAAATATATGAATGATTTTTACATTGTGAATATGAACAAAGGTGAACCCAACACATTTTATGAAACAAAATATTTAAATATAAAAATAAATATTACTATAAAAATATTTGTTTCTCAAATAATTAATTGAAAATTTGCAAAAAGAAAAAAGAAAAAACTATATTTACATATCAACAACATGGAAAAATTCACCACAACACCATACACAATCAATAAAATAAATAAAAACTATATTTACATATCCATAGAATGGAAAAATTCACCACGACATCATACATAATCTATTTAAATTCACCACGACAACATGCAAAATCTATTTAAATTCATCACGACAACATAAAAAATCTATTTAAATTCACCACAGCAGCATACAAAATCTATTTATTTCAACTAACCAATGCCTTTTATTCATTTCCATGAACTGGTACTTATTTAAATTTTAGCCATCGGTGCTCTTTCTCATAATAAATGTACTCGTTCTCTTTACATATAATATGCGTCGATGCTCATTGTTATAATATACGCACCAATGTTTATTTATACAATAAACGCATTGGTGTGTATTGATAAAGTAAACACATTGGCTAGAACAATGCATAATATAACATATGCACTGGTTCGTTTACATATGCAAACGCACCGGTGCTTTAATAAAACGTATGAAGCATCATTGCGGTAAGAACATTATTGCACTGGTGTTATAGAAATGTACTATATGCATCGGTGTGTGTGTGCATTAAAACATACCAATCGGTTTGTTGTGAATGAATGTATGCATCGATTATGTCACTATCATGTATAGTTTTATTTATAATATACGCGACAATGCATGTAATACACATCGATGCATTTTAATTATAGAAGACGCACCGGTGTGCGTTATATAAATATAAAGCACCGAATAAAAAACATTCGCTAAAACCTCCATCCGTGCAATTTTTTTTAGTTATAGTGAATATCCATTATAACCTTTGCTGCCAGAAACGGATGTTGTAGCGGAGGTTTTTTGGACTTTTTTTGTCAATTTTGTAACACTAAAAGCCTCCTCTAGAAAGTGTTTTCCTTGTATTGTTTCCATGGCTTTCCAAACAATAGATGACCCCTAAAAATGTTTCCTCTCCAATCTAAACCATTCTTCAATAGTCATACTTGGTAAATACTTAGAGATCATCACCCTACTCCATAGTCTGTCTATACTAACCAAACACCACAAACGTTTGGCTGCAAGCACAAAATTGAAAATATAGATATTTATGAGGTCCAAGCCCCCATTCTTCTTGGGTATAGTTAGTCTAGACCACTTGACCAATGGAATACCTTCTATGGTCCTCTTTCATGACTACATAAAATTGAAACATTTTTTTCCTTATTTTGGTTAAGTATTCCTTTAAGAATTTTAGCAATGTCATCCAATAGATAGGTATACTCTCCAAAATATGCTTGTGTGTGTGTGCGCGCGCGTGTGTGTATTTTTTTTTTTTTTTTTCGAAGATGGCAAAACCTATCATAACTTAGTTGTCAATTGATAATGAGGAAAACCATTATTGGCTGTTATCCATGAATTTAGGTTGACTCGTCACCATTATTCAAGGAAAATCATGCCACCTAAAATGACTCGCTAGTGGTTCCTAAGGGGGTAGAATTTTACTCTTGTTAGATGCCTTTGGTCATTAACTTGTTTCCTTGCATTCAAGTAAGATGAACTCTTAGCCAATCAAAAGTAATTTTAAGTCTTACTCTAGGACCAAAAGGAAATAGTGTCCCTTGTGGTCATTGTTAAGACTACCTCTAGTGGGATCATGTGCTTTCTAGTAGCATTTAGCCTTAGTCCCATACATGAGACCATATACCACCCTCAATTGTAATTTAACACAATTATTTGAAGATGGGTTGCATGGAAAATAGGGAGAGGAGATATAGTTGAAAGTAGAGTTACAAGCACAATGACTTACAAGGTTATTAGATGTATCCATACAAGGGGTTCATGGGGGGTGGTTTCAATCCTTAAAAATAATTAAAGAATTGAACTTGCAAGGAAACCTCGTATTTGAATGGAAACATTACATCTCTTTGTTAAACGACAATGCAATGCATCTATAATACCAAGAGGTTGAACTTCAATGGACAAGGATCAAAGTTATAGGAAATCTTGCTACAAAATTAGGATATGAAGCCTTGATGGAATATGATTTACCTAAGGACAAGACTTGATGGTGGAAAGTGATATGGAATCTATCTTGTCCACTCAAAATAAGAATCTTTACTTGGTTACCTTTCTCCAATAAGATTATGCCAGGAAGAGCTCCCAAGATGGCCTCCAATGTGGTTATATCCCAAGGGTATACCGATGACAATGTATCTAATGTGGTGTTATCCCAAGAGTATACTGGCGATGAATATATGCATGTGTGTATGTATGTATGTATGTATGTATGTATACACGTGGACACGCACACATCCTGGTGAAACACACCAAGCACTTCCTTTCATTCTAAAAATGATACCTAGTATAAACTGGATTTTGCAAAATATAAAGGTGTGTATGTATGTATGTATGTACGTATACATGTGGACACACACACATCCTAGTGAAACACACCAAGCACTTCCTTTCATTCTAAAAATGATACCTAGTATAAACTGGATTTTGCAAAATATAAAGGTTTTGTCAACACGATGCTCAAGGAAGTTACAACAATATACTTATTAAGATCTCAACATGTCACTTGTGGTAATTGAACTTGAGTGGGGAGGATAACACTCCTCTCAACCACTTGGACTAGACTCAATTGACATGTATTAACACATTACCTATGGGAATTGAACACGAGTGAGGAGAATAACACTCCTCTCAACCATCTAAACTAGATCCAATTGACATGCATATGTGAACATACTTCCATACTTCCATTATAGATAGTGTACTCATATCGTTTTTACACCAACTATTCTTTTGATAATATTTTTCATACGTTAGTGATTTTTTTAAAAGTAAAAACTAGAGATGTATATTGCCAACTTGAAAAATTTGTAACCTTACATAATAATGAGTTTAATTTTCAAACTTATCTTAGGATCTCATATGGAAATCCATACAATGAAATTAAATTTATGGAAAAATATAGAAATAGGAAAACAAACCAACAACTTACTCTTTTCCAACTCAATTTGATTGAAATTCAATAATTTAACTTTTTCTTGAAATAATTAATTTCGATCGTGCATATAGTAATGTTGAACATCTCAATAGAGAAGACATCTTACTCCTTTTTTTCACTTTGCACCCTTCAAGGATTCTTGACTACTCTTGAGGTCTTTCCAAAGTGGCATGGATATATTGTGATGGCAACAAAATCATATTTAATTTATGTATTTATAATAATAATAATAATCTATTTTTAAGGTCACAACCAAGCCAAACACCAATTTAGTGTATGAGATCTCCTTTTTTGTGGGACAAGTTACCCCCTTTGCGTTGTGATGTAATTGTTAAAGTCTACAGAGGTGTACATACCCTACCCCCCTTCGTATTTGAACCTATGACCTCCTAAGAGGAAACAGGTGTTCTTAATTGTTAGGCCCACACATGTTAAAAAATATATTATGTATATATTTTTTAAATTAGCGATATTATAATTGTACAAAAGTGATTTTTCCTAACCATTTGTCATAAAGGAAATTAATATGGTCAAGGTTCAAAAAATATCTTGTGCTTGTATGTCTATGAGTCCAAGGATAACTATTTTTTCTATATCTAAATTGTTGGAGATAAGTTGTGTCTAATCTAATGCTAAACATAAAGAAAGTATAGTCCTTATAGCAATTGTCTATAAACAAAAAAGAGGATAAATGTTGATAAATAGAGAGACAACTAAGGATCAACTTCTTCATCTAGAATGACGACATCGTTGGCATGCTTACCTTTGTCCATTGCTTTACTCTACTACTCATGGCTAGTTGTATATTTCATCATCAAATTCCAACATTACAAATTTCCTATCAATCTTATCTTCCACTTGGTCCAACTTTTATTAATTTTAGTTTCCAAATGAGTAAGCCTCTATAGAATGGCTTAGTTTGAGTTTCAAGAATCTCGTAGGCATACACAACCATGCATTTGACTTGCTAGTACAACTCTAAGATATTTCTATACTTTGAATCTCCCAAGATTCAAAGTATAGACATATCTTAGAGTTGTATTCCCAAGATCTTGAAGCCATGGATGTATTTCTTCATCTATAACTACATTAGGGATAGCCTCTCTTTCCTTTAGCACTTGGGTTTCAAATATTGCCACCTTGTCACGAGTACCCTCATCAAACCTTTGGTGCTAAACCTTTATTGTTCTTTGAACTTGAGAAAAAACGTTTCTTAACGAAATTCACCTCCTCCTCCTGAGAATCAAACATTGCTTGCTTATGAGTGCGACCCTTGAGGGATGGAATATCCATGTGCAATTGTCAATGCCAACACGAATTCCAATAAGAATGGTTGAATTTACTCCCATTGAATCCTTATCGTTACCAATAACAACATCTCTACTTTGTCGCATGAATTGATTAGTTGGATCTCTTTCAATAATTAGTGAGGACATGGTTGGAGTGGATTTCTCTTTTTTTACTATTGTAGTCCAAGATTCCTTCTTATATGGATTGGTGGTTCTTGATTTAAAACTGGTTTGTCTTCATTCACTTGATCTACCCATCTTGGTGAATGATTCAAACTAGATTGAATGTATATCCTCCATCGAAGTTGAGACAACAAATTCTTCTTTAAGGGGGGAGTCACTAACATAATTTGAATCTTGTGAAACATGTTCCTACTGCATAGAAGGTTCTTCAATCAAAGGAGGCTTACTGATTTCCTCTTGAACCGAATCAATATCCCCTTTGAGGGGGGCCAAGTTCAGTGTTTCTTCTTTGTTGACCAGTTGATGTTCCTCCTTTGCAATGGCCCAGTATGTGGGTTTGCGATGGGGTTTCTTAGAGCCTCTAATTTTAGAGATTTCAGGAAAAATGTGTTAATTTTTCCTAAAATCAATGAAAAATCATAAACATAAGCATTCACATACGACACATAAATTTACCATGGGGAAACCCTCTATAACTTGAGGGAGAAAACCCCAGTAAAACCTTCCTTAGTATATTGATTGATAGCAGAGAATGACTTGCTTCACAATAAGCAGATTACATCAAGCACCCCTGGTGCATATATCAGAGCAGGAGAGAAGATGGAAGAATAGAAATCAGAATAATATCCTGCACAAAGAAAAGTGCATTGCCTTCAAGAAAGAAGAGAATTTGCTTTACATTGAATTTCATCAATCCTATAAAACATATATATATATATTCGCTTTACATTGAATTTCATCAACCTGTAAAACATATATATATATATATATATATATATATATTCTCATGCTTCAGCTTCTATTTTTATCTTTTGACTTCAGGATGAACTCGCCCTCCATCTAGATGCTAGACCACTTAGTTAGTTGGATAACTTAAGCATCGTCATGCAAGTGTCGTCTTTTAGTTTAACTCAAGTGTCGTCATGCAAACACTTAGTTAACTAGATCTTCTTTGTTATCACTTAGTTAACTCTTTTAACTAAAGTCTTTCTTGTTAACATCACTGAAGTGATCAATTCGAGTTATCCTTTAATTGATTGAAGTCTTCTTTGTTAACATCACTGAAGTTTAACAATTCGAGTTCTATTTATTTAACTGAAGTCTTTAGCATCACTGAAGTGTGCAAATCGAATTCTCTCTTATCTTATCACATCTTATCTTTGATCTCTTGTCTTATATGCATGGTCCACATGTGACAGCTTAATTAATTATCATATCAAATATACTAAGGATATTTTCCCAGTAATGTGATCATCTTGTTCTACTATCGTTCCAAGTGGTCATATGCTAAAGTAATTCACTCTAGAGGTGTCCTGTCTCTAGAGGGGAGTTAATAGTTCAACCATGGTTATTAGTACATCACACACCATTCATGCTTTGACATGCAAATGCATGAGGCACCACCTCAACACATGACGATCTGTCTTGACACACAAAACTTTATCCTTGAAAAGCAATATTGTACAACATCATCACTTTTCATACAAAGTACTTACCTCAACACATGATGTATTCCAACTCAAGATTCTTCTCAAGTTTCCTGATTCCAACTCAGGATCCTATAAGGCACTACCTCGACACATGAGGCTCAATATTAACACACAAGTTTGACTCGGAGAATGACTCATGATGTTGTAACTTTAACACTCCCTCTCAGTGAGGGAGGCATTTTCTGCCATACCAAGCTTGTCTCGGAAGTACCTATACTTCGTCATGGATAGAGGCTTAGTCAACATATTTGTTATTTGCTCACCAGTAGCAATGTATTGAAGTCTTATGGAACCTCTCTAGACCATGTCTCTGTTGTAGTGGTATTTCATCTCAATGTATTTCGATCTATCATGAAACACAGGGTTTTCTGAGAGCTTGATGCAACTTTGATTGTCAGAGTGAATGAAAGTAGTCTCAAGCTTCTCACCGAACAACCCATCAAATACATTCCTAATCCACACAGCTTCTAGGAAGGCGGTACTAACTGCAATATACTATGCTTATATAGTACTCTGGGCTACAGAGCCTTGCTTCCTGTTGGACCAAGAGATCATAGCTGATTGTGAGGTTATTATTATATTATTACTAACCTTATGATTAATTTGTGACAAGCATCTGAAAATTATTAAGGACAATGAGGTTATTAAATAATAATGATTATGATTGAGTTCTTAACAATGAGTTACTATTACTATTAATATTAATAATTCTCACTTTTATATATTAATTAAAAATATGGAGGGATAGGTTATTATCACTCATCACTTATTATCACTTTTAATGATGGTATTTGAAATGAACGGGCATACCTAATCTCCTTCTTCTCCTTTATTTATTCACCTCGAGAGCAACTCTTCCCTCAATATTTTGTCCTGAGGATGAATCCAATTAAGGATTCGAAACGTCGACCTTAAAAATGGCTACCGTGGAGAATTTAGAAACCCACTCTTCTAGGAGGTTCTTCTTCAATCTGGGAACAAACAAGATTTCATCAACATGCAGTACATCTCCTGAATCCAACTGAAAATAAGTTGATCCAACTACTTGGATCGAATAGGTGGTATTATCTCGGAGCTCCAACTGATAGGAGAACTTCTTTTCCTTCAGATCTTTGATAGCACTCCTATATCTAGTCATGTGTTTAGATGTGCCACTATCCACCAACCATGTCTCAGCACTAGTGGTAATGGATCTAGATAGGGCCGAGACAAGATAGTATTCCTTCCTTGTCTCCTGATCATCTGAAGAGTTCCTTCTTGTAGTTTCATCTTTTGTAGCAATAGAAGCATGAAACCTACCCTTGAACTTTCCTCTTTGTTTTGCATGACATTCTCTTCCAAAGTGACCCTTATTATTGCAATTGAAGCATTTGAGTTTAGACTTATCAAAGTTCTTGTTGTAATCATTTTCCTTTTGATGAGAAAAATTCTTGTGAGAAAAGGATTTCTTACCTCTCTTCATCTGTGCCGCAAGAGCGAGGTTCTCTTCTTTGGAGGAAGTATACTTGCTCTGGATTCACCCTTCTTCTTGTAGGAAATCATTCCATAGTATTTCAAAGTTTGGTTGCACTTCTCGTCCATTTAATACAACCAACAATGTATATCATGAAGATGGAAGGCCATCGACAACAATATGTATGATATCATCATCATCAACCATCACACCAATGCTCATGATTTGATCTCTTACTTGAGAGATATTTGTGAAGAAGGAAGCAACACCCTCGTCCTTCTTCATGAAGCTTATTCTTCAATGCTCTCTTCTGACTGGGCACCTTTTTCTCATAAATATTTGTTAAAGTGTCGAAGTATTCCTTTGTGGTCTTCAATGGAGTAATCATTGGCATCAAATTGTCTTTCACCGAATCATAAATGGTCCTCTTTGCTTTGGCTTGATTCTTCTTGAAGTTAGTGAGCCCTGCATTAGTAGTAGGCTCTTCAACAACATTGGATATGTAGCCATCTAGGTCATGATCTTCTAGAATATTCAGAATCTTGGCCTTCCAAGTATTGAAGTTTGAAGTTCCTTCAAATCGGTCTTCCGATCTTACTGAGATTGAAGCCATTATTCTTCAGGTATTGTGCTCACTCAAGATCTACATAGGTTCAAGCTTAACTACTGAACTTAGCTCTTTCATGCCCTGACCTCTGATACGATGTTATTTTTTTTATCTTTAATTTGAAATTGCAGTAGTACTTGAAATCAATGAACAATCATAAATATAAGCATTCACATACGACACATACATTTACCCTAGGGAAACCCTCTATAACTTGAGGGAGAAAACCCCAACATTATTTTCCTTACTATATTGATTGATAGCAGAGAATGACTTACTTCACAATAAGCAGATTACATCAAGTACCGTTGGTGAATATGTCAAAGCAAGAGAGAATCTGGAAGAATATAACTCAGAATAATATCTTGCACAAAGAAAAGCGCATTGCCTTCAAGAGAGAAAAGAATTACTTCACATTGAATTTCATCAATCTTGTATAACACACACACACACACACACACACACACACATATATATTCTTCTCATGCCTCGACTTCTATTCTTATCTTCTGACTTCAGGTTGAACTCGCCCTCCATCTGGATGCTAGACCACTTGTTAGTGGGATAACTTAAGTGTCGCCATGAAAAATGTTGTAACTCAAGTGTTGTCTTTTAGTTTAACTCAAGTGTCGTCATGCAAACACTTAGTTAACGAGATCTTCTTTGTTATCACTTAGTTAACTCTTTTAACTGAATTCTTTCTTGTTAACATCACTGGAGTGATCAATTTGAGTTCTCCTTTAATTGACTGAAGTCTTCTTCGTTAACATCACTAAAGTTTAACAATTCGAGTTCTCTTTATTTAACTAAAGTCTTTATCATCACTGAAGTGTGCAAATCAAATTCTCTCTTATCTTATCACATCTTATCTTTTATCTCTTGTCTTATCTGCATGGTCCACATGTGCCAAATTAATTAATTATCATATCAAATATACTAAGGATATTTTCCCAATAATGTGATCATCTTGTTCTATTATCGTTCCAACTGTTCATATGCTAAAGTAATTCACTCTAGAGGTGGCCAGTCTCTAGAGGAGACTTAATAGCTCAACCATGGTTAGTAGTACATCACACACCATTCATGATTTCACATGCAAAGCATTACCTCAACACATGAGGATCTATCTTGACACACAAGACCTTAGCCTTGACAAACAAGAATGTACAACATCACCACTTTCACATACAAACTACTTACCTCAACACATGAAGTTTATTCATTCTTGAGTCCAACTCAAAATTTGAGTCCAACTCAAGATTCTTCTCCAAGCTTTCTGAGTCCAGCTCAGGATCCTATAAGGCACTACCTCGACACACGAGGCTCAATATTGACACACAAGATTGACTTGGAGAATGACTCTTGATGATGTAACTTCAACAAAAGGTTGTAGTATGCACTATTTCATAACAAGCTCTACAACATAACTAGATAACCTGCTCATAGTCAAGATTTTGTATCGAAGAGAAATTTGGGCCTACTAAATTAATTTCCATCTAAAATCCTTTACCAAAATCCATTTCCACACATATACATGCATATGTTGCGATGCTACAATTTGGCATTTTAGGACTATTGAAATGATACTTACCAAGGGATTTCCCTAGAGCTTGAAGAGAGGATCAACCCCATAAATGCAAGGGCATATTCAAAAGCTTGACCCATGCAGAAGCCAAATAAGAAGAGCATGTCAAAGGATTAGAAAAAGGAGTTCACGGTTTCGTACATAATCTATAACTACTCTAAAACCAAGACGCTGAGTTAAAAACCAAGTCTTTATCCTCAATAGGATCAAAAGCAACAATAAAAAACCCTTTTGCATAGGTGCCTATCTATATATTTTTTAATAATAATAAATTGTGAATTAAAAAAACGCTTTTACAAAACTAATATATAAAAGGGAAACTTTGATTTGTAAGTTGTATTTACAGTGTGAATATGCTTATTGCTCAATATTCTTACTACCTTCTTTGCAAAACAAAAATATCTCTTTAACATTACTCCACAATACCCCTTTCTCATGTTATAAAATAATACCTTTACTAAATTGGATACATCTAAAATTTGTGCATTTTGAAATTGTTTTTATGGCATAAATACCTTTTTACACAAAAAATAAGTTCCACATTAATTAAGAGATGTGTCTCACAACAATATTTTTTTTCCACAAGAAAAAAAAACCAACAATTTGATATTCCAATCATAATAAAATTTATAAATGTCATTACAAAGGCAATCATCTATATCGGTTACTAATCACAAGTAAATTTCAATGCGGTGAGCCAAAAAACAAACCAGACTGTTTTAGTACATAGAAAAGGAGCCTAATGATTTCAAGGAGAAGTACAAGAATTCTTCAAAATACAAAGTTCCTTCTGGAAAACCAAAAGTTCGCTTGGATAAGCTTCTTGCCAGAGAGTTCATTTCTCGATATATGGGATTAATGGAAATCTAACTGAAGCTCTAAAATAGATGTCTAGTCCTGAAACACCACTGCTCCAAAAGTGTAACCTGCAAAGAAGAAACACCAGTAGCCCAGTCCACAATGATCCTGGAGTCACCAAAAACCTATAAAGACCGATAACCTTTATGAGCATCAAAGGATAGTAAACCCCAAAGAGCTAGTAATTCAGATCTCGAATTTGTCCCTAGGCCACATCCCATCCACAAAAGAAAATAATGATCTTCAAAAAATTTCATGACCATGCCTCCACCACACTGCTCATCATTGGATGCACCATCAAAGTAACCAGAAGGAATCCTAGTCAAAATCATCAGTTCATGTAAGAATCGAGGCTGTTTGAAAGTCTTGTCCATTATAAATTCCTTGGAAAAAATTAAAATTTTAAGGCCCGCCACAGTGGCATTCTGTTCATAGTTTTCAAAAACCAATGCATTCCTAGCTTTCCACAAGCCCCACATAACAAAGAAGGGTAAGGATTTGTGCTAAGGGTAGTTCTTTATCCAAGAAAATAGGTTCCTTTCTAATGAGGGGAGAGCTCATTTGCAATACAATCAAAGACCCTGAGATACCTCCGACCAAACACTTATGCAAAAAACACAGTTAACAAACAAATGCTCCACATTTTCTTTATCTTTTCTACATAATACACGGATATTTGGTGCAACAATGCCTCTTCTGTTTAGATTGTCCCAAGTCAATATTCGGTTTTCCATACACATCCATATAAAACACTTAATCTTGAGTGGGAAAGACCACTTCCACAGGATTTTGTGCCACAATTTATTCACAACAACATTGGTAGAGACAATGATGGCATCATATGCCTCTTTTGCATTCACAATACCTGAGTTTTTGTTCCAATACCATACTTGAACATCATCTTCCTCTCTAATTCTTATACCAAGATGACACAACCCTGCAATAAAAGAGGACCACTCCACCGCTAGACTTCTTGTCAAGCGCATATCCATAGTTGATAACTAATAAGAAACATCTGATATACCAAAGTTTGATTTTTTAATGTGAGCAATTATGTTGTAACCCATATTGAATAAAAAAGAAATCATAGTACTGAAAAGTTCATAAAAATATCCCCTCCAATGAAAGGGTCAACTCCCAATACCACCTTCTTGCCATTGTCGATTTTCCAAGACAACCAAGTGCCCAACCAAGAAGAAGACCTAGACAGTCCATACCAGAAATTTGAGGCCTGAGAAACAAATTGTTTGTCCTTACAGATCCAATCTTCCACAGAGGTTTTTTTGAGATATTTAGATCTAAAGACTTCACACCACAGGCCTGTACTGATTAGACCCCTCCACATGCTCTTAAGGCATAATGCCTGGCTAAAATGTAGTAAGTTTTTAACTTCCCGTCTCCCCAGGTATTTAGGCAAAAAATTATTTCCCAGTGCACTTAATGGAACTTACCACTATCCACCTTTCCAGACTATAAAAAATTCATCATTTTTCTCCTAATGATGTGCAGAATAGACAAGGGGATCTTGGCCATAGACATCCAATATACCATAATACTCTCCAATACAACCTTTATTAAGATTAATCCACCCCCAAGTGACAACCATTTAAAGCACCAACAATTAATCCTCCTCTCCACTTTCCCAAGAAGTCGCGACCAGTCCTTAATGAAATAACAGTTTGACTTTACAAACCCCAAGTATTTAAAGCCTTTTGTTATGGACGATAACCAATATGGAAGGAGACCTAAAAATTGAACAAGAACATCATCCTTAACATCATTGTGTAAAAAAAATATTGTTGTTGGCTTACCTCCATCCCCGAGGCACTGTAGAAAATATTGATGATCATATAAAAAGTATCTCATTCCTCTTCGGAGCCCATCCCAAATAGGAGTATATCTTCCACGAACAATAAGAGGGTAATGTTATGCACATATGAGACTGTTACACTCTGCAATTTTTTCTCCTGTTTAGCCTTCCCTATCAACCTACTGAGTCCTTCGATCACCAGAAGAAAAAACCATGGCGATAGGGGCAACCCTACCTAAGTCCCCTAGAACTTCTAAAAAAATTGTAGGGGAGCCATTAACAAGTACAACAAACTTGGTAGACGTTATACATGCCATGATCCAGTCAATGACTTCCAGAGGAAGTCTAATTTGGATTAAAACCAATCTTAAAACAACCCATTCAATCCTGCTGTAAGCTTTTTTTAGATCCATTTTTAATATCAAAGCATTCAATTTTTGGGTTTTGATTGAATGTAAGATTTCCTACGCCACTCCGATTGTATCCAGTATTTTCCTATTCGATAGGAACCCAAATTGCTCTTTAGATATACGATCTGCTAGGAAAGGCTTGATTTGATTTGAAATTATCTTCAAAATGACGTTAAAGACCAAGTTGCTAAGTGAAATGGGCCTATAGTCATCAAAGGTCTCAAGTTTGGAGCTCTTTGGGATAAGAGCAATAAAAGTAGAGTTTAAGGCTCTAGACATATAGCCTTTACTTCTGGATTCCTCCACTACATCTAGCAATTCCTTACCCATAGTGTCAAAAAACGCGGAGAAAAACTCCACAGTCCAGCCATTAGGGCTAGGAATTTTAGAACAAGCAAACTTCTGCAAAACATATTTAATTTCCTCTAGAGACACTTCCTTTCCTATCCGCACACCTTCTGCTTCATAAAATAATTTTGGATAGTGTTGAATAACTTTAAGTTGATAAGCAATATTAAACTAATCAGATCCCTGAAGTTGTTCTCAAAATGTTTAACTTTTGCTTCCTCTAGATCCAATTGAGAACTAATCACATTACCATCATAACCTTTCAAGTCCCAAATAACATTGAGAACTCACCTATGGTTAGCATACTCGTGGAAAAATCTTGTATTGCTATCCCCCTACTTGATACATACCGCCCTTATTTTCAACCACCATGTTTCCTCCTCAATTTTAAGGAGGATATCCTTTCTACCTTCAAGCTCTTACAAATCTTCCTTTCCCTTCTTTGAGAAACAACTAGAATAATTAGTAAAAAAAACATGGTTAATCTTCCCATCAATAAGTAGCAGTTCTTTTCTATGACAATCTTTCTTTTCTTTTTCTCATTTAGTTACAACATGTTTAAGTTTTTTGAGCTTCATCAATAATCTATGCATTGCAGTGTCTTTAGGATCCATCTCGACCAAGTGCCAAAAATCCTGAACCAGTCTAATAAAAGCTTCATCCTCCAACCATATATGATTAAATTTGAAAGGGAATTTTCTTAATTTCTGCTCAACATTGATTTGCAGGCAGACATGCACATGATAAGATACACCAGTGCTTTCATACCAAGTTCTATAATGAGGAAGATTATCAGCCAAACCTTCATAAATAAAGAACCTGTCTAATCTCTTAGATACTGCATACTCCCTTGACCTGCCATTCCTCCAAGTAGGTTTTAATGGGACAGGCTCCACATCTAATAGGCCAAAGTCCCAGAAAAAATGATACAAATAACCTGAGAGAGGATCCAAGTGGGAATTAGGGCCCCAAACTGCACTGGCACCTCTGGTCAAGTTTATGTTTCCCCCCAAGATTAGGTATGGAGTCTGAAGAATACCACTATCACCAATCAATTGTCAAAAATCCCATTTGCTCGAATATGGGCCATAAAAGTTAATCACCTTAACCTCCCCATCAAAACCTCTAATCTTCCTTTCCAAGAGAATTCCTACTTTGCATTTGAAGGGCTTTAAATCCGCCAAAGAGGGATTCCAAATAATGAGAAACCGTTCTCGATTGACCATCTGCATCAACCACACATCACTCCCGCCCATGAAACACTCTTAAGAAGACTTCCATAGATTTGTTATCCCGACACATTGTCTCTTGAATCATCACTAGATATGGACATATAAGACCAAAAATCTGCTTTAGGGCATTAAATTTAGGTGATCCCCCCACACCCCTAACATTGAATGTCATAAATATAATTGAGGAACAAATTCAGAGGCTTGCAAATCTCTAAGGGGCCAGAATTGGGAAGACACGCCAATAGTGTGGGATGGAGCAGAAGCTTCCTTCAATCTATCAGAAAGAGGGACATAGGGTTGTTCATCAGGATCAAACCCCCTATCATTAATGACTGCATGGGACTTACCCCCTCCCTTTGACTTTTTCTTTCGAAGAGTAGCTTTCTGAAAGCATATGGAGTTAATAGGAGACACTCCCTCCTTCGAGGGCTTATCAAAGAAGGAAAAAGGGGGGCTTATGGTCAAAGCATCCTTAAAAGAAGGGGCAGGCAAATGCAAAGAAGGAACACAAGGGAGTTGAGGTATGTTGGCATTTGGCAGGGATCCATTCAGATGATGCAGACCCCCACCCTCCGGAGTGCAAGCTCGAACCGAAATATCTGCAGAAGGGGGAAAGAAACAGTCTTCAACCAGAGGACTGCCAGCAGGTTCAATGAAAACACCAGAAAGACCCTTAGAGCTAGAAAGGGCTTTGAGGTCCCCATAAAAAAACAGAAGATGAAACTGAAGGTTTCTCGAAGGGTTTAGAAAGAGAATGGGAGGACATATTAAAGCCTCCATCCAAGCTCAAAACCTCCGCTCTCAAGTCAAGAGGAAAGTCTTTCTCTTCACAAGTGCTATCCATTCCCACCAGACTAATAAAAGGTAAATCTTAATCCTCGGGGGTATGGGACTGATAAACACACTTCCTAGACTGTTCCACTAAAGAAATAACATCTAACTCTTTTGAGGATAAAGAACAATAGAAAGATGGGGCTAGAGTTTTCAACTTACTCAGAAAGGAGGTCGATTCTTTAGAGATGACCCCATCAGAGAGCCGAACAAGTGGCATTGCATCTAAGGAAACCCCCACCACACGTCCCTCCAACTGAACTACCACCTTAGGCCGCTCTTCCGAACCCAAAACCTCCACCTCATAATCAAAAGAGGGGAAAATGGGACAATGGTTCTTTAAATGGCCTGTCTCCTAGCATAGATGGTATCTGAAGGGAATCCTTCGATAGTCTAGTCTTTGAGTAAAGGAGAAATATCCCCAACTGATCTTAATCTCCGCAGGAAACCCCCTCGAAACATCGAATTCGATAAGAACGACCGCCATCCTTTTATCCACCTCATATAACATATCGACCTACATATGAATGAGCTTCCCAATCCAGTTAACAATCACCTCAAATACAGAGCAAGACCAAAGTTGAAGCAGGAAACCAGGAAGTAAACACCAAAGGTGACGAATCACAACCTTTTCTCAAAGCGGGTCAAAGGCTGAGTGCCATTGACTTAGAACCAAAGACCCACCACCAATCAACCATGGCTTGGAGACAATAAGATTTAAGTGTTCCACCATCAGGAAATGGAAGGCGAACCGATCATTGACCAGGATGCTTAGTTTCAGACAGTAGCCCACCAAGTGTTTCTACTGTACCATAATCCATTCCAACATTTATAGATGATTCAAAGAAGCATAATCCAACCTACCCACCAAGGATCTGGTCGACAAGCTCTCCACCCTCTCTGTATTGACGTCGCGATCAAATGCTAGATGAATATTTTCATCTAAGATTTTAAATGACTTCTGAGCTCTATGCACCTTAGCTTTCTTACCAGTTAGGCGATGCCCACCATGGTTTTCCTTCCCTGCTGAATGCATGAGACGGGTATTTTATGCCACAGAGTCCCCCTCCTTAGAAAGACCACCTGAAGAAGGAGAGCCCCTGAAAGGTAAAGGTTTTGGATCAAAACCCTCACCATGTGTTTCCTTTTTTTGATGATGAGTATCGCCTTTAGTCGGTCAAGTTCTATCCCCTGAAATGGTAGAGTTAATTAGAGTACAAGAGTTGTACAACCATGTAACCCATCCCTTGCATGCATCCCAAATGCTGACGACTTCCGCACCCGAAGTGCAACTCCACATGCCACCTCAGATCCCATGAAACCCTCAGCAAGAAACAATTGCTAAGACGACTCAATCCACTCTGAAAGATGCTCCTCCATTGAAACAAGGGTAGAAAGGGACATCTACACACCTCCATCCCACAACAATATATAGACTTGTACTATAATCTTTATGTCAATAAAAATAGTCACAAAAAATTAATACCTCATACTAATGGCTGATTAGTTGCAATAAGAATTTTATATAAAAATTGTACAACTTGAGTCGGTCTAATAGTTGAGAGCATGCCTTTCCTCGTGATAAATTATAAGTTCAAATTTGAAGGAGATAGAGTATGTACACCTTCAAAAGGGATCCTTTGGCCCATGAATAAGAAGGTCTCATACACATCAAATATTTATCGTAAATTATTAATATTTTTATTATAAACTTTTTCTTCATTTGAAAATTAAACATCATCAAGTAACCAGAGACAATTCGCGGATTTTAATTTAATATTTTTATTATAAACTTTTTCTTCATTTGAAAATTAAACACCATCAAGTAACCAGAGACAATTCGCTGATTCAAAATAATTAATAATACTATTTTTCTGGAGAAAAAAACACACCCCAGCGAAAAACTGTTGGTTTTTAGTGTGGCGGAGACGCAACGTGGCGCATTGCCATTGGGTACATGACGTGTCCAAGGTTGCCAATGAGGCAGGCGATATAAAAATATATCGAGTAGGATAACTAGATGTCTAACCCGTGTAGCAGAAATGTGAATTTCAATCACTTGGAAGGGAGATAGCACATGCACATGATTTTATTCACCTGTGCTCCGTATAGGTTTGTAAACCCTCGGCCTTGTCATCCATGTTTGGTTTCGATCCGTGCTTCTGGCCGTGGCCTTTAAGGATTTTAAGGGTTTTCACGCTTAAAAATTAAGCGTATAAGGGATTTAAGTAGTATTTACGCTTAATTTTAAGGCGAAATCGGTGCAGATCGGCGATCTCCTGCAGCAGATCTGGAGTTATCTGCGGTTATATTTGTTAGGTATGTATGTGCCCTTAGTTTCTCTGCGTTTCTGTTCTGGAATTATAAATTTGATTTAATTTCCTGATTCGACATTAAAACATTACTATGGAACTCCCCGGACTTGTTCAATCTGATCCTTGCCGAATCATAAATCTGTGGCTTGTTTGAATGTACAATACCCCATGAGCTGTGTCTGTTCACGAAGTTCCCTTATTGATTAGTATAAACTGGTTATCGAACTGATTGATATATTTTGCGTCTTTGGAAACGTTAGCTTTTAAGGCTTTTATTCGAACAGTTTTGCCCAACTATTTTAGGGTTTTTATCCTTTTTCTTAGTTTATTTGAGTGATCAACAGCTTCTCCTTTTCAGTGTTTTTTCTTTCCTTTTCTATTCGGACTCTGTTTAAAATCTACTTCGACGGCCTTTAGTTACAAATCCGCGAGTAAGGAAATATCTATTCCATAAAATTTACACAGGACTTGCACCTGAATTTATTTGCAAATACACAATATGTACTTTGGGCTATTGAACCCAGATCTCTGAAAAAAATGGCTCATTTGATTTACCTCTTGACTACAGCCCACATCATCTCGAACTGTTTGAGTCATCTATAAGTTGGTTTTATCAATACTTCCATGCTTGTCGAATGTAGTCTTGCTGTTGTTAATAGTGCATTATTATGTTGGTTTTTTTTGAGAGGGATTTAGCATCTCAATGTAACAATAGTGTGTTATTGCGTGTCAACAGTTTAATATATTGGGCTTCTCTTCCGAGACGAAAAAATGCCGAGTGGTGGTGGGTTTCGGGTGCTGCATCTTGTGAGGCCGTTTCTTTCAATCTTGCCTGAGGTCCAGACCGCTGAAAGAAAAGTGCCCTTCAGGGAGAAGGTTCTTTACACTGTAATCTCGCTATTCATCTTTTTAGTATGCAGTCAGTTGCCCCTGTATGGCATACATTCAGCAACCGGTGCGGATCCATTTTATTGGATGCGTGTAATTCTGGCATCTAATCGTGGAACTGTTATGGAGCTTGGTATCACGCCAATTGTTACTTCGGGCTTAGTAATGCAGCTTTTGGCAGGATCCAAGATAATTGAGGTGGATAATAGTGTTCGTGAAGATCGGGCGCTTCTGTAAGTATTGTGGCTATTTTCGATTACGAGACAGTTGATTTTGAGTTTTGTGATGATCTACCAGTTTTGTAATTTTTGCTTGCCTCCAAATAGAGCATTTTTAAGTGACCTGTGCGGTTCATTTGGAAAAATCATTCCATTTTTTCCCATTATTTGCAATGGGGTCTTTGAATAAGTATATGTTATTTTCCCTTGTGATTAGGCTTTTTTATGTCATGACATTGCAGTCCATGTTATTCTCTGTTGCCAGTTAGTAAGATATTATCAACTACAAAATATTTGTTTCTTTTCTTTCCTTTTTTTCATTTTAACTCTTAGTATCGGGTTGTCTTGATGTAGTAATGGGGCTCAGAAGTTACTTGGTGTCCTCATCACAATAGGTGAGGCAGTTGCATATGTGCTGTCTGGAATGTATGGTGACATCGGGGACCTTGGAGCTGGCAATGCCATCCTTATTATTGTCCAGCTCTTTTTCGCTGGTATAATTGTGATATGTTTGGACGAGTTACTCCAGAAAGGTTATGGATTGGGGTCTGGCATTTCATTATTCATCGCTACTAATATATGGTAGGTACCTTTATCTACTTTAGGTTTTGATTGCCATCTATTTTCTTATTTTTTTCCAAAGAACATGTAGGAGGTAAAATTTACGAAAGTCCAGGTAATGTCTGTTTTGGCTTTTGTGTAAAACTTCCCAACGTGAATATTCTGTTGTGCAATTACAGTGAGAGCATCATATGGAAGGCGTTTAGTCCCACCACAATCAATAGTGGACGAGGTGCAGAGTTTGAGGGAGCTGTTATTGCATTGTTCCATTTGTTGATAACCAGAACAGACAAGGTCCGGGCACTGCGGGAAGCTTTCTACCGGCAAAATCTTCCAAATGTCACCAACTTACTTGCCACGGTTTTGGTTTTTCTCGTTGTTATATACTTCCAGGGTTTCCGTGTTGTTTTACCTGTGAGGTCAAAGAATGCACGCGGGCAGCAGGGATCATATCCTATCAAGTTATTCTATACTTCAAACATGCCAATAATTCTTCAGTCGGCTCTTGTTTCAAACTTGTATTTTATTTCCCAGGTATATTTGTGGTCTTTTATGTCAGAAATCTGCAAATGGAGTTAGTTGTGTAGTCTTCTATATTTGGCATGTCTGGATTGTTCAAGTATTTGTATTGTTTTGCAGTTGCTCTACCGAAAGTACAGTGGAAACTTTCTTGTTAATTTGTTGGGCAAGTGGAAGGAGTCTGAATACTCATCAAGTGGTCAGTTTGTTCCTGTGGGTGGTCTTGTTTATTACATTACTCCACCTTCCAGGTAAATATCTATACCATGTGTTCAGTTTCTGTCAATGAAATTATTATGATATTGGTGGAAACCTTATTAACCTGGGGCATTTGCTGTCTAAATGGATACTACCTGTCATCCCTAAAAATGTTTTACTTACATCGTGAAGAATATATTATTGGTGGTATGCAGCTTGGCAGATATGGCAGCAAATCCTTTCCATGCTCTTTTCTATTTGACTTTTATGCTGACAGCCTGTGCGCTGTTCTCAAAGACCTGGATTGAAGTATCTGGTTCCTCTGCAAGAGATGTGGCAAAACAACTTAAGGTATGCAATTAGAAAGGAGGTTATCTAGTTTTATATTTATCCGTCATTTGCTGACTACTTATTCTTTGATATCAGAACGAAAATCTTATGATTTTAAAATGCAGGAACAACAAATGGTTATGCCAGGCCACAGAGAATCTAACCTTCAGAAGGAGCTAAATCGCTACATACCAACAGCTGCAGCTTTTGGTGGCATGTGCATTGGTGCCCTTACTGTCATGGCTGATTTTATGGGGGCTATTGGTTCTGGGACAGGAATCCTTCTTGCAGTGACTATTATTTATCAGTACTTTGAGACATTTGAGAAGGAAAGGGCCAGTGAACTAGGTTTCTTTGGTTTTTAATGCAGTCATTTGTATTTGATAATTTTAGAGGTTACATTTCAGGCTAAACTTTAGTCGGGCTAATTCTATGGCCCTTGAAGCATGTGAATGCTGGGGATTTTGATGCCCCTTTGAAGTTTTGCAGCCATCTTTTGATTTAGATATTAAATAGAATTCACAAAGTCAAAACTGGCAGGCAGAAAAAGTCCTGTGTGCTGTACTGACATTGAGATGTCTACGGTAGATTGAAATAACTTCTTAGTTTTTTAAACAAAAGCAATTGTATAGTAGAAAGGCCATGTATTTGTGGAATTTGCAGTTCTTTGTTTAGTTATGTGAAATCTTTAAGTGCATGTGAACTCTTTAAATGCAAAATAAAAATTGGTTGATTTCATGGCAAACAATCTGCAGTCTTTAAAACACAAGTAAAGCTGCATGAGCGTGGTAGATAAAGGGTACTATTCTATTTGAAATGAGAATGCATTAGACCTTTAGAAAACGTTATTTGCTGCAAGCAGCTGAATAACTTTGAAGAATTTCAGGGGGAATGATTTTGGAGAAGTTGAGCAAAATAATTGGGAAATTCTTCGAAGATCATGTTGGATGGTGCCATTTATATATGAAATTGAACAGGAACTAAAATTGGATAAGTTTGCAATACTCATTTTTTTAAATTTCAGCTGCATTTGTCGCACACCTTTTCATGCTAGTAACCACAAAAATGCTCCTTGCACATTTAATTCGGGATTAAATGATTGTTGATGATCATCTTTTGACAAGATCGTTAATGATATTTTCAAGTCTCAACTTCAGTTTTAAAAGGTCTGTTGTGAATTTCATATTTTCAAGATATCTTTAGGGAAGATAAGGATGGATCTAATTAATGCAGTGTTCAATGTATTGTCACAAGGGTTTTCATAAATTTTGAAATGGTATCATATGTAAGAGAGTTATTAACATTATTTGATCATTTGAACTTGGAATTATTGTATGGTGAGTGGCCAATGGCTGTGCAACGATGACCAATTGCTTCATAGGGAAGATCAGGATGAATCTAATTAATGCGGTGTTCTATATATTGGCAGAAGGGTTGTCATAAATTTTGAAATGGTACCATGTGTTGAGCGAATAAATTTTATACTGTAACAGGGTTATTAACAATATTTGATCGTTTGAACTTGAGTGGCCAATAGCTGTGCAATGATGACTAATTGCTCCATAATTTTGTATTTATAATTTATACTTTACAATATTGTGATTTAGTAGGGTTGCAACTGCAACACTATTTGATCGTTCTGACTTGGTATTATTGTATGGTTTTGGTGGCTGTGCCAGTGTGCAATGTTGACTATAATTATTAGTCTAATTTTGGAGTTGTTAAATGATTTGATAGGTTTTCCATACCCTGGGGGTAAAATGTTGAAAATATACAAAACTTATTTAGTAAAATAATTAATAATAGCAATAGGGTACATAAGCCTATTGGATTACACCCTTACTGGTTGTTTGGTCCTTCCTGTATAGGTAAGGATGCAAGGGAAATTTATTATATACATAATATGATATATCTGCTGATGATTCAGCAGCTAACTAATGTTGAATGGGGGCTCAGCCTTGGTTAGAAGGGTTGCCTTACGGTTGGTTTTGAAAGATCTCATGGAAGGCTCAATGTTGGATGTAAAAGGTCAACCTTTCTCTAATTGCATGATGTTAAGGGGACTAAATGCCCCCACCCCCAAAATGGTGCTGGCCGGAATTTCATTTTCTTCACCATACGGCAGCTTATGGCATTTCTTACCGCTGCAGCAGGTAACACTGTTTGTCTGCCCGTGCTACGCATGCTATAGTGATCTACTTTGTCAACCATGCATATCCTATAATTAATATTTGAATTGAGGTGGTAGATTTAATTTTGAATTTTGAAGATTTCAGTTAACCTTGCATGGAAACTTATTTCTCAACTCCTGGAGTTCTATTAGTCAGCCAAGGAATCAGTAGACTGCAACAACGAATTAGACATGTTAAGCGGAGAAAGCCCAAAGCAGGGGGAGAACATCCACTTGGGCCTAGATTAGTTGTACAAAGTCGTTTTGTTCTTGCCCTTCACCCACAATTCTCCTTGGCCAAAACAATCCTGCAATTGGAGCTCCCATCAATGTAAAAGTTATCTGGATGGCAGCATTAACCTCCTGTGCACATGCAATGTCTTCAAGGAGAGCTGTGTAAGATGTGTGAAGTGCTACCAAGGAAAGCATCGACCAGAATAATCTGTGCATATGCAATTTCTTCAAGGAGAGCTTTGTACATGTGAAGCGCTGCCAAGGAATTCACATTCCAGAAGAATTTGATCAGGTCCACGACTCCACAGATATTCTTTGTGAATGCATTGAACTAGTCATAGCGAATAAAGATGAAGAAAATTCAGGCATTGCTGAATGCCAGTGTCTGTACGCCATGGGGCTCATAAATATTCTATATTGAAATAGTTTAAACCTGGATGTATATACATGGGGGTTCAATATCAGAGATGGTGTCATAATGTAATACCCCCATTTTGATCCTTGGGATATATTGGCTTTTAATGTAAATATTGTATAAATGCGATGTATGTTTTCTTAACGTGGAGCTCAAGGCTAACGTCCTGTTAGTGTATGCTCGAATTTTAATTAAAAGGCAAGTATTTGATATTATGTTATCCACGTGCTACTAAGCCATGGAACATTGTAAAATGATGTAAATATTAATTTTGCAATAAAATACAAAAAACTGGCTATGGAAGCAACTAATTAGAGGGGGTCATCTGTATCCACTAGAGAGTGGTGAGGGGGATTGTGGAGTTGAACCATATGCTGCCAAATGTCATATTGAGAACCCATTTGATTTTCCTTGCTGACATTTAATTCAGTTGTAAGGAAGAAGTTGAAGAAATCAGTCCATGGCTTCAATGGAGCATGGGTAGTCCAAAAATTCGTATGCTAGGTATGGGCTCTGTCACTCTACCTCATGGGAATTTGTTCTTCCTCATTTCCATTCCATTGTTGATCATCTAAGCTTCAGTTTTCATCCATTACACAGTGCCAGCAATGAGAAAAACCAGAAATCGCAACTCTGAAAAAATCCACGTTTTGAAGTGCCAAAAACGCCTAGAAATTCGTGTAGACAATGAAATCCAATGGGGGATCCATAGACCTGAACCTTGGGGTGAATTTGAGAGTGTTAGATGCCCAGAAATCCATATGAAAACCCTAATTTTATAGGCCGAAAATCCAATTACGGGATAGAGTTATTAGATGACAGAATTGATAAAATATATGTGTGAATAATGGAGAAGAAGAGAGAGCAAAGGATGGAACTGCTTGATAAACCCAGTGAACGCTAGAATTTCAAGGATTTAGCAGCTTGAACCTTACTATGCCCCTGAATAGCACTAGAGGGAAGGGGCGCCCGAGGGATTGTGCAGCAGAGAAGGGGACCTTCCTTGTGTTGGGTGTGGTAGGTATTGTGGGTGTTATGACTGTTTGAGTTTAATTGAGATGCATGTAGCTCTGTGGTTGAGTTCACTGGCTTAACATCCTCCTCCTTTGTCTCTTGCATGCTTGATAAACCCAATTGTGTGTTGACTTAGCATGACTGTTGGTGTGAAACCATGGCTGTGAGTGAGCCTGTTTAGTTCCTCCTTAGTGGATACACATCCCAGCTCGGGGGTGGTTTCTCAGCTGAAAGAATATAGGTTGGACAAAGACATATGGTTGGGTGGAACATTGCTCTCACATAGTTAGTTGTTTGGACAACTTCATCATAAAGATAAGTGTTCCCCGTGGTTAAATTATGATCATTCTGTGTTCTGTTCTGAATGTTTAATTATTCATGTTAATTGAATGAAATGGTTATCTTAAGTTAATTGGCATGAAGTCCGTGCATAGCATGAAAAGGGGGATTGAATCTCTGCATGTTGTTTCATCATTCTATTTGGGATAAATAGACTGATGCATTCCATTTTGTGTGTGTGTTAATATGTTTTAATTCCGTTGTATAATTTAGTTATGCATTTTATAAAATCGTTAGATTCGTTATATGTCATTGGGAAAGAATTAGACACCCCCATGTTGCGGCCATGTTCCCTCTGCGGGTTGGGATGACGAGAGGGGACGTGACACATAATCTACTTTTTGGATTGGCGACTGAGAAGCAGAAGTGGTTGAAGCTCAACAACATAGATTCTGTCCAAGAAAATTAGGTTCATTTTTAGGATCCTCTGAGGGATAATTTGAATGTGTTCAAGAGGAAGTGAGCTCATCGCCTGTTGTTCGTCGTGATTACTTTTGGCCTAATGATGTCGTCTACTATTACACTCTTCTATGCGCTTAACCAGAAGTGAGTGGAACAAAACTATTTGTGGGCTCTCTGCTTTGGCTGTGGCTCACATCAAATGAGTCGTTTTCATTCGTATACCAATACAATATTGTAACTTTAGTGTACACTGAAAAATCAGCCCAAAAGCTTTAGTTATTGTATGCTACCACCATTTGTATGTATTTTATCCAATGCGCTGAATTGAGTCGGTTTTTATTATTCAGGTTCATCTCAGATTTACACTGCAAATTCTTCTCACGTTTGTGACATTTCAACTGCTATTTTAGAATAAGTGGCAGTATCTTGGCCGAGGTCACGTTCTCCTGGTATCTGCGGCCAAGCATGCACTACAGGTCATTCTTACAAAATGTACCATTACCATATAGTGGTATTAGGATTTTTTTTTAATTAATGACATGCAATGTTGTGATCCGACTAAAATATGAAGTAACCCAAGGCGAACAGGAGTTGTCGTGACCTGTGTATGAAAGAAATATCATTTTATTGGTATCATATTAGTGCTTTAATTTTAAGATTGCATCTAAATCGTTCGTTTTGAGGTGAGGCCACATTGCTTTCGCTGTTTTGAAATCTACAAGCATAAACTCGTTTCTATGTTGCATGTTGATAATTTTGAGACACTTTAAATTGCACGAAAAATAAAATTACTAGAGGCAAGATTGTTCACAAAATTGTCATTACAATTTACTGGTCATGGAATAGCTCCTTACCTTATTATGTTGGTGATTACAACGACTGGGTATTTTGATTACATGTTTGTGTCCTTTGTTTTAATATATTAGGATAGTTGTTTCAATATGTTAAGATAGTTCTGCAGTTTTTATTTTATTTTCAGTGGAAGTCCAAGTGGATTTTATCTCAATGCCAAGAACTAATCTGTCTTGATTTTGGGTAGCTTTGAGAACCATTATTTAGTAGATCAGCATCAGCCTGGGGCTGAGGATCTAGTCGAGGACTAGAGTGTTGATATACTTATGAAGATTCTAGAAGACAAGTTTGACCATTTAAAGTGTGAAGAAGATCAATGTATATAGTTGAGTCTATGAGACTCAAGTTAGAAGCAATTGGAAGAGTGCTTATCTCTTGGCACATGTGGAACATTTGAGAACATAAGGGTTCCTTATGAAGGAAGGAAGGGCACCATATCTCTTCTATGATATGTATGGACTATATCCAACTTGATAAAAGGTCATTCCCATGAAGAAAAAGGGTCATTAAGACCTAGCACCCACCTAGAAGAGGTCATAAATTGTTAAATTAATATAACTTCAAAGAATATTCTACTTGTACTTTATTATTGTAACTCTGTCGGGAATGTTTTACCTCCGTTTGGAGATGTCATTATTATATTTGGTCATGTAAAAGTCATGAGGTAAAGCCTCCATTGTAAGTTGGGTCGTTAGTACCCTAAAGAATGTAATATAATATTATTTGAGTCTTTCTAGGAGAGGTCGGCCCAGTTAGTTAAAGTGAGGCAGACCTAGCTGGGATAAAAGTCGAGTAAAAGGTAACGTATAAATAGAGAGTGAGTTCCTCTCATTTGTACCATCACTCACTTGTGCAATTCGCATTAGAGGAGAGAGAGAGATATCTGCGAAGGAGGAGGATTGGCTTGGGTCTAGAGTTTGGGTTTGTCTCTCTTATTTGTGAGACCTATTTTGGGCATTGTACTTTGATCATCTATATTGAGGAAGTTCTTGTTGGGTTTTCTTCCCCTTGAGGGTTTCCTAGGGTATATTGTTTTGTGCTTTGTGATTGTGTATCTTTCAGAGATCCTTATTATGTTGCTATTGTGAATAATGTATTGAATGCTAATGAAATTGGAATCTAGTCTATAGTAGCATATAATCTTAACATGGTATTAGAGCTAGTCTGAAAAGGGCAATTTTCACAAGGTAAAACTCTCTCTCTTCGAGCATAAAAATTAGGGCTTCTCATAGAAGTGGAATTTTTGAGTGCAATTGGCATAGGGAAGTGCACCTCTCCAAGATCGAAATTTTGGCACCAAGATCGAAGCTTTTTAGTGGGTGAAACTCCTGGAAAGTCAAACCCTAGTTTGACTCTAGACTAAAAAAACAAAAAAACCAGAAAAACCAGAGAAAGCCAGAAATTGCAGACCGGAATTTCGCAAGTCAATTTTCAAGGGTGAGATTTTGGAATCTTCAGAAACTAAGTGTACCAGCATACTCGCCTCAGTCAAGCGCATCTTTTAGTGAGTTCAATTTTTTATTTTGAGAAATTTTGATTTTTGGTTATTCTCTGCTCTCCGGGATAAGATGGCCCCAAGCACTAAGCTTGATGACAAGTTGGTGTAAATTTTTCTGAGTTTGCAGCTTGCTGGTTTATGTCATAGTTTCAGTGGTTTTCACTTCCAGCTAGTTTTGCATAGGCTGGAAATTACTTATGAAATTTGCAGACAATTAAACACGTTGTAAAATCACTCTAACAGACAAAATAAATTTTAACATCCACACTATAACAATTTCAGACTCAGAATTTTCAGCAACTGTGCCCTGGAAAAACCCCCACGGGGAAAACCAGTAAGAGAGAGAGAGAGAGAGATTTTATTTCTTCAGCAATATTTATCAGTACAACATTTCACAGTAAAAAATTTACTTATCTCGACCACCCAAAGTCACTCAGAAATCTGCCTCGATTTCTGTGCCAAATTAGTCTCGATTTCAGCGCTGTACTTGTCTCGAAAACAGTGATGTACCATGCCTCGATTTCAGTACCAAATCTGCATAGAAAATGTGTTGTACCCTGCCTCGATTTATGTGCCAAAACTGTATAGAAATCCGTGCTGTACCCTACTTCGATTTCTTTGCCAAAACAACACAGAAAACCATGTTGTACGGATTTCTGTCTCGGACTGTGTGCCACAGTACAACAGCAATAAATGCTGCCTCGGGGAAAGTGCCTAGATTCCTTGCCTCAAAATCTGAGCTTGTCTTGGGAAATGAGCCCGTGAACTCCCTCGAAAAACGTGCTGTCTATCTTTGGATTTGTGCCCAGAATACCTCGATAATTGTGCTGATGTTCTTGGTATGTGTGCCCAGGACAGTCCTCGATTTTTGTGCCTAGATTGATGCTGTACGGTGCCTTGGGAAATGTGCCCAGCTGAAAAACCTCCCCCTCGAAATTTGTGCTGTCCATAAAATTTGCTCCCTAGACCTCGATTTTTGTGCTCTCTTCTTGCTCTTTCTCCTCTCTTGAATCTCTCAAAAGTGAAGTCAAAAAAATGCCTCCCTCATGCTTTTTGATCAAACCCTAGGGTTTACCTAAATCCAATGGATAAGATTGAATGAGATCAACGGTGGAAATTAAATGCTCCATTTACCTTTTATAAATAATTAATTTCCCTCACCCACTTAAATTTATCAAAAAGTGACTTTGACTTTATAAAGTCTCATTAAATGCTTTTACTAAGTCATTTAATGTGAGGGTCACCTTTTTCCCCCTTCTAAGTGACTTTAGGCAAAAGGTCACTTGGGGAACACTTCCCTAGGTACAAAAACTAACACTCCCTCTTACCGAGGAAGGTGTTTTGCACCATTCCCAACTTGTCTCTGAAGAAGACAAACTTGCCCCTCCCCAAAGATTTCGTTAGGATATCTACTACCTGCTCATTAGTGGAAATATACTGTAACTCAATTGCTCATCTCTGGACGTAGTCTCGGATGAAATGATACCTGATCTCAATGTGCTTTGACCTGTCATGGAACACCAGATTCTCAGAGAGCTGAATGCAACACTGATTGTCACAATAGATCACCATAGGTCTAAGCTCTTGATCAAATAAATCTACCAATAGCTTGCGAAGCCAGAGTGCCTCGCAAGTAGCCTGACTAGCTGCCATATACTCAGCCTCGGCAGAACTCAATGCAACGGACTTCTGTTTCCGATTGAACCACGACACTACTGCCGAGCCCAAACTGAAACAACAACCGGAAGTGCTCTTCCGATCCCTCACACAACCTGCCCAGTCTGAATATGTGAAACCAACCAAGCTGACTCCACCCGAACCCCTGTAGTCCAAACCATAATCCACTGTACCTGCTAGGTATCTCAGCACATGTTTTGTGGCAGTCCAATGCACACTCCTAGGCTCCACCATGAACTGGCTAAGAGTGTTCACCGCAAAACACAAGTCTGGCCTGGTGTTGACCAGATACATCAGTGATCCAATGAGCTGACGGTAAAGTGTAGGATCCACCAACTTACCCTCAGAAGCATGAAGTTGCTTCCAGTTGGTGATCATAGGTGTAGACATCGGCCTGCAGTCCTCCATCCGAAATCTCCTCAGAATATCAACTGCATACTTCCCCTGTCCTAGGAAAATATGTCCAGGCTCCTGCCAAACCTCCATCCCCAAATAGTAATGCATCAGCCCAATATCAGTCATCTCATACTCAGCTGCAAGGTCTCTCTTGTGCAATGAGACACTCCTCTCCAGTGATAAACAAGTCATCAACATATAACAAAAGAATGAGAGGATCTCCACCAACCACAATGTAGTAAAGGTTGGGATCAACCTCACTCTTCTGAAATCCCATCGAAGTCAAGTAAGCATCGATCCTGGAGTACCAAGCTCTAGGATCTTGCTTCAGTCCGTACAAGGCTTTCCTCAGCCTGCACACATGAGAATCTCTCCCATGAATCTTGAATCCCTGTGGCTGCTCTAAGTACACCTCCTCCTGCAGAAGACCATTGAGAAATGCAGCCTTCACATCCATCTGGTGGATCTTCCAACCCATCTCTGCTGCTATAGATATCACTTCCCTGATGGAAGAATACCGAGCAACTGGCGCAAAAGTCTCATCATAGTCAACTCCCTCAACCTGTGAAAACCCCCAAGCCACAAACCGAGCCTTGTACTTCTCCACACTGCCATCTGCAACATGCTTTATCTTGTAAAGCCACTTGGAAGTCACAACTAACTTCCCCTCTGGTCTCGACACTATCTCCCAAGCATCATTCTTCATGATGGAATGGTACTCTTCCATCATGGCATCCCTCCATACCTGATGCTGAGAAGCCTCCTCAAATGTGGAAGGCTCAGAGTCACGAAGACTCGCAACAAGAGCCATACCCAATCTGTCTGGCATCACTACTGTCTTGATCTCCTCCTGGGGTCTACCAAATGCCTCTGCTTTCTTCAAGGTATCCTGAAGCCATTTAGGCTTCCTCTTCCTTGAAGGCTCCTCCCAAACTGGTCTGTCCTCATCTGAAGAACTCCCAGAAGCAAAAGGTCCAACACCTCGAGGACCAGTAACTGATGAACCAGTGCCTGAAGAACCTTTAACCTGGGAACCAGAACCTGAACCTGTCCCCGAAGTACCTGTCACTTGAACCACTGAACTTGTAGAAGCTGTGCCTGTACTCTGCGATCCAGTCACTCCGGAAACTTGTGGACCTGAAACCTGTATCGAAGAAGCCTGTGTCAACTGAGGTGTGGGAGTTGGTGGCTCCCGTTGCTCTATCTCTCTCGAATTCCTGAAGGCTCTCTCCTCATCAAACTTCACCTCCCGCCTAACAACAACTCTCTTTTGGCCAGGTAGGTAAAGTCGATAGGCCTTCGAAGTCTCGTCGTATCCCACAAATATGCCTCTCTCTGCAGTGGGCTCAAACTTCGTCCTCTTCTCAGAAGGGATGTGAGAGTAAGTCAAAGAACCAAATATACGAAAGTGGCTCACCTCAGGCTTCTTGCCTGTGTACATCTCCTCTAGAGTCTTCCTCCCCAAAGCACGGTGAGGACTCCTCTTTTGCAGATAAACTGCAGTGCTGCATGCCTCTGCCCATAGAAAGAACGATAACCCCTGATCATGAAGCATCGCTCTCACTGCTCCCACAATCGACCTGTTCTTCCTCTCTGCTACTCCATTCTGCTCAGAAGTGTAGGGAACTGTCAGCTGTCTCTGTATACCCTCCTGTCTGCAAAAAGCATCGAACTCCTTGGAGGTATACTCACCCCCATTGTCCGATCTCAACATCCGAATCTTCCTCCCTGTCTGCTTCTCCACAAGGGCTTTGAACCCTTGGAAGACACTCAAAACTAAGGGTGACTTCTTGCTCCTCAAGAAGTAGATCTAGGTCTTCCTGGAGTAGTCATCAATGAAGATGATGTAGTACTCAAAACCAGTCAAAGAGACCGATGACATAGGACCGCAAATATCAGAATGGATCAAGTCAAGCACTCCTGCTGCTCTCGTGTCACTGCCTGGAAAAGCAGTCTTGGTGTACTTTCCCAAAGCACACCCCCTGCACACATCACTCTGCTTAGTGCTGAACTCGGGTAAACCTGTAACCATGCTCCTCAACAATCTCAGAGCTGGGTGATGTAAGTGGGCCATCCTTCGATGCCATAGCTCACTTAGCTCACTGCTGCTGCTGTGTGCTAGAGCGTGCTGTGGTTGAAACAAGAGCTTGTACAACTTTCCACATCTAACCCCAATGTCCATGGGGGTAGATACACCTGTAGTCATGGGGAATACCTGCACTCTCCCATTTGAGAAACACACCCCAAGACCCCCGTCCTCAATAGTGGAAATTGAAACAAGGTTCTTTTTCAGCCCAGGGACATACAACACATCCCTCAGAATCATGGGAGTCATAGACTCCCTCTGAAATGTAATGGTCCCCCGACCAATTGCTCTAACAATGGTATTGTCACCAAGTACAACCTCCATATCTCTACCTGTCTGTGATAGCTCGGAGAACATCTTTCGAGCTCCAGTCATGTGGCTCGAGGCTCCCCTGTCAATGTACCAAGTACTAGTGGTGGATGGACTCGCCTGATGGCCTGCCAACAATGAATGCTCAATCTCCATCTCCATATCTGTGCTAGTGGCTAAAGAGACTCTCTCTCTCTCAATTTGTCTAGCATATAGGGAAAACTCCCTTTGAAACCTGTCTCCAAAGTCATCAACCTCCGCTGAGGCTGCAGTCTGCTGCCCCTTCTTCTTCTTCTTGTTAGGACACTGTGAAGCATAGTGTCCAAACGTCTAACAACCATAACACTTGATTTTACTCAAGTCCTTCTTCTGCTCACCCTGCCGCTGTTGCTTGGCCCCACCCTTCTTGGGACCCTTCTTCTTCTTCCCCTTTGCTGTCAAAGCCACATTCTCCTCATCTACCCCACTCTCTGATGAACTTCCCTGTATGAGACCTCTCCTTGTCTCCTCCTGCACAAAGTCATCCCACAGCCTCTCCTAAGAAGGTAGGTTCTCTCTATTCACTATGGCTTGCACAAATGCACCCCAGGGCTTTGAAGCCCCATTCACTGTTGTAATTACAAGCTCAATAGCAGATACCACCTCCCCAACCGGTGCCAGTTCATCCCCAACTGCAGATATCTTGGTAAGGTATGCTGTCACTCCCTCTCCGCCATTCATCTTTATACTCTTGAGTTTCTCTTTGAGAACCATCTTCCGATTCTCATTGGTACTCTCATACAAACTGGTCAAAGCAGTCCACATCAAGTTTGCCCTAGCCTTGTGCTGTGAATATTTAATTAATATTATTAATTATAAATTAATAGTTTATTAGGTTACTAGTGAAAGGGCGTAACCCTTCACTATGCTTCCTCAAGCCCTATAAAGGCCATCTTATTGTAATTTTATAATCATCTATCAATATAATATTATCATTTTATCTCAAATATGGAAGACGAGTTCGCTTCATTCGCTTCTTAACTCCACAACCGGATACGGTTGCTGCATTTGGTATTAGAGCTCGGTTTCGGCTCTCCCTTCAAGTCCAATCGGATATGGTTGCTGCTCGGAATTCATCCATTTGGTTGCTGCTCTACAGTAGGACTCATTTTCCACCGTATTCACCAACCTTCTGCTCACGCGCCAATTGCTCTCACTCCACTCTCCATTCCACGCCTTCCCTCCACCATTCATTGGCTCCATCCAACCTATGCATACATCATCCTCCCTCCTCCCTGCGTTTTCCTCACTACCCCGCTCCTCCTTCGAGACCCACCTTCACACACGCCAAAAACCCATCTCTGCCTTCTCTCACGCATAGCCCACGCCTCCTTCTTCCATCCCTCCCGCGATCATCCAGCACTCCCTCGTCCACGCTCCACAGCACCCACTTCTCGCCCAATCTCTGTCCACTCCACAGCTTCCCTCCGTGCTCCCCTTCGCAGCTCACATCTCCCACAGCTGCCACCCCCCTGCGCAGCCCTCCCCCTCGCAACCCCCAGCTTCCACACCCACCACCACCGACCCGCTCCACGACCACCTGCACACGCCCCGCACTCTTCCCTCCTGCTGCACCCTTCTCCCGCTCATCCTCTTCCCTCCCACCACCTCCTTCTCTCCTGCTGCATCCCTGTTCCTTTCCTTGCGTGCCCTCGCCATCTCCCTTGGCTCCCTCCTGCTCCGCGCTGCGTGCTCTCCCGTCTCCCTTCCAGCATTTCCATTCCCGCACAACTCCACTCCATACCCCTCATGCCTGCCTACATTTCAATTCACACCTCCGCTTCCCCAAACTTCCAACACACTCACGCTACCTCCTCCCATCGTTCGCCTCTTCCAACGCCTCCATCTCCTTCCATTCGCCCTCATCCATTCCCATCGTTCGCCTCAACGCTTCCATCTCCTTCCATTCCCATCACCCCTCCATATCTTCCACGTCATTCTTCATCCACATACTCCCTCCTCACGATAGGGTTTGAAACCCTAATTCCCTCCAGTGGATTTCAAAACAATATTATAATAATTTTTATTAATAATTATAATTATTATTATTTAAAAAAAAACTATTGAAAACTATATATGTGTATAATAATATTATTATTTTTAAAATAATAATAATTATTATCATCTATTATTGATTCTCTCTTGAAAACTTTTACAATTAGCCATGAAGTCAATGTGGGAAGAATTGGATCAGATCTCCAATCAATTTCATAGGAAAATGGACGAAATGTTTGATCAGATGGAACAATCAGTTGTAAAAGCTGCTCAAAAAGCTATTGATGACACTTTCAATAAAATAAGCCAACAAAGCAACCCGAAGGCCTCTGAAGACAAGGAATCCGAAACTAAATCTAAATATGACCTTCAAAGCCCAGAGGAAAAACCAGTTAAAGAACATAAAAATGATAAAGAGGAAGATACAAAAAACTATTATGTCAATCAAGAAGAGAGTATGGATCTTGATCAAAATTACAGCAAGAAGCAAGCCAATTATGCAGTTAAGTATATGATGGAAGCTGTATGCGCAAAGGAAGAAAATACAAAGGAACTTTTGATGAAGACTAAAGAAAAGGACAGTAATGAAGATCAATACGTCAACAAGAATGTCACAAACATAAACACAGGAAGAAAAGATGTCATCATAAGGACTGCTATAAAGAATATCAATAAGAACAAATATAAGGTTAATTGGAATAACAACATGAAAATAGTTATCATGGGAAAGTTGATCGAGTCTGTTCAATCAAGAACAAAAATAGTAAAAAGTAACAACCAAGCAAGTGGTAAAAACATAAACGAAACTTCACCAAATATAGATTTAATACAGATTCTGAAGCAAAAGAAACAAAAGGAAGCAATGGTCGTAATCAAAATCGCACCTCTCAAGTCATCAGTGTGACATAGAGCCAGAATAAAAGACGACATTGGGAAAATACTCAAGCTTTGAGGACAAAGCTTTCCTAAGGGGAAGACAATGCTGTGAATATTTAATTAATATTATTAATTATAAATTAATAGTTTATTAGGTTACTAGTGAAAGGACGTAACCCTTCACTATGCTTTCTCAAGCCCTATAAAGACCATCTTATTGTAATTTTATAATCATCTATCAATATAATATTATCATTTTATCTCAAATATGGAAGACGAGTTCACTTTATTCGCTTCTTAACTCCACAATTGGATACGGTTGCTGCACCTTGCCTGAAATGTGAGGGATTATGTGGTCTTTAACTGCATCAAGGATTATCCTACTAGCCTTACAATCCTTCTTGTTGAAGGCTGATAGTGTTGCTGCATCTGTAGCAGCAGGAATCTATACGGGGTTTGCTGTAGTATTCCTAACCACTTCCTCCCATAGTTCATTCTCCTCTAATATCAGCAAAATTCTGGCCTTCCATGGCACAAAGTTCATTGTCCCATTCAGCCTATCCTCCAACCTAAGTCCTGTAGCCATCTTTCAACCAACCCAACAAAGTGCTGCTTACTAACAGAAGAAAATTTCTGAATTTCCTGAGTTCTGGAAATTTTTGTGTCTGCAAAATTATCACTATTTTCTGCCCCCACGCTCTGATACCATGTAAATTTTTCTGAGTTTGCAGCTTGCTGGTTTATGTCATAGTTTCAGTGGTTTTCACTTCCAGTTGGTTTTGCATAGGCTGGAAATTACTTATGAAATTTGAAAACAATTAAACACGCTGTAACATCACTCTAACAGACAGAAAATAAATTTTAACATGCACACCATAAAAATTTCAGACTCGGAATTTTCGGCAACTGTGCCCTGGAAAAACCCCCACAGGGAAAACCAGTAAGAGAGAGAGAGATTCTATTTCTTCAGCAATATTTGTCAGTACAACATTTCATAGTAAAAAATTTACTTATCTCGACCACCCAAAGTCACTCAGAAATTTGCCTCGATTTCTGTGCCAAATCAGTCTCGATTTCAGCGCTGTACTTGTCTTGAAAACAATGATGTACCATGCCTCGATTTCAGTGCCAAATCTGCATAGAAAAATGTGTTGTAACCTGCCTTGATTTATGTGCCAAAACTGCACAGAAATCCGTGTTGTACCCCACCTCGATTTCTTTGCCAAAACTGCACAGAAAACCGTGCTGTATGGATTTCTGTCTCGGATTGTGTGCCACAGTATAGCAGCAATAAATGCTGCCTCGGGGAAAGTGCCCAGATTCCTTGCCTCAAAATCCAAACCTGTCTCGGGAAATGAGCCCGCGAACTCCCTAGAAAAACGTGTTGTCTATCTATGGATTTGTGCCCAGAATACCTCGATAACTGTGCTACTATTCTTGATATGCGTGCCCAGGACAGTCCTTGATTTTTGTGCCCAGATTGATGCTGTACGGTGCCTTGGGAAATGTGCCCAGCTGAAAAACCTCTCCCTCGAAATTCGTGTTGTCCAGAAAATCTGCTCCCTGGACCTCCTTGATTTTTGTGCTCTCTTCTTGCTCTTTCTCCTCTCTTGAATCTCTCAAAAGTGAAGTAAAAAAAATGCCTCCCTCATCTTTTTGATCAAACCCTAGGGTTTCCCTAAATCCAATGGATGAGATTGAATGAGATCAACGGTGGAAATTAAATGCTCCATTTACCTTTTATAAATAATGAATTTCCCTCACCCACTTAAATTGATCAAAAAGTGACTTTAACCTTATAAAGTCTCATTAAATGTTTTTACTAAGTCATTTAATGTGAGGGTCACCTTTTTCCCCCTTCTAAGTGACTTTAGGCAAAAGGTCACTTGGGGAACATTTGCTTAGGTACAAAAACTAACAGTTGGAAGGCATAGAGAACTTCCGTGCTTGGAAGTATAGGATTGGACTCATTCTAGAAGAGAATGATCTTTCAAAGTTTATTAAAGAGGTTGAATGGGAAGAATCTATCCAAGAGGAGGCTAGAGTGGCAAATCGAGAAGCACTACTCAGAGATGATGATCAAGCTCTAACTACCCATACTAAAAAAGGAAAGGGAAAACCTCATTTCAAGTCATCCTCCTAAGAAGTTTCAAAAGTATAAGAAGGGAAAGCACAAGCGAATAGACTTCTCTTCTTATCAATGTTTCCGTTGTGATAAGATGGGACATATTGCCAAAGAATGTTTAGAAAGAAAATAAGAATACAAGAAGAAGAGCATCAAAAGACATCATGCTCACCTAGCCGAAGAAGAAGAAGAAGAACCTCCCAGGAAGTTAGCAAGGGAAGAAGTTGAAGAATATGTTTTATAGAAGATCTATAGAAGATGCAGTAGTTATTGGAATAGAGGGAGGTCTATATAAACTGAGAGGTCACTTAGAAGCAACCTTGATTCATGATACTACAAGTCTATGTGATATATGATCAACATCATAGATCATAAGCAAGAAAGGCACAGGACCTTAGAATCAGATGATGGAGTAGAGCTCACCATTAGACATTCTAGTAATCCCTACAAGGAGACTAGGATCAAAAGAGATCCTACCAAACAAACAAAGATAAGTATTTGAATTGTCATTTTATCAAATTGTTTAAATGATATTGTTCAGTTGTGTACATGTTTATATTCCTAGAAGTATAGTATGCATTTGCATTAATATGTGATGGGTAAGTAGCCTATGGTACTATATAACATTCCATTGCTACTTATCTAGAGTGAAGCCTCTTTGCTGACATATTGGGAGTAGTGCACGCTCTTAATAATGTTCTGGTAGAGATGGAAGGCATCTAGAAAGGTACCATATGAATGTGGGATATGGATGAATGTTGTGCTATTGGCTAAAGATAACATTATGATAGTGTGACCTATGTTTTTATGCATATGTTTTGGAAACTATGAAATGTTTCTAACCATGCTACTAAATTTCACTTGTAGGAAGCATCGTACATGATCACCTACAAATGAAGAATGATGAGACTTGTTCCGTAGAACAAGTGACGATGGTTCGACTAATGAAATCAAGCAGAGGAAGTTGGCTATGACGAGATGTTGCTCTAGTAGCCAGACTCTTGGTGTAATCAAAGTAGAAGAAGATATCGAGCAACCTCCAGGACTCAGAGAACCACATGTATGTAAATTGAAGAAGACTTTGTACGGGCTCAGAAGTCACCCATGGATAGAATGATGAGATCAAGTATCACCTAGAGTGATGAGACATCAACCTTTTCTACAAGGTTGAAGATGAGAAGCTCATAGATGGGTGCAAAAGAGAACTTGCAACGGAGTTCAATATCTTGGTATCCAGTGACTTAGAAAGATGAAATAAATGGATATACAAGATGGAAGTATTGTGGCTCATGGATTCTCTCAAAAGGAAGGAATTAATTATGAAGAGACATTTGCTCCTGTATCAAGGTACACTTCCATTAGAACCATCATGGCATTTGCAACCACGATGAAGTTACACCGGATGGATGTGAAAACAACTTTCCTGAATGGTGTCATTGAAGGGGAAGTTTACATAGAACAACCACAAGGATTTGAGGTTGAAGACAAAGAGACGCATGTCTGCAAATTGAAGAAGGCTTTGTATGGGTTGAAGCAAGCTCCAAGAGCTTGGTATGGAAGAATTAATAGTTTTCTGACGAGCTTGGGATTTACCAAGAGTAAAGTTGATACTAACCATTACTTCAAGGTTATGGATGATGAATCTGTCATATCATTACTATATGTGGATGACTTATTCCTAACAGGAAATGAGAAACAAATCTCAGAGTGCAAGAAGAAGCTCACTGCAGAATTCGAGATGAAAGACTTGTTATCACCTAAACTGTAGCTACCCTTATGGATATATCCAATCATGGATGGCAATAGGGAAGGGCAACTCAAAAGGTGCAACCACGATCACCTCGACCTCCAATATATGGTTGTCACGCCAGTCGAGGCAACCTTCACTTTATGTTATCTAGCCCAGACAACAAAGGGGGAGACCCGATCTACTCCTGACAGGAGAGATCAAAACCAAGACACCAAATCAAGTTGTTTCTAAGTGAAGTAAGGTGTATGGTTTATCCTAGACCTTAGGATGAAGTCACAAGCCAAGTGAGGGGTTCAATGGGTATAGCTTTGGTTCATAGTTGATGTGAGAGTGACTTATAATGTTTGAAATGAGATCTAGGATTAGAGTACTAGTTCAATGTTGGAAAATCCACTGCCTTGGGAACTGTGTCCAATGCAGGGTAGTTTAGTGGTTGTATTGGGGCTAACTAGTACAAGTGACAAGCTTGATCATGATACATGATGGCTTCAAGGGTTTAGTTCACCATGCTACGGTTAAACGACAAGTTAATCCAACAATCTAAGAAAGTCGAATTGACTTGGAGAACAACCAGTGCCTTGGGAATTGGGATAATGGAGTCAAAGTAGGGTTGACTTGTGGTTAAGGACTCCTAGTACATGGGACAAGTGGGCAATAAAGGTCTTGATGGATGAATAGGTCTAGATCTAGGTTTGACCAAAGTGGACCACAATCCCTTAAAATAAGGAATGCTATCCCCGAGGCAAGATTTGACAAGATGACACACTAGACCTAGGTTTTGAATTATTCCCGTTCCAAATCTCCAAAAATCTCAAGTACCCATGTCCTAGAAGTGAGTCAACTCACTTCTCCAAGGTGGTGCGACTTTACCCAAGGAGGCTAAAAATGTGGGTTAGGTGGGTCAAGACAAGTCCGATGACATCCAAACTTTAGATCCGGGTAGGTTAGTCAAGTAGGAGTGTGGATCTATAATTTGACGGCAATCCGACAGCTAGATCTTACTAGATTTGAGTTTAAGTACACTTAGTGGTCCAAAATGGGGATTAAATCCCTTAAAATGTGGAATAGGGCCCACAAGGTGAAAATAAAAAAAAGTAACAATCTGGGGGTATGTTGTTTGATGTGTAGATTATGGATCAAGCGGGATCTCAACTACCCACCACCTAGATCTAGGTCAACTCACAACCACCAAGAAGTGTGCCTTGCTTGGGAGAAGCTAAGTTGGCTTGGGAAGGGGGTCAAACAGATGCCAATCCTCACCAAACTATAGATCCGGGATGCCGTGGATGCTATAGAGGTGGGTTTTCAATATTATGCCCAACAACCCACTAGATCTAATAAGTAGATCTGAGAAAATGTAAAAATGGGGGTTTTGAAATATTTAGGGTTTTAACAATTTATGAGCTATGTCAATGGATTGGATCAAGGTAAGAGAAACAAACCTGTGGATCTTACCTGGGTAACCTTGTAGATGCCTTGATGATGATGATCTATGCAAACCCGATCAATTTGAGAAGCTTTGAGATAGTTTTCTATGCAAGTCGATTTGATCCAAGAAGCCAATGCACCCTCTCTCCTGCACAACAAACGTCAACAATATCAGATTTGATGTAATCAAGAGATAAGACTAATGCCACAAGAGAAGTAACAGAAAGATAGCATAGATCACAATGATGCTAATGATAACCCCCTAATACAAGCGAATGCCAAAAAAGTCGATTTGAAGAAGCCTTGCAAAATCGCCCTTGTTGAAGTCGCCCTCCTGTAGACAAACAATGATTTCCAAAAAAGATAGATCTTACCACAAATTCCAAATGCTAGGTTGCAATAGACTTTCCAATCACCATCTAAGAACACCAGATGCAAAGGAGACCACAAGAATTTCCACAAGAAAGTTTTTCTATACCAATAATCCAAGAGCCAAAGACCCCTTACAATGAGAAGCTCTCTCCTTTAAATAGGAAGGAGAGGCATCAAAATCCTAACCACTTTTTGAATGAGTGGCTAAGATTAAAAGATACAAATGTCTAATCAATGGTTGAGATGAGCTCAACAATAAAATACATGGATCACTAATAAAATATTTTATGTGAGTGGACAAAATCGCCCTAGAAGAGGGGAATCCCACCAAATCATGATGACAAAATATAATAAGATGCTTATGGTGGGTCCAAGGGGTAATTTTATCCCTCCTTGGTCAATCCCCATAGCACAATAATCATAAAATAATAACCCATGTACCAAATCGTGCCTCCATAGTCAAATCGTAGGCCTCCAAAAGACCTCAGAAATCCTCAGAAAGTGCCATAAGTGATGGATGCGGGCCCCGATGAAGCTGAAACTGCTAGAGAAGGTGTGGAGTACCCTGATCTATCATCACCGATCATCCCATGCCATAACATTGCCTCAGTAGCCCAAATCGATTTCCTCAATAGCCATTTCTACCAATCTTGAAATGCCTCGGGAAGCGTGAAACTGCCCCAAACTGCCTCCTGGAGTGCCTGCGCTGTCAAGTTAAGGGCACCAATGTGTCCGGGAGGGGGGTAATATGGTAAAAACAAGTGGCTGGACCACCCCCTCCATCATCAGCGCCCTAGGTCAACCGGATAAAAATCACATCTGCTTTGACAAGGCCTCCGATAGACCAAAACTGCACTGGGATAGCCTACTGAGGCTCAATCATCACTGTAAGTGCCCGGAACTGAAAAAAAAAAACTGTCTCATTGGACTCAGAAGGTCCAAATCCATCCAAGATGTGTACTCATACACCATATGAGTCTCTGCATGATCAAAATATATGTCCAATATACCGGGACAAGGCCAATAATAATAATCTGTAAATGATCAAATACTGCTGTAAACCAAGAATCATCATCATAAACCTGTAGCTGCTGCATAGAATCATCATGTATGTATACATAGACCATATATCATCTATCCATGTCATCATAAGGTCCAACCATCTCATGTCCTCTGGTTGACCATGGTCAGACTAGGCCTAACCAAGTCAACATGATCCAATATAACTCAGACCATCATCATAAGCTGCTGCAAAGTGTCCAAGGTTAATGCATGCTCTACAACTTATTCAAATAACAATTATAGCACAAAGTAATCATTACTGGCGATCTAAATCCAAATATATAATGTCATTAATTATTATTATTACTCAGACTAGACTTTCAAGATCATACTCACTTCATAGCTGTGATCAATTTGCTAGTGAAGGGTGAAGGCTAAAATAACTGGCTAGGCTAAGGGATGACTTGACTGACTTAACTTTGTGACACTTTGGCAAGGGAAAGGGAATACACACCATAGTATATACTGAATGAGCAATAACACAGGGAATGGCGGTGTCTCACAAATGGATGAGTTGTTCAAAGAGGGTTTATTCACCTTCACAGATGCGCACAATCCATAATACAAATAAGTCCAGCAATTGTTTAGATATATCATTTAAGTTCCATTGCTTTTTGGGCTGAAGTTTCCATAGCCTTGATCTATGTGTGTTTACAAACACATTGCATAAATTTACATTTATTCTAGGCTTCCTGCTGCAGGTGTGTTTTTAAGGCACTTGTTTACCTGAGCACTTGTAGGTGTGTCATGGACAGCTTGTTTACCTAGGTATTTCCAAAAGATATAACATTTTATTTTCATGGCCATTTTCATTTGGCATGCCTTTCATTCATGTGTGTTTAGAAACACATTGCATGAATGGGCTTTTCATACAAGATATAGCATTTCATTTTTCCAGATTTTGTATTCATGGCAGCACTAAAAGTTTCAGGTTTAGACAACACAACTTTAATGACTAGGGGGAATTCACAAGGAACTCCAACTCACCATAGGTAAGTTTTGTCACCAACTCAGAGCCGAGACACAATAAACAGGGAAGCTCATCCAATACAGAGGCTACAGTGGGGAAAAGATCCTCCATGTCACTAGTCAAGTAGTAAGTCAGGATGATAAACTAAAAGGTAGGCCATGGATGGATGAAGACAATGAATAATGGAGCCAACACTAGCAAGCCAAGGTATGGTGGAATGATCACCTCTATTCTCCCTAAGGAGGGTAAAACCAATGAGTATGAATAGTGAACTTCTAAGTCTGAGTAGGGACAAATATAATATATATATAATAAAATCAACCAGGTCCACATATCTATATGATCGCCAGATCATGATACTAAGTGCTAAGACATGCTATAAGAATAAGTATAAAAGCAATATAACCATGACATAATGATATACCTGCTGAGTCATATACCTGAATGCTCATCAATCTGTACCATCATCTGTCCTCTGAAACTGCTGCTGTAACTCTGGGCACTACTGACTGCTCTGTACCAATGGTATAATGGCTACATCGGTCATCTCTCTGAGTGTTCTGAGACTCAGTAATGGCATGGAGAATATACACTGCTGTCCACAATCTGATAGTGATCCAATATAGATGCTCATCTCAGCATCTCAAATGTAGGGGAACTGGCTGAATAGTGTACTGGTATCAGAAAAATAATGTATGGTAGCCCGGCTACTATAAATGTGATAACAAGACCTTGGCTTAATGCATTATTTTCTAGGTCTCGAGGTATGGCAGAGCCCAGAGGGAATCTTCCTAAACCAAGGGAAGTATGCAGTAGAAATCTTGAAAAGATTTGATATGTTGGAGTGTAAAGCCATGGCCACACCCATGGATACCAACTTGAAGTTATTATCTGATACTTCGTCAGAATTAGTGGATGTGACTCTATACAGGCAGATTATTGGGTCGTTGATGTATTTGACGAATACTAGGCCAGATATATGCTTTGTTGTGAACACCTTGAGTCAGTATCTGATTGAGCCCAGACGTGTTCACCTTGTAGTTGCAAAGCATGTGATGAGGTACCTAAAAGGTACAATAGACTATGGTCTCAATTATTCTAGAGATCATGAGTTCAGACTGTATGGGTATACAGATTTCGATTGGGCAGGAAGTGTCTCAGACAGGAAGAGCACTTCAGGCGGATGTTACAGTCTGGGGTCAGCCATGATCTAATGGCTAAGCAGGAAGCAATCTAGTGTGTATGAATGACTGTCATAAATTTCTGAGTTTTAAAAATTTGAAAAAGAATATCATGTGTTTCAAGTTAAAGTCATTTTTATGAATGAAAATGTGCATACTGGGGTTTGGGCATTAAACCATATGCAAAGAAGCTTCCAAGCTTGAAACTAGGTTGGGGTTCTAAAACTTTCATGGTATCAGAGCGAAGTTAAAGATCAAAAATTTAAACACTCAGAAATATGTCAAATTTGGAAAAAATTTCAGACTTGAGAAAAACAGGGGTTTATGAAAAATTTCAGATTTGAAGAAAAACAAGGGTTTGTGAAAAAAAACAGGTCTTGAATAGATTCTTTGAGAAGAATAGGTACATGTTGCAATTATGGTGTCTGGACTCAGGTTGGACGACAGGTTAGATGGGGCTGCAAATTTTAGCCCATGGAAGGCTAGAATCATGTTGATACTTGAGGAGAATGAGCTATGGGATATAGTCAATAGTACAACAACAAATCCTGAGACTGTTCCTACTGATGCTACTTATAAGGCAACTTTCATGAAGAGGGATGTGAAGGTAAGAAGGATCATACTTGATGCCGTGAAGGATCATGTGATCCCACATATTTCAGCGAAGGCCCATGCCTTCTAGATGTGGACAGCTTTGACTAGCTTACACCAAAGCTCCAATGAGAACAGGAAGATGGTGTTGCGAGAGAAGTTGAAGGGTGTGCACATGGGGAAGAGTGAGGGCATGGATTCCTATCTTACTAGGATTACACAGGTTAGAGATGAGGTTGTAGCTGTTGGGGAGGTCATATCGGGCAGTGAGTTGGTACGCACAACCTTAAATGGCGTGACTCCACCGTGGAGTGTGTTTGTGTAGACAGTTGTTGCTTGTGAGAACATGCCTTCATGGGATCGTCTTTGGGATGATTTCATACAGGAGGAGACACGTAGAGGATACCTACAGGGAAGTTCATCACATCACAAAAATGATGAGGAGGATGTAGCATTGGCAGCTAATGGTAAAAAGAAGAAGTTCAAGAAGGGTCCCAAGGGTGGGGCCAAGCAGCATACAGGTGAACAAAAGAAAGACTTGAGTAAAATCAAGTGTTTCGCATGTCAGAAGTTTGGACACTATGCTGGACAGTGCCCAAACAAGAAGAAGAAAGGACAACAGACAACAACAGCAACAGATGTTGATGATTTTGCTTCTCGTTTTGAGGGAGAGTTTTCTCTCTATGCTGGATGTACAAAGTGGATATCTTTCATCAACAGTGATATGGAGGGTGACATGGATGATCAAGATCAGTGTTCCTTATTTGTTGGCCACTCGTTAAGTGCTTCTGCCACTACTTCTACATGGTATATTGATAGTGGGGCTTTGAGCCATATGACAGGTACTCGTGATATGTTTTCCGAGATGACCGAGACTGGCTTGAGTCTCGAGGTAGTATTGGGTGATGATATTGTTGTGAGAGCAGTTGGGCGTGGGATTGTCATGTTTGAGAGGGAGTCCATGCAGCCTATGGCGTTGAGGGATGTCTTGTATGTCCATGGGCTGAAGAAGAACCTTGTTTCAGTTTTCGCTATTGAGGACAGGGGATTTGGAGTATATGTCCTAGATGGGAAAGTGTATGTATTTCCCAGAGCAGCAAGAGCATCTACTTCATGTGCCATTGGAGTTAGATGCGGGAAACTGTACAAGCTTCTATTCCAGCTTCATCATGCATTGACCCATATGAGCAGTAGTACTAAGATGTGCGAGTTGTGGCACAGGAGGATGGGCCACCTTCATCATTCAGCTTTGAGATTGCTGAGGGAGATGTCTACATGTTTTCCACACCAAGCATTGGGGTGTAAAACTCCTGAGGAGATGTTCACTAGGAAGAGACCTGAGATAGGTCACTTCCGTATATTTGGATGCCTTACATATTCTCATGTCCCTTCTGAGAAGAGGACAAAGTTAGAGCCTACAGCAGATAAAAGAATTTTTGTCGGTTATGATGAGACTTCGAAGGCTTTTCGCATATACCTTCCTGCACATAGGAAAGTTGTGGTGAGGAGGGAGGTCAGATTTGAGGAAGAGAAAGCCTTCAGGAAGTCTTATGATTCAGAGATGGAGCAACAACAAAGTACTAATCCACAACCAATATCATCTTAGAGTTCAGCGGGTATAGGGTCACAGGTTACAGGTTCATCAGTTTCAGGGACTTCTGGTACAGGGACAGGTTCACGAGTCACAGGTTCACAGGCTTCACCTTCATGTGATTTGGGTGGTACAGGTTCAGGATCACCAGGTGTAAGATCTCAGGCCACAGGTACTTCTTCAGGGAGACAGTTGTCAGATGAGGAGGTTCTGGAGGAGCGCCTACAACAGGAATCTACTTCCAAGAAACGTAATCCAAGTTGGCTTAAGGATCTTGTGAAGGAAGCTGAGGAGTCTGTGGGACCGCCCAAGAGGGAGGTCAGAGAGAGCAAAGCACCAGAGAGATTTTCTAGTTATATGGCGATGGTGACTAGCTCGAGTGATTCCGAGCCTACTACATTTGAGGAGGCTACCCCACACCAGGTTTGGAGAGATGCCAAGATGGAAGAGTACAATTCCATCATGAAGAATGGAGTGTGGGAGATTGTTCCAAGACCGAAGGGGAAGTCAGTGGTGACTTCCAAGTGGCTCTATAAAATCAAGCATGCCGCGAATGGCAGCATTGACAAGTACAAAGATTGGTTTGTGGCACAAGGGTTCTCACAGGAAGAGGGAGTTGACTACTATGAGACCTTTGCACCGGTTTCTAGATTTTCTTCGATTAGAGCTGTGATCTCCATTGTCGCAGAGATGGGTTGGAGGATTCATCAAATGGATGTGAAAATTGCTTTTCTGAATGATTTTCTACAGGAGGAGGTATATCTAGAGCAGCCTCAGGGCTTTGAGATTCATGGGAGAAATTCTCATGTGTGCAGGCTGAAAAAAGGCCTTGTATGGTCTGAAGCAAGCCCTTGGGCTTGGTATTCCAGGATTGATACTTACTTGCTTTCGATTGGGTTTCAAAAGAGTGAGGCGGATCCCAACCTATACTACATTATGGTTGGAGGTGTTCCACTCATTCTTTTGCTATATGTTGATGACTTGTTCATTACAGGAGGAGAGCACCTGATTGAAGCATGCAAGAAAGATCTTGCTTTAGAGTTTGAGATGACTGACCTTGGACTGATGCATTACTATTTGGGGATGGAGATATGGTAGGAGGATGGACATATTTTCTTGGTCCAAGGAAAATATGATGCATATGTTTTGAAGAGATTTCGGATGGAGGAGTGCAAACCCATGACCACCAACTGGATGAAGCTTCATGCTTCTGAGGGAGAGTTGGTGGATCCTAATTTGTATCGTCAGTTGATTGGTTCATTGATGTATCTGGTTAACACCAGACCAGATTTGAGTTTTGCGGTTAACACTCTCAGTCAGTTTATGGTGGAGCCCAGGAGAGTGCATTGGAAAACTGCGAAACATATATTGAGATATCTTGCAGGCATAGTAGATTTTGGTTTGGACTACAGAAGATCTGATGGAGTGGGATTGGTTGGCTTCACGGATTCAGATTGGGCAGGTAGTGTTTTGGACCGGAAGAGCACTTCCAATTGTTGCTTCAGTTTGGGCTCGGCAGTTGTGTCTTGGTTCAGTCGGAAGCAAAAGTCCGTTGCATTGAGTTCTGCAGAGGCTGAGTACATGGCGGCCAGTCAGGCTAGTTGTGAAGCCTTGTGGCTTCGCAAGTTGATGGTTGACTTATTTGGTCAGGAGCTGAGACCTACAGTTATACATTGTGACAATCAGAGTTGCATCAAGCTCTCTGAGAATCCGGTATTTCATGACAGATCAAAGCACATTGAGATCAGATATCACTTCATCAGAGATTATGTTCAGAGAGGAGCTGTACAATTGCAGTATGTTTCTATTGATGAGTAGGTGGCAGACATTCTCACGAAGTCTTTGGGTAGAGGGAAGCATGCCTATTTCAGAGACAAGTTGGGAGTGGTGAATAACACTTTCCTCGATAAGAGGGAGTGTTGAAAAGTTACCTAGGAAGTGTTCTTCACCTTGTGTTACCTTGGGGTGGACAAGGACACTTTAAAAAGGTAATTCCCCTAGTTAGTCACTTTATTAAAAGGTAAAGTCATGGTTTATCCTAAGTTCACATTTAATGAAAAGTCAAGTGAGTGATTAATTAAAAGGGGTGCTCACTTTATTAAATGACATGAAGTGCACTAAATGCCATTTATTATTTATTTATTGAGCATTTAATGAGAACTCCTCATCTAATCTAATCTAGACCATTAGATTGAAAGTGGAAGTTACCATGAACAAAAAGTGCTTGGGGGAAGGAAAGCTAATTCATTATCCACATCCAAAAGAGGAGTTTTGGAGAGAAGAAGAAGAAAAGGAGAGGTTGAATTTTTAAGGAGAGAGCATAAACCCTAGCACATAAATCGAGAAGATTTTGCTGGGCACATTTCCCAAGGAGTGGGCACACTTTCCAAGGAAAATTCATACAAGGAATCCATACAACAGTTCTGCATAGTTTTCGAGGAGCAGGCCGTATAGTTCAACATTTAATTCAATCTGTACTAACACAGAAATCAAGGCAGATTTTTGATAGGTTTGTACAATTGTTCATTAATGAGGCCGTACAACATTTAATTTGGGTTTGACAGGAACAGTTTTCGAGGCAGAAAATTCCTGTAGCAGTTGGCATGAATTTTGAGGTCCGTACAGGTTAGTACAGTCACACATGGGAGACCGTATAGTTCTGGAATTTTTGCAGTTCGTACAGCAAGCAGTAAACTTGATTCTGGCACGTTTTTAGAGAAGGGAAAATAAAGGAGATAAGTACTGCTGTGTTTCTTTGTAAAATTTGTTGAAGAAATAAAATCCCTCTCAGTTAGGTTTTCCCTTCAGGGTTTTGTCCTGGACCAATTTGGTCAAAAATACCTGTGTTATTTTTATGTATGAATGATTGTCATAAATTTCTGAGTTTGATTTTATAGGCTGAAAATTAAATTTCTGAGTTTTAAAAATTTGAAAAAGAATGTCATGTGTTTCAAGTTAAAGTCATTTTTATGAATGAAAATGTGCATACTGGGGTTTGGGCATTAAACCATATGCAGAGAAGCTTCCAAGCTTGAAACCGGGTTGGGGTTCTAAAACTTTCATTATGGTGCAGTGGGATTGATCATCCCTAGACAGTGATCCCGTAATTCCGAAAGGAAGGATAGTCTTAAATGTTAATCCTAAGTTGTGACGGGATTGATCATCCCTAGACAGTGATCTCGTAATTCCAAAAGGAAGGATAGTCTTAAAAGTTGATCCTGAGTTGTGATGGGATTAATCATTCCTAGACAGTGATCCCGTAATTCCGAAAGGAAGGATAGTCTTAAATGTTGATCCTGAATGGTGGGATTGATCATCCCTAGACAGTGATCCCATAATTCCGAAAGGAAGGCTAGTCTTAAATGTTGATCCTGAGTTGTGGTGGGATTAATCATCCCTAGACAGTGATCCTGCAATTCCAAAAGGAAGGATAGTCTTAAATGTTGATCCTGAGTTGTGGTGGGATTGATCATCCCTAGACAGTGATCCCGTCATTCTGAAAGGAAGGATAGTCTTAAATGTTGATCCTGAGTTGTGGTGGGATTGATTATCCCTAGACAGTGATTCCGTAATTCCAAAAGGAAGGATAGTCTTAAATCTTGATCCTGAGTTGTGGTGGGATTGATCATCCCTAGATAGTGATCTTGTAATTCCGAAAGGAAGGATAATTTGAAATGTTGATCCTGAGTTGTGGTGGGATTGATCATCCCTAGATAGTGATCCCGTAATTCCGAAAGGAAGGATAGTCTTAAATGTTGATCCTTAGACTGAATCCCTAGTTCCGAAAGGAAGGATTGTCTAAGATATGAGTGTTGGACTGAATCCTTGGTTTCGAAAGGAAGGATTGTCCATGATCCCAGTTCCGAAAGGAAGGATCACCAGTGTTGTTGGACTGAATCCTTGGTTCCGAAAGGAAGGATTGTTCATGATCCCAGTTCCGAAAGGAAGGATCACCAGTGTTGTTGGACTGAATCCCTGGTTCCGAAAGGAAGGATTACCAGAGTTGTTGGACTGAATCCCTGGTTCCGAAAGGAAGGATTACCAGAGTTGTTGGATTGAATCCCTAGTTTCGAAATGAAGGATTGTCCATGACCCTAGTTTCGAAAGGAAGGATCACTGGAGTTGTTGGACTGAATCCCTAGTTCTGAAAGGAAGGATTGTCCATGATCCCAGTTCCGAAAGGAAGGATCACCAGAGTTGTTGGGCTGAATCCCTAGTTCCGAAAGGAAGGATTGTCCATGGTTCCAGTTTCGAAAGGAAGGATCACTAGAGTTGTTGGACTGAATCCCAAATTCCGAAAGGAAGGATTGTCCATGATCCCAGTTCCAAAAGGAAGGATCACTAGAGTTGTTGTATTGAATCTCAAGTTCCAAAAGGAAGGATTATCCAGGATCCCTAGTTCCGAAAGGAAGGATCATGTGTGCTACAGGTGATGATGCTCTTGATGATATTCCTGTACTGTAGATGAGGATGCTCCAGTGCTGCAGATGATGATGTTCCAGGATGCTCCAGTGCTGCAGATGATGATGTTCCAGTGCTGAAGATGAGGATGCTCCAGTACTACAGATGTTCTAGTGCTGAAGATGAGGATGCTCCAGTGCTGCAGATATTCCAGTGCTAAAGATGAGGATGCTCCAGTGCTGAAGAAGATGATGATCCAGTGCTGAAGATGAGGATGCTCCAGTGCTGTAGAAGATGATGCTCCAGTGCTAAAGATGAGGATGCTCCGGTACTGAAGATACTTCAGCTCTATACTGAAGATGATGATGTTGTTGAAGAACTTCCAATGATTTATAGATGTATCAACCAATGTTCCAGATGATGTTGATGATGCCTCTCCTCCCTCCGATGATGGTCTGTAGAGTTACACATGTAGATGTTGTCAGTAGAATACCCTTCTTGTTAAGGGGGAGTGCTAAATTAATGTAACTTCAAAGAATATTCTACTTGTACTTTATTATTGTAACTCCGTTGGGAATGATTTACCTCCGTTCGGAGATGTCATTATTATATTTGGTCATGTAAAAGTCATGAGGTAAAGCCTCCATTGTAAGTTGGGTCGTTAGTACCCCAAAGAATGTAATATAATATTATTTGAGTCTTTCTAGGAGAGGTCGGCCCAGTTAGTTAAAGTGAGGCCGACCTAGCTGGGATAAAAGTCAAGAAAAAGGTAAAGTATAAATAGAGAGTGAGTTCCTCTCATTTGTACCATCACTCACTTGTGCCATTCGCTTTAGAGGAGAGAGAGATATCTTCGAAGGAGGAGGATTGGCTTGGGTCTAGAGTTTGGGTTTGTCTCTCTTATTTGTAAGACCTATTTTGGGCATTGTACTTTGATCATCTATATTGAGGAAGTTCTTGCTGGGTTTTCTTCCCCTTGAGGGTTTCCCATGGTATATTGTTTTGTGCTTTGTGATTGTGTATCTTTCAGAGATCCGTATTATGTTGCTATTATGAATAATGTATTGAATGCTAATGAAATTGGAATCTAGTCTATAGTAGCATATAATCTTGACATAAACATCTAGTGTCCAAGTCAAGCAATATGATAATGTACCCTGAGTTGGCACGTGTGTGCCATAGAGACCAAGAGAAGGGTCTATGGTGACTTAGTTAAATGATTATGGTCTTGGAATCACAATGAAGGACCAAGAACCCCAATGTGGGTCCAAGAGCCCACTAGTAAAAGACCAAAAGACCAAAATGGAAGTCAAAGGGTTAAAAAGTACAAATAAATTAGTTGGGGCTATGGAATCTCATTAAGGGACCAGAAGCTTACTTGTAAAGGACCAAAGGTCCAAGATAAAAATTGTGAAGGACTATTAGCCCAAGTAAAAGTCAATGACTCTAACTAAAAGCATTAAAGTAATTTTTAATTGGTAAATTAAAATTACAAAAGTGGTCTTTGAGAGGTGGCTTCCTTAACTTATGGATTTATTAATCCTTATCTCACTCAATTAGTGAGCACTCTCATTTGCTCAACACTCTCATTCACACTCATTCATCATCATTATCTCTGTTCAAGGAAGTCGTGGAGGATAATTTTTTTGCAGCAGCTGTTCTTTCTTCTTTTATCTCAGCAAACTCTTCAAGGTGTTATCTACAGGGCTGTCCTTCTTTTGTGTGGCTGTCATTTTTCTTCTACAAGACAGTTCTGGGACAGTACTATCATTGCCAAGTCAGAATAGGGCTTCATGATGACTGTGGAAGGATGTTAAGGGCACGTTTTACCTTCAACAGTCCTAGAAAGGACCGGATCTGCATTTTCAAGGCTTGGCCCTCACTCTACAGCCCTTGCAAGGAACTCGACCTTCATTCTTCAGCCCTAGAAAGGCTTGGCCCTCACTCTACAGCACTGGCAAGGGTTCAGCCTTCATACTTAATCCCAACATAGGTTCGGCCTCCTCATATCAGCCCTAGTTAGGGCTTGGCCTGCCCACATCAGCCCTAGAAAGGGGCCCTTTCACCTACAACAGAGCTCAGACCAGTGAAAGAAGACCCTAAGGGACAGCCGAGGGTCTACAGAAGACAGTCAAGGGTTTACAAGGGCAGTTGTGGCTGCCATGTGTCTCAATCATAGCTGCCAGGGTTCTAGTAGGCCGCAGATCAGAAATATAAAGTTGCTACAGGCAACTGAAGATTGCTGCAAGGTACCGAAGACTGCTACAAGCTGTTATAAGGCTTACATCAGTTTCTCTTGTTTCATTTTGGTCAGCGGAAGCCTCATTGTTGGTTCATGCAATCTCAGATCAGTTGATGAAGAAGGTTGGGGTTTGAACAAGTTGAATTGGTGGCAACAGTCATCATTTACAGGCTGCTTCTTCTCTTGGATTGACTGTCTAGATCTAGTATGCTCTATCATGATACAGTCCAGATAGAAGATAGAGATGATAGCTTCCATAGCTAGTCTAGAGTTTCCTAGGGCTTGGTATTAGCCCTTGATATGATCTAGCATGGCAATGCTAGTATGACTCACGATGATGACAGTACTTCTGCGCTAGAGTTGATGCTACAGTTTCATGCCCCACAAGGAAAAGATAAGTATTTGGTTTCTCTGTTTACCCTTATGTGTGAAAGGTTTTTAATGTCCATGGCCATTTGATGTATACTTGTTCTTTGATCATGAATCTATCATAAGAAAGGTTGCTGGGTTTTTCCCCTTGAAGAAAAGAGGGTTTTCCGAGGGTAAATTATGGTGTCTACTGTGCATGATTGATGTGATGTGATCTATTTACTTTCATGTGATGTGATCTATTTACTTTTTGCCATATTTAGTTCACTGTTTAACTTGTTACACTGCTCATACATATAGTTGATACTTTCATGTGTGATTATGCAAAAGAAAATTATAAAATTGCATTCATAATTACTAGTTTATGAAAGTAGTTAAAAATTCAACAATCTGATGGTCTTTCTAGCATAATAGTGTGAACAAAGTGAGAATTTAAACATAGCAATGAATGATTGAATGTTGCTATTTCTAGCAATCTCCAAAATTTTACAAGACTGTGTATTATGCTTCCTTAGTTTTGAACAAACTCAAAACCTGATGATGTCCTGTGGAGAGTACCCAGAGCAGAAGGGGTCTGGCTGTACAATCCTATGTGAGCTCTATAGCGAAATGAATTGTCTCTCCAATTATACAAGGCTGAGGGGAAAAACCTCTTGACCCATCTATCACTGAAGGTATGGTTACGGGCCCTGATGATGCCCTCTGGAGAGTTACCCAGAGTGGAAGGGGCTTGGCTGTACAATCCTAGGTGAGCTCTAGAGAAGAATGAATTGTGTCTCCTAATAAATGGTGCTGAGGGAAAAAACCTCTTGACCCATCTATCAATGTGAAGGGACTGATACAGATCCTGATGATGTCTTCTGGAGAGTACCCAGAGTGGAAGGGGCTTGCTGTACTCCTAGGTGAGCTGTAGCGTGAAATGAATTTCTCTCTCCTAATTTACAAGGCTGAGGGGAAAAGCCTCTTGATAGAACTCTGGTTGCTTGAGCTAACCTAGTGGGTAGTCCTTTGTAAGGTATGGTGGCTCTGAGATTTCCTAGAGACGGGGTGTTGGCCTATGGGACGAAGTCCTGTTATCACATATATAGTAGCCGGGCTACCATACATTATTTTTCTAATTCCAGTACACTATTCAGCCAGTTCCCTTACATTGAGATGCTGAGATGAGCAACTATCTGGATCACTATCAGATTTGGACAGCAGTTTTATTCCCCATGCCATGACTGAGTCTCAGGACACTCAGAGAGATGACCGATGTAGCCACTATACCATTGGTACAGAGCAGTCAGTAGTGCCCAGAGTTACAGTAGCAGTTTCAGAGGACAGATGATGGTTTAGATGATGAGCATTCAGGTATATGACTCAGCAGGTATATCACGGTGTTATGGTTATATTGCTTTTATATTTATTCTTATAGCATGTCTTAGCACTTAGTGTCATGATCTGGCGATCATATAGATATGTGGACCTGGTTGATCTTATTATATATATTTTATTGTCCCTACTCAAACTTAGAAGTTCATTATTCATACTCATTGGTTTTACCCTCCTTAGGGAGAATAGAGGTGATCATTCCACCATACCTTGGCTTGCTAGTGTTGGCTCCATGATTCATTGTCTTCATCCATCCATTACCTACCTTTTAGTTTATCACCCTGACTTACTACTTGAATAGTGACATGAAGGATCTTTCCCCCACTGTAGCCTCTGTATTGGATAAGCTTCCCTGTTTATTGTGTCTCGGCTCTGAGTTGGTGACAAAACTTACCTATGGTGAGTTGGATTTCCTTGTGAATTACCCTAGTCACTAAAGTTGTGTTGGCTAAACCTGAAACTTTTAGTGCTGCCATGAATACGAAATCTGGAAAATAAAATGTTATATCTTGTATGAAAAGCCCGTTCATGCAATGTCTTTTTCAACACACATGAATGAAAGGCATGCCAAATGAAAGTGGCCATGAAAATAAATGTTATATCTTTTGTGAAATAGATATCTAGGTAAACAAGTTCTCTGTGACACACCTAGAAGTGCTCAGGTAAACAAGTGCCTTAAAAACACACCTACAGCACAAAGCCTCAAATAAATGTAAATCTATGCAATGTGTTTATAAACACACACAGATCAAGGCTATGGAAACTTCAGGCCCAAAAGCAATGGAACTTAAATGCTATATCTAAATAATTGCCGGCCTCATTTGTATTATGGATTGTGCGCATCTGTTAAAGGTGACTAAACCCTCTTTGAACAACTCATCCATTTGTGAGACACCGCCATTCCCTGTGTTGTTGCTCATTCAGTATATACTATGGTGTGTATTCCCTTTCCTTGTTCCAAAGTGTCACAATGTTAAGTCAGTCAAGTCATCCCTTAGCCTAGCCAGTTATTTTAGTCTTCACCCTTCACTAGCAAATTGATCACAGCTATGAAGTGAGTATGGTCCTGAAAGTCTAGTCTGAGTAATACTAATAATTAATGACATTATATATTTGGATCTAGATCGCCAGTAATGATTACTTTGTGTTATAATTGTTATTTGCATAAGTTGTAGAGCATGCATTAACCTTTGACACTTTGCAGCAGCTTCTGATGATGGTCTGAGTTATATTTGGTCATGTTGACTTGGTCAAACCTAGTTTGACCAAGATCAACCATAGGACATGAGATGGTTGGACCTCGTGATGATATGGATAGATGATATATGGTCTATGTACATGTACATGATGATTCTATGCATTAGATATAGGTTTATGATGATGATTCATGGTTTACAGCATTATTTGATCATTTACAGATTATTATTATTTCACCTGTTCCGGTATATTGGATATATTATATGATCATGCAGAGACTCATATGGTGTATGAGTACACATCTTGGATGGATTTGGACCTTTTGAGTCCAATGAGACAGTCTGTTTTTAGTTCCGGGCACTTACAGTGATGATTGAGCCTCAGTAGGCTAACCCAGTGCAGTTTTGGTCTGTCGGAGACCCTGTTAGAGCAGAGAGGATTTTTATTTGGTTTACCTAGGGCGCTGTGCTTAGAGGGGGTGGTCCAGCCACTTGTTTTTACCATATTACCCCCCTCCTGGACACACTGGTGCCCTCACCTTGACAGCGCAGACACTCCAGGAGGCAGTTTGGGGCAGTTTCACGCTTCCCGAGGCATTTCAAGATTAGTAGAAATGGCTATTGAGGAATTCTATTTGGGCTACTGAGGCAATGTCTTGGCATGGGATGATCAGTGATGATGGGTTGATGTCTTCCGCACCTCCTCCAGCAATTTCAGCTTCATCGGAGCCCGCATCCATCACTTATGGCACTTTCTGATGATTTCTGAGGCCTCTTAAGGCCCATGATTTGTCCATAGAGGCACAATTTGGTATATTGATGACTATTTTATTATCATTGTGCTATGGGGATTGACCAAGGGTGGCTAAAATTACCCCTTAGACCCACCATAAGCTTCTTATTATATTTTGTCATCATGATATGGTGGGATTCCCCTCTCCTAGGGCAATTTTGTCCACTTATGTTATATTTTTTTAGTGATCCATGTATTTTGTTGTTGAGCTCATCTCAACCATTGATTAGACATTTGTATCTTTTAATCTTAGCCACTCATTCAAAAAGTGGTTAGGATTTTGGTGCCTCTCCTATCTATTTAAAGGAGGGAGCCTCTCATTGTAAAGGGGACTTGTGGCTCTGGATTATTGGAATAGAAAATTATTATTGCATCTATCTCCAGTGTTGTGGTGAATGTTTTTTGTGTTCGTTCGTTGGTTCTTCCTTTGCACTGAGTTATTGGAGATCTTGTTCTGCCATATCTTTTGTACCACGTTTTTTGCATCTACAGGTGGAGGCCGATTTGCTTTGAGGAGGAAGTATTGGTAGGGAAAGACTCTCCCTACTTCTTCTTTGGATCTCTTCGTTGGTAATAGGGAGTATTACTGTCCTAGGACCTTCTATTTCATGTTACTATTGCATTTCGCTTGTATTTCCTCCATATTTGGTCTTACTGATTGAATCGCTGTTCCTTGGTTTGACAGGTAGAGGAGGTCGCACTTGTGGGCTAGGGCATCAATTTGGCAAGAAAAATCAACCATCTCTCATTTGATCTCTGCGGGAATCTTCCTCAACATCAAGGCATCTCTCTTCATCACTCAGGTATGATCTCAAGGTAATTTCTATCTCCATGATCTATCCACTTGTCTTAAATATTTCAAACCCTAATTAATCAAAACCCCCATTGTTACATTTTCTTAGATCTACTGAGATCTAGTGGGTTGTTGGGTATAATATTGAAAACCCACCTCTATAGTATCCACGACATCCCGGATCTATAGTTTGGTGAGGATTGGCCTTCATTCGACCCCCTTCCCAAGCCAACTTGGCTTCCCCAAGTGAGGGCGCACTTCTTGGAGAGTTGAGTTGACCTAGATCTAGTTGATGGGTAGTTGAGATTTTAATTGATTCATGATCTACACATCCTAAAACCTACCCCTAGACTCTTAGTTTGGCAATTTCTACCTTGTGGGCCCTATTCCACATTTTAAGGAATTTAATCCCCATTTTGGACCACTTGGTATCTTCAAACTCAGATCTAATAAGATCTAGCCATTGGATTGCCTTGAAATTGTAGATCCACACTCTCACTTGATCAACCTACTTGGATCTAAAATTTGGATGTCATTGGACTTGTCTTGATCCCCTTTATCCCACATTTTACCTTCCTTGGGCAAAGTCGCACTTTCTTGGAGATTGGAGTTGGTCCACTTCTAGGACGTGGGTACATGAGATTTTAGTAGATTTGGAATGAGCATAGTTCAAAACCTAGGTCTAGTTGGTCACTTCATCAAATCTTGCCTTGGGGGATAGCATTCCTTGTTTTAAGGGATTGTGGTCCACTTAGGTCAAACCTTGAATCTCTAGATCTAGACCTATTCATCCATCAAACCTTTAATTGCCCACTTGTCTCATGCAATAGGAGCCATCAACCACAAGTTAATTTCATTTGACTCCATTGTCCCAATTCCCAAGGCACTGATCTCTCTCCAAGTCAATTCGACTTGCCTAGATTGTTGGATTAACTTGTGGTTTGATCCTTGTTTGGTGGACTAAACCCTTCGATGTCATCATACTTCATGATCAAGCTTGTCACTTGTACTAGTTAGCCCCAATTCAACCCCTAAACTACCCTGCATTGGACACGGTTCCTAAGGCAGTGGATTTTCTCACATTGACTAGTACCATAATCTTGGATCTTATTTTCAAATACTATAAGTCACTCACACATCAACAATGAACCAAAGCTAAACTCATTGAACCCCTCACTTATCTTGTGACTTCATCCTTAGGTCTAGGATAAACCATACACCTTCTTTCACTTAGTCTTAACTTGATTTGGTGTTTTGGTTTGATCTCTCATGTTGGGAGTAGATCGGGTCTCCCCCTTTGTTGTTTGGGCTAGATAACATAAAGCGAAGGTTGCCTCGACTGGTGTGACAACCATCTATTGGAGGTCGAGGTGATCATGGTTACACCTTTTGAGTTGCCCTTCCCTATTGCCATCCATTAATGGATACATCCATAGGAATAACTACAATTTAGGTGAATTGTCTCATTGTTTTGTCACCAACAGGGTCAAGAAGTGAAGAGTTTGATTGACACATATTGCATCTGACGGTGAATTTGGGTTGAAAGAAGGGAGTGATGGGCATGAGAGCACTGGATTTAGAGAGGCTGTGCAAAGTTTCCCAGCGGTGGATCATCATCTCACTGAAATATAATGCTAGGGATATTTGGTCAAGGTAGTTAAAGAAAATTGCAAAGGAACCCCTAGAATCTCGAAACAAACAGTCGAACCTCCCCGGGGCCTGGAGTGTTGTAGTGTGTAATACCCCATTTTGACCCTTAGGATATACTAGATTTTAATGTAAATATTGTATACATGTGATGTATGTTTTCTTAGCGTGGAGCTCAAGGCCAAGGCCCTGCTAGTGGAAGCTCGAATTTTATTTAAAAGGCAAGTATTAGACATTATGTTACTGTTATCACCTAAACTGTAGTTACCCCTATGGATGTATCCACTCATGGATGGAAATAGGGAAGGGCAACTCAAAAGGTGCAACCACGATCACCTCGACCTCCAATATATGGTTGTCACGCCAGTCGAGGCAACCTTCGCTTTATGTTATCTAGCCCAGACAACAAAGGGGGAGACCCGATCTACTCCCGACAGGAGAGATCAAAACCAAGACACCAAATCAAGTTAATTCTCAGTGAAGGAAGGTGTATGGTTTATCCTAGACCTTAGGATGAAATCACAAGACAAGTGAGGGGTTCAATGAGTAGAGCTTTGGTTCATTATTGATGTGAAAGTGACTTATGATTTATGAAATAGGATCCAGGATTAAAGTACTAGTTCAATGTGAGAAAGTCCACTGCCTTGGGAACCGTGTCCAATGCAGGGTAGTTTAGGGGTTGAATTGGGGCTAACTAGTACAAGTGACAAGCTTGATCATGAAGTATGATGGCATCAAAGGATTTAGTTTACCACACAAGGGTCAAACCACAAGTTAATCCAACAATCTAGGAAAGTCGAATTGACTTGGAGAGAGACCAGTGCCTTGGGAATTGGGATAATGGAGTCAAAAAGTTAACTTGTGGTTAAGGACTCCTATTGCATGAGACAAGTGGGAAATTAAAGTCTTGATGGATGAATAGGTCTAGATCTAGGTTTGACCTAAGTGGACCACAATCCCTTAAAACAAGGAATGCTATCCCCAAGGCAAGATTTGACAGGGTGACCCACTAGACCTAGGTTTTGAATTATTCCCGTTCCAAATCCACTGAAATCTCAAGTACCGACGTCGTAGAAGTGGGACAACTCCCTTCTCCAAGGTGGTGCGACTTTACCCAAGGAAGCGAAAATGTGGGTTAAGTGGGTCAAGACAAGTCCGATGGCACCCAAACTTTAGATCCTGGTAGGTTAATCTAGTAAGTGCGTGGATCTATAATTTCAAGGCAATCTGATGGCTAGATCTTACTAGATCTGAGTTTAAATATACCAAGTGGTCCAAAATGGGGATTAAATCCCTTAAAATGTGGAATAGGGCCCACAAGGTAGAAATCAGAAAAGTGACAATCTGGGGGTAGGTTACTGGATGTGTAGATCATGAAACAAGCGGGATCTCAACTACCCATCAACTAAATCTAGGTCAACTCACTCTCACCAAGAAGTGCGCCCTTGCTTGGAGAAGCTAGGTTGGCTTGGGAAGAGGGTCAAATGGAAGCCAATCCTCACCAAACTATAGATCCGGGATGCCGTAGATGCTATAGAGGTGGGTTTTCAATATTATACCCAACAACCCACTAGATCTAAGTAGATCTGAGAAAATGTAACAATGAGGGTTTGAAGAAATAAGGGTTTTATCAATTTATGAGCTATGTCAATGGATTGGATCAAGATAAGAGAAACAAACCTGTGGATCTTACCTGGGTAACCTTGTAGATGCCTTGATGATGATGATCTATGCAAACCCGATCAATTTGAGAAGCTTTGAGGTAGTTTTCTATGCAATCGATTTAGTCCAAGAAGCCAATGCGCCCTCTCTCCTGCACAACAAACGTCAACAATATCAAATTTGATGCAATCAAGAGATAAGACTAATGCCACAAGAGAAGTAACAGAAAGATAGAATAGATCACAATGATACTAATGATAACCCCCTGATACAAGCAAATGCCAAGAAAGTCGATTTGAAGAAGCCTTGCAAAATCGCCCTTGTTGAAGTCGCCCTCCTGTAGACAAGACAATGATTTCCAAAATAGATAGATCTTACCACAAATTCCAAATGCTAGGTTGCAATAGACTTTCCAATCACCATCTAAGAACACCAGATGCAAAGGATACCACAAGAATTTCCACAAGAAAGTTTTTCTATACCAATAATCCAAGAGCCAAAGACCCCTTACAATGAGAAGCTCTCTCCTTTAAATAGGAAGGAGAGGCATCAAAATCCTAACCACTTTTTGAATGAGTGGCTAAGATTAAAAGATACAAATGTCTAATCAATGGTTGAGATGAGCTCAACAATAAAATACATGGATCACTAATAAAATATAATATAAGTGGACAAAATCGCCCTAGAAGAGGGGAATCCCACCAAATCATGATGACAAAATATAATAAGAAGCTTATGGTGGGTCCAAGGGGTAATTTTATCCCTCCTTGGTCAATCCCCATAGCACAATAGTCATAAAATAATCATCAATATACCAAATCGTGCCTCCATGGTCAAATCGTAGGCCTCAAAAGACCTTAGAAATCATCAGAAAGTGCCATAAGTGATGGATGCGGGCCCCGATGAAGCTGAAACTGCTGGAGGAGGTGTGGAAGACATCGATCCATCATCACTGATCATCCCATGCCATAACATTGCCTCAGTAGTCCAAATCGATTTCCTCAATAGCCATTTCTACCAATCCTGAAATGCCTCGGGAAGCATGAAACTACCCCAAACTGCCTCCTGGAGTGCCTGCGCTGTCAAGGTGAGGGCACCAGTGTGTCCGGGAGGGGGGTAATATGGTAAAACCAAGTGGTTGGACCACCCCCTCCAAGCACAGCGCCCTAGGTCAACCGGATAAAAATCACATCTGCTTTGACAGGGCCTCCGACAGACCAAAACTGCACTGGGATAGCCTACTGAGGCTCAATCATCACTGTAAGTGCCCGGAACTGAAAACAGATTGTCTCATTGGACTCAGAAGGTCCAAATCCATCCAAGATGTGTACTCATACACCATATGAGTCTCTGCATGATCAATATATATATCCAATATACCGGAACAGGGAAAATAATAATAATCTGTAAATGATCAAATACTGCTGTAAATCAAGAATCATCATCATAACCCTGTAGCTGCTGCACAGCATCATCATATACATGTACATAGACCATAGATCATCTATCCATATCATCACAAGGTCCAACCATCTCATGTCCTATGGTTGACTTTGGTCAAACTAGGTCTAACCAAGTCAACATGACCAAATATAACTCAGACCATCATCAGAAGCTGCTGCAGAGTGTCAAAGGTTAATGCATGCTCTACAACTTATTCAAATAACAATTATAACACAAAGTAATCATTACTGGCGATCTAAATCCAAATATATAATATCATTAATTATTATTATTACTCAGACTAGACTTTCAAGATCATACTCACTTTATAGCTGTGATCAATTTGCTAGTGAAGGGTGAAGGCTAAAATAACTGGCTAGGCTAAGGGATGACTTGACTGACTTAACTTTGTGACACTTTGGCAAAGGGAAAGGGAATACACACTATAGTATATACTGAATGAGCAACAACACAGGGAATGGCGGTGTCTCACAAATGGATGAGTTGTTCAAAGAGGGTTTATTCACCTTTAACAGATGCGCACAATCCATAATACAAATAAGGTTAGCAATTGTTTTGATATAGCATTTAAGTTCCATTGCTTTCTGGGCCTGAAGTTTCCATAACCTTGGTCTATGTGTGTTTATAAACACATTGCATAGATTTTCATTTATTTTAGGTTTTTTGCTGCAGGTGTGTTTTTAAGGCACTTGTTTACCTGAGCACTTCTAGGTGTGTCATGGACAGCTTTGTTATCACACAACTTGTAGTTGCCCCTGGAGGTATCCCATCCGGGACGGTAGAGGAGGCAGGCAACTAAAGAGGTGACCCAAGAGATGCCACGGTTCCCAATGCAAGATGGGAGTCACGTCAACCGAGGCACTCTTCGCTTTAGGTCAGGGTGTAACAAGACCAAGGGGGAGACCCTATAACCAATCACAGTTGATTGGACCCAAACAGAGGTTTCTAAGGGTAAGTAAATGTTGAGTTACGGAAACCAATGCAAGGTTAAGTGGACCTTAGAAGTTGGAGTATGGTTGAAGGTGTACAAGAGATTGCTAGTGTTTCAACCTATGTATGGTTTAGGCCACATGATGGGGTATGATGACTATGTATAGTACCATATGTTTACACCAGTGGGTCTTCTTTTCTTGGGAAGTGTGAAATGGCCTTAAGTGGGCCCACAAGGTGAAGTTAGGTGCAATATTGGTACTATAGGTTAGGTAAAGACTAGATCTATGGATCTAAGTTGATTCTAGGAGTACCCACATACTAGATCTAGGGTTTGACACAATTCCCAAGGAGTGCAACTTGCTTAGTGGAGGACTAGTGCCTTGTTTGATGGGCTAATGGGGTCAAAAAGTGTGTCAAAGAGTAGATCGGGACACCTATAAACCAAGTCAAGTGGGCTAAATGAGATCTAATGGTTGGATCTTGCTAGATCTAGGTTTTCAAGTAAAAACCTTAAGTGGACCACAATCCCTTGAAACAAGGAATGCTACCCCCAAGGCGGATTGTGACAAAAAGATAGCCTAGACCTAGGTTTCAAGGTATGGCCGTTCCAAATCTCCAAAAATCTCAACCACCCACCTCCTTGAAGTGGACAAACTCACCTACCCAAGGGGGTGCGACTTTGCTCAAGGAGGGCTAAAATGAGGGTTTGGTGGACCAAATCAAGTCCAATGGCCACCAAACTATAGATCCAAGTAGCTAGTACCCCGATCTATGCATGTCCCAAAAATCAAGTCAATCCAAGGGCTAGATCTTAGTAGATCTGAGTTTTGAGGTGCCAAGAAATTCAAAAGGGGGTTTTGACCCCTTAAAACATGGAATGATGTCCACAAGGTAGATTTCACCAAAATAACAATCTGGGGGTAGGTTATCAAGTGTCTAGATTACAAATCAAGTGGGATATCACCTACCCAAGTGCTAGATCTAACCAAACAAACCTCTTACTAGGAAGTGCGATTTGGGTTCAAGAGGGCTTTTTGCCTTGAAAAGTGTGTTAATTTTAAGCCAATCACCACCAAACTATAGATCCAACCAGGCGTGGATGCTATAGAGGTGGGTTTTCAAAATCTTCTCAAGAGCAAGGCTAGATCTAAGTAGATATAAGAAATACCAAAGTTGGGGTTTTAATGAATTAGGGTTTTATGACCAATGAAGATAGAATGGATGAAAGAGAAACATACCTTGTAGATCTTACCTCAATTGCTTATGGCCACCTTGCAAATTGATAGCATTCTCCTATGTGTATATTCAAGAGTGAGATCCAAGAGCTCCAACCAAAACGTCCTTCTCCAAGATAGCCAAATCGTCCTCGTCCTACAAGACAAGATCAAAGAAACAAGTCAAGCAAGATGATTATGAAAATGGTATAAAGATGTAATAGAAAGCATCAACTATGTCACAAAGATACAATAATGATACTCCCTGTCACAAGATCAACCCAAGAGAGAATATGTGGATCCCTCCAACAATAACCCTCATGAAGTCGCCCTCCTCTCCACCAATTCGACTTTCCTGTCAAAAGATTAGTAGAAGCACCAAAATCCATAATGATACATAGAAGAGATACTGTATATTCAATATGCAAGAGAATCCAAAATGCAAGAGAGATGTGCTCCACAAAAAATCTTCTATTCCAATATTCCAGAGCTCCAAAGGTGAGCTTTACAATGGGGGGTCTCCTCCTTATATAGGATAATAAAGACCAAAACCCTATACCACTATACAATACTACATCAAATGAGTGGTTGAGATTAAAAGATCTCATCATACAATCAATGGCTAAGATGACCCATAACAATATATCACATGGATCACTCAATATAACAATAGCGCCCCCACTAAATGGTACAAAAAGGGGGTGACGTCATCCACTAGAGAAGAATAGGTGCCAAAATCCACCTCATGATGACTAGGACATGATAATATAAGCACATGGTGGGGCTAGGAGGCATCAATCCTTACTATCTCATCCCCAAGGCACAATAAAATAATAAAATATGTCCAAGATAATATAAATGATCAAAACTGTCCTCAGAATCCATGACAGTCAAGCAGTAAATGTCCTCCTGTGATCAATCTGGGAATACCCACATGGTGAAAACTGACTGGAAGGTAGTGATGCCACCCTGGAAGACCTCTGTGAAGACCAAATGCCAAAACCTTGCCTCAATTGCCCAAATCGATTTCCTCAGTGACCACTTTATCCCATTTTTAAACTGCCTCGGTAACTGTGAAAGTGCCAAAACTGCCTCCTAGGGTGCTAGCGCTGTCCATCTGAGCCCACCAGGCTCTCCAAAAGGGGGGGTAAATGGTAAAAACAAGTGGCTGGACCACCCCCTCCATCATCAGCGCCCTAAGTGAACTGGCCTCTCGGGGCCCCTGCTGCTCAGGTTGGGAAATCAGCCCCAAATCTGGTCAACAAGTGTAAAACTGCATCAATCACTGTCAGAAGTGCTCGGAACTGAAAGATAAGTGTCTCATTGGATCCAGAAGACCCAAATCCACTAGAAATGTGTACTCATACACTATGGGTTGCCCTAATGGGCCAGCTGTAGGGTCCACCATATATGGACAATGTATAATCTGCTAATCTGAAGTAGTAATAAACCTGCTGAACTGGATCAAACATCATCTGCATCATATGTCCATCATATGATATCATCATCAAACATGTGGGCCCATTAATCATCATCAATAATCATACATACATGGTCCACATCATCACGGATCCCAAGGATAAATCACATCAGTAGACTAAGACAATGCCTCTCTAATCATTCTCACAGCTAAGCTCAAAATATAACATCCATTCAGTGGCATTAATTAAGTTAGCACATTCCGTTGTTACATAAAATTACTTGCACAATATTTCAAATGACAAACTCACCCATTGGACATGGTCAAACTGCTAGTGAAGGATGAAGGCTAGGAACAAGGTTGGGCAAAGGGGTCGACCTATCTAACTTAACTCAAAAGTACTTTGAACTGGGAGAAAGGGGAAAGCTACAAACTCTGTGCTGGACAAAATAACACGGGGGATGGCTGTGCCTCACAAATGGATAAGTTGTTTAGAGAGTGCTTATTCAACTTAGGCATCATGTCTACATAAAGTTGATCCAGGTTCATTAGGATCATTTAATTTTATTCCATGGCCTTTTTGGCCTACATAACCCTTCGGATTTCAGATGTGCTGAGAAGCACAACTAGTTGCAGCTTGCATCCAGGGCATGTTTTTTCAAATATTTATAAGGTCAGCAATTGTTTAGATATAGCTTTTAAGAACCATTGCTTTTGGGACCTTTCTTATACTCTTCGAGGAGTATTTTTAGCTGTTCATTGCTCTTGCCCTTTTTTTGTTTCCGTGGGCGAATTTATAAGTTTCCATAGGTAGAACATGAGCTTTCAGTTTTAGCCAACAACATCTCAAGTGACTAGGGGGAGTTCGAGCCAATGCCAAACATCGGGACAACCGACCAGAATGATTTAGGCCTACAATCCAACTCACCAAAGGCAAGTTTTGTCACCAACTTAGAGCCGAGACACTGAATACACAGGGATGCGGTCCAAACACAGAGGTAGAAAAAATGGGGAAGTCCTCGGTATCAGAAAGTCAAATGAGACAAGTCAGGGTTTAAAGTCAAACAGGAAGGTCATGTATGGATGGAGTCAAGTGAATATGGAGCCTACACTAGCAGACAACTGGTGTCGGGAAAGACCATATCTATGTAAGGTGAAAAACCAGTGGGTTTTGTTAAATGACCTAAATGTGCAAGCAATTGTCCATTTTATGATTTACAGTTCATTTTAAACAGTTTGCCACATCAAGAATAATATACCAAGCACATGCTGTAATCATGACTAAATCAACAAGATAATAATCCACAGTCAGTGATAACATATCCATAGATCATACAACATCATCAAAATAATAATCATCATGCACCATCTGAAACACTGCTGCAATACATCTCTAAGCACTGAACTGAAACTGTATGGGATAAAGGGTCACATCGGTCATCAAATCTGAACTCTCAAGGCTCAGCCTTGACACAAGGTCAAACATACATCTGAATAATATACTGCTCTGATCATGAGTGATCCAAAATATATAGCCATGCTCTGGAAGAATGGAAGCTCTGGAATGTGCAGATATCTGCTGAACAAGGATAGTAGCCCTGCTACTATAGTGTGATAACAAGCTTGTTTACCTAGGTATTTACATTTCCAAAAGATATAACATTTTATTTTGATGGCCATTTTCATTTAGCATGCCTTTCATTCATGTGTGTTTAGAAACACATTGCATGAATGGGCTTTTCATACAAGATATAGCATTTGATTTTCCAGATTTTGTATTCATGGTAGCACTAAAAGTTTCAGGTTTAGCCAATACAACTTTAGTGACTAGGGGCAATTCCAAGGAACTGCAACTAACCACAGGTAAGTTTTGTCACCAACTCAGAGCCGAGACACAATAAACAGGGAAGTTCATCCAATACAGAGGCTACAGTGGGGGAAAGTCCTCCATGCCACTTGTCAAGTAGTAAGTCAGGGTGATAAACTAAAAGGTAGGCAATGGATGGATGAAGACAATGAATAATGGAGCCAACACTAGCAAGCCAAGGTATGGTGGAATTATCACCTCTATTCTCCCTAAGGAGGGTAAAACCAATGAGTATGAATAGTGAACTTTGAAGTCTGAGTAGGGACAATATAATATATATAATAAGCTTCAACCAGGTCCATATATCTATATGATTGCCAGATCATGACACTAGGTGCTAAGACATGTTATGAGAATAAGTATAAAAGCAATATAACCATAACACAATCATATACCTGCTGAGTCATATACCTGAATGCTCACCAACCTGTACCATCATCTGTCCTCTGAAACTGCTGCTGTAACTCTGGGCACTACTGACTGCTCTGTACCAATGGTATAATGGCTACATCGATCATCTCTCTGAGTGTCCTGAGACTCAGTCATGGCATGGGGAATACAACTACTGTCCAAAATCTGATAGCGATTCAATATAGATGCTCATCTCAGCATCTCAAATGTAAGGGAACTGGCTGAATAGTGTACTGGCATCAGAAAAATAATGTATGTTAGCCCGACTACTATATATGTGATAATAGTTACCCATGTGCTATTTAGCCATGGAACATTGTAAAAATGATGTAAATAAACATCTGCAATAAAATACCGGAGGCAACGAATGAGAAGGGGCCATGTGTATCCACTAGGGAGTGGTGAGGGCGTGTGGGATTGAGCCATAAGCTTCCAAATGTCACCTTGAGAACCCATTTGACTTACCTTGCTGACATTTATTTATGTTGTAAGGAAGTTGTTGGAGATTTCAGTCCATGGCTTCAATGGAGCATGGGCAGCCTAGAAATTCGTATGGCAGAGTATGGGCTCTGTTTTCTTGTCCCACAAGTCACTCTACCTCATGGGAGTTTTCTTCTTCCTCATCCCCATTCCATTGGGGAAGGGACCTGTTATCACACCATAGTAGCGGGGCTACTATTCTTGTACAGCAGATATCTGCACATTCCAGAGCCTACATTTTTCCAGAGCATGGCTATATATTTTGGATCACTCATGATCAAAGCAGTACATTATTCAGATTTTATGACCTTGTGTCAAGGCTGAGCCTTGAGAGTTCAGATTTGATGACTGATGTGACCACTTATCCCATTACAGTTTCAGTTCAGTGCCTAGAGATATATTGCAGCAGTGTTTCAGATGATGCATGATGATGATTATTATGATGATGTTGTATGATCTATGGATATGTTCTCACTGACTGTGGATTATTATCTTGTTGATTTAGTCATGATCATGGCATGTGCTTGGTATATTATTCCTGATGTGGCAAACTATTTTAAAATGAACTGTAAATCATAAATTGGACAATTGCTTGCACTTTTAGGTCATTTAACAAAACTTACTGGTATTCCACCTTACATAGACATGGTCTTTCCCCGACACCAGTTGTCTGCTAGTGTAGGCTCCATATTCACTTATCTCCATCCATACATGACCTTCCTGTTTGACTTTAAACCCTGACTTGTCTCATTTGACTTTCTGATACTGAGGACTTCCCCATTTTTCTACCTCTGTGTTTGGACCGCATCCCTGTTATTCAGTGTCTCGGCTCTGAGTTGGTGACAGAACTTGCCTTTGGTGAGTTGGATTGTAGGCCTAAATCATTCTGGTCGGTTGTCCCAATGTTTGGCATTGGCTCGAACTCCCCCTAGTCACTTGAGATGTTGTTGGCTAAAACTGAAAGCTCATGTTCTACCTGTGGAAACTTAATAAATTCACCCATGGAAACAAAAAAAAGGGCAAGAGCAATGAAAAGCTAAAAATACTCCTCGAAGAGTATAAGAAAGGTCCAAAAAGCAATGGTTCTTAAAAGTTATATCTAAACAATTGCTGACCTTATAAATATGTGAAAAACATGCCCTGGATGCAAGCTGCAAATAGTTGTGCTTCTCAGCACATCTGAAATCCGAAGGGTTATGTAGGCCAAAAAGGCCATGGAAATGAAATTGAATGATCCTAATGAACCTGGATCAACTTGATGTAGACATGATGCCTAAGTTGAATAAGCACTTTCTAAACAACTTATCCATTTGTGAGGCACAGCCATTCCCCGTGTTCTTTTGTCCAGCACAGAGTTTGTAGCTTGCCCCTTCTCCCAGTCCAAAGTATTTTTGAGTTAAGTTAGACAAGTCAAACCCTTGGCCTAACCTTGCTCCTAGCCTTCATCCTTCACTAGCAGTTTGACCATGTCCAATGGGTGAGTTTGTCATTTGAACTATTGTGCAAGTAATTTTATATAATCACGGAATATGTTAATTTGATTAATGCCACTGAATGGAATTTATACTTTGAGCTTAGCTGTGGGAATGATTAGAGAAACATTGTCTTAGTCTACTGATGTGATTTATCCTTGATTATATATTCTTGGGATCCGTGATGATGTGGGCCATGCATGGATGATTATTGATGATGATTTATGGTCCCACATGTTTGATGATGATATCATATGATGGACATATGATGCAGATGATGTTTGATCCAGTTCAGCAGGTTATTATTATTTCAGATCAGCAGATTATACATTGTCCATATATGGTGGACCCTACAGCTGGCCCATTAGGGCAACCCATGATGTATGAGTACTCATTCCTAGTGGATTTGGGTCTTCTGGATCCATTGAGACACTTATCTTTCAGTTCCGGGCACTTCTGACAGTGATTGATGCAGTTTTATACTTGTTGACCAGATTTGGGGCTGATTTCCCAGCCTCAGCAGCAGGGGCCCCGAGAGGCCAGTTCACCTAGGGAGCTGATGATGGAGGGGGTGGTCCAGCCACTTGTTATTACCATTTATCCCCCCTTCCGGAGAGCCTGGTGGGCTCAGATTGACAGCGCTAGCACCCTAGGAGGCAGTTTTGGCACTTTCACAGTTCCCGAGGCAGTTAAAAAATGGGAAAAGGTGGTCACTGAGGAAATCGATTTGGGCAATTGAGGCAAGGTTTTGGCATTTGGTTTTCACAGAGGTCTTCCAGGATGGCATCACTACCTTCCAGTCAGTTTTCACCATGTGGGTATGCCCAGATTGATCACAGGAGGACATTTACTGCTAGACTGTCATGGATTCTGAGGACAGTTTTGGTCATTTTTATTATATTGGACATATTTTATTATTTTTATTGTGCCTTGGGGATGAGCTAGTAAGGATTAAAACCTCCTAGCCCCACCATGAGCTTATATTGTTATGTCCTAGTCACCATGAGGTGGATTTTGATGCTTATAGTTTCTCTTGTGGATGACGTCACCCCTCATTGTACCTTTTTAGTGGGGGCGCTATCATTATGTGGGTGATCCATGTGATATATTGTTATGATTTATTGTTAGCCATTGATTAGATCTTGAGATCTTTTAATCTTAGCCACTCATGTAAAAAGTGGTTAGGATTGTACTCTCTCCCCATCCTATTTAAGGAGGGAGCCTCTCATTGTAAAATTCATCTAGAGATTTTTGGGCTCTTGGCTCTTGGAATAAAATTTCTATCTTTTGGAGTACATGCTTGGATTGGAGTGGATGTTGGTTGTTTCGATTGTAAATGCTATTGTCCATTGCACTGGAGGATCTATTGTAGCTATCTTGCATATTTGCCATACTTTATTTGCAGGTTAAGAGGGCGATTTTGACAAGTGCGAATTGGTGGGGAGGCTTGCCCTTCAAGCTTGGAAGAAGTCGTTTTGGGTTTGACAGGGAGTAGTTTTGCCTTTGTGTCAACTATTCTATGTTTTTCTCTCTCTTGCTTGCATCTACCTTCAATTTGTTAAACTAATTGATGCTTTGCTCCTTGGCTTGACAGGTTAGAAGGAATCACATGTGGCTTGGAAAAATCGATTTGGCAAGAGGGCTTCAACAATTCTCCATTTGATCTTTGGCAAAGTAATCCTCGTCTCAACTAGCATTCATCTCTTCATCCAGGTATGTTCCAAGAGGTATGATCTTCTCTTCCTTGAATCTTCCATAATTTCTAGATCACAAAAACCCTAATCAAATTAAAACCCTTGTTTTTGGTATTTTTTTTAGATCTACTTAGATCTAGCCTTGCAATTGAAAAGATATTAAAAACCCACCTCTATAGGATCCACCCCTAGTTGGATCTATAGTTTGGTGGTGATTGGCTAAGAATTGACACACTTTTCAATGCAAAAAGCCTTCTTGAACCTAAATCGATTTTCCTAAGAGAAGCTTGTTGGGTTAGATCTAGCACATGGGTAGGTGAGATCCCACTTGTTTTGACATCTAGACACTTGATAACCTATACCCATATCTTTACTTTGGTGAAAACTACCTTGTGGACATCTCTCCATGTTTCAAGGGGTTGAAACCCCCTTTTGACCTTCTTGGCATCTTAAAACTTAGATCTACTAAGATCTTGCCATTGGATTCACTTGAAACTTTGAAGGAACATAGATCGGGGTACTAACATCCCGGATCTACATTTTGGTGGCCATTGGACTTGTTTTGGTCCACCAAACCCATCTTTTGCCCTTCCTTGAGCAAGTCGCACCCCCTTGAAGATTTGAGTTGGTCCACTTCTAGGAAGTGGGTGTTTGAGTTTTTCGTGGATTTGGAATGCCCATGCCTTGAAACCTAGGTCTATACTGTCCTTTCGTCAAGATCCGCCTTGGGGATTGCATTCCTTGTTTTAAGGGATTGTGGTCCACTTAGGGTAATCTTTTGAAAACCTAGATCTAGTAAGATCCAACCATTGGATCTCATCAAATCCACTTGACTTGGCTTCTAGGTGTCCCGATCTACACTTTGACATACTTTTTGACCCCATTAGCCCATCCAACAAGGCACTAGTCCTTCTCCAAGCAAGGCGCACTCCTTGGGATTAGTGTCAAACCCTAGATCTAGTACATGGGTGATCCTAGAACCAACTCCAACTCATAGATCTAGCCTACATATAACCTATAGTACCTACCTCACACCTAACTTCACCTTGTGGGCCTACCTAGAATCACTTCACACTTCCCAAGAAAACTAGACCCACTTGTGTAAACACATGGTACTATACCTAATCATCATACCCCATTATGTGGCCTAAACCATACATAGGTTGAAACATTAACAATCTCTTACACCTCCCTCAACCATACCTTAACCCTTAGGTCCACTTAGCCTTGCATTGGTTTCCGTAACTCATTACTTACCTACCCTTAGAAACCTTTGTTTGGGTCCAATCAACTGTGATTGGGGTATAGGGTCTCCCCCTTGGTCTAGTTACACCTTGACCTAAAGCGAAGAGTGCCTCGGTTGACGTGACTCCCACATTGCATTGGGAACCGTGGCATCTCTTGGGTCACCTCTTTAGTTGCCTGTCTCCTCTACCGTCCCGGATGGGATACCTCTAGGGGCAACTACAAGTTGTGTGATAACATTTTTGGCGCCGTTGCCGGGGAGGTAGGGGCCTACCTTGGTTCAACACACCTTTGTGTCTCACTATCTCTCTACACTTTAAACGACATACCTCTTGGTAGTAGAGCCTAAAAATCTACCTGGCGACTCCTAATCGTGACTCCGCTGAGGAGCGAGCTCATAGTCATCCTTACAACACACGAAGTAAATCAAATCCAAATCAATTGGAAGGAACCCCACTCACATATCACAAAAGAGATCCTAAAACCCAATCAACTAATTTCTTGTGGAAACTTGTTAACTCAGGTTCTCCAAACCGTATCTTAGGTTCCCCTTTGTTCAATCCGGTTCCTCCTTTATCACCTAATCACAACTCTAGTTCAAGCCCAATCAATCCAATGGCAGGACAAGGTCAGTCAAACTCCGGTATCAACAACCAAAACAACCCTCCTGTTGCTCGTGCTTTTGGTTATAAGGCTAGAGCTTCTCCCTTAGACTTTTCTCAGATCTTGGGCGCTCCCCATGGTATGCCAGACAAGTACTTTGAAAAGATCCCAAAATTCAATGGCAACTGTGCCACCTCTATTGAGGACCACATAGACAATGTTTGGGCTCATATGGAAGCTTATGGGGCTGAAAAAGAGGATGTGTTTATTAGGGGTCTCTTTGCATCCTTGGAGGGTGATGCTCGCAAATGGTTTGACCGCTTGCCTGCATCATCAATCAATGGGTATGATATATTCACCGATAAACTCAAGCAAGAGTGGTCAGTCAAGTTAGATGGGCGTTTCCTTTTACACCAACTTTTTGACATCAAAAAGAAAGAGAATGAGTCTGTCCATGAGTTTAACCAACGCTTTGATAAGACTGTTGCCAACATCCCAAGTAACATAAGGCCCCTTGACCAAGCCATCTTGATCCATTACCTTAATGCTTATGAAGGTTACCTGGGTTACCACCTAAAAGACAAAGACCCTAATAGTTTGAAGGAAGCCCAAGACAATGCCAAGAAAGCTGAGGCAAATGCTGCCTCCATGGGAAAACAAAACTTCTTTGACCTAATTAATGGACCTTCTTCCTCCAGATCTGAGCCTAAGTTTAAGAAAAGTAAGGAACCTAGCAAAGATCCAAATGAAATGATGGAGAGTATGCATGAAATGATGAAAAACTTGACCCTCCTGACTAGGGACCTAGCTAAGAATAGAGAGGGGGATAGATATAGGCAGCCCTATGGTCCTAAACCTTATTGGAATCAACAAAAGAAACCTAATGAAGGTGATAGAAGAAACCCTATGAACCAAGAACCTCCCATCATAAACTGGTTTGAAGAGCAAAATTCGGAAGATCCTGAGTATATCACCCATGGTGATGATACTCCAGATTCTCCAAAGAACATTAATTGGGTTGATGACTTAAAGTTTGACAAAGACTTCGGAAGAATCCTGATTGATCATGAAGAAAACACCATAGAAGAAACCAACCCTAGTGGTCCCATCTATGCTACTGAACAAGTTAACAATGACCAAGCTCCTTATAAAACTTATCAACGAAGAAGGGATGGCCCAAAGCCTATCCCTTTTAGTGAAAAGAAAAACAAAGAGTTGTCTAATCCAGTGAGTGAGCCAGTCCCTTTGCCTGAGTATGACTTCGATATCAACATCGAAAGAGAGTTAGACAAAGTTATGGATAACATTCCACTCACTGAGTTAATGAAAATCCCTTCAATAAAGGAGCAAGTAGTAGAGTTTTTTGAGAGTATCCCTGAGACAGCCATGACTAGTGGTGAGGATTCATCTTCTCAAAACCCAGCACCTTGTGATGTGGTTGATGAAGAGGATGACCCTCCCATTAACATCCAAACTGCCCTATATGAGAGGAAGAATGGGAGTCATCAACCATTTTACCTTACACTACGCATAGGTGATATCCTTCTTCATAACTGTATGTTGGATTCTGGTGCCTCCATGAATGTGATGCCTTTACAAGTCATGGAAGCTATGGGACTAAAAATAACTAGACCTTATGGGAACGTTTGTGGGATTGACTCTAAACCAGTTAAAGTCTTTGGCTTGATCAAAAACCTGAGAGCTGACCTGTTTTCATGCCCCGACATATCTATGCTTATGGATATAGTAGTTATAGATCTCCCTCCAGCCTATGGCATGCTCCTTTGTAGGAAGTGGTCCGCTGGGCTAGGGGGACATCTTCAGATGGACTTATCATATGCTACCATCCCCAACTCTGATGGGTCTTTGGTTAGGGTGTATCGGGAGCCATTTTATGATGGACATCTTGAGAATTATGAGGATGGTGTGAGAAACACTTTTGGTGAGGGTGAGTTATTACCTGAGGGTATCTTCATGGTCATGGGTGGTCATGATGATGATCCTGATTCCTAGCATGGAAGAAGAAAGAATTATTGAGGTTGACCCTCAGTCCATTCGGGGTGAAGTGTCAGAAAACCTTAGGACCTCGAACCAACCCAGTAATGTAGGGCCAAGCATTGACCAACCTGCACCTCCCACTCAGCTAAACACTTCGGAGGATAACTTTGATCAAATTAGAAGGGGTGAGTACATACCTAGAACAGTACATGAGTGGCTTTTTCTAGTTGACCTTAACACAGAAAGAGGAAGACAAGGCTTACCTCACATCACTCCCTGGACAAATAACAATGAAGAAACACACCTGCCCTCACTTGAGGAGAATGATGAAGAACTAATTGATTATCACTTTTCAGATGTGCCTGATCACTTGTCCCATTTGTCCTTGGAGGATGGGGTTTTAAGGCAGGTAAATGACAACTCTATGAGTTGGCAAGAACATGCCTTGATCCATGATGCCCCTGAGGAAGACTTTGCTTTGAATAATCTAGCCATTTTTCAAGAAGAACCCACTGATCCACATTTGCCTCCATACTACCCTAGCTTCCTTTTGCCTAGCGAGTTACCTAATGGTGAAGAGGATATGGATTCCACAGACACACCTTATTCTTCACCAACATCTTTGGATATGAGAGATCGAGGTACACCTAGCACAGTTCACAGGCATAGTCCCATTCCTGATGACCATTTGGCATTTTTAGAAAACATGACCATTCCTATCCCATCAGGAGAGGGTAGTAGCAGAAATAGTGAAAATCAAAGCCCTCCACCCTTAACCCAAGCTGAAGTGAATGAGTATGTTGATATTGACTTTTTGACCATAGGGGAAATACCAAAGAATATCATTCACCCATTGGAAGAAAGTCCTCCTAAGGGAACTGTAGGAGAAGTCTTGATTGGTAGCATAGTTGTACCTTTAGACGGTGGACCTCCCAGATTTGATGAAATTCCTCCTAATAGGAATTCAGGTATAGTTACACCTCAACCTCAATGCACTTCTGATATCCAAGCTTTTCCTGAACATGTTATTGAAGTCATCCCTCAATCTGTAAATCACCAAAGGTTCAAAATTGGTGATAAGGTTGTAATACCTAATGATTTATTTTATATACGATCTAGGGGATCAGGTGACTTTTGGGTTGGACCACTTACTGTTGAGCGCTGCATTGATGAGATGTGTTTTCTCACCATTGGGACTGGCCAATGCATCTTACTCCCTATCAATCAAAGGGAGCTAAGGGATTATTATCCCTGACCTTCCTTACCTTGCCTTGCATGTTTAGATTAGGTAGGTTCTGAATAAGCTCACTTGAGCAGTAGGATTTGTGTGATTTGTCTTTTTCTGTGTGCCGAGTTGTCCCTTTTTCTTGTTTCTGCCTGAGTTGAGTCTTGCTCCTTCCTAAGCTTGTCTCTTCTCCTGCATACATTTTTAAGAAATTATAGTTAGCATTTACATTGTTGGATGCCTGTGCAAGTTGAAATTTGCCTGATTTAATAATGTATTCTTTTCCTCCTGCACAACAAATAAAATAAAATTAAAAAAAAAAAAAATAAAAAAAAATAAAAAAAAATGATAATGATATATGCCATGTTAGTTTATATTTACATTTTGGCGCATTTCAGTTCATGCTTTAGATTAAATTTCAGTTCAGTTTTATTTTATTTTTATCCCATACATGCTCCATGATGGTATTCTAGTTTTTGTGAGAGCAGGAACAGGTGCAAGATAAAAGCTGAAAGCAAGGATGGTGCAGTGCTGGATTGAAGATTGATGCAGAGCAGTTCGAGACCAGAGATTCTGAGGTTCTCAAGCGCTCTCTCCCTTAGAGCACTTGTCCCAGCCGGAGCCAGATGTTATCACACCATAGTAGCGGGGCTACTATTCTTGTACAGCAGATATCTGCACATTCCAGAGCCTACATTTTTCCAGAGCATGGCTATATATTTTGGATCACTCATGATCAGAGCAGTACATTATTCAGATTTTATGACCTTGTGTCAAGGCTGAGCCTTGAGAGTTCAGATTTGATGACTGATGTGACCACTTATCCCATTACAGTTTCAGTTCAGTGCCTAGAGATATATTGCAGCAGTGTTTCAGATGATGCATGATGATGATTATTATGATGATGTTGTATGATCTATGGATATGTTCTCACTGACTGTGGATTATTATCTTGTTGATTTAGTCATGATCATGGCATGTGCTTGGTATATTATTCCTGATGTGGCAAACTATTTTAAAATGAACTGTAAATCATAAATTGGACAATTGCTTGCACTTTTAGGTCATTTAACAAAACTTACTGGTATTCCACCTTACATAGACATGGTCTTTCCCCGACACCAGTTGTCTGCTAGTGTAGGCTCCATATCCACTTATCTCCATCCATACATGACCTTCCTGTTTGACTTTAAACCCTGACTTGTCTCATTTGACTTTCTGATACTGAGGACTTCCCCATTTTTCTACCTCTGTGTTTGGACCGCATCCCTGTTATTCAGTGTCTCGGCTCTGAGTTGGTGACAGAACTTGCCTTTGGTGAGTTGGATTGTAGGCCTAAATCATTCTGGTCGGTTGTCCCGATGTTTGGCATTGGCTCGAACTCCCCCTAGTCACTTGAGATGTTGTTGGCTAAAACTGAAAGCTCATGTTCTACCTATGGAAACTAAAAAATTCGCCCATGGAAACAAAAAAAAGGGCAAGAGCAATGAAAAGCTAAAAATACTCCTCGAAGAGTATAAGAAAGGTCCAAAAAGCAATGGTTCTTAAAAGTTATATCTAAACAATTGCTGACCTTATAAATATGTGAAAAACATGCCCTGGATGCAAGCTGCAAATAGTTGTGCTTCTCAGCACATCTGAAATCCGAAGGGTTATGTAGGCCAAAAAGGCCATGGAAATGAAATTGAATGATCCTAATGAACCTGGATCAACTTGATGTAGACATGATGCCTAAGTTGAATAAGCACTCTCTAAACAACTTATCCATTTGTGAGGCACAACCATTCCCCGTGTTCTTTTGTCCAGCACAGAGTTTGTAGCTTCCCCCTTCTCCCAGTCCAAAGTATTTTTGAGTTAAGTTAGACAAGTCAAACCCTTGGCCTAACCTTGCTCCTAGCCTTCATCCTTCACTAGCAGTTTGACCATGTCCAATGGGTGAGTTTGTCATTTGAACTATTGTGCAAGTAATTTTATATAATCACGGAATATGTTAATTTGATTAATGCCACTGAATGGAATTTATACTTTGAGCTTAGCTGTGGGAATGATTAGAGAAACATTGTCTTAGTCTACTGATGTGATTTATCCTTGATTATATATTCTTGGGATCCGTGATGATGTGGGCCATGCATGGATGATTATTGATGATGATTTATGGTCCCACATGTTTGATGATGATATCATATGATGGACATATGATGCAGATGATGTTTGATCCAGTTCAGCAGGTTATTATTATTTCAGATCAGCAGATTATACATTGTCCATATATGGTGGACCCTACAGCTGGCCCATTAGGGCAACCCATGATGTATGAGTATTCATTCCTAGTGGATTTGGGTCTTCTGGATCCATTGAGACACTTATCTTTCAGTTCCGGGCACTTTTGACAGTGATTGATGCAGTTTTACACTTGTTGACCAGATTTGGGGCTGATTTCCCAGCCTGAGCAGCAGGGGCCCCGAGAGGCCAGTTCACCTAGGGCGCTGATGATGGAGGGGGTGGTCCAGCCACTTGTTATTACCATTTATCCCCCCTTCCGGAGAGCCTGGTGGGCTCAGATTGACAGCGCTAGCACCCTAGGAGGCAGTTTTGGCACTTTCACAGTTCCCGAGGCAGTTAAAAAATGGGAAAAGGTGGTCACTGAGGAAATCGATTTGGGCAATTGAGGCAAGGTTTTGGCATTTGGTTTTCACAGAGGTCTTCCAGGATGGCATCACTACCTTCCAGTCAGTTTTCACCATGTGGGTATGCCCAGATTGATCACAGGAGGACATTTACTGCTAGACTGTCATGGATTCTGAGGACAGTTTTGGTCATTTTTATTATATTGGACATATTTTATTATTTTTATTGTGCCTTGGGGATGAGCTAGTAAGGATTAAAACCTCCTAGCCCCACCATGAGCTTATATTGTTATGTCCTAGTCACCATGAGGTGGATTTTGATGCTTATAGTTTCTCTTGTGGATGACGTCACCCCTCATTGTACCTTTTTAGTGGGGGCGCTATCATTATGTGGGTGATCCATGTGATATATTGTTATGATTTATTGATAGCCATTGATTAGATCTTGAGATCTTTTAATCTTAGCCACTCATGTAAAAAGTGGTTAGGATTGTACTCTCTCCCCATCCTATTTAAGGAGGGAGCCTCTCATTGTAAAATTCATCTAGAGATTTTTGGGCTCTTGGCTCTTGGAATAAAATTTCTATCTTTTGGAGTACATGCTTGGATTGGAGTGGATGTTGGTTGTTTCGATTGTAAATGCTATTGTCCATTGCACTGGAGGATCTATTGTAGCTATCTTGCATATTTGCCATACTTTATTTGCAGGTTAAGAGGGCGATTTTGACAAGTGCGAATTGGTGGGGAGGCTTGCCCTTCAAGCTTGGAAGAAGTCGTTTTGGGTTTGACAGGGAGTAGTTTTGCCTTTGTGTCAACTATTCTATGTTTTTCTCTCTCTTGCTTGCATCTACCTTCAATTTGTTAAACTAATTGATGCTTTGCTCCTTGGCTTGACAGGTTAGAAGGAATCACATGTGGCTTGGAAAAATCGATTTGGCAAGAGGGCTTCAACAATTCTCCATTTGATCTTTGGCAAAGTAATCCTCGTCTCAACTAGCATTCATCTCTTCATCCAGGTATGTTCCAAGAGGTATGATCTTCTCTTCCTTGAATCTTCCATAATTTCTAGATCACAAAAACCCTAATCAAATTAAAACCCTTGTTTTTGGTATTTTTTTTAGATCTACTTAGATCTAGCCTTGCAATTGAAAAGATATTAAAAACCCACCTCTATAGGATCCACCCCTAGTTGGATCTATAGTTTGGTGGTGATTGGCTAAGAATTGACACACTTTTCAATGCAAAAAGCCTTCTTGAACCTAAATCGATTTTCCTAAGAGAAGCTTGTTGGGTTAGATCTAGCACATGGGTAGGTGAGATCCCACTTGTTTTGACATCTAGACACTTGATAACTTATACCCATATCTTTACTTTGGTGAAAACTACCTTGTGGACATCTCTCCATGTTTTAAGGGGTTGAAACCCCCTTTTGACCTTCTTGGCATCTTAAAACTTAGATCTACTAAGATCTAGCCATTGGATTCACTTGAAACTTTGAAGGAACATAGATCGGGGTACTAACATCCCGGATCTACATTTTGGTGGCCATTGGACTTGTTTTGGTCCACCAAACCCATCTTTTGCCCTTCCTTGAGCAAGTCGCACCCCCTTGAAGATTTGAGTTGGTCCACTTCTAGGAAGTGGGTGTTTGAGTTTTTCGTGGATTTGGAATGCCCATGCCTTGAAACCTAGGTCTATACTGTCCTTTCGTCAAGATCCGCCTTGGGGATTGCATTCCTTGTTTTAAGGGATTGTGGTCCACTTGGGGTAATCTTTTGAAAACCTAGATCTAGTAAGATCCAACCATTGGATCTCATCAAATCCACTTGACTTGGCTTCTAGGTGTCCCGATCTACAATTTGACATACTTCTTGACCCCATTAGCCCACTTAACAAGGCACTAGTCCATCACCAAGCAAAACGCACTCCTTGGGATTAGTGTAAAATTCTAGATCTAGCACATGGGTATCCTTGAAATCAACTTCAACTCATAGATCTAGCCTACAAACAAGCTATAGTACCTACTCCACATCAAACTTCACCTTGTGGGTCTACCTAGGATCATTTCACACTTCCCAAGAAAACTAGACCCACTTGTGTAAACACATGGTACTATATCTAGTCATCATACCCCATCATGTGGCCTAAACCATACATAGGTTGAAACATTAACAAACTCTTACACCTCCCTCAACCATACCTTAAACCATAGGTCCACATTGCCTTGCATTGGTTTCCGTAACTCACTATTTACCTACCCTTAGAAACCTTTGTTTGGGTCCAATCAACTGTGATTGGGGTATAGGGTCTTGTTATCACACAACTTGTAGTTGCCCCTAGAGGTATCCCATCCGGGACGGTAGAGGAGCTAGGCAACTAAAGAGGTGACCCAAGAGATGCCACGGTTCCCAATGCAGGTGGGAGTCACGTCAACCGAGGCACTCTTCGCTTTAGGTCAAGGTGTAACTAGACCAAGGGGGAGTCCCTATACCCCAATCACAATTGATTGGACACAAACAAAGGTTTCTAAGGGTAGGTAAATAGTGAGTTACGGAAACCAATGCAAGGCAATGTGGACCTATGGTTTAAGGTATGGTTGAGGGAGGTGTAAGAGTTTGTTAATGTTTCAACCTATGTATGGTTTAGGCCACATGATGGGGTATGATGACTAGATATAGTACCATGTGTTTACACAAGTGGGTCTAGTTTTCTTGGGAAGTGTGAAATGATCCTAGGTAGACCCACCAGGTGAAGTTTGATGTGGAGTAGGTACTGTTATCACACAACTTGTAGTTGCCCCTAAAGGTATCCCATCCGGGACGGTAGAGGAGTTAGGCAACTAAAGAGGTGACCTAAGAGATGCCACGGTTCCCAATGCAATGTGGGAGTCACGTCAACCGAGGCACTCTTCGCTTTAGGTCAAGGTATAACTAGACCAAGGGGGAGACCCTATACCCCAATCGCAGTTGATTGGACCCGAGCAAGGGTTTCAAAGGTGAATGAATGATGAGTTACGGAAACCAATGCAAGTCTAAGTGGACCTAATGTTTAGGGCATGGTTGAAGGTGGTACAAGGATAGTTAGTGTTTCAACCTATGTATGGTTTAGGCCACTTGATTGGGTATGATTATTAAGTATAGTACCATGTGTTTACACAAGTGGGTCTTATTGCCTTGGGAAGTGTGAAATGGTTTTAAGTGGGCCCACAAGGTGAAGCTAAGTGTGAAGATGGTACTATAGGCTAGATCTAGGTTAGATCTACAAGTTAGAGTTGGTTCTAGGGTTACCCATGTGTTAGATCTAGGGTTTGACACTAATCCCAAGAAGTGCGCCTTGCTTGGAGAAGGACTAGTGCCTTGTTGGATGGGCTAATGGGGTCAAGAAGGATGTCAAAGTGTAGATCGGGACACCTAGAAGCCAAGTCAAGTGGTTTGGATGAGATCCAATGGTTGGATTTTACTAGATCTAGGTTTTTAGGTAATGACCAAAAGTGGACCACAATCCCTTAAAACAAGGAATGCAATCCCCAAGGTGGATCGGGACAAAAGGATAGTCTAGACCTAGGTTTCAAGGCATGAGCAATCCAAATCCACAAAAATCTCCAACACCCACTTCCTAGAAGTGGTCCAACTCAAAATTCCCAAGGGGTGCGACTTTCTCAAGGAGAGGCAAAAAGTGGTTTTGGTGGACCAAACCAAGTCCAATGGCCACCAAAATGTAGATCCGGGATGCTAATACCCCGATCTATGCATGTTCAAAGTTTCAAGTGAATCCAATGGGTAGATCTTAGTAGATCTAAGTTTTAAGTTACCAATGAGGTCAAAGGGGGGTTTCAACCCCTCAAAACATGGAGAGATGTCCACAAGGTAGTTTTCACCAAAGTAAGGATATGGGTATGTGTTATCAAGTGTCTAGTTGTCAAATCAAGCGGGATCTCACATACCCATGTGCTAGATCTAGCCCAACAAGCCTCCCTCAAGGAAGTGCGCTTTAGGTCAAGGAGAGCTTTTGTCTTAGAAAATGGGTCAATTCTTAGCCAATCACCACCAAACTATAGATCCAACTAGGGGTGGATGCTATAGAGGTGGGTTTTCAATATCTTTTCAAATCGAGGGCTAGATCTAAGTAGATCTAAGAAATACCAAAAACAAGGGTTTTAATTTGATTAGGGTTTTTGTGATCTAGAAATTATGGAAGATTCAAGGAAGAGAAGATCATACCTCTTGGGACATACCTGGATGAAGAGATGAATGCTAGTTGAGACGAGGATTACTTTGCCAAAGATCAAATGGAGAATTGTTGAAGCCCTCTTGCCAAATCGATTTTTCCAAGCCACATGTAATTCCTTCTAACCTGTCAAGCCAAGGAGCAAAGCATCAATTAGTTTAACAAATTGAAGGTAGATGCAAGCAAGAGAGAGAAAAACATAGAATAGTTGACACAAAGGCAAAACCACTCCCTGTCAAACCCAAAACGACTTCTTCCAAGCTTGAAGGGCAAGCCTCCCCACCAATTCGCACTTGTCAAAGTCGCCCTCTCAACCTGCAAATAAAGTATGGCAAATACGCAAGATAGCTACAATAGATCCTCCAGTGCAATGGACAATAGCATTTACAATCGAAACAACCAACATCCACTCCAATCCAAGCATGTACTCCAAAAGATAGAAATTTTATTCCAAGAGCCAAGAGCCAAAAATCTCTAGATGAATTTTACAATGAGGGGGTCTCCTCCTTATATAGGATAATAAAGACCAAAACCCTAGATCTCAAAACCACTTTTTGAAATGAGTGGTTGAGATTAAAAGATCTCACAACATAATCAATGGCTAATAACAAATCATAACCATATATCACATGGATCACCCATATAATGATAGCGCCCTCACTAAATGGTACAATAGAGGGTGACGTCATCCCACAAGAGGGGTATAAAGTACAATAATCCATCTCATGATGACTAGGACATGATAAAATAAGCACATGGTGGGGCTAGGAGGTATAAATCCTTGCTAGCTCACCCCAAGGCACAATGAAATAATAAAATATGTCCAATATAATAATAATGACCAAAACTGTCCTCAGAATCCATGACAGTCAAGCAGTAAATGTCCTCCTGTGATCAATCCGGGCATACCCACATGGTGAAAACTGGCTGGAAGGTAGTGATGCCACCCTGGAAGACCTCTGTGAAAACCAAATGCCAAAACCTTGCCTCAATTGCCCAAATCGATTTCCTCAGTGACCACTTTATCCCATTTTTTAACTGCCTCGGGAACTGTGAAAGTGCCAAAACTGCCTCCTAGGGTGCTAGCGCTGTCCATCTGAGCCCACCAGGCTCTCCGGGAGGGGGGATAAATGGTAATAACAAGTGGCTGGACCACCCCCTCCATCATCAGCGCCCTAGGTGAACTGGCCTCTCGGGGCCCCTGCTGCTCAGGCTGGGAAATCAGCCCCAAATCTGGTCAACAAGTGTAAAACTGCATCAATCACTGTCAGAAGTGCCCGGAACTGAAAGATAAGTGTCTCAATGGATCCAGAAGACCCAAATCCACTAGGAATGAGTACTCATACACCCTGGGTTGCCCTAATGGGCCAGCTGTAGGGTCCACCATATATGGACAATGTATAATCTGCTGATCTGTAATAATAATAACCTGCTGAACTGGATCAAACATCATCTGTATCATATGTCCATCATATGATATCATCATCAAACATGTGGGACCATAAATCATCACCAATAATCATCATACATGGTCCATATCATCACGGATCCCAAGAATATATATAATCAAGGATAAATCACATCAGTAGACTAAGACAATGCTTCTTTAATCACTTCATAGCTAAGCTCAAAGTATAAATTCCATTCAGTGGCATTAATCAAGTTAATATATTCCGTGATTATATAAAATTACTTGCACCCTATTTCATATGACAAACTTACCCATTGGACATGGTCAAACTGCTAGTGAAGGATGAAAGCTAGGAGCAAGGTTGGGCCAAGGGTTTGACTTGTCTAACTTAACTTAAAAAATACTTTGGACTGGGAGAAGGGGGAAACTACAAACTCTGTGCTGGACAAAAGAACACGGGGAATGGCTGTGCCTCACAAATGGATAAGTTGTTTAGAGAGTGCTTATTCAACTTAGGCATCATGTCTACATCAAGTTGATCCAAGTTCATTAGGATCATTCAATTTATTTCCATGGCCTTTTTGGCCTACATAACCCTTCGGATTTCAGATGTGCTGAGAAGCACAACTAGTTGCAGCTTGCATCCAGGGCATGTTTTTTATATATTCACAAGGTCAGCAATTGTTTAGATAAAGCTTTTAAGAACTATTGCTTTTTGGACCTTTCTTTATACTCTTCGAGGAGTATTTTTAGCTTTTCATTGCTCTTGCCCTTTTTTGTTTCCATGGGCGAATTTATTTAGTTTCCACAGGTAGAACATGAGCTTTCAGTTTTAGCCAACAACATCTCAAGTGACTAGGGGGAGTTCGAGCCAAGGCCTACAATCCAACTCACCAAAGGCAAGTTCTGTCACCAACTCAGAGCCGAGACACTGAATAAACAGGGATGCGGTCCAAACACAGAGGTAGAAAAATAGGGAAGTCCTCAGTATCAGAAAGTCAAATGAGATAAGTCAGGGTTTAAAGTCAAACAGGAAGGTCATGTATGGATGGAGACAAATGGATATGGAGCCTACACTAGCAGACAACTGGTGTCGGGAAAGACCATGTCTATGTAAGGTGAAATACCAGTAAGTTTTGTTAGATGACCTAAAAGTGCAAGCAATTGTCCATTTTAAGGTTTACAGTTCATTTTAAGTAGTTTGCCACATCAGGAATAATATACCAAGCACATGCTATAATCATGACTAAATCAACAAGCTAATAATCCACAGTCAGTGAGAACATATCCATAGATCATACAACATCATCATAATAGCAATCATCATGCATCATCTGAAACACTGCTGAAGTACATCTCTAGGCACTGAACTGAAACTGTAATGGGATAAGTGGTCACATCAGTCATCAAATCTGAAATCTCAAGGCTCAGCCTTGACACAAGGTCAAACAATATCTGAATAATGTACTGCTCTGATTATGAGTGATCCAATATATATATAGCCATGCTCTGGAATAAATGAAGCTCTGGAATGTGCAGATATCTGCTGTACAAGAATAGTAGCCCTGCTACTATGGTGTGATAACATCTGGCTCCAGCTGGGACAAGTGCTCTAAGGGAGAGAGCGCTTGAGAACCTCAGAATCTCTGGTCTCGAACACCTCTGCATCAATCTTCAATCCAGCACTGCACCATCCTTGCTTTCAGCCTTTATCTTGCACCTGTTCCTGCTCTCACAAAAACTAGAATACCATCATGGAGCATGTATGGGATAAAAATAAAATAAAATTGAACTGAAATATAATCTAAAGCATGAACTTGAAAAACTAACATGGCATATATCATTATCATTTTATTTACTGTGCAGGAGGAAAGGAGTACATTCTTAATTCAGGCAAATCTCAACCAGCACAGGCAGCCAACTATATAAATGCTAACTATAATTTCTTAAATGCATGCAGGAGAAGAGAAAAGCTTGGGAAGGAGCAAGACTCAACTCAGGCAGAAAAAGAAAAACGGGACAATACTCAGCACACAGAAAAAGAAAAGTCACACAAATCCTACTGCTCAAGTGAGCTTATTTAGAAGCTACCTACTCTAAACAGGCAATGCAAGGCATCATTCTAGGTTTATAGGTGGGAAGTAGTGTTTTAGTAACCTCCCATTTACAGGAAATTCCAACTCGTCTCCATCTAAAGTCTCTAAATACACTGTTCCTTTGCCAGCCATCCTACTTACTCGATAAGGGCCCATCCATATCTTCTCAAACTTTTCATGATTCCCAGGTTTCTCTTTGTGTTTATCCCATAACAAGACTATATCCCCAATTCCAAATATCACATCTCTACTCTTTTGGTCAAATGTTCCCTTTATTCTTTCTTGCTCTATCACCATTTTATTCCAGGCTTCCCTTCTAGTCTCATCTAGCTCTACTAACCTGTCAATTCTTGCTTGCAAGGCTTCTTGAGCCGAAGAACACTGTTGTAATAATTCATACACAGGGATTTGAAGGTTGATTGGCAGTCTACAATTCTGCCCATATACTATTTCAAAAGGAGCTTTTCCAGTTATTCTTTTGACTGTCGTTCTGTCTGCCCAGAGGGCATATTTTAACTTTACATCCCAAGTCCTTTTGTTCTCACCAATCATCCTTTTTAAGAGCCTTATCAAATTTTTATTACTTGATTCTGCTAAACCGTTTCCTTGTGGGTAGTAGTTAGAAGAGTGAGATAAAGTGATCCCATGATCAGTACAAAAGGTGGACATCTCAATTTTGCTAAAAGCTGATGCATTATCAGTTGTAATTTTGTAGGGACAGCCGTATCTAGAGACTATATTCTCTTCTAAGAACTTGACCACCACTTCTGCAGTGCATTTCTTGGTAGGGATAGCTTCCACCCAGCGAGTGAAATAGTCTGTGCAAGTCAGTATGTATTTGTGTCCACTTGATGAACTAGGGTTTATAGGTCCTACAAAGTCCATTCCCCATTGCTGAAAAGGTTCTTCTATAATGACTGGGGTCAAGGGCAGGGCAGGTAGTCTAGGTTTTCCAGAATAGAATTGACACTCCTGACAGGCTCTGACGAAAATGTGTACGTCCTTGAACAAGGATGGCCAATAATATCCCGCTCTCATGATTTTAGCAGCTGTGGTTCTTGGTGCGTAATGTCCTCCACACAATCCAGAATGCATTTCTTTGATAATTCTTTGGGAGTCATCATGGTTTACACATTTAAGTATGATTCCATCTGGATTCTTCCATCCCAACCCATCTTCTGTCAAGACATACTTAGATGCTTTTAACCTCAAAGCTCTTCTTTGGTGGTCTACAAGGTGGTCTGGACAAGTCATATGTCTGAGGTAGAAAATGATGTCTTTGTACCATTCGTGATCTTCGTTAATATACAGGACCATGTTATTTTGTTGTAGTTTGGAATCAGTTAACAGCTGTGCTAGTCCTTGGCCTTTTACTATCTTGATCGGCTTGATTTCAATATCATACTCTTGAATCCTAGAAATCCAGTTTCCCCTAACACCTATGCCATCAGGCTGAGATAAGACATCTTTCACCGCTTGATAAGGGACGTAAGCCATAATTTTGGAGTATCCGATATATGTCCTAAAATGTTTTAACGATTTGACCAAGGCATAGGCCTGTTTTTCAGTGGTTGTGTAGTTTAGTTCCGCATCTCTAAGGTTTTTACTCATGAAGGCAACCGGTTGTTCATGGTTTTCTTCATTCTTTTGCAACAACACCCCTGCTATGGTCTCCTCGGAAGCATAAGAATAGATCAAGAACTCCTTATTGTAGTTGGGGCTTACTAGGACAGGTGCAGAAGCAATGGCTTTCTTTAGAGACTCGAATGAGGTATCACATTTCTTATCCCAAACAAATTTCACATTCTTCTTCAGCAAATTATTCAAAGGTTTGGCCAATTCAGCTAAGTTAGGGATAAATCTCCTTACGAAGTTTATTTTTCCGAAAAATGATCGTAATGAGCTGACATCCTTTGGGGGAGTTATGGCTTGGATTCCTTGCACTCTTTCCGGATCAATTCTAATGCCTTCTTTGGACACAATGTGACCTAACAACTTCCCTTCATCCACCCCGAAGGTAGACTTTTTAGGATTCAAGGATATTCCAAATTTCCGACATCTTTCAAATATTCTCCTTAAATGTTTTACGTGATCTCCCCTGTCTTTCGAGAATACAGTTAGATCATCTTGATAAATTGCAATGATTTTGCCAATTAGGCCCTCAAATGCATGATCCATTGCCCTTTGAAAGGTTGATCCTGCATTCAAAAGCCCAAATGGCATTCTTATATACTCGAAGGTTCCCCATGGGGTGGTGAAGGTTGTCTTCCCACGATCTTCCTTCTTGATTTGGACCTGGTTGTAACCAGAAAATCCATCAAGTAAGGATAACATGCCAGCCCCTGTTACACTTTGCAACAGATTTTCCATATTGGGCAAAGGATAGTTGTCCTTTAGAGACGCTTGATTTAGGTTCCTAAAGTCAATACAAATTCTAATCTCCCCGTTTTTCTTCCTTACAATTACGGGATTGGATACCCAGGTTGTATGTCTGACTGGTCTAATGATACCTGCTGCCAACATCTTTTCCAATTCCTTTTTAACTAAGGGAGCTAACTTAGGGTTCATGTTTCGCAACTTTTGTCGATATGGTTTGGCTCCCTCTTTAAGAGGAATAGTGTGTTCTATAATGGACTGGTCATAAGTTTTCAAATCATCATAGACCCAAGCAAAGATGTCTTTATACTCTCTGATTAGTTCAATAATTCTTCTTCTTTCTTCTCCTGAGGCATTTATCCCAATTCTGATCATTTTTGGAGAACAAGCAGACCCTACATTTATTTCAATGACCCCATCTACAGGTTCAGCTCTCCTACCCTTGTATTCATCATGCCTGTTGAAATTTCTTTCAAGGGGGAAAGCTATTTCTGTGACATCCATACCTTCAATTGTATCACCTTTTATCTCATCCTCGAAATTTACCATTGGGGTTCTAGAAGCATTTAAAAATCGTATGATTTGGGCATCATTGTCAAAAACTTGCCAATGGTCTTCATTATCAGGGACAGAGGGTCTGAATAAAACTTCAAGTTTGCAGTTTTCTTGTTTTAGAGATTCAGAAGTTTGAAGAGTACTGGCCATTACGGATAGTTCATCAGCCAAAGTATTTTGTTCTCGGGGAACAGCCTTGATCCCGAAGGCATCGAAGCATTCAATGGTGTCCCAAACTGCATTTCTATAGTCTCTAAGTCTATTATTTTTAGCGGCGAATTTGTTTTTTATTTGGGACACAATGAGGTCAGAATCTCCTGTGACAGATATTGACTTGATTTTTCTTTCTCTGGCAATTTCTAAACCTAGAAGTAATGCTTCATACTCGGCTACATTGTTGGTGCAATCGAACTCTAAACGGAAAGAAAACAAGCTCTTTTCTCCTGATGGTGAAATTAAGACTATACCGGCTCCTGCACCATGTCGGGAACGGGCCCCATCAAAATGCATTTTCCAAACTTGTTCATGTGAAAAAGGTTGCTTTTTAACCTCCTCCCAGTAATTTGCTAAAATCATGAAGTTTCCAATTTCATCACTTGAATACATTGCTTCAGTGAATAAGTGTTCAGGTGTTTCAACATGTTCTCGCATAGGTGGTTCATTAAACAGAGTTATGAATGAACCTTCTTTGGTTGGGATTGTGGCGTAGGTTAAATCCATTTGGACACTTCCCCCCAATCTTGCCGACCACTCCCTGGATAGCAACATTCCCCATGCATCAGGGATATCTAGGACTAAAACATTCATTGAGAGCTCAATGTCAGAGCAGGCAGCTAACCTAACGGGCAGGTTTTCAATTATTCCAATAGATTTCACAGGTTTGGAATCCATGCCACATACATTTCTGTAGGGTCTTGTGGGTACTAACTCAAGTTGTTCCATGACTCTTAAAGGCATGACACTTACTTCAGCTCCTGAGTCCAACATGCAATTATGTAGTATTAAACCATTCACTTCCAACGCAACATAAAAGGGTGGGAAGTTTCCCGAGTTGTCACCAGAGACACTTTGGATCATGACAGGGGAATCCCTAATCTCTGCAACAGCTTTCTGAGGAGCTTGCTTCCTTGTTTGAATCCCAAGATGAGTGGTAGCTCTTTTGTGGAATGAAGGGATCTTAAAAATTTCACAAAATGGAATAGGCATGTTTATCTTTTCTAGGAAGCTTGTAATGTCTATGTTTAGGTTGTGAGGGTTTTCCTTATCCTTTTCATTTGTACCTAATCCTAGGAATTTCATAATGTCATGTTTAACAGCCGGGATCTTGATTAGGTCTTTTAGAGAAACCGAAGCAGATGAATTGGCTAGCTTACTTGGAATGTTTGTTCTAGGGAGTTCCTTGTTAGGTTTTAGAATCGTGGGAGGTTTTGGTTGCTTTCTCCAAAGGGTTGCTTTGGGAACATTAGTTTTAGGGGGAGGATCAATTTTTATTGCTTGATCTGTCTTTTTGTTTGCAGGAGGAGATTGGCTAGTGTTGGTTACAGTTTTACCCTTCGAGGTGACCTCAGGAGAAAGCTTTGGAGCTTTTGGCAAGATTCTTCGGACAGGTTGATGCACTGTCTTGCTAGGCTGTGGGTCAGTTGTTTTAGGTTGCTGAGTCTTGGGAGGACTAGCCTTTGGAGGAATTGAATTGCTACAGATGGATTTTAACATCTCTTTGGTTTGTTGATCACGTCTTTTGAAATCTTCATCTTGATTCTTAAGATATGTAGCAATGTTGGTGACCATTTCACACATGTTTGTCATAAATTCCATGGTCATTTCGGGAGAGATGTTATTTTGATTAGACATCTCTTTATGGGTTCTCTTCTCAGCGGAGTCACGATTAGGAGTCGCCAGGTAGAATTTTAAACTCTACTACCAAGAGATATGTCGTTTGAAGTGCAGAAAGGTAGTGAGACACAAAGATGTGTTGAACCAAGGTAGGCCCCTACCTCCCCGGCAACGGCGCCAAAAATGTTATCACACAACTTGTAGTTGCCCCTAAAGGTATCCCATCCGGGACGGTAGAGGAGTTAGGCAACTAAAGAGGTGACCTAAGAGATGCCACGGTTCCCAATGCAATGTGGGAGTCACGTCAACCGAGGCACTCTTCGCTTTAGGTCAAGGTATAACTAGACCAAGGGGGAGACCCTATACCCCAATCGCAGTTGATTGGACCCGAGCAAGGGTTTCAAAGGTGAATGAATGATGAGTTACGGAAACCAATGCAAGTCTAAGTGGACCTAATGTTTAGGGCATGGTTGAAGGTGGTACAAGGATAGTTAGTGTTTCAACCTATGTATGGTTTAGGCCACTTGATTGGGTATGATTATTAAGTATAGTACCATGTGTTTACACAAGTGGGTCTTATTGCCTTGGGAAGTGTGAAATGGTTTTAAGTGGGCCCACAAGGTGAAGCTAAGTGTGAAGATGGTACTATAGGCTAGATCTAGGTTAGATCTACAAGTTAGAGTTGGTTCTAGGGTTACCCATGTGTTAGATCTAGGGTTTGACACTAATCCCAAGAAGTGCGCCTTGCTTGGAGAAGGACTAGTGCCTTGTTGGATGGGCTAATGGGGTCAAGAAGGATGTCAAAGTGTAGATCGGGACACCTAGAAGCCAAGTCAAGTGGTTTGGATGAGATCCAATGGTTGGATTTTACTAGATCTAGGTTTTTAGGTAATGACCAAAAGTGGACCACAATCCCTTAAAACAAGGAATGCAATCCCCAAGGTGGATCGGGACAAAAGGATAGTCTAGACCTAGGTTTCAAGGCATGAGCAATCCAAATCCACAAAAATCTCCAACACCCACTTCCTAGAAGTGGTCCAACTCAAAATTCCCAAGGGGTGCGACTTTCTCAAGGAGAGGCAAAAAGTGGTTTTGGTGGACCAAACCAAGTCCAATGGCCACCAAAATGTAGATCCGGGATGCTAATACCCCGATCTATGCATGTTCAAAGTTTCAAGTGAATCCAATGGGTAGATCTTAGTAGATCTAAGTTTTAAGTTACCAATGAGGTCAAAGGGGGGTTTCAACCCCTCAAAACATGGAGAGATGTCCACAAGGTAGTTTTCACCAAAGTAAGGATATGGGTATGTGTTATCAAGTGTCTAGTTGTCAAATCAAGCGGGATCTCACATACCCATGTGCTAGATCTAGCCCAACAAGCCTCCCTCAAGGAAGTGCGCTTTAGGTCAAGGAGAGCTTTTGTCTTAGAAAATGGGTCAATTCTTAGCCAATCACCACCAAACTATAGATCCAACTAGGGGTGGATGCTATAGAGGTGGGTTTTCAATATCTTTTCAAATCGAGGGCTAGATCTAAGTAGATCTAAGAAATACCAAAAACAAGGGTTTTAATTTGATTAGGGTTTTTGTGATCTAGAAATTATGGAAGATTCAAGGAAGAGAAGATCATACCTCTTGGGACATACCTGGATGAAGAGATGAATGCTAGTTGAGACGAGGATTACTTTGCCAAAGATCAAATGGAGAATTGTTGAAGCCCTCTTGCCAAATCGATTTTTCCAAGCCACATGTAATTCCTTCTAACCTGTCAAGCCAAGGAGCAAAGCATCAATTAGTTTAACAAATTGAAGGTAGATGCAAGCAAGAGAGAGAAAAACATAGAATAGTTGACACAAAGGCAAAACCACTCCCTGTCAAACCCAAAACGACTTCTTCCAAGCTTGAAGGGCAAGCCTCCCCACCAATTCGCACTTGTCAAAGTCGCCCTCTCAACCTGCAAATAAAGTATGGCAAATACGCAAGATAGCTACAATAGATCCTCCAGTGCAATGGACAATAGCATTTACAATCGAAACAACCAACATCCACTCCAATCCAAGCATGTACTCCAAAAGATAGAAATTTTATTCCAAGAGCCAAGAGCCAAAAATCTCTAGATGAATTTTACAATGAGGGGGTCTCCTCCTTATATAGGATAATAAAGACCAAAACCCTAGATCTCAAAACCACTTTTTGAAATGAGTGGTTGAGATTAAAAGATCTCACAACATAATCAATGGCTAATAACAAATCATAACCATATATCACATGGATCACCCATATAATGATAGCGCCCTCACTAAATGGTACAATAGAGGGTGACGTCATCCCACAAGAGGGGTATAAAGTACAATAATCCATCTCATGATGACTAGGACATGATAAAATAAGCACATGGTGGGGCTAGGAGGTATAAATCCTTGCTAGCTCACCCCAAGGCACAATGAAATAATAAAATATGTCCAATATAATAATAATGACCAAAACTGTCCTCAGAATCCATGACAGTCAAGCAGTAAATGTCCTCCTGTGATCAATCCGGGCATACCCACATGGTGAAAACTGGCTGGAAGGTAGTGATGCCACCCTGGAAGACCTCTGTGAAAACCAAATGCCAAAACCTTGCCTCAATTGCCCAAATCGATTTCCTCAGTGACCACTTTATCCCATTTTTTAACTGCCTCGGGAACTGTGAAAGTGCCAAAACTGCCTCCTAGGGTGCTAGCGCTGTCCATCTGAGCCCACCAGGCTCTCCGGGAGGGGGGATAAATGGTAATAACAAGTGGCTGGACCACCCCCTCCATCATCAGCGCCCTAGGTGAACTGGCCTCTCGGGGCCCCTGCTGCTCAGGCTGGGAAATCAGCCCCAAATCTGGTCAACAAGTGTAAAACTGCATCAATCACTGTCAGAAGTGCCCGGAACTGAAAGATAAGTGTCTCAATGGATCCAGAAGACCCAAATCCACTAGGAATGAGTACTCATACACCCTGGGTTGCCCTAATGGGCCAGCTGTAGGGTCCACCATATATGGACAATGTATAATCTGCTGATCTGTAATAATAATAACCTGCTGAACTGGATCAAACATCATCTGTATCATATGTCCATCATATGATATCATCATCAAACATGTGGGACCATAAATCATCACCAATAATCATCATACATGGTCCATATCATCACGGATCCCAAGAATATATATAATCAAGGATAAATCACATCAGTAGACTAAGACAATGCTTCTTTAATCACTTCATAGCTAAGCTCAAAGTATAAATTCCATTCAGTGGCATTAATCAAGTTAATATATTCCGTGATTATATAAAATTACTTGCACCCTATTTCATATGACAAACTTACCCATTGGACATGGTCAAACTGCTAGTGAAGGATGAAAGCTAGGAGCAAGGTTGGGCCAAGGGTTTGACTTGTCTAACTTAACTTAAAAAATACTTTGGACTGGGAGAAGGGGGAAACTACAAACTCTGTGCTGGACAAAAGAACACGGGGAATGGCTGTGCCTCACAAATGGATAAGTTGTTTAGAGAGTGCTTATTCAACTTAGGCATCATGTCTACATCAAGTTGATCCAAGTTCATTAGGATCATTCAATTTATTTCCATGGCCTTTTTGGCCTACATAACCCTTCGGATTTCAGATGTGCTGAGAAGCACAACTAGTTGCAGCTTGCATCCAGGGCATGTTTTTTATATATTCACAAGGTCAGCAATTGTTTAGATAAAGCTTTTAAGAACTATTGCTTTTTGGACCTTTCTTTATACTCTTCGAGGAGTATTTTTAGCTTTTCATTGCTCTTGCCCTTTTTTGTTTCCATGGGCGAATTTATTTAGTTTCCACAGGTAGAACATGAGCTTTCAGTTTTAGCCAACAACATCTCAAGTGACTAGGGGGAGTTCGAGCCAAGGCCTACAATCCAACTCACCAAAGGCAAGTTCTGTCACCAACTCAGAGCCGAGACACTGAATAAACAGGGATGCGGTCCAAACACAGAGGTAGAAAAATAGGGAAGTCCTCAGTATCAGAAAGTCAAATGAGATAAGTCAGGGTTTAAAGTCAAACAGGAAGGTCATGTATGGATGGAGACAAATGGATATGGAGCCTACACTAGCAGACAACTGGTGTCGGGAAAGACCATGTCTATGTAAGGTGAAATACCAGTAAGTTTTGTTAGATGACCTAAAAGTGCAAGCAATTGTCCATTTTAAGGTTTACAGTTCATTTTAAGTAGTTTGCCACATCAGGAATAATATACCAAGCACATGCTATAATCATGACTAAATCAACAAGCTAATAATCCACAGTCAGTGAGAACATATCCATAGATCATACAACATCATCATAATAGCAATCATCATGCATCATCTGAAACACTGCTGAAGTACATCTCTAGGCACTGAACTGAAACTGTAATGGGATAAGTGGTCACATCAGTCATCAAATCTGAACTCTCAAGGCTCAGCCTTGACACAAGGTCAAACAATATCTGAATAATGTACTGCTCTGATTATGAGTGATCCAATATATATATAGCCATGCTCTGGAATAAATGAAGCTCTGGAATGTGCAGATATCTGCTGTACAAGAATAGTAGCCCTGCTACTATGGTGTGATAACAGGTACTATAGCTTGTTTGTAGGCTAGATCTATGAGTTGAAGTTGATTTCAAGGATACCCATGTGCTAGATCTAGAATTTTACACTAATCCCAAGGAGTGCGTTTTGCTTGGTGATGGACTAGTGCCTTGTTAAGTGGGCTAATGGGGTCAAGAAGTATGTCAAATTGTAGATCGGGACACCTAGAAGCCAAATCAAGTGGGTTGAGTGAAATCTAATGGTTGGATCTTACTAGATCTAGGTTTTCAAGTGAAGTCCCTAAGTGGACCACAATCCCTTGAAACAAGGAATGCAATCCCCAAGGTGGATCTTGACAAAAGAATAGTATAGACCTAGGTTTCAAGGCATGGGCATTCCAAATCCACGAATAACTCAAACACCCACTTCCTAGAAGTGGACCAACTCAAAAAATCAAGGGGGTGCGATTTGCTCAAGGAGGGTCCAAAATGGGTTTTGGTGGACCAAATCAAATCCAATGGCCACCAAAATGTAGATCCGGGATGCTAGTACCCCGATCTATGTTCCTTCAAAGTTTCAAGTGAATCCAATGGCTAGATCTTAGTAGATCTAAGTTTTAAGATGCCAAGAAGGTCAAAAGGGGGTTTCAACCCCTTAAAACATGGAGAGATGTCCACAAGGTAGTTTTCACCAAAGTAAAGACATGGGGATAGGTTATCAAATGTCTAGATGTCAAATCAAGTGGGATCTCACCTACCCATGTGCTAGATCTAACCCAACAAGCTTCTCTTAGGAAAATCGATTTAGGTTCAAGAAGGCTTTATGCATTGAAAAGTGTGTCAATTTTTAGCCAATCACCACCAAACTATAGATCCAACTAGGGGTGGATCCTATAGAGGTGGGTTTTTAATATCTTTTCAATTGCAAGGCTAGATCTAAGTAGATCTAAGAAATACCAAAATTGGGGTTTTGATTTGATTAGGGTTTTTATGATCTAGAAATTATGGAAGACTCAAGGAAGAGAAGATCATACCTCTTGGAACATACCTGGATGAAGAGATGAATGCTAGTTGAGACGAGGATTACTTTGCCAAAGATCAAATGGAGAATTGTTGAAGCCCTCTTGCCAAATCGATTTTTCCAAGCCACATGTGATTCCTTCTAACCTGTCAAGCCAAGGAGCAAAGCATCAATCAGTTTAACAAATTGAAGGTAGATACAAGCAAGAGAGAGAGAAACATAGAATAGTTGACACAAAGGCAAAACTACTCCCTGTCAAACCCAAAACGACTTCTTCCAAGCTTGAAGGGCAAGCCTCCCCACCAATTCGCACTTGTCAAAATCGCCCTCTTAACCTGCAAATAAAATATGGCAAATATGCAAGATAGCTACAATAGATCCTCCAGTGCAATGGACAATAGCATTTACAATCGAAACAACCAACATCCACTCCAATCCAAGCATGTACTCCAAAAGATAGAAATTTTATTCCAAGAGCCAAGAGCCAAAAATCTCTAGATGAATTTTACAATGAGAGGCTCCCTCCTTAAATAGGATGGGGAGAGAGTACAATCATAACCACTTTTTACATGAGTGGCTAAGATTAAAAGATCTCAAGATCTAATCAATGGATAACAATAAATCATAACCATATATCACATGGATCACCCATATAATGATAGCGCCCCCACTAAAAAGTACAATAAGGGGGTGACGTCATCCACAAGAGAAAATATAAGCATCAAAATCCACCTCATGGTGACTAGGACATGAAAATATAAGCTCATGGTGGGGCTAGGAGGTTTTAATCCTTACTAGCTCATCCCCAAGGCACAATAAAAATAATAAAATATGTCCAATATAATAAAAATGACCAAAACTGTCCTCAGAATCCATGACAGTCAAGCAGTAAATGTCCTCCTGTGATCAATCCGGGCATACCCACATGGTGAAAACTGGCTGGAAGGTAGTGATGCCACCCTGGAAGACCTCTGTGAAAACCAAATGCCAAAACCTTGCCTCAATTGCCCAAATCGATTTCCTCAGTGACCACTTTATCCCATTTTTTTAACTGCCTCGGGAACTGTGAAAGTGCCAAAACTGCCCCCTAGGGTGCTAGCGCTGTCCATCTGAGCCCACCAGGCTCTCCGGGAGGGAGGATAAATGGTAATAACAAGTGGCTGGACCACCCCCTCCATCATCAGCGCCCTAGGTGAACTGGCCTCTCGGGGCCCCTGCTACTCAGGCTGGGAAATCAGCCCCAAATCTGGTCAACAAGTGTAAAACTGCATCAATCACTGTCAGAAGTGCCCGAAACTGAAAGATAAGTGTCTCAATGGATCCAGAAGACCCAAATCCACTAGGAATGAGTACTCATACATCATGGGTTGCCCTAATGGGCCAGCTGTAGGGTCCACCATATATGGACAATGTATAATCTGCTGATATGAAATAATAATAAACCTGCTGAACTGGATCAAACATCATCTGCATCATATGTCCATCATATGATATCATCATCAAACATGTGGGACCATAAATCATCATCAATAATCATCCATACATGGCCCACATCATCACGGATCCCAAGAATATATAATCAAGGATAAATCACATCAGTAGAATAAGACAATGTTTCTCTAATCATTCCCACAGCTAAGCTCAAAGTATAAATTCCATTCAGTGGCATTAATCAAGTTAACATATTCCGTGGTTATATAAAATTACTTGCACAATAGTTCAAATGACAAACTCACCCATTGGACATGGTCAAACTGCTAGTGAAGGATGAAGGCTAGGAGCAAGGTTGGGCCAAGGGTTTGACTTGTCTAACTTAACTCAAAAATACTTTGGACTGGGAAAAAGGGGGAAGCTACAAACTCTGTGCTGGACAAAAGAACACGGGGAATGGCTGTGCCTCACAAATGGATAAGTTGTTTAGAGAGTGCTTATTCAACTTAGGCATCATGTCTACATCAAGTTGATCCAGGTTCATTAGGATCATTCAATTTTATTTCCATGGCCTTTTTGGCCTACATAACCCTTCGGATTTCAGATGTGCTGAGAAGCACAACTAGTTGCAGCTTGCATCCAGGGCATGTTTTTCATATATTTATACAAGGTCAGCAATTGTTTAGATATAGCTTTTAAGAACCATTGCTTTTTGGACCTTTCTTATACTCTTCGAGGAGTATTTTTAGCTTTTCATTGCTCTTGCCCTTTTTTTTGTTTCCATGGGCGAATTTATTAAGTTTCCACAGGTAGAACATGAGCTTTCAGTTTTAGCCAACAACATCTCAAGTGACTAGGGGGAGTTCGAGCCAATGCCAAACATCGGGACAACCGACCAGAATGATTTAGGCCTACAATCCAACTCACCAAAGGCAAGTTCTGTCACCAACTCAGAGCCGAGACACTGAACAAACAGGGATGCGGTCCAAACACAGAGGTAGAAAAATGGGGAAGTCCTCAGTATCAGAAAGTCAAATGAGACAAGTCAGGGTTTAAAGTCAAACAGGAAGGTCATGTATGGATGGAGACAAGTGAATATGGAGCCTACACTAGCAGACACTGGTGTCGGGGGAAAGACCATGTCTATGTAAGGTGAAAAACCAGTAAGTTTTGTTAAATGACCTAAAAGTGCAAGCAATTGTCCATTTTATGATTTACAGTTCATTTTAAATAGTTTGCCACATCAGGAATAATATACCAAGCACATGCTATGATCATGACTAAATCAACAAGATAATAATCCACAATCAGTGAGAACATATCCATAGATCATACAACATCATCATAATAATCATCATTATGCATCATCTGAAACACTGCTGAAATACATCTCTAGGCACTGAACTGAAACTGTAATGGGATAAGTGGTCACATCAGTCATCAAATCTGAACTCTCAAGGCTCAGCCTTGACACAAGGTCATAAAATCTGAATAATGTACTGCTCTGATCATGAGTGATTCAAAATATATAGCCATGCTCTGGAATAAAGGAAGCTCTGAAATGTGCAGATATCTGCTGTACAACAATAGTAGCCCTGCTACTATGGTGTGATAACAGGTCTCCCCCTTGGTCTAGTTACACCTTGACCTAAAGCGAAGAGTGCCTCGGTTGACGTGACTCCCACATTGCATTGGGAACCGTGGCATCTCTTGGGTCACCTCTTTAGTTGCCTGTCTCCTCTACCGTCCTGGATGGGATACCTCTAGGGGCAACTACAAGTTGTGTGATAACAGGACCAGCATCATTTTCCATCCAAAAATGAATTCCCAGCAGTGAGAAAAACCATAAATCGCAACTGTGAAAGAACCCACGTTTTAAAGAGCCATAAACGCCCAGAATTGGTATTTGATAGTGAAATCCAATGGGGGATCCATAGGTATGAACCTTGGGGTGAATTTGGGAGCATTAGCTACCCTTAAATCCATTGGAAAACCCAATTTTGATAGCCCAAAAACCCAGTGACGGGATTGAGTTATTTGTTGTCAGAATGGTGAGAAATCCAAGTGTGGATGTTTGTATAGAGGATGGGATTGCTTGAATTTAGCTTGAGATGTCTGTAGCTCTGTGGTTGAGCTCACTGGCTTAACATCCTCATCATTTCCTTGTTGCATGCTTGATAAACCCAGCTGTGTGCTGGCTTAGCATGACCATTTGAGTGAATCCATGGTTGTGAGTGAGCCTGTCTAGTTCCTCCTTAGTGGATACACAGCCCAGCTCGGGGGTGATCTCTCAGCTAAAAGAATATAGGCTGGACAGAGATCTATGGTTGGGTGGAACGTTGCTCTCACGTAGCTAGTTGTTTGGACGTTTGCATTTCAAGATAAGTATTCTCTGTGGATTAATTTATTTGCATTAGGTGTTCAACAATGTGTTAATCCTGAATGTTAACTGTTCATGCTAAATGAGATGAAATGAATATCTTAATATGGTTGATATGAAGCTTGTGCATAGCCTAAGAATGGGATTGATTCACTGTCTGTTGATTCACCATCTGCTTGAGTTAAATATGTTGATGCATTACTGTTTGTGTATATGCAAATTTGATCAATTCCGTTGTGTTTTTATTGAGTATGAATTGCACACAAAAGTTTTAATTATCCATGCATTTCTTAGTAATGAATGGGCGCTGATATTGTCAAGAAGCTCGATAGATTGATCACGTTTCCTTCCTGGCATCGGACTAGATGGAAAGGGGCGTGACAAAGTGGTATCAAAGCCCAGCTTGCAGCATTGGGGCTGCTTGGGCCAAACTTTGAGTTACAGGAAAGCAACATAATGGTTTTAACGCAGTATTGGTGAAGTTGGGGCGACATTTTTGATTGAAAAAATGACAGCGTTAGAGTTCTCAGGTATGGGAGAGGATCACACCATTGCATAGAGCTCTCCAACAACTTTCCAACGGTACCAGACTCACCTCATTTGGCCAAGGGACAAGGGAGTTATGAACCCTGGAAGTTACAGGAAATGCAGATGTTTTCGCAGTTTCGGGATGTCGGGTTTTAGGAACGCGAATTTTCAAAAATTGCCTTTGGATTTCTGAAATCCCGAACCCACAATTTTCGGCTTTCGGGATGTCGGGTTTTGGGTTGCGGGGACGCAAATTTTTGAAGTTGCGCGTTCCGGTTTCCGTAATCCCGAACCCGCAGTTTCAGGTTTCGGGTTATGGGATGGTTACATCCCCGTGACCGCAACTTGACTTCCCGAACCCGCAGTTTCAGGTTTCGGGATGGCTACATACCCGTGACCGCAACTTGACCCCCCCCCCCCCCGAACCCGCAGTTTCGGGTGTCGGGTTTCGGCTTTCGGGTTCGAAAAAAAATAAAGTATAGAGCCCGAAAATTGATTTTTGGATAACAGGAGAATGGAAGGTCAGAATTTGATGAGTTCAGTGGTATTCTGAAGCCATTGACGGAGGCCATGAATGAACCAGTGAAGATCCTGAGCCCATTATGCTCCGATTTGGCATAAAATCGGAATGAATAGCTTTTACAAATCAATGTCTCAACGCTTGACAGAAGGTCGGATTGAGTCGAAATTGATATGGGGCGGTCATGGAGCAGGAACGGTGTTAAGTTTGGATTTTTGGAGCCAAACTCCAAAGGATGTGGAGTTGGGGTGCCCAAGAAGGCCAAAAAGCACTATTCCGAGCCACGTTTTTGGGATTTTGAAAAGCTTGTAGTGGTTGAAAGTGACCCTATAATTCGGAATCAAGAAAATTACTGAACTCAACAATTAATATTCTCAATAAACTAGACATATTCCGTTAGACAAAGATTTCCCAGAAATGCACCGTTTGGGAAATAGCCATTTTTGACCCAAAATTTGGAATTTTGGAAAAATGTGAAAAGTGGAAAGTAGTCAAACCCAAAATTTTATAGAAGATGAACGGAGCATCGGAACAGAGATCCACGAGTTGCTGAATGTTCCTTGCTATATGGACTAACTTCGCCCGGTAGAAAAGTTTTTCTGAATCCTTATGGAATTTCTTCCACAGGTGGCTGAAGTTGGCAGTTCATGATATTTTACAACTGTGTAAAAATGTGCAGAATTTTGGTTAAAGTTGTCATTTTTGAAGTAATGCAATTTCCACACCCGATGTCGGAATGAAGCATGTGGATAGGCATTGGAAAGCTTGTCCAACAGGGAGCAATGTTGCATAGTCAGAATTTGAATGGGGTTATCATACACCATAGATAATTGGAGCAGAAAAGTGCCAGTGGTTGTTCTGGCAAAATTGTTGTCAATATGGGCAATTTCTAGAATTGCATGCCTGGAAGTAGCATAGACCATGAAGTCGAACCAGCTATGATGTGGAAGAGGAAGTTCATGCAAAGATGAGGGATTGGAAAGGGAGAATTTCTCAACCCCTGTTTTGCTAACTGCATTTATATTTTATAAGCTTTATGTGCAGAAGATTATGGCATGAGAATGCTGAAAATGCAAGAGATTAGATGAGTGGCATGAATATGCATTGATTGACATATTAATAAGCATTGCACAGTGCATGAGTATATGTTTTGCATGCATATGACATTACATATTGGTAAAAGTAGTGAGATTTTACATATGCAGTGAACCACTAATGGTAAATATTGTGGTTGATAATCACTATTGGTGATTGGTTTTGGTTGTAGGACCAAAGACAACACAAGCATGGCTAAAGATGTTGATGATGTTGTTTCATGAAGCCAACAACCTTATGAAGAAAAGGCTAGGGCAGCAAATCCATGATCAAGAGATTGGTGGAAGAATGCTGCAATCTGCTGTAAGAAACCAACAAATCAGGTAACATCAAAGGTGTAAATGGGAGCCATGCAGGTAATGGTTTACTTATGATGATTGCATAAGTGTTGAAGGGGATTGGGTAAGAATTCATTGAACCATATTCGGTAATCATAAAATGGTATGCATTTAGAGTTGACATGCATTCATGTAAATGCCATACTGCCATAGTGTGGTGGAGCATGAAGTGGTGAAGGAAAGAGGCCTCATACTATGTGGCTGTTTAGAAATTTAGATTGCATTCATATAAAATACATCATGCCATGTGTATGTTGGTTATAAGCTTAATAACCAAAGCAAGTGAGGACTGATGGTCCTGATTATGGTAATGCATGTTATATGAGATAGTCATGATTAAGTCATAATATGCGTGAATGCATAGTACTCATGAAACAATGCAATGTGGCATTGAGTGGGTGTGCATTAAGAGATTTTATAAATCTTGTAGTTAAGCATTGAGTGAATGCATATGAAAAGCTTGAGTAAATGTTGTGAATATGCATGCATGTGGGTAGTTACACACCTAAGGAGATGTATTGTGTGCATGCATGATTGTGATATATGTATATGTCTCATTATAATTGAACAATAGATGAAATGATGAATTAATGATAATTCTGAGATCATTTCATGACCTGCTATGAATGCAGGGGAAAAATTGCATGAAGGTAGTCATGATTGACAGGCTTCCAGAGTGCTCTGTTGGAAGGATAGAGTTGTATAAATGATATGGCTATGAATTAATGAGCATTTAAAAGCCTTAAGTTAATTGCATAAATGATGTGACTGTACCTTGCAATTTTAGTATGATAATGATTTACGTGAAGTAAATGAGTTTGTTATATTGATATGTTAACAGCTGGAAGTGTTTGAATTATGGAATGTTATAATTCTGGAAATGCTTCAGTGATTGTTACAACAATGAAATATTATATGCATGGAGACTTACAAAGTGTTTGGCTGATTGAAGTTTCAGATTTCAAGTAGATTGTTCTAGGCATGGCAATATGGGTAAGTCCATGATGAAGGCTGGAGTCTACTATGTGCAAAAACCAAAGGTTATGAGAAGATTCTCATGGGTGTGAAATTTAACTTATGCATGAAACAAATCTGAAAATATTCTCATATAAGTTTATGAGAATAATATCATGGTTGCAAATCTAATTTTTGTAGGGAGCAGATTTGAAAATTCGATTTAGAGCTTATGAGAAGGAATCTCACGGTTGAGAAATCTAAGCTTTGTTAGAAAAAGGAATTGTAAATCTCAGATTTGTAAACTTTCAGATTTGAAATTTTGCTTATAATTGCTAATGACTGTTTGGCTTATGTAAAATTGTGTCAGAAGGACATGTTGTAGGTGGATGTCCATGTATGGCAGCAAACATAAATCCATAATGGACAGAATGGTGCCACTTACAAGAGCCAAGCAATATGAGGATAGCCTTATGGCTAAGAAAATCAATTTCTGTAGTAGACAGAGTTGCAAATTCATATTGAATTTAATTATTAGTGCCATTGATCGGTTATGAAACAATCAGATTTGAATTGCATTGTTAAATGTTGCTGACTGTTTGGCTATTTAATAAGTGTGCCAGGAAGACACATTGCAGTAAGACCAAGAGAGAGGGTTTGCAGAAGCCAAACTTCATGGGAAGGGATTCCATGATTTGGAAATGGGTTTCGGGTGAAACGCCTGTTATCACATATATAGTAGCCGGGCTACCATACATTATTTTTCTCATTCCAGTACACTATTCAGCCAGTTCCCTTACATTTGAGATGTTGAGATGAGCATTTATATTGGATCACTATCAGATTGTGGACAGCAGTTGTATTCCCCATGCCATGACTGAGTCTCAGGACACTCAGAGAGATGACTGATATAGTCATTATACCATTTGTACAGAGCAGTCAGTAGTGTTCAGAGTTGCAGCAGCAGTTCCAGAGGACAGGTGATGGTACAGGTTGATGAGCTTTCAGGTATATGACTCAGCAGGTATATCATGGTATTATGGTTAGATTGCTTTTATACTTATTCTTATAGCATGTCTTAGCACTTAGTGTCATGATCTGGCGATCATATAGATATTTGGACCTGGTTGATCTATTATATATATTATATTGTCCCTACTCAGCCTTAGAAGTTCACTATTCATACTCATTGGTATGTACCCTCCTTAGAGAGAATAGAGGTGATCATTCCACCATACCTTGGCTTGCTAGTGTTGGCTCCATCATTTCATTGTCTTCATCCATTCGTGGCCTACCTTTTAGTTTATCACCCTGACTTACTACTTGACTAGTGACATGGAGGATCTTTTCCCCACTGTAGCCTCTGTATTGGATGAGCTTCCCTGTTTATTGTGTCTCGGCTCTGAGTTGGTGACAAAACTTACCTATGGTGAGTTGGAGTTCCTTGGAATTCCCCCTAGTCACTAAAGTTGTGTTGGTTAAACCTGAAACTTTTAGTGCTGCCATGAATACAAAATCTGGAAAAAATGAAATGCTATATCTTGTATGAAAAACCCATTCATGCAATGTGTTTATAAACACACATGAATGAAAGGCATGCCAAATGAAAATGGCTATGAAAATAAAATGTTATATCTTTTGGAAAAATAAATACCTAGGTAAACAAGCTGTCCATGACACACCTAGAAGTGCTCAGGTAAACAAGTGCCTTAAAAACACACCTGCAGCAGAAAGCCTAAAGAAAAATGTAAATCTATGCAATGTGTTTATAAACACACATAGATGAGAGCTATGGAAACTTCAGGCCCAAAAAGCAATGGAACTTAAATGCTACATCTAAACAATTGCTGGCCTTATTTGTATTATGGATTGTGCGCATCTGTGAAGGTGAATAAACCCTCTTTAAACAACTCATCCATTTGTGAGACACCGCCATTCCCTGTGTTATTGCTCATTCAGTATATACTATGGTGTATATTCCCTTTCCCTTGCCAAAGTGTCACAAAGTTAAGTCAGTCAAGTCATCCCTTAGCCTAGCCAATTATTTCAGCCTTCACCCTTCACTAGCAAATTGATCACAGCTATGAAGTGAGTATGATCCTGAAAGTCTAGTCTGAGTAATAATAATAATTAACGACACTATATATTTGGATTTAGATCGCCAGTTATGATTACTCTGTGTTATAATTGTTATTTGAATAAGTTGTAGAGCATGTATTAACCTTGACACTTTGCAGCAGCCTTGGATGATGGTCTGAGTTATATTTGGTCTTGGTTAGACCCAGTTTGACCATGGAGGACCATGGGACATGAGATGTTGGACCTTATGATGATATGGATAGATGATATATGGTCTATGTATACATACATGATGATTCTATGCAGCAGCTACAGGGTTATGATGATGATTCTTGGTTTACAGCAGTGTTTGGTCATTTGCAGATCATTATTATTGGCCTTGTTCCGGTATATTGGATATTTATTTTGATCATGCAGAGACTCATATGGTGTATGAGTACACATCTTGGATGGATTTGGACCTTCTGAGTCCAATGGGACAGTTTGTTTTCAGTTCCGGGCACTTACAGTGATGATTTTGCCTCAGTAGGCTGTCCTAGTGCAGTTTTGGTCTGTCGGAGGCCCCTGTCGGAGCAGATGTGATTTTTATCCGGTTGACCTAGGGCGCTGATGATGGAGGGGGTGGTCCAGCCACTTGTTTTTACCATATTACCCCCCTCCCGGACACACTGGTGCCCTCACCTTGACAGCGCAGGCACTCCAGGAGGCTGTTTGGGGCAGTTTCACGCTTCCCGAGGCATTTCAGGATTGGTAGAAATGGCTATTGAGGAAATCGATTTGGGCTACTGAGGCAAAGTTATGGCATGGGATGATCAGTGATGATAGATCGGGGTCCTCCGCACCTTCTCCAGCAGTTTCAGCTTCATCGGGGCCCGCATCCATCACTTATGGCATTTTCCGTGGATTTCTGAGGTCTTTTTGAGGCCTACGATTTGACTATGGTGGCACGATTTGGTACATTCATGATTATTTTATGATTATTGTGCTATGGGGATTGACCAAGGAGGGATAAAATTACCCCTTGGACCCACCATAAGCCTCTTATGATATTTGGTCATCATGATTTGGTGGGATTCCCCTCTTCTAGGGTGATTTTGTCCACTTACATAATATTTTATTAGTGATCTATGTATTTTATTGTTGAGCTCATCTCAACCATTGATTAGACATTTGTATCTTTTAATCTTAGCCACTCATTTAAAAAAGTGGTTAGGATTTTGATGCCTCTCCTTCCTATTTAAAGGAGAGAGCTCCTCATTGTAAAGGGACTTTTGGCTCTGGATTATTGGAATAGAAAATTATTATTGCATCTATCTCCAGTGTTGTGGTGAATGTTTTTGGTGTTCGTTCGTTGGTTCTTCCTTTGCACTGAGTTATTGGAGATCTTGTTTGCCATATGTTTTGTACCACGATTTTTGCATCTACAGGTGGAGGCCGATTTGCTTTGAGGAGGAAGTATTGGTAGGGGAAGACTCTCCCTACTTCTTCTTTGGATCTCTTCGTTGGTAACAGGGAGTATTACTGTCCCAGGACCTTCTATTTCATGTTACTATTACATTTCTCTTGTATTTCCTCCATACTTGATCTTACTGATTGAATCGTTGTTCCTTGGTTTGACAGGTAGAGGAGGTCGCACTTGTGGGCTAGGGCATCAATTCGGCAAGCAAATCAACAATCTCTCATTTGATCTCTGCGGGAATCTTCCTCAACATCAAGGCATCTCATTCACATCACTCAGGTATGATCTCAAGGTGAGTTCTATCTCCATGATCTATCCAATTGTCAAAAACATTTAAAACTCTAATTAATCAAAACCCCATTTTTACATTTTCTCAGATCTACTTAGATCTAGTGGGTTGTTGGGCATAATATTGAAAACCCACCTCTATAGCATCCACGGCATCCCAGATCTATAGTTTGGTGAGGATTGGCTTCCGTTTGACCCCCCTCCCATGCCAACCTAGCTCCTCCCAAGCAAAGCGCACTTCCTAGGAGAAGCAAGTTGACCTAGATCTAGTACATGGGTGTTTGAGATCCCGCTTGATCCATAATCTACACATCAAATAACATACACCCAGGTTGTTACTTTTCTGAAATTCACCTTGTGGACCCTATTCCACATTTTAAGGGATTTAATCCCCATTTTGGACCATTAGGTGCACTTAAACTCAGATCTAGTAAGATCTAGCCGTTGGATTGCCACGAAATTATAGATCCACACTCCTACCTGACCAACCTACCCGGATCTAAAGTTTGGATGCCATCCGACTTGTCTTGACCTACCTAACCCTCATTTTTGACCTCCTTGGGCAAAGTCGCACCACCTTGGAGAAGTGAGTTAACTCACTTCTAGGACATGGGTACTTGAGATTTTTGGAGATTTGGAACGTTAATAATTCAAAACCTAGGTCTACTGTGTCTTCTTGTCAAATCTTGCCTTGGGGATAGCATTCCTTATTTTAAGGGATTGTGGTCCACTTGGGTCAAACCTAGATCTAGACACATTCATCCATCAAGACCTCTATTGCCCGCTTGTCCCATGTACTAGGAGTCCTAAACCACAAGTCAACCCTACTTTGACTCCACTTCCCCAATTCCCAAGGCACTGGTTTCTCTACAAGTTAATTCGACTTTCCTAGATTGTTGGATTGACTTGTGGTTTGACCTATGCATGGTGAACTAAACCTTTGAAGCCATCATGTACCATGTTCAAACTTGTCATATGTACTAGTTAGCCCCAATTCAACCCTTAAACCACCTTGCATTGGACACGAGTCCCAAGGCAGTGTATTTTCCAACATTGAACTAGTACTCTAACCCTAGATCTCACTTCAGACATTTTAAGTCACTTTCACATCAACCATGAACCAAAGCTATACCCATTGAACCCCTCACTTGGCTTGTGACTTCATCCTAAGGTCTAGGATAAACCATACACCTTACTTCACTTAGAAACAACTTGATTTGGTGTCTTGGTTTTGATCTCTCCTGTCGGGAGTAGATCGGGTCTCCCCCTTTGTTGTCTGGGCTAGATAACATAAAGTGAAGGTTGCCTCGACTGGCGTGACAACCATAAATTGGAGGTCGAGGTGATCGTGGTTGCACCTTTTGAGTTGCCCTTCCCTATTGCCATCCATGACTGGATACATCCATAGGGGTAACTACAGTTTGGGTGATAACATTTTGGCGCCATTGCCGGGGAAGGCATAGGCTTACCCTGGTTCGATATATTATTTTAAAGCTCTCCTCCCCTTCTCTTTGCCAAACATTTTGGCGCCGTTGCCGGGGACGCAATAGGCTTACCTTGGTCCGATATATTATTTCCTTAAATCCCTCCCGCTTCTCTTTGCCTAACATTTGGGCATAGGGTTTACCTTGGAAAAGCTAGTAGTCCTTCCTACAAATACAACGACACATATCTTGGTAGAAGAGTTAAAATCTACCTGGCGACTCCCAATCGTGACTCCGCTGAGGAGCGAGCTCATTTACACCCTTACAACACTTAGAACTATGCCTTGCGTCAATTATTCAGAGAACGATATGATTTTCAAAATGATGACCGAAATGAGTGGCTTAATTCGAAACCTGAATGGGGTAGTTCTCAGAAAACAAAGAGAGAATATCGAAAACTATAAACCTTTCTGTAAAACCTCTGAGGGTGTGTATACAAATGAATATCTTCAAACTAGGTCTCAAGCAAAGAATAATTTGAAAGATAAGATAAGAGCAAAACTACTGTGAAAGAAAACTCCCTTGACCAAAGGAATATCACTCGTAGAATCCTAACTCAAACTCCAAGCATCCTTCCTAAAGGAATTTTAAAGAAAAATGATCAACCCAGAAGATTGTCTCCTCAAGTCACCAAGAAGGTAACAAGTCCGAGCCCTGTTAAACCCCAGGCTAGGGAGCCAGTGCAAAGAAAGCAAGTGAGTACTCCTAACAAAGAGATTTCCCCTATAACACAAGAAAAGATAAATTCAAATATACTGGGAAAACTCTCGGGATCCTCTGTCATGGTATCTTTGAAAGACTTGGTAATTATCCCTTCCGTTAGAGCACAGGTAATGCATTTATTGGGTCTAAAAATAAATACCAAAGATCAAGAAAAGGCTTGCAACTTAAAGATTGACTTAAGTAATTTCTTATCCAAACCTAATATCCCTGTGCCCTTGGAGGAACTTTTGAAAATCCCGTCATACTTTAATCAAGCAACTAAATTCTTAGGAATCAAGCCTAAAGTCAAGAATCCTGTGAAATTAACAACTGAGGATGACCCCCCCATTATGATTCAAAGTGTAATTGATAAAGGTAGGGGTCACCCCCCTTTTTATATTGCTTTGGAGATCAATCAATTGATATTGCACAATTGTATGTTAGATTCAGGAGCATAAGTAAATATTATGCCTCTTAAGGTCATGGAACAATTGGAGCTAAAACCATCCAGAGAGTATAGGAATGTGTGTGGGATGGATTCTAGGCCTGTTAAATCGGAAGGTATGATTGAGAATCTCAAGATGAAACTGGCTGCTTATCCTGCAATTGAAATAAGTATGAATGTTTTGGTTCTAGATATTCCTGACGCATGGGGGATGTTGTTGTCAAGGGAGTGGGCTGCCAAATTAGGAGGAAGCATCCAAATGGATTTATCTTACGCTACCATTCCTATTGGGGAAAAAGCTTCTTATAGATTGATGAATGAAAAACCTATGACTGAGCATGTAGAAACCCCCGACTACTTGTTTGAAGAGGCTATGCGCCCCACTGAGGAAGTTGGAAATTATATGGTGATGGCTAACTTTTGGGAAGAGCCCCGACCACATCCTTTTCCTCCCAGTCAAGTTTGGAAGATGCATTTTGATGGGGCAAATTCTAGGCATGGTGCTGGAGCTGGAATTGTCCTTACATCTCCTTCTGGTGAAGAAAAATTGTTTGCATACCGTCTTGAATTTGAATGCATAAACAATGTAGTTGAGTATGAGGCATTGCTTTTAGGGTTAGAGATTTGCCAGGAACAAAAGATTAAATGTGTAAATGTAACAGGAGACTCTGATTTGGTTGTGTCCCAAGTGAAGAACCAGTTTGCAGCCAAAAATAATAGGCTTAGGGATTATCGAAATGCGGTTTGGGATACTATAGAAATGTTTGATGCCTTTGCAATACGAGCAGTCCCGAGAGAAGAAAATACCCTGGCCGATGCATTATCAGTAATAGCATGCACCTTTGAAACTCCAGATCATCTTAAAAATAAAGAGTGTAAGGTTGAAGTAATATTTACACCTTCCGTTCCTGATAATCAAGATCATTGGCAAGTTTTTGATAATGATGCACAAATCATTGCATTCTTACAAAACAATGAAAATTTTCAGAATTGCAGTATGAACTTAGAAGATAAATCAAGCGGTTCTTCCATTCAAGATATTGATGTTATGAAATTAGCAATACCTCTGGAGAAAAATTTCAATAGGCGTGATGAATACAAAGGTAAAAGAGCTGAACCGGTAGATGAGGTTATAGAGATAAATATTGGAACCTCAGTTTCCCCTAGAATGATTAGGATAGGAAATAATGCTTCCCTAGAAGAAAGAAAGGCAATTGTGAATCTGATAAGGAAGTATAGAGATACTTTTGCTTGGGCATATGATGAACTCAAAACTTTTGATCCTGAAATTATTGAACACACTATCCCGTTGCATGAAGGGGATAAACCTTATAGGCAAAAGCTAAGAAATGTCAATCCCAAACTTGCACCATTGATCAAAAAAGAACTTGAAAAAATGTTGGCTGCGGAAATTATCCAACCTGTTCGACACACTACTTGGGTTTCTAACCCGGTGATTGTAAGAAAGAAAAGTGGTGAGATCAGGGTATGTATTGATTTCAGAAACCTAAACCAAGCATCCCTTAAGGACAATTACCCTTTGCCTAACATGGAAAATTTATTGCAGAGTGTCACTGGGGCAGGAATGTTTTCCATGTTGGATGGGTTCTCAGGGTATAATCAGGTACGTATTAGAAAGGAAGACAGAGAAAAAACAACCTTTACTACTCCATGGGGAACTTTCCAATATATAAGAATGCCTTTCGGACTATTAAATGCTGGTTCTACTTTTCAAAGGGCTATGGATCAGGCATTTAGTGATTTGATTGGGAAAATCATTGCCATTTATCAGGATGACTTGACAGTCTTTTCAAAGAAAAGGGGAGATCATGTAGAACATTTGAGAAGAGTTTTTGAGCGTTGCAGAAAGTTTGGTATATCTTTAAACCCCAAAAAGTCGACTTTTGGAGTAGATGAAGGTAAGTTACTAGGACACATTGTGTCAAAAGAAGGTATCAGAATTGACCCAGAATGTGTCCAGGCCATCAACGCTATTGCAGCACCCCATAATGTAGCCACCTTGCAGTCTTTCTTTGGTAAAATAAATTTTGTCCGAAGATTCATTCCAAACTTAGCAGAGTTGGCCAAACCATTAAATGCCCTTCTTAAAAAGGATGTGAAGTTTGTATGGGATAAAGAATGTGAATTGTCTTTCACCAAGCTTAAAAAGGCCATTTCAACCTCCCCTGTGTTAGCTTGTCCTGATTACAATAAAGAATTCATGATTTACTCATATGCTTCGGAAGATACTGTTGCTGGTGTATTATTACAAAAGAATGATGAAAACCACGAACAGCCTATAGCATTCATGAGCAAAAATTTGAGAGATGCTGAACTAAAGTATACCACAACTGAAAAACAAGCCTACGCTTTAGTCAAAGCCTTGAAACACTTTAGAACATATGTGGGATATTCCAAAATCAAGGCATATGTCCCATATCAAGCAGTAAAGGATGTTTTGTCACAAGCAGATGGTATAGGTGTAAGGGGAAATTGGATTTCACGCATACAAGAATATGATCTAGAAATCAAGCCTATCAAGATTGTTAAAGGGCAAGGGTTAGCTCAACTTTTGACCGAAAAGGGAGGTGACATGGTAAATATGTTAAGTGGAAGAAACATTGGTATTCTAAACGTTAATGACAAACATGAGTGGTACAAAGACATTGTATATTTCTTGAGAAACTTGTCATGTCCTGAATACTTGGTAGATCATCAAAGAAGGGCACTAAGGCTAAAAGCTGACAAGTATGTTTTAACCCAGGATGGATTAGGATGGAGGAACCCTGATGGGATAATCCTGAAATGTGTTAACCTGGAGGAGTCCAAAATCATTATAAAGGAGATGCACTCAGGATTATGTGGTGGTCATTATGCTCCGAGAACAACTGCTGCAAAAATCATGAGAGTAGGATATTACTGGCCAACACTCTTTAAGGATGTACATGCTTATATTAGGATATGCCAAGAATGTCAATTTTTCTCAGGAAAACCAAGATTGCCTGCCTTACCCTTAAATCCTGTAGTGGTTGAAGCTCCTTTTCAACAATGGGGTATGGATTTTGTAGGCCCTTTTAATGAAAATTCAAGCAATGGGTATAAGTACATGTTGACCTGCACGGATTACTTTACTCGTTGGGTAGAAGCTATTCCAACCAAGAAGGCCACAACCGAAATTGTTGTGAAGTTTTTGGAAGAAAATATTGTGTCAAGATACAGTTGCCCTATAAAACTAACAACAGATAATGCCCCAGCTTTCAGTAAAATAGAAATGTCTACCTTTTGCATGAATCATGGAATCACCCTCTCTCATTCTTCAAACTATTACCCCCAGGGAAATGGTCTCGCCGAATCAAGTAACAAAAATCTAATTAGGCTGTTGAAAAGAATGGTGGGTGAAAATAAGAAAAGTTGGGATGTAAAGTTAAAATATGCTTTGTGGGCAGATCGAACAACAGTGAAAAGAATTACAGGAAAATCTCCTTTTGAGTTAGTATATGGACAAGACTGTAGACTGCCAATAAATCTGCAAATACCCGTTTATGAACTATTGCAGCAGTGTACCTTAGATACAGAAGCAATGCAAGGTAGAATTGATAAATTGGTTGAACTGGATGAAAAGAGAAGGAATGCACTCGATAAGATGCTCATAGAACAAGAAAGGGTAAAAGGCACATTTGATCAAAATACTAGAGGTACTACCTTTGGTATAGGAGATATAGTTTTATTGTGGGATAAGCATAAGGAGAAGCCAGGAAATCACACGAAGTTGGAAAGTTTATGGAAAGGTCCGTACAAGATAAGTAGTCTGGCAGGAAAAGGGTCTTTCGTCCTTGAAACTTTGGATGGAGATGAAGTTGAGTTACCTGTGAATGGGAGGATGTTGAAACATTACTTTCCTCCTATTAACCTTGAATGACCAAGTCTTGCCTTGCCTGTTAGATTAGAGTAGGTAGGAAACCGAATAAGCCTACTTGGGCAGTAGTTAGTTTTTTTTTAGCCATTGAGTCTGGCACCTTGTTTATCTCTAAGCTCCTTTGAAAGCTTCTAGTTTAACTGAGTACCTGTCACTTTTCTTTTCCTGCACAATAAATTTCAAATTTTGCAAATTATGTTAGAAGTTTAATTTACTTTCTGCATTTATATTTCTGGCATGGAATAGATTTTTCAATTGGTTTTATATTTTTCCCACACATGCGGCATGAGGTATTTTGATGTTTGTGAATGCAGAAAATAGGTTGCGAAAATAAAAGCTGGAAGCAAAATGGTAGAGTGCTGGATTGTGGATTCGAGTAGCAGAGTTCGAGGACCAGAGATTTTGAGGTTCTTAAGCGCTCACTTCAGCCGAGCACTTGTCCCAGCCGGAGCCAGATGTTATCACATATATAGTAGCCGGGCTACCATACATTATTTTTCTCATTCCAGTACACTATTCAGCCAATTCCCTTACATTTGAGATGCTGAGATGAGCATCTATATTGGATCACTATCAGATTGTGGATAGCAGTTGTATTCCCCATGCCATGACTGAGTCTCAGGACACTCAGAGAGATGACCGATATAGTCATTATACCATTTGTACAGAGCAGTCAGTAGTGTTCAGAGTTGCAGCAGCAGTTCCAGAGAACAGGTGATGGTAGAGGTTGATGAGCTTTCAGGTATATGACTCAGCAGGTATATCATGGTATTATGGTTAGATTGCTTTTATACTTATTCTTATAGCATGTCTTAGCACTTAGTGTCATGATCTGGCGATCATATTGATATTTGGACCTGGTTGATCTATTATATATATTATATTGTCCCTACTCAGACTTAGAAGTTCACTATTCATACTCATTGGTATGTACCCTCCTTAGGGAGAATAGAGGTGATCATTCCACCATACCTTGGCTTGCTAGTGTTGGCTCCATCATTTCATTGTCTTCATCCATCCGTGGCCTACCTTTTAGTTTATCACCCTGACTTACTACTTGACTAGTGACATGGAGGATCTTTTCCCCACTGTAGCCTCTGTATTGGATGAGCTTCCCTGTTTATTGTGTCTCGGCTCTGAGTTGGTGACAAAACTTACCTATGGTGAGTTGGAGTTCCTTGGAATTCCCCCTAGTCACTAAAGTTGTGTTGGTTAAACCTGAAACTTTTAGTGCTGCCATGAATACAAAATCTGGAAAAATGAAATGCTATATCTTGTATGAAAAGCCCATTCATGCAATGTGTTTATAAACACACATGAATGAAAGGCATGCCAAATGAAAATGGCTATGAAAATAAAATGTTATATCTTTTGGAAAAATAAATACCTAGGTAAACAAGCTGTCCATGACACACCTAGAAGTGCTCAGGTAAACAAGTGCCTTAAAAACACACCTGCAGCAGAAAGCCTAAAGAAAAATGTAAATCTATGCAATGTGTTTATAAACACACATAGATCAAGGCTATGGAAATTTCAGGCCCAAAAAGCAATGGAACTTAAATGCTACATCTAAACAATTGCTGGCCTTATTTGTATTATGGATTGTGCGCATCTGTGAAGGTGAATAAACCCTCTTTAAACAACTCATCCATTTGTGAGACACCGCCATTCCCTGTGTTATTGCTCATTCAGTATATACTATGGTGTATATTCCCTTTCCCTTGCCAAAGTGTCACAAAGTTAAGTCAGTCAAGTCATCCCTTAGCCTAGCCAATTATTTCAGCCTTCACCCTTCACTAGCAAATTGATCACAGCTATGAAGTGAGTATGATCCTGAAAGTCTAGTCTGAGTAATAATAATAATTAACGACACTATATATTTGGATTTAGATCGCCAGTTATGATTACTCTGTGTTATAATTGTTATTTGAATAAGTTGTAGAGCCTGTATTAACCTTGACACTTTGCAGCAGCCTTGGATGATGGTCTGAGTTATATTTGGTCTTGGTTAGACCCAGTTTGACCATGGAGGACCATGGGACATGAGATGTTGGACCTTATGATGATATGGATAGATGATATATGGTCTATGTATACATACATGATGATTCTATGCAGCAGCTACAGGGTTATGATGATGATTCTTGGTTTACAGCAGTGTTTGGTCATTTGCAGATCATTATTATTGGCCTTGTTCCGGTATATTGGATATTTATTTTGATCATGCAGAGACTCATATGGTGTATGAGTACACATCTTGGATGGATTTGGACCTTCTGAGTCCAATGGGACAGTTTGTTTTCAGTTCCGGGCACTTACAGTGATGATTTTGCCTCAGTAGGCTGTCCTAGTGCAGTTTTGGTCTGTCGGAGGCCCTGTCGGAGCAGATGTGATTTTTATCCGGTTGACCTAGGGCGCTGATGATGGAGGGGGTGGTCCAGCCACTTGTTTTTACCATATTACCCCCCTCCCGGACACACTGGTGCCCTCACCTTGACAGCGCAGGCACTCCAGGAGGCTGTTTGGGGCAGTTTCACGCTTCCCGAGGCATTTCAGGATTGGTAGAAATGGCTATTGAGGAAATCGATTTGGGCTACTGAGGCAAAGTTATGGCATGGGATGATCAGTGATGATAGATCGGGGTCCTCCGCACCTTCTCCAGCAGTTTCAGCTTCATCGGGGCCCGCATCCATCACTTATGGCATTTTCCGTGGATTTCTGAGGTCTTTTTGAGGCCTACGATTTGACTATGGTGGCACGATTTGGTACATTCATGATTATTTTATGATTATTGTGCTATGGGGATTGACCAAGGAGGGATAAAATTACCCCTTGGACCCACCATAAGCCTCTTATGATATTTGGTCATCATGATTTGGTGGGATTCCCCTCTTCTAGGGTGATTTTGTCCACTTACATAATATTTTATTAGTGATCCATGTATTTTATTGTTGAGCTCATCTCAACCATTGATTAGACATTTGTGTCTTTTAATCTTAGCCACTCATTTAAAAAAGTGGTTAGGATTTTGATGCCTCTCCTTCCTATTTAAAGGAGAGAGCTCCTCATTGTAAAGGGACTTTTGGCTCTGGATAATTGGAATAGAAAATTATTATTGCATCTATCTCCAGTGTTGTGGTGAATGTTTTTGGTGTTCGTTCATTGGTTCTTCCTTTGCACTGAGTTATTGGAGATCTTGTTTGCCATATGTTTTGTACCACGATTTTTGCATCTACAGGTGGAGGCCAATTTGCTTTGAGGAGGAAGTATTGGTAGGGGAAGACTCTCCCTACTTCTTCTTTGGATCTCTTCGTTGGTAACAGGGAGTATTACTGTCCCAGGACCTTCTATTTCATGTTACTATTGCATTTCTCTTGTATTTCCTCCATACTTGATCTTACTGATTGAATCGTTGTTCCTTGGTTTGACAGGTAGAGGAGGTCGCACTTGTGGGCTAGGGCATCAATTCGGCAAGCAAATCAACAATCTCTCATTTGATCTCTGCGGGAATCTTCCTCAACATCAAGGCATCTCATTCACATCACTCAGGTATGATCTCAAGGTAAGTTCTATCTCCATGATCTATCCAATTGTCAAAAACATTTAAAACCCTAATTAATCAAAACCCCATTTTTACATTTTCTCAAATCTAATTAGATCTAGTGGGTTGTTGGGCATAATATTGAAAACCCACCTCTATAGCATCCACGGCATCCCGGATCTATAGTTTGGTGAGGATTCGCTTCCATTTGACCCCCCTCCCATGCCAACCTAGCTCCTCCCAAGGAAAGTGCACTTCCTAGGAGAAGCAAGTTGACCTAGATCTAGTACATGGGTGTTTGAGATCCCGCTTGATCCATAATCTACACATCAAATAACATACACCCTGGTTGTTACTTTTCTGAAATTCACCTTGTGGACCCTATTCCACATTTTAAGGGATTTAATCCCCATTTTGGACCATTAGGTGCACTTAAACTCAGATCTAGTAAGATATAGCCGTTGGATTGCCATGAAATTATAGATCCACACTCCTACCTGACCAACCTACCCGGATCTAAAGTTTGGATGCCATCCGACTTGTCTTGACCTACCTAACCCTCATTTTTGACCTCCTTGGGCAAAGTCGCACCACCTTGGAGAAGTGAGTTAACTCACTTCTAGGACATGGGTACTTGAGATTTTTGGAGATTTGGAACGGGAATAATTCAAAACCTAGGTCTACTTTGTCTTCTTGTCAAATCTTGCCTTGGGGATAGCATTCCTTATTTTAAGGGATTGTGGTCCACTTGGGTCAAACCTAGATCTAGACACATTCATCCATCAAGACCTCTATTGCCCGCTTGTCCCATGTACTAGGAGTCCTAAACCATAAGTCAACCCTACTTTGACTCCACTTCCCCAATTCCCAAGGCACTGGTTTCTCTACAAGTTAATTCGACTTTCCTAGATTGTTGGATTGACTTGTGGTTTGACCTATGCATGGTGAACTAAACCTTTGAAGCCATCATGTACCATGGTCAAACTTGTCATATGTACTAGTTAGCCCCAATTCAACCCTTAAACCACCTTGCATTGGACACGGGTCCCAAGGCAGTGTATTTTCCAACATTGAACTAGTACTCTAACCCTAGATCTCACTTCAGACATTTTAAGTCACTTTCACATCAACCATGAACCAAAGCTATACCCATTGAACCCCTCACTTGGCTTGTGACTTCATCCTAAGGTCTAGGATAAACCATACACCTTACTTCACTTAGAAACAACTTGATTTGGTGTCTTGGTTTTGATCTCTCCTGTCGGGAGTAGATCGGGTCTCCCCCTTTGTTGTTTGGGCTAGATAACTTAAAGTGAAGGTTGCCTCGACTGGCGTGACAACCATAAATTGGAGGTCGAGGTGATCGTGGTTGCACCTTTTGAGTTTCCCTTCCCTATTGCCATCCATGACTGGATACATCCATAGGGGTAACTACAGTTTGGGTGATAACATTTTGGCGCCGTTGCCGGGGAAGGCATAGGCTTACCCTGGTTCGATATATTATTTTAAAGCTCTCCTCCCCTTCTCTTTGCCAAACATTTTGGCGCCGTTGCCGGGGACGCAATAGGCTTACCTTGGTCCGATATATTATTTCCTAAAATCCCTCTCGCTTCTCTTTGCCTAACATTTGGGCATAGGGTTTACCTTGGAAAAGCTAGTAGTCCTTCCTACAAATACAACGACACATATCTTGGTAGAAGAGTTAAAATCTACCTGGCGAGTCCCAATCGTGACTCCGCTGAGGAGCGAGCTCATTTACACCCTTACAACACTTAGAACTATGCCTTGCGTCACTTATTCAGAGAACGATATGATTTTGAAAATGATGACCGAAATGAGTGGCTTAATTCAAAACCTGAATGGGGTAGTTCTCAGAAAACAAAGAGAGAATATCGAAAACTATAAACCTTTCTGTAAAACCTCTGAGGGTGTGTATACAAATGAATATCTTCAAACTAGGTCTCAAGCAAAGAATAATTTGAAAGATAAGATAAGAGCAAAACTACTGTGAAAGAAAACTCCCTTGACCAAAGGAATATCACTCGTAGAATCCTAACTCAAACTCCAAGCATCCTTCCTAAAGGAATTTTAAAGAAAAATGATCAACCCAGAAGATTGTCTCCTCAAGTCACCAAGAAGGTAACAAGTCCGAGCCCTGTTAAACCCCAGGCTAGGGAGCCAGTGCAAAGAAAGCAAGTGAGTACTCCTAACAAAGAGATTTCCCCTATAACACAAGAAAAGATAAATTCAAATATACTGGGAAAACTCTCGGGATCCTCTGTCATGGTATCTTTGAAAGACTTGGTAATTATCCCTTCCGTTAGAGCACAGGTAATGCATTTATTGGGTCTAAAAATAAATACCAAAGATCAAGAAAAGGCTTGCAACTTAAAGATTGACTTAAGTAATTTCTTATCCAAACCTAATATCCCTGTGCCCTTGGAGGAACTTTTGAAAATCCCGTCATACTTTAATCAAGCAACTAAATTCTTAGGAATCAAGCCTAAAGTCAAGAATCCTGTGAAATTAACAACTGAGGATGACCCCCCCATTATGATTCAAAGTGTAATTGATAAAGGTAGGGGTCACCCCCCTTTTTATATTGCTTTGGAGATCAATCAATTGATATTGCACAATTGTATGTTAGATTCAGGAGCAGAAGTAAATATTATGCCTCTTAAGGTCATGGAACATTTGGAGCTAAAACCATCCAGAGAGTATAGGAATGTGTGTGGGATGGATTCTAGGCCTGTTAAGTCGGAAGGTATGATTGAGAATCTCAAGATGAAACTGGCTGCTTATCCTGCAATTGAAATAAGTATGAATGTTTTGGTTCTAGATATTCCTGACGCATGGGGGATGTTGTTGTCAAGGGAGTGGGCTGCCAAATTAGGAGTGTTATCAACTGATTTGTACAAATAGTTGAAACCTTATTGAGCCGCCAGTGTTGGAACACATCAGTGTTCACTTCCAGAGTATCTGGGTTTCATTGTATTTGGGTCTAGCCAGTTTTGTCTAGCCAGTTTTTTTTTTAAGTCGACATGACCATGGCCCCATGGGGGTTTGTATCAAAGTGTGCTAGTAGGGTTTGAGTGGCTCGGTTCCCCATGACTGGATTAAACAACTAAGGTATTCCAGGGAGTTTTTTCACCATCAGATTATACTTTGCTTCAGGCGAGATATAATCTCTTGGTTTTTCTCCCGCTTCCTCCAAAGCTGGAATGCCCGATTTTGGAAATTTGGCCATGGGGGGTTATTAGGGTCCAATTGTAATGAATAAACCTACTAGACACTATTATAATAGGTTTTGGTCATGTCCTAGGTCTCTAGGACCCCCAGAAAAAATTTCGAAAATTTTTTACCGGACACGTCGAAAGTGGGGTTTTTTAATTTTTAATTATTTTTTAAATTTTAATTAAATTTCTCTATAGTTTAAATAGAGAAATTTGAGTCTGTAATTATGTCAGTCATCCGGGGTCCGAATTTAGTGTTTGATGGCTCGTTTCATAAGCCAAAAATCACACATGACCCATGGAGCAGCTAAACCCAACTTTCGGATGTCAATTCAGCCTCATAATTAATATTTTCTCTAAAAAGTCATTTACAGAGAAATTATTAATTAAAATAATAAAATTGAATATTTTGGAGATAATCCAAATCTCTCCAAAATTAATCAATTTGATTAAAATAAAGGCTAAATGACATGGCAATAGACATTTATGACGATTCCAATCAACTCCCAATCACTCCAATCAACTATCCAGTCACCAAGTCATTACCCTTTCAAGGCAATTCGCCCTCCTTCATGAGAAAATCGATTTATTGATGTGTCAACTCGTGGTTGGGTTGGTGACTTGCATTTAAAACATGAGGTAGGCGCCTTATTGACTCATCTCATCCACCATAGCTTGGCTCCCTTTGTGATTCGAATTGCACCTACCATTACCACGTGTCTCCACCTAAACTAGCTCGTATTTCCCTTAATTCCTCACGTCATTCTCCATCAAGGTCGAGTCCTAGCATTATTGGAGTTTGTGGGTTGGTTAGTGATGATTCCCATGCAATCACGAGTGGTCTTGGATTCCTTTAGGTTCGAGTTAGCACCCACTACCCTCCACTTGTCTCCACACAACCCACTCGCATATCTACTAGATGCTCACGTCAATCCCCTTGTGCAATCACGTGGAGTTTAGTTAGGGTGTGTTTATTGGTCACATATCATTGATTGACTTGGCTCCCATCAAACTTTCGAGTTAGTGCCTACCCTTTGCCACATGCCATCACATTGTTGATTCGCCCCTCCACATATCTCTAACTCGCACCTACCATGCCTCACGTGGATCCTAGGTGGAGCATGCTAATTGGTTGTGGTTCCCATCTCATACCTTCCTCCAATTCGAGCCATGCCACCTCTTCCTTTTCACCAACCAACAAACTCGACTTTGTCTTTTGTCTATTGCTCCAAGCCCTCTCATGATTGGAATTTGATCTACTTGTCTATTTGCCAATTCGACCTAGGGTTTTAGCCTAGGATTTAGTATAAAGAGAGGCCCATTAGGGGTTATTATCTCATGGATATTTTGGGCAAACTTACTATGCCAATTTGTAATTGTGATTTAGCTTCTTGCTATTGGAAATAAATTCGACTTTGGAGGTCATATTGATGTGCACATTTGGTCCATGAGAAATTGTTGATGCTTAAATGGGGTGATGTTGTTCCATTAATGCTATTTCATATATACTTGTTTGATCATTTTAGCTTAGAAGTCATTTTTATGTCCATGGAATGAATATTTGTTTTGTCAATTTATTCATTTATGCTTGGTTAATTGAGATCTAGAAGTAGCAAAAAGTAATTGGTTATACTCATGCTCTTCTTGCCCTTTTTTGACTAATCATACTAACTTGATCAAATCAGTGTTGAAGTGGTTTAGTGTTGCAGATCTGCAAAGTACAAAGTGGGACCTTGAGCTTGGTTGCTTCTTCTTCCCCTTTGTCTTTAATTTATTAACCTTTGTGCATTTCAGGTATCTTCAAAGATCGTCTTGTGCTTCAAGAAATTTGAGCTTGAGAGGTTCCATAAAGATCCATCCACAGTCTTTCAAAAGTTAAAATTGGTTACTTGTTACCCTAGGCTCCCTCTTCAAGCCTTCTCTCTTTTTCTCCTTGAGTTTTTTCCTTTGAATTTGCTAGCCCTATCTCCTCTTTGGCCCTAGATCTATTCCTCCCACTCGTTTGCCCTTCTCCATTCGCCCTTCTCTCCTTGTGCTTTCGTTCCTCTCTCTTTTTACCTCTTCTATCCTCTCTCTCTGCTCTCATTTTAGCCTTACCCTATCCCCATTCGTCCTACTTCATCCTAGTCTTGCCCTAGTTTCCCCTACCATTCATTTTTGCCCTTCAAAGTCTCTTGTCCAAGCCCTTCCATCTTCCTTTCTCCCTATTGTTCACTCCAAGAAAAAGTGCCCTTAAAAATCACACAAAAAGCAAAAACGAATTGGATAAGTTAGTGTTTGTTAGAGTAGTTTATTTGATTGGATAGATCTTAAATTATTGCATCTTGTAGATCATTGGCATACATTGGAATGATTAACTTTAGGAGCATTCTAGATCTCTTGTTTCACACTGGTATAGTTTGCACTTTTAAACTCTAGTTGCAAGTTGAAAAGATAGAATATTTTCCACAAAAATTTCTCAAAATTTTTATGATCTAGATCTCTTTCCCATTACATTTTAGGAGTTTGTTGTTCGCTGGTCCGTTTCATCATAGTTAAGTTTTTATGATAAAATTTCATGCATTCCACATGTTAGAGTTAAAACTTTAAACCTAGACTTAACTAGTTTCAAGCTTTGGTTTTGTCTTTTGCTAACAGTTAATGGGTGCCTTGTTTAGATATTTCGGACTTGTGTAGATCATTTGAGGAAGAGAGATACTTGATAAGGATCTTGAAGTAAAGAACCAACGCAAAATAAAGTGAGGGAGCCATGGGAATGACTAAATCTTGATATACTTATCCTTTGTAATAGCAATTAAAATTTGTATCTTCTTCAAGAAATTTCCAGGTATTACCGTTCTCAAAAGACCTTGCAAGGTTTTAAACCCAAGGCATCTGTAACAGTTTAATAAAAAGTTTCAAGTGGAGGGGGCCTCCACTTTTGGGTCTTCTTCCCCATTTGGGGAAGAGTGTTGGGTCTTGTGGTTTGGTTTAACTTAGTTTATGTTTCCATGCTCTTAGATTAGTTTCTATTTCACTAAGTCATTTGCTTATTTATCTTCCATATTCACTTACCCCCATGCTCTCCCGAGTAGGGTCTTGAACCTGAAAGAGATTCTTGGGTAGTTAGTTTTATTTCGCAGTTTTATCTTGCTTCTCTTCCAAAGCCCTCAGCCGGAAGTTGTATCCTTGAGATTTCGTCTCAAGGGCAGGACCACATAATTTGTGGTTACTCTTCCTTCCCCGTCGGTTTCCTTGGCAGAGCTTTCAGCTAGCTGGAAGTTCTCAAGTGCAGGCGGTTCTAGTGGTTGATCCTGTTTCGGGGATCAATCCCACCTAGTAGATTAAAGTTGTGTGGTAGAACACAAGATTTATTTATCTTGCAAGCATTATTGAAAGTAGTAATTTATATCTTGTGATCAATACTATTGCTTAAAATCTGTTTCAAGTTAAGATATACTGCTACTGCTTCCTTTCTGCTTCTTAAAATAAACCAAAGTCTCTTGAACTTGGCCAAATCCAAGTCAAGAGCACCCTCTATCGGAGGGCATTTTAGTCTCTTGCATTTCCCTACATTAGGCATTGTTAATCTAGCAAGTCTCTTGAACTGTGGTCATAAGACCGAGTCAAGAGCGCTCTCTGTCGGAGAGTTGAACAAGGCTTTCTAAATAATAAAATTTTTCCACTCACACACCCTTTAATTAATTTATCTTGGTTTCTGTCCTACACCCGTATGCTCTGCCAACCTGAAAAGGTTGGGCTAGTACTCAGAAAGGTGGAAGACTTGTTAATTTACAAGTGAAAATCTAATTAAAACTTTCACCCCATAACCAACGAACCGGCGTTGACATAAAGTATTTTAATCAGCTCTCAGGGGAGGCGCCGGACCGCCCAATCTGCGACACGGTGGCTGGTTAGCATTGCGCGCCTCGCCGTGATTCCAGACAGGTCCCGACAGGTCTCTTAAAGGGGTTGCTTAAAACTACTTTCCGGACACTCTTTGAATACCCTTGGTTTTAGCCCTAATAATCAAGACAATTAAAACTTTGAATTTACCAAGATAAGCTGCATAACGTTCTCACAAACTTTCAATTCAAGCACTTGTATCAAGTTTTCACAATTCACATTTAATTCTTGACTCCATAAAGCACTGGTCCTTTATCTCATATTTTGCTTGTTTAAATATCTACATTGGAGTTATCTGTTATATTTCGTGAAAAGTGATTGACTTATTGCCCAAGTTTATCTTTCATCTTGTGTTTGCAACGTGGATTGCGTTATCTTGTTTATATTTAATCTTTATAATTGTCTCTCATTTAAAAAAACTCCTAAAAAACACCCATCCGCATCACTACATCAAAAACATTAAAATACACAAAGAGCCTTAGACAACTCTTTTTTAGGGACTACCCCCCTCGGCTTCGTTAGGAGTTTTGCCTAAACGGAGGAGCTGGGATTCAGGTGACAGTACCTGGCTCATTGCTTGCCCCCAAGGCCACACCTCTCTCACTTGTAGTGAAGAGACAGCTTTCGAAAGATTTCCGCTGCTGGTGTGCATATTGGCGGACAACATCTTTGGCGCCGCTGCCGGGGACAAATCTTTTTGTTCCTGGACGACCTTAGTTTTTTCTAGTTTTGTTACCTTTTTGATAGATTCTCAAATCTGTCTGGCGACTCCACTGCCCTTTTTTCTTTTTTTGGTAGTTTTTTGGTTCAATCACTCTCAGAAATTAGACTTGAAACCACCTGGCGACTCCACTGTCAATTAACACCTCAAGGTATTCGACTAGAAGAAACTCTGAAGGCTTGCTTAGTTTTATCCCAGAACCTGAAAAGGTTTATAGGAGAAGACTGAACAAGCTAGCTTCTCGTAAAATCCTTGAAGAACTTAGGTCTCAGTCTATTTCTGACATCCATAGTCTCTTTCAAGAAAATAACTTAGAAAATTCTGAAAATTTTGAAAACAGTAATAATTGTTTTTCCGATACAATGGGTGATTTTTTCGCCCCCCTCAACATTGCTCAGATAGCAGGTCAACCACATGATCTTCCAGATAAGGCCATCGACAAACTTCCCACCTTTACCGGCACTGATGCTGTTACTGCTGCACATCACCTTATTGCTTTCTCAAAAATAAAGGGTGGATATGTCAGGGATGCTGCTCACAGACATGAGGATGTATACATGAAGTTGTTTGCCTTATCCTTAGATGGGGCTGCTGGTGACTGGTTCATCGGCTTGCCAGCCAACTCCTTTGCCACCTTAGCTGAGTTTTCAACTGCTTTCACCAACAAGTTTGGTGAGAAAAAAGAGCCCCGTCATCAACTTGCTTCTCTAACGAACATCAAAAGAAGTGAAATAGAAACCATGGAAGAATTCAACAAGAAGTTCACTGATTTATACAATGCAATCCCTACAGACTACAAGCCAACTCCACATACTATACTGGTTTACTACATTGAAGCTTTAAGTGGAGAGATGCAGTATCAACTTAGGGATAAAGAACCTGCTACTTTGCTAGAAGCACAAACAATGGCAACTAAGATTGATAGAAACATGCAGTCCTCTGGGAAGTCAAACCTACTCGGCTATTCAAGAGCTCAAACTCCTTTGAAAACAACTGAGCCTAAAGGTAAAGATCCTTTGGATGCTTTGAAAGAATCATATGAGAAGAAGATGATGGATATGTGTGAGAGGATGGAACGAGCTGAGCAGAAACATGTAGCCCAAATGAAGGAAGTACAAAACAAGATAATAAACATGGAAAGGGCACAGGTCCAACGAGTTCAGCAAGTTCAACAAACTCAACCAATTCAGAGAAATTACCCTCCCAAAAATAACTGGCAAAAGAAAGCTCCCAAAAATGAAAAGAGGCCTCCAACTCAGATAGAGGCTGCCAACGCAAATGAGGTGTACATCCCATTTTGCAGAGCTTGCAAGGATTTCCATGAGGAATTCGCTTGTTATTTTGCAAACTATGTACAAGAACATGGTTATCCTGAAGGGGAGGGTACCAGTAATCCAACATCAAGCGAGCCTGAGTACATAAATGCTATAGGTGACATCCGCAACATTTCCGAAGAAAACTGGAAACATGCTGAAAATGAGCTAGACAATATGACAAAAAAATTTGGAGGAAGACCATCAAATGAACAGCTACAGAATATGCAGAGATTTAAAGGGGTCGGATACCAAAGAAGATCAAATCCTGCACCTGCTATACAACCTCCAAAGGTAATTATTCCAGATAATTCAACGGATTCCAGTAAGTTAAATTTTGATTGGAGTAATTGGTTCAATACTACCAAGGTACCTATACCCATAAATGAACTCTATAAGATTCCTGGTCAAAAAGAAAAGTTGTTGAAAACATTAGAAGCACCTATTCCTGCATGTGTTACCAAGCCTTTAGAAGCACCTATTCCTGCATGTACTACCAAGCCTAGTCCACCCACTCCTCTCATTCCTTAGACTCCTAGGAAGGTCACTTTTTCGGGCAATGTGGAAGAACCTTCAACCAGCTGTGAACCAACTCATGAGGACCCTCCTATAATCTTGCATACTAGGGATACAAGAAGAGAAGCTCACCCTCCTTTCTACATATCATTGATGATAGGTGACCTTCTTCTACACAATTGTATGCTGGATTCAGGATCCGGGGCAAGCTTGATGACCAAAAGGGTTATGCAACAGCTCAACTTAAGAACCACCAGGCCCTACCAGAATGTGTGTGCCATGGATTCTAGACCCGTTAAGGTTGAAGGGATGATAGAAAATGTTCCTGTAAGGTTGTCCAAGTACCCGGATATCCATATCTCCATGGATATCCTCATCATATATGTACCGGATAGATGGGGTATGCTACTCTCTAGAAAGTGGGGTGCAACCTTGGGTGGTTCTATACAGTTAGATTGGTCTTATGCAACAGTCCCTGCTTCTGAGGACTCACTTGTAAAGTTACACACTGAAAAGGAAAGGAGATACCATGTGGAAAATCCTGATAAACCTTCAAATGAGTTTGTCTGCCATGTCGGGGAGATAGGAAATATTCAAATCAATTCCACCTTCTTAGATCCTGTTCATAGGGAAATGAAAGACAAAAAGGTTGATGGATTGTGGAAAATGGAATTCGATGGTGCCTTTTCTAAATCTGGCAAAGGTGCTGGTATAGTCCTAATATCACCTGAGGATAAAATCTTCTACTTTGCTTTTAGACTCGAGTTTGAAGCTACCAACAATGTTGCGGAGTATGAAGCACTCTTACTAGGCATAGAAATTGCTAAAGACATGAAGATCAAAATGCTTAGTATTAAGGGAGACTCTGATTTGGTGGTACAACAGATCAAGGGTAACTTTGCATGCCATTGCAAAAGGCTTAAGAGATATAGAAATGCAGTGTGGGACACCATGGAATACTTTGATGCTCTAAACATACAAGCAGTCCATAGGGAAGAGAACAGTATGGCAGATAGGTTAGCCGTTGCAGCATCTACCCTCCAGGCGTCAGAAGAAATGTTGAAAGGAGATTGTACCCTTGAAGTCAATTATAGGCCTGTTATCACATATATAGTAGCCGGGCTACCATGCATTATTTTTCTCATTCCAGTACACTATTAAGCCAGTTCCCTTACATTTGAGATGCTAAGATGAGCATCTAGATTGGATCACTATCAGAGTGTGGACAGCAGTTGTATTCCCCATGCCATGACTGAGTCTCAGGACACTCAGAGAGATGACCGATATAGCCATTATACCATTTGTACAGAGCAGTCAGTAGTGTTCAGAGTTGCAGCAGCAGTTCCAGAGGACAGGTGATGGTACAGGTTGATGAGCTTTCAGGTATATGACTCAGCAGGTATATCATGGTGTTATGGTTAGATTGCTTTTATACTTATTCTTATAGCATGTCTTAGCACTCAGTGTCATGATCTGGCGATCATATAGATATTTGGACCTGGTCGATCTATTATATATATTACATTGTCCCTACTCAGACTTAGAAGTTCACTATTCATACTCATTGGTTTTACCCTCCTTAGGGAGAATAGAGGTGATCATTCAACCATACCTTGGCTTGCTAGTGTTGGCTCCATTATTCATTGTCTTCATCCATCCATGGCCTACCTTTTAGATTATCACCCTGACTTACTACTTGACTAGTGGCATGGAGGACTTTTCCCCACTGTAGCCTCTGTATTGGATGAGCTTCCCTATTTATTGTGTCTCGGCTCTGAGTTGGTGACAAAACTTACCTATCGTGAGTTGGAGTTCCTTGTGAATTCCCCCTAGTCACTAAAGTTGTGTTGGCTAAACCTGAAACTTTTGGTGCTGCCATGAATACAAAATCTGAAAAAATGAAGTATGAAAAGCCCATTCATGCAATGTGTTTATAAACACACATGAATGAGAGGCATGCCAAATGAACATGGCAATGAAAATAAAATGTTATATCTTTTGAAAAATAAATACCTAGGTAAACAAGCTGTCCATGACACACCTAGAAGTGCTCAGGTAAACAAGTGCCTTAAAAACACACCTGCAGCAGAAAGCCTAAAGAAAAAATGTAAATCTATGCAATGTGTTTATAAACACACATAGATCAAGGCTATGGAAACTTCAGGCCCAAAAGCAATAGAACTTAAATGCTACATCTAAACAATTGCTGGCCTTATTTGTATTATGGATTGTGCGCATCTGTGAAGGTGAATAAACCCTCTTTAAACAACTCATCCATTTGTGAGACACCGCCATTCCCTGTGTTATTGCTCATTCAGTATATACTATGGTGTATTCCCTTTCCCTTGCCAAAGTGTCACAAAGTCTAGTCAGTCAAGTCATCCCTTAGCCTAGCCTGTTAATTTAGCCTTCACCCTTCACTAGCAAATTGATCACAACTATGAAGTGAGTATGATCCTGAAAGTCTAGTCTGAGTAATAATAATAATTAACGACACTATACATTTGGTTTTAGATTGCCAGTTATGATTACTATGTGTTATAATTGTTGTTTGAATAAGTTGTAAAGCATGTATTAACCTTGACACTTTGCAGCAGCCTTGGATGATGGTCTGAGTTATATTTGGTCTTGGTTAGACCTAGTTTGACCATGGAGGACCATGGGACATGAGATGTTGGACCTTATGATGATATGGATAGATGATATATGGTCTATGTACACATACATGATGATTCTATGCAGCAGCTACAGGGTTATGACGATGATTCTTGGTTTACAGCAGTGTTTGGACATTTACAGATTATTATTATTGGCCCTGTTCCGGTATATTGGATATTTATTTTGATCATGCAGAGAGTCATATGGTGTATGAGTACACATCTTGGATGGATTTGGACCTTCTGAGTCCAATGGGACAGTTTGTTTTCAGTTCCGGGCACTTACAGTGATGATTGAGCCTCAGTAGGCTGTCCTAGTGCAGTTTTGGTCTGTCGGAGGCCCTGTCGAAGCAGATGTGATTTTTATCCGGTTGACCTAGGGCGCTGATGATGGAGGGGGTGGTACAGCCACTTGTGTTTACCATATTACCCCCCTCCCGGACACACTGGTGCCCTCACCTTGACAGCGCAGGCACTCCAGGAGGTTGTTTGGGGCAGTTTCACGTTTCCCGAGGCATTTCAGGATTGGTAGAAATGGCTATTGAGGAAATCGATTTGGGATACTGAGGCAATGTTATGGCATGGGATGATCAGTGATGATAGATCGGGGTCCTCCACACCTTCTCCAGCAGTTTCAGCTTCATCGGGGCCCGCATCCATCACTTATGGCACTTTCTATGGATTTCTGAGGTCTTTTGAGGACCACGACTTGACTAGGGAGGCACGATTTGGTACATTCATGATTATTTATTGGTTATTGTGCTATGGGGATTGACCAAGGAGGGATAAAATTACCCCTTGGACCCACCATAAGCCTCCTATGATATTATGTCATCATGATTTGGTGGGATTCCCCTCTTCTAGGGCGATTTTGTCCACTTACATTATATTTTATTTTTGATCCATGTATTTTATTGTTGAGCTCATCTCAACCATTGATTAGACATTTGTATCTTTTAATCTTAGCCACTCATTTAAAAAGTGGTTAGGGTTTTGGTGCCTCTCCTTCCTATTTAAAGGAGAGAGCCTCTCATTGTAAAGGGTCTTTGGCTCTTGGATTATTGGTATAGAAAAATATTCTTATGGAAATTCTTGTGGTCTCCTTTGCATCTGGTGTTCTTAGATGGTGATTGGAAAGTCTATTGCAACCTAGCATTTGGAAATTGTGGTAAGATCTATCTTTTTTGGAAATCATTGTTTGTCTACAGGAGGGCGACTTCAACAAGGGCGATTTTGCAAGGCTTCTTCAAATCGACTTTCTTGGCATTCGCTTGTATCAGGGGGTTATCATTAGCTTCATTGTGATCTATACTATCTTTCTGTTACTTCTCTTGTGGCATTAGTCTTATCTCTTGATGCATCAAATCTGATATTGTTGACGTTTGTTGTGCAGGAGAGAGGGCGCATTGGCTTCTTGGATCAAATCGACTTGCATAGAAACTACCTCAAAGCTTCTCAAATTGATCGGGTTTGCATAGATCATCATCATCAAGGCATCTACAAGGTTACCTAGGTAAGATCCACAGGTTTGTTTCTCTTTCCTTTATCCAATCCATTGACATAGCTCATAAATTGTTAAAACCCTAAATATCTTAAAACCCCCATTTTACATTTTCTCAGATCTACTTAGATCTAGTGGGTTGTTGGGCATAATATTGAAAACCCACCTCTATAGCATCCACGGCATCCCGGATCTATAGTTTGGTGAGGATTGGCTTCCATTTGATCCCCTTCCCAAGCCAACTTAGCTTCTCCCAAGCAAAGCGCACTTCCTAGTTTGAGCAAGTTGACCTAGATCTAGGTGGTGGGTGTTTGAGATCCCGCTTGATCCATAATCTACACATCAAATAACATACACCCAGATTGTTACTTTTCTGAAATTCACCTTGTGGGCCCTATTCCACAATTTAAGGGATTTAATCCCCATTTTGGACCACTTGGAACACTTAAACTCAGATCTAGTAAAATCTAACCGTCGGATTGCCACGAAATTATAGATCCACACTCCTACTTGACTAACCTACCCGGATCTAAAGTTTGGATGCCATCGGACTTGTCTTGACCCACCTAACCCACCTTTTCAACCTCCTTGGGTAAAGTCGCACCACCTTGGAGAAGTGAGTTCACTCACTTCTAGGAACTGGGTACTTGAGATTTTTGGAGATTTGGAACCGGAATAATTCAAAACCTAGGTCTAGTGTGTCACTTTGTTAGATCTTGCCTTGGGGATAGCATTCCTTGTTTTAAGGGATTGTGGTCCACTTGGGTTAAACCTAGATCTAGACCTTCTTATCCATCAGGACCTCTATTGCCTACTTGTCCCATGTGCTAGGAGTCCTAAACCACAAGTCAACCTTACTTTGACTCCACTTCCCAATTCCCAAGGCACTAGCTTCTCTCCAAGTTAATTCGACTTTCCTAGATTGTTGGATTGACTTGTGGATTGACCTATGCATGGTGAACTAAACCCTTGAAGCTATCATGCATCATGGTCAAGCTTGTCATCTGTACTAGTTAGCCCCAATACAACCCTTAAACTACCCTGCACTGGACACGGTTCCCAAGGCAGTTGGTCTTCTAACATTGAACTAGTACACTAGCCCTAGATCTCACTTCAAACATTATAAGTCACTCTTACCTCAACCATGAACCAAAGCTATACCTATTGAAACCCTTACTTGGATTGTGACTTCAACCTATAAGGTCTAGGATAAACCATACACCTAACTTCACTTAGAAATACCCTGATTTGGTGTCTTGGTTTTGATCTCTCCTGTCGGGAGTAGATCGGGTCTCCCCCTTTGTTGTCTGGGCTAGATAACATCAAGCGAAGGTTGCCTCGACTGGCGTGACAACCATATACTGGAGGTCGAGGTGATCGTGGTTGCACCTTTTGAGTTGCCCTTCCCTATTGCCATCCATGACTAGATACATCCATAGGGGCAACTACAGTTTAGGTGATAACAAGGCCATCTGTCCCAGACAACATGAACCATTGGCAGGTTTTCAAAGATGATGAACAAATTCTAAGATTCATAAATAACTTAGATGAGTTTGCCAATTTCAACATTAATGAACAGGAAGAAGGCAAGCAGTATAAAGATGAAAGCCAACCCATGAACCCAATTTCACGTGGTTTCACTAAGTTAGAGAACATCTTTGATAGGCATGACGGGAAGAAGAACAGCATTGACCAGATGAAGCCAGGGGATTACATTGAGGTTAACATCGGAACAGAAACAGATCCAAAAATCATAAAAATTGGAAAAGGAACATCAGAAAAAGAAAGAAATGCATTAATAAACCTTGTCAGAGAGTTTAGAGATATATTTGCCTTTACTTATGACGAATTGAAGGCCTATAGGGAAGATGTGTTCCAACATACCATTCCCCTTAAACCAGAAATGCAGAATGCCAAGCCTTTCCGTCAAAACTAAGGCAAATAAATCCTAAGTTGGCACCTATTATCAAAAGAGAGCTAGAAAAGATGTTAGCAGCAGGCATTATAGCACCCACCCGACACACTTCATGGTGCTCCAACTTAGTTGTTGTAAGAAAGAAGAATGGGAGTATCACGATATGCATTGATTTCAGGAACCTTAACATGGCCTGCCAGAAAGACAATTATCCACTTCCCAACATGGAGACCCTCCTCCAACGGGTCACTGGATCTAATATGATGTCCATGCTTGATGGATTTTCAGGATACAACCAGGTTGTCATCAACCCAGAGGATAAACATAAAACTGCTTTTACAACCTGTTGCCGCCTAATACACACCTGGGGGGGGACGCGGCAGGAAACCTTCAAGCCGCTCGGTGTGTCCTTGGGGGCAAGTGAGAGTCAAGTGCTGTCACCTGATTACTCGACTCCTCCGTCTAGGCTTACTCCTAGCGAAGCCAAGGGGGGTGGTCCCTATAAAAAATAATCTAAGGCTTTTAATCTACAACAAAGGATAAAAGTCTATTCTAGGAGTTAAAAAAAAAATGATGAGATGATAAAATATAACAACAAAGCACTGCTTGTGAATCAAATCAAATAGCTAACCCAACATAAGATGAATAAGCATTCACGACATTTATGATTGATACTTAAACACAGAAAAATAAAGACCAGTGCCGAGAATGTAAAAATGCTTGTAAATACTGTTGTGTGGGGTTGCTTGTGTAGTCTCAGTGAAAGTATTGCAGTGGCTCGGTTGGTAAATTTTATAGTTATTAAATGAGTAGTTAAGGAGTGGGTTGATTCTTGGTTTGGCCCAAAAGAAAACCTAAACTTCGAACTGAGTGCTCTAGCAACCTTACCAAGTGTCCAACCAGGTGAGGATGAACCCGCTTAAGAACCTGCTGACTCTGTGGATTCAGTCCATGCAACCTCCCGAGTTCTTAGGATTGGATTCTGATGGATTATCCTATTAACACTAATTACCTTGCACCCGTTTCTGATTGAGCCAACTGTTCCGACTAAGCTGCAGTGGTCAAGAGCATACTCCGAGTTTGGGGCGTTGTTCGTTTTATTAAATAGGTATGAGTGGATGATTAATCTACACTAAACCCCAAGCATAAAGCAAGGGGGGTTAATTTTAGGATTAAATTTTAAGCACAGGATAATAATTTGAAATAAACACAAAAGCATATAAAAAAGATAAACGGGTCCTCGGAGGACGTTGTGTGCTTGAGTGAGTTATCTAATTACTACTGCTTGAAAGAAAACTAATCTAAAACGAAAAAATAAAAAAATTAAAAAAAATAAAAAAAAATAAACAAGGGTGCGAATCCCCCCTGGGGGGATTGGGTTCAGGCACTGGAATTGCCTGCTGTGCTCTTTTTATTTTTTTGATTACAACTTGGAAACTTAAGAGAAATACTGCTTGCCCTTTATCATTAGGGAACAAGTCAGTTTACAATGTTTGAGAGAAATAACGATGGTGCTTGAAACTGGTTCTCTCTGGGTGGTTCAGGAAGCTCCAAATGCAAGTTTTATTAATTTTCTTACTTCAACCTGTTATGAAATCAAAACAGATCAGCGAAGTATGTTGGTCAGAAAATGATAATCAGAACACTTTAAGAGTGTTCTGACAATGCTACAAACTGTTAAAATCAAAACCAATGCAACTAGTATGCAAAAAACATGTTTTTGGGCAACTTTTGAGTTTTTAAACTAACTTTAAATTAACTTTAAATTAACTTTTTATGTGCAGAACCAAAAAAACCAGCGAGCTAAAAATTTTATGAAACGCCTAAAAAAAAAAAAAAAACATCTAAGAGCTTACCCTTCTTCTAAATGCAAACTAAGTCTAAACAAAAAAAAAAAATTCTAAAAGTTGCAATGAAATGAGACAAAAGGTAACTAGGAAGACAAGCTAGGGAGCTTGCCTTGCTAGGATCTTTGGCTGCCCTCTTTCAAGGTGCAAGCCAAATGCAAGCCTAAACGATGCTAGATATTTCTTTTATAAGCACTTTTCCTTAGCAAAACTTAGATTTTTTGAATTAGGTGCAAGCTTAAGGAAACTAGATCTACTTCTTATGATATTCAAACTTGAGATCTAGAGTAAAAAAGGGAACCGTAACCAATTTAGATTAGAAAGATGGATCTTGAAGATGAACCCTTGGGGGTTTGAGTATTAATTTTGGGCAATGGAGTTGTTCTCTTGAAGGACCGGAGAGATGGATCTTTGTTCGAAGATTCTAGAAGACGAGCAAGCTAACATGCTTGGTGCTTCCTCCAGCATAGGTTACCTGCAAAAAGATCTCACAACACTTGTACAAGGAGATTAAAAATACCTGTGTCTGCAAATAAAAAGAATAATCGAAGATGTAAGTTCAAACAAGAATCTATAATCTTTGTTAGTCTTTCTACCATTCAACAACAACAAATAATCTATAAAGCATTACCTGATGTTCTTACTGAAATTAATTTCCTTCCAAAGACAGGTCTATCTCAACAATATATAAGACATACGAAATCAATACAGATTACCTCATAAGCAAAGCTTAACACATCATGCCTCCACAGAACACTTCAGGACTAGCCTCCAAAGCCTTATTTTATTACTCAAATATTCAGAAAATGATACAACAATACCAGAGCAGAGGTTCCACACTTAGATCGTTACAATGGAGCCAAGCTCCTGAATATATAGCACAAGGAGAGTGAGCTAGGGCGCAAAACCCTAAGGAGACAAAGCTCCTAGTTTGTAGAGCAAGTAAACTCAATGGCCAATGGAGAAGCACCATTTCTCTTGGACAAAAACACCTCAAAGAAGAAATTGCCGAATTTGATGAACAAGCTGCCCCCTTGTGAAGCTCACGCATGAGGAAATAGGAGAGCGTGTTGGCAAGTTGTTTGATGTTTCCAAGTTGAGGAGCTTTATGCTGAGAACATTGATTGGTTGTTGTAATTAGAAGGTCACCCATGTGGGTGATACCATATGAGGTGGCCACTCCACCAATACAAACCACTACTCAAGCCAAAAACCGTACGGTCGAGTAGATGGATGGCCCACGTGACATTCAAATCGTGGCATGAAATATTTATTTAATCCTTAATAATTTATGAGATAAGGTTTGAGTTCTAATCTTAAGTGCCCATCACATGCTTACTCACCTTTGAACCAATACTCACGGCCATGTCACGAGTGGAAGTTGGCCCCACGTGAGGATGAGGCCGTACGGTTTCCTTCTTATTGCAAATGCCCAACCTTTAACTAGCATATTATATCATGTGAAATATATGCCTCATATCAATCTTATGACATACCATGCAATGCCAATTGGCTCACGCGTGAGGAGAGATGGCCCACGTGAAGATATGCCGTACGATTGTTCACGTGTGAGGATGGAGCATGGAATATAATATTCCAATTTTGACTTTTTAATAAATGTATAACATATACTTTGCTTTACCATATAATCGTACACCTTATGTGATGTCACTCCATGTCATTTGACATGTGATATAATTCAACTTTTGAATATTTTAATCATTTGGCCAAAGTGCATTTTGATGTTTTTCTGGCATTAAAGTGCCACTTTGTAGCTCTGATAGGCAAAACTGCTCCACGGGGCGCTTTGACTGCCCGAAAGATAGGAAAACCGGGTACCAGAGTAAAGAGGATGCTCTGAGCTTGAAAAGGAGCATCCCTGCATTGAATTCCGACTCCGGATAAGACTTTTATCACTTTTTGAAATTTTTTAATTAAACCATTAAAAAATGGCTTAAAAATGCGGAAAAATATTTTTTGTCGGAATTGGCTGAAACTTCAGGGGAACCTAGTACATGACAAAACGATAAAATTCTAGCGCCTAGCATGTTTATACATGTTACAAAATGGGCTCTAATAATCCCCTAAGGCCTAACCCCCACTTTGGGCATTCCAGCTTTGGAGGAGCAGGAGAAAACCTCATCGATTATACTCGGCTAAAGGCAAGGCATAATCGACAAGGGAAAAAACTCCTTGGAATACCTTCTTTGGTTGTCAAGTCCTAGGGAACCGAGTCACTCAAAGACCACCATGCTAGTACGCTTATTACAAACCCCGTGGGGCACAGTCATGTACTACAAAAAACTGACAAATGGGCCCTGAAAAGGCCAAACTTGGAACTTCTGAACTCTGAAAAAGGCACAAGTAAATGTGCAATACTGGTGGCTCACTGAAGTCCAACTGTAGTGCAACTCAGTTGGTAACACAACCCCTTGGGGAACCTTTGAGTATCTGAGAATGCCCTTTGGCCTTACAAATGCAGGAGCCACCTTCCAAAGGGCCATGGATTATGCTTTCAAGGAATTAATAGGAAAAATCATCGAGATATACCAAGATGATTTAACTGTATTTTCAAAGGAAAGATCCAGCCATGTTGATCACTCTAGAAAAGTCTTTGAACGGTGCAGAGAATATGGTATTTCCCTAAATCCGGCAAAGTCTGTGTTAGGCATCGAAGAGGGAAAACTCTTAGGGCATATCATAAACAAGGACGGGGTCAAGATTGACCCTGAAAGAGTTGAAGCCATCAAGAAAATACCTCTCCCTAAAAATGTGAAGGGTCTTCAATCTTTTAATGGACACATAAACTTTATCAGAAGGTTTATTCCAAACCTTGCAGAGTTGATGAAACCCATGCAGCGGTTGCTTAAAAAAGATGCTAAGTTTGTGTGGACTGATGATGGAAAAGAAGCCTTCAACATTATTAAAGATGCCATTACTAGGTCACCTGTGTTGGTTAGTCCGGATTATACCAAAGATTTCATGATTTTCTCTTTTGCTTCTGAGGATACTATAGCTGGGGTTTTGCTCCAAAAGAACTTCGAAGGGTTCGAGCAACCAATCGCATTCATGAGCAGGGCTTTACAAAATTCAGAATTAAAGTACACTATAATGGAAAAACAGGCTTATGCTTTGGTCAAATCCTTGAAACATTTCAGAACATACATTGGTTACAATAAAGTTATAGGTTATGTCCCCCATGCTGCAGTAAAAGACATCCTATCCCAACAGGATTGCTTAGGAACAAGAGGCACATGGGTCTCCAAGATCCAGGAATATGACTTGGAAATAAAACCTACCAAACTTATCAAGGGACAGGGCCTAGCCAAAATGCTGACCCAGAAGAATGAGGAAGCCATTGACATAAACTGCACTAATCAACCTGATTGCCCACGTATGACACCTGCCTTGCGGGAGTTAGATATCCATTGGTATTCTGATGTTATATATTTCCTCTTACATATGACTTGCCCTGATCACCTTAAAGGACACAAACGAAGGGCACTAAGACTAAAAGCTGCTAGGTATTGTCTTACTCAAGAAGGCTTGGGTTGGAGAAGCCCTGATGGGGTTATCCTTAGATGTGTCCATGAACAAGATTCTAAAAAGATCTTGATTGACCTTCACTCAGGATTTTGTGGAGGACACTATGCAGCGAATACAACTGCTCACAAAATCCTTAGAGCTGGATATTATTGGCCAACCATATTTGCCGATGTGTACAAACATGTCAAGTTTTGCCAGGAATGTCAACTGTTCACAGGAAAGCCTAAACTTGCCGCCTTACCCCTCAACCCGGTTGTTGTCATTGCCCCCTTCCAACAATGGGGTCTTGACTTTATTGGTAAATTTAAAGATAACTCTAGCAATGGATTTTGCTGGATTCTGACAACAACTGATTATTTCACCAAATGGGTAGAGGCCATTCCCACTAAGACGGCTACTGAGAAGGTTGTTATGGATTTTATTGAAGACAGAATCATCACTCGATTTGGTACCCCTTTGAAGATAACTACTGACAATGCCAAAGCTTTCAGTTCAACAGAAATGACTGATTTCTGTTTCAAGTATGGCATTGTCCTATCTCACTCTTCCGACTATTATCCACAAGGTAATGGCCTTGCTGAATCTTCAAACAAGAACCTTATGACTATCCTTAAGAAAACTGTTGGTGACAACAAAAGATCCTGGGATAGCAAGATCAAATATGCCCTTTGGGCAGACAGAATTACAAAGAAAAACTCCACTGGAAAGTCCCCCTTTGAACTTGTTTATGGCATTACAGCAACATTACCTCTTAGCATGCAGATCCCAATCTTCAGAATGCTAACTGATTATGACTCTGAGAAGTTAGAGTTGGAAGATAGGGCTAACCAAATCATCGAGCTTGATGAAAACAGAAGAAATTCCTTGGACAAAATGTTGAGACAAAAAGAGAGTATGAAAGCCACATTTGATAAATCAGCCAAGCCAAGAGCCTTTTAAGAAGGGGACACTGTTCTATTATGGGACAAAAGAAGGGAGAAACCTGGGAAGCATGGGAAATTCGACAACCTTTGGAAAGGCCCCTTTATTATACGCTGCACAGTTGGAGATAATTCTTTCGGCCTCAACACTATGGAAAGAGAAATACTGCCTCTTCCTATAAATGGGCAACATTTGAAGCCCTTTTATCGGAACAACATACAAGATGACCAAGGGGTCATCTCAGGACTTCCCTAAACTCTTATCTTTGTACTTTATGTATCATTATTTCTGTATCATAGTGTAATTTTTGTACTATAGTTCATATACATGCTTAAAAAGAAAAGATTTCCATTTTTGTATTGTGAATTTGAAAAGAAAAAGCAAAAAATAGTTTCATAGTTGATATTTCATTTTGGCATTATTTATCATGTACATGGGAACTAAGACACTTTTCTTTCCGTGCAGGAAATTGATATTCTGGGATTCTCGAACACCTTCTTTGACTCATAGATCAAGCAAGTGTCCGTCCCGCAGTTGGAGCCAGATGTTATCAACTGATTTGTACAAATAGTTGAAACCTTATTGAGCCGCCAGTGTTGGAACACATCAGTGTTCACTTCCAGAGTATCTGGGTTTCATTGTATTTGGGTCTACCCAGTTTTGGCTAGCCAGTTTTGTTTTTAAGTCGACATGACCATGGCCCCATGGGGGTTTGTATCAAAGTGTGCTAGTAGGGTCTGAGTGGCTCGGTTCCCCATGACTGGATTAAACAACTAAGGTATTCCAGGGAGTTTTTTCACCATCAGATTATACTTTGCTTCAGGCGAGATATAATCTCTTGGTTTTTCTCCCGCTTCCTCCAAAGCTGGAATGCCCGATTTTGGAAATTTGGCCATGGGGGGTTATTAGGGTCCAACTGTAATGAATAAACCTACTAGACACTATTAGAATAGGTTTTGGTCATGTCCTAGGTCTCTAGGACCCCCAGAAAAAATTTCGAAAAAAATTTACTGGACGCGTCGAAAGTGGGGTTTTTTAATTTTTAATTATTTTTTAAATTTTAATTAAATTTCTCTATAGTTTAAATAGAGAAATTTGAGTCTGTAATTATGTCAGTCATCCGGGGTCCGAATTTAGTGTTTGATGGCTCGTTTCATAAGCCAAAAATCACACATGACCCATGGAGCAGCTCAACCCAACTTTCGGATGTCAATTCAGCCTCATAATTAATATTTTCTCTAAAAAGTCATTTACAGAGAAATTATTAATTAAAATAATAAAATTGAATATTTTGGAGATAATCCAAATCTCTCCAAAATTAATCAATTTGATTAAAATAAAAGGCTAAATGACATGGCAATAGACATTTATGAGGATTCCAATCAACTCCCAATCACTCCAATCAACTATCCAGTCACCAAGTCATTACCCTTTCAAGGCAATTCGCCCTCCTTCATGAGAAAATCGATTTATTGATGTGTCAACTCGTGGTTGGGTTGGTGACTTGCATTTAAAACATGAGGTAGGCGCCTTATTGACTCATCTCATCCACCATAGCTTGGCTCCCTTTGTGATTCGAGTTGCACCTACCATTACCACGTGTCTCCACCTAAACTAGCTCGTATTTCCCTTAATTCCTCACGTCATTCTCCATCAAGGTCGAGTCCTAGCATTATTGGAGTTTGTGGGTTGGTTAGTGATGATTCCCATGCAATCACGAGTGGTCTTGGCTTCCTTTAGGTTCGAGTTAGCACCCACTACCCTCCACTTGTCTCCACACAACCCACTCGCATATCTACTAGATGCTCATGTCAATCCCCTTGTGCAATCACGTGGAGTTTAGTTAGGGTGTGTTTATTGGTCACATATCATTGATTGACTTGGCTCCCATCAAACTTTCGAGTTAGTGCCTACCCTTTGCCACATGCCATCACATTGTTGATTCGCCCCTCCACATATCTCTAACTCGCACCTACCATGCCTCACGTGGATCCTAGGTGGAGCATGCTAATTGGTTGTGGTTCCCATCTCATACCTTCCTCCAATTCGAGCCATGCCACCTCTTCCTTTTCACCAACCAACAAACTCGACTTTGTCTTTTGTCTATTGCTCCAAGCCCTCTCATGATTGGAATTTGATCTACTTGTCTATTTGCCAATTCGACCTAGGGTTTTAGCCTAGGATTTAGTATAAAGAGAGGCCCATTAGGGGTTATTATCTCATGGATATTTTGGGCAAACTTACTCTGCCAATTTGTAATTGTGATTTAGCTTCTTGCTATTGGAAATAAATTCGACTTTGGAGGTCATATTGATGTGCACATTTGGTCCATGAGAAATTGTTGATGCTTAAATGGGGTGATGTTGTTCCATTAATGCTATTTCATATATACTTGTTTGATCATTTTAGCTTAGAAGTCATTTTTATGTCCATGGAATGAATATTTGTTTTGTCAATTTATTCATTTATGCTTGGTTAATTGAGATCTAGAAGTAGCAAAAAGTAATCGGTTATACTCATGCTCTTCTTGCCCTTTTTTGACTAATCATACTAACTTGATCAAATCAGTGTTGAAGTGGTTTAGTGTTGCAGATCTCCAAAGTACAAAGTGGGACCTTGAGCTTGGTTGCTTCTTCTTCCCCTTTGTCTTTAATTTATTAACCTTTGTGCATTTCAGGTATCTTCAAAGATCGTCTTGTGCTTCAAGAAATTTGAGCTTGAGAGGTTCCATAAAGATCCATCCACAGTCTTTCAAAAGTTAAAATTGGTTACTTGTTACCCTAGGCTCCCTCTTCAAGCCTTCTCTCTTTTTCTCCTTGAGTTTTTTCCTTTGAATTTGCTAGCCCTATCTCCTCTTTGGCCCTAGATCTATTCCTCCCACTCGTTTTCCCTTCTCCATTCGCCCTTCTCTCCTTGTGCTTTCATTCCTCTCTCTTTTTACCTCTTCTATCCTCTCTCTCTGCTCTCATTTTAGCCTTACCCTATCCCCATTCGTCCTACTTCATCCTAGTCTTGCCCTAGTTTTCCCTACCATTCATTTTTGCCCTTCAAAGTCTCTTGTCCAAGCCCTTCCATCTTCCTTTCTCCCTATTGTTCACTCCAAGAAAAAGTGCCCTAAAAAATCACACAAAAAGCAAAAACGAATTGGATAAGTTAGTGTTTGTTAGAGTAGTTTATTTGATTGGATAGATCTTAAATTATTGCATCTTGTAGATCATTGGCATACATTGGAATGATTAACTTTAGGAGCATTCTAGATCTCTTGTTTCACACTTGTATAGTTTGCACTTTTAAACTCTAGTTGCAAGTTGAAAAGATAGAATATTTTCCACAAAAATTTCTCAAAATTTTTATGATCTAGATCTCTTTCCCATTACATTTTAGGAGTTTGTTGTTCGCTGGTCCGTTTCATCATAGTTAAGTTTTTATGATAAAATTTCATGCATTCCACATGTTAGAGTTAAAACTTTAAACCTAGACTTAACTAGTTTCAAGCTTTGGTTTTGTCTTTTGCTAACAGTTAATGGGTGCCTTGTTTAGATATTTCGGACTTGTGTAGATCATTTGAGGAAGAGAGATACTTGATAAGGATCTTGAAGCAAAGAACCAACGCAAAATAAAGTGAAGGAGCCATGGGAATGACTAAATCTTGATATACTTATCCTTTGTAATAGCAATTAAAATTTGTATCTTCTTCAAGAAATTTCCACGTATTACCATTCTCAAAAGACCTTGGAAGGTTTTAAACCCAAGGCATCTGTAACAGTTTAATAAAAAGTTTCAAGTGGAGGGGGCCTCCACTTTTGGGTCTTCTTCCCCATTTGGGGAAGAGTGTTGGGTCTTGTGGTTTGGTTTAACTTAGTTTATGTTTCCATGCTCTTAGATTAGTTTCTATTTCACTAAGTCATTTGCTTATTTATCTTCCATATTCACTTACCCCCATGCTCTCCCGAGTAGGGTCTTGAACCTGAAAGAGATTCTTGGGTAGTTAGTTTTATTTCGCAGTTTTATCTTGCTTCTCTTCCAAAGCCCTCAGCCGGAAGTTGTATCCTTGAGATTTCGTCTCAAGGGCAGGACCACATAATTTGTGGTTACTCTTCCTTCCCCGTCGGTTTCCTTGGCAGAGCTTTCATCTAGCTGGAAGTTCTCAAGTGCAGGCGGTTCTAGTGGTTGATCCTGTTTCGGGGATCAATCCCACCTAGTAGATTAAAGTTGTGTGGTAGAACACTAGATTTATTTATCTTGCAAGCATTATTGAAAGTAATAATTTATATCTTGTGATCAATACTATTGCTTAAAATCTGTTTCAAGTTAAGATATACTGCTACTGCTTCCTTTCTGCTTCTTAAAATAAACCAAAGTCTCTTGAACTTGGCCAAATCCAAGTCAAGAGCACCCTCTATCGGAGGGCATTTTAGTCTCTTGCATTTCCCTGCATTAGGCATTGTTAATTTAGCAAGTCTCTTGAACTGTGGTCATAAGACCGAGTCAAGAGCGCTCTCTGTCGGAGAGTTGAACAAGGCTTTCTAAATAATAAAATTTTTCCACTCACACACCCTTTAATTAATTTATCTTGGTTTCTGTCCTACACCCGTATGCTCTGCCAACCTGAAAAGGTTGGGCTAGTACTCAGAAAGGTGGAAGACTTGTTAATTTACAAGTGAAAATCTAATTAAAACTTTCACCCCATAACCAACGAACCGGCGTTGACATAAAGTATTTTAATCAGCTCTCAGGGGAGGCGCCAGACCGCCCAATCTGCGACACGGTGGCTGATTAGCATTGCGCGCCTCGCCGTGATTCCAGACAGGTCCCGACAGGTCTCTTAAAGGGGCTGCTTAAAACTACTTTCCGGACACTCTTTGAATACCCTTGGTTTTAGCCCTAATAATCAAGACAATTAAAACTTTGAATTTACCAAGATAAGCTGCATAACGTTCTCACAAACTTTCAATTCAAGCACTTGTATCAAGTTTTCACAATTCACATTTAATTCTTGACTCCATAAAGCACTGGTCCTTTATCTCATATTTTGCTTGTTTAAATATCTACATTGGAGTTATCTGTTATATTTCGTGAAAAGTGATTGACTTATTGCCCAAGTTTATCTTTCATCTTGTGTTTGCAACGTGGATTGCGTTATCTTGTTTATATTTAATCTTTATAATTGTCTCTCATTTAAAAAAACTCCTAAAAAACACCCATCCGCATCACTACATCAAAAACATTAAAATACACAAAGAGCCTTAGACAACTCTTTTTTAGGGACTACCCCCCTTGGCTTCGTTAGGAGTTTTGCCTAAACGGAGGAGCTGGGATTCAGGTGACAGTACTTGGCTCATTGCTTGCCCCCAAGGCCACACCTCTCTCACTTGTAGTGAAGAGACAGCTTTCGAAAGATTTCCGCTGCTGGTGTGCATATTGGCGGACAACAAGGAGGAAGCATCCAAATGGATTTATCTTACGCTACCATTCCTATTGGGGAAAAAGCTTCTTATAGATTGATGAATGAAAAACCTATGACTGAGCATGTAGAAACCCCCGACTACTTGTTTGAAGAGGCTATGCGCCCCACTGAGGAAGTTGGAAATTATATGGTGATGGCTAACTTTTGGGAAGAGCCCCGACCACATCCTTTTCCTCCCAGTCAAGTTTGGAAGATGCATTTTGATGGGGCAAAATCTAGGCATGGTGCTGGAGCTGGAATTGTCCTTACATCTCCTTTTGGTGAAGAAATTTTTTTTGCATACCGTCTTGAATTTGAATGCACAAACAATGTAGCTGAGTATGAGGCATTGCTTTTAGGGTTAGAGATTTGCCAGGAACAAAAGATTAAATGTGTAAATGTAACAGGAGACTCTGATTTGGTTGTGTCCCAAGTGAAGAACCAGTTTGCAGCCAAAAATAATAGGCTTAGGGATTATCGAAATGCGGTTTGGGATACTATAGAAATGTTTGATGCCTTTGCAATACGAGCAGTCCCGAGAGAAGAAAATACCCTGGCCGATGCATTATCAGTAATAGCATGCACCTTTGAAACTCCAGATCATCTTAAAAATAAAGAGTGTAAGGTTGAAGTAATATTTAGACCTTCCGTTCCTGATAATCAAGATCATTGGCAAGTTTTTGATAATGATGCACAAATCATTGCATTCTTACAAAACAATGAAAATTTTCAGAATTGCAGTATGAACTTAGAAGATAAATCAAGCGGTTCTTCCATTCAAGATATTGATGTTATGAAATTAGCAATACCTCTGGAGAAAAATTTCAATAGGCGTGATGAATACAAAGGTAAAAGAGCTGAACCGGTAGATGAGGTTATAGAGATAAATATTGGAACCTCAGTTTCCCCTAGAATGATTAGGATAGGAAAGAATGCTTCCCTAGAAGAAAGAAAGGCAATTGTGAATCTGATAAGGAAGTATAGAGATACTTTTGCCTGGGCATATGATGAACTCAAAACTTTTGATCCTGAAATTATTGAACACACTATCCCGTTGCATGAAGGGGATAAACCTTATAGGCAAAAGCTAAGAAATGTCAATCCCAAACTTGCACCATTGATCAAAAAAGAACTTGAAAAAATGTTGGCTGCCGAAATTATCCAACCTGTTCGACACACTACTTGGGTTTCTAACCCGGTGATTGTAAGAAAGAAAAGTGGTGAGATCAGGGTATGTATTGATTTCAGAAACCTAAACCAAGCATCCCTTAAGGACAATTACCCTTTGCCTAACATGGAAAATTTATTGCAGAGTGTCACTGGGGCAGGAATGTTGTCCATGTTGGATGGGTTCTCAGGGTATAATCAGGTACGTATTAGAAAGGAAGACAGAGAAAAAACAACCTTTACTACTCCATGGGGAACTTTCCAATATATAAGAATGCCTTTCGGACTATTAAATGCTGGTTCTACTTTTCAAAGGGCTATGGATCATGCATTTAGTGATTTGATTGGGAAAATCATTGCCATTTATCAGGATGACTTGACAGTCTTTTCAAAGAAAAGGGGAGATCATGTAGAACATTTGAGAAGAGTTTTTGAGCGTTGCAGAAAGTTTGGTATATCTTTAAACCCCAAAAAGTCGACTTTTGGAGTAGATGAAGGTAAGTTACTAGGACACATTGTGTCAAAAGAAGGTATCAGAATTGACCCAGAACGTGTCCAGGCCATCAACGCTATTGCATCACCCCATAATGTAGCCACCTTGCAGTCTTTCTTTGGTAAAATAAATTTTGTCCGAAGATTCATTCCAAACTTAGCAGAGTTGGCCAAACCATTAAATGCCCTTCTTAAAAAGGATGTGAAGTTTGTATGGGATAAAGAATGTGAATTGTCTTTCACCAAGCTTAAAAAGGCCATTTCAACCTCCCCTGTGTTAGCTTGTCCTGATTACAATAAAGAATTCATGATTTACTCATATGCTTCGGAAGATACTGTTGCTGGTGTATTATTACAAAAGAATGATGAAAACCACGAACAGCCTATAGCATTCATGAGCAAAAATTTGAGAGATGCTGAACTAAAGTATACCACAACTGAAAAACAAGCCTACGCTTTAGTCAAAGCCTTGAAACACTTTAGAACATATGTGGGATATTCCAAAATCAAGGCATATGTCCAATATCAAGCAGTAAAGGATGTTTTGTCACAAGCAGATGGTATAGGTGTAAGGGGAAATTGGATTTCAAGCATACAAGAATATGATCTAGAAATCAAGCCTATCAAGATTGTTAAAGGGCAAGGGTTAGCTCAACTTTTGACCGAAAAGGGAGGTGACATGGTAAATATGTTAAGTGGAAGAAACATTGGTATTCTAAACGTTAATGACGAACATGAGTGGTACAAAGACATTGTATATTTCTTGAGAAACTTGTCATGTCCTGAATACTTGGTAGATCATCAAAGAAGGGCACTAAGGCTAAAAGCTGACAAGTATGTTTTAACCCAGGATGGATTAGGATGGAGGAACCCTGATGGGATAATCCTGAAATGTGTTAACCTGGAGGAGTCCAAAATCATTATAAAGGAGATGCACTCAGGATTATGTGGTGGTCATTATGCTCCGAGAACAACTGTTGCAAAAATCATGAGAGCAGGATATTACTGGTCAACACTCTTTAAGGATGTACATGCTTATATTAGGATATGCCAAGAATGTCAATTTTTCTCAGGAAAACCAAGATTGCCTGCCTTACCCTTAAATCCTGTAGTGGTTGAAGCTCCTTTTCAACAATGGGGTATGGATTTTGTAGGCCCTTTTAATGAAAATTCAAGCAATGGGTATAAGTACATGTTGACCTGCACGGATTACTTTACTCGTTGGGTAGAAGCTATTCCAACCAAGAAGGCCACAGCCGAAATTGTTGTGAAGTTTTTGGAAGAAAATATTGTGTCAAGATACGGTTGCCCTATAAAACTAACAACAGATAATGCCCCAACTTTCAGTAAAATAGAAATGTCTACCTTTTGCATGAATCATGGAATCACCCTCTCTCATTCTTCAAACTATTACCCCCAGGGAAATGGTCTCGCCGAATCAAGTAACAAAAATCTAATTAGGCTGTTGAAAAGAATGGTGGGTGAAAATAAGAAAAGTTGGGATGTAAAGTTAAAATATGCTTTGTGGGCAAATCGAACAACAGTGAAAAGAATTACAGGAAAATCTCCTTTTGAGTTAGTATATGGACAAGACTGTAGACTGCCAATAAATCTGCAAATACCCGTTTATGAACTATTGCAGCAGTGTACCTGAGATACAGAAGCAATGCAAGGTAGAATTGATAAATTGGTTGAACTGGATGAAAAGAGAAGGAATGGACTCGATAAGATGCTCATAGAACAAGAAAGGGTAAAAGGCACATTTGATCAAAATACTAGAGGTACTACCTTTGGTATAGGAGATATAGTTTTATTGTGGGATAAGCATAAGGAGAAGCCAGGAAATCACACGAAGTTGGAAAGTTTATGGAAAGGTCCTGTTATCACCTAAACTGTAGTTACCCCTATGGATGGATCCAGTCATGGATGGCAATAGGGAAGGGCAACTCAAAAGGTGCAACCACGATCACCTCGACCTCCAATATATGGTTGTCACGCCAGTCGAGGCAACCTTCGCTTTATGTTATCTAGCCCAGACAACAAAGGGGGAGACCCGATCTACTCCCGACAGGAGAGATCAAAACCAAGACACCAAATCAGGGTATTTCCAAGTGAAGTTAGGTGTATGGTTTATCCTAGACCTAAAGATGAAGTCACAAGCCAAGTGGGGGTTCAATAGGTATAGCTTTGGTTCATAGTTGATGTGAGAGTGACTTATAATGTTTGAAGTGAGATCTAGGATGAGTGTACTAGTTCAATGTTGGAAAATCCACTACCTTGGGAACTGTGTCCAATGCAGGGTTGTTTAGGGGTCAGATTGGGGCTAACTAGTACATGAGACAAGCTTGACCATGGTTCATGATGTCTTCAAAGGTATAGTTTACCATGCATAGGTCAAACCACAAGTCAATCCAACAATCTAGGAAAGTTGAATTATCTTGTAGAGAAACCAGTGCCTTGGGAATTGGGAAGTGGAGTCAAAGTGGGGTTGATTTATGGTTTAGGACTCCTACAACATGAGACAAGTGGGCAATAGAGGTCTTGATGGTTGAATGTGTCTAGATCTAGGTTTGACCCAAGTGGACCACAATCCCTTAAAACAAGGAATGCTATCCCCAAGGCAAGATTTGACAAAGTGATAGTCTAGACCTAGGTTTTGAATTATTCCGGTTTCAGATCTGCAATAATCTCAAGTACCCAGTTCCTAGAAGTGAGTGAACTCACTTCTCCAAGGTGGTACGACTTTACCCAAGGAGGCTGAAAGTGGGGTTTAGGTGGGTCAAGACAAGTCGGATGGCACCCAAATTTTAGATCCGGGTAGATCAGTCAAGTAGGGGTATGGATCTATAGTTTCACGGTAATCCGATGGCTAGATCTTACTAGATCTGAGTTTAAGTGTTCCAAGTGGTCCAAAGTGGGGTTTAAATCCCTTGAAATGTGGAATAGGGCCCACAAGGTGAATTTCAGAAAATTGACAACCTAGGTGTATGTTATTTGATGTGTAGATGTCAAATCAAGTGGAATCTCAAACACCCACCACCTAGATCTAGGTCAACTTGCTCAACTAGTGAAGTGCGCCTTGCTTGGGAGAGGCTAAGTTGGCCTGGGAAGGGGATCAAATGGAAGCCAATCCTCACCAAACTATAGATCCGGGATGCCTTGGATGCTATAGAGGTGGGTTTTCAGTATTATGCCCAACAACCCACTAGATCTAAGTAGATCTGAGAACATGTAAAATGGGGTTTTAAGATATTTAGGGTTTCAACAATTTATGAGCTATGTCAATGGATTGGATAAAGGAAAGAGAAACAAACCTGTGGATCTTACCTGGGTAACCTTGTAGATGCCTTGATGATGATGATCTATGCAAACCCGATCAATTTGAGAAGCTTTGAGGTAGTTTCTATGCAAGTCGATTTGATCCAAGAAGCCAATGCGCCCTCTCTCCTGCACAACAAACGTCAACAATATCAGATTTGATGCATCAAGAGATAAGACTAATGCCACAAAATGAAGTAACAGAAAGATAGCATAGATCACAATGATGCTAATGATACCCCCCTGATATAAGCAAATGCCAAGAAAGTCGATTTGAAGAAGCCTTGCAAAATCGCCCTTGTTGAAGTCGCCCTCCTGTAGACAAACAATGATTTCCAAAGAAGATAGATCTTACCACAATTTCCAAATGCTAGGTTGCAATAGACTTTCCAATCACCATCTAAGAACACCAGATGCAAAGGAGACCACAAGAATATTTTTCTATACCAATAATCCAAGAGCCAAAGACCCTTTACAATGAGAGGCTCTCTCCTTTAAATAGGAAGGAGAGGCACCAAAACCCTAACCACTTTTTGAATGAGTGGTTAAGATTAGAAGATACAAATGTCTAATCAATGGTTGAGATGAGCTCAACAATATAATACATGGATCACACATAAAATATAATATAAGTGGACAAAATCGCCCTAGAAGAGGGGAATCCCACCAAATCATGATGATGAAATATCATAAGAGGCTTATGGTGGGTCCAAGGGGTAATTTTATCCCTCCTTGGTCAATCCCCATAGCACAATAACCAATAAATAATCATGAATGTACCAAATCTTGCCTCCATAGTGAAGTCGTGGTCCTCAAAAGACCTCAAAAATCCACAGAAAGTGCCATAAATGATGGATGCAGGCCCCGATGAAGCTGAAACTGCTGGAGAAGGTGTGGAAGGTCCCGATCTATCATCACTGATCATCCCATGCCATAACTTTGCCTCAGTAGCCCAAATCGATTTCCTCAATAGCCATTTCTACCAATCCTGAAATGCCTCGGGAAGCGTGAAACTGCCCCAAACAGCCTCCTGGAGTGCTGGAGCTGTCAAGGTGAGGGCACCAATGTGTCCGGAAGGGGGGTAATATGGTAAAAACAAGTGGCTGGACCACCCCCTCCATCATCAGCGCCCTAGGTCAACCGGATAAAAGTCATCTCTACTCCGACAGGGCCTCCAACAGACCAAAAATGCACTGGGACAGCCTACTGAGGCTCAATCATCACTGTAAGTGCCCGGAACTGAAAACAAACTGTCTCATTGGACTCAGAAGGTCCAAATCTATCCAAGATGTGTACTCATACACCATATGAGTCTCTGCATGATCAAAATAAATATCCAATATACCGGAACAGGGCCAATAATAATGCGCTGTACATATACAAACACTGCCGTAACCCCAGAATCATCATCATAACCCTGTAGCTGCTGCATAGAATCATCCTGTATGTGTACATAGACCATATATCATCTATCCATATCATCATAAGGTCTAACATCTCATGTCCCATGGTCCTCCATGGTCAAACTAGGTCCAACCAAGACCAAATATAACTCAGTCCATCATTCAAGGCTGCTGAAAAGTATCAAGGTTAATACATGCTTTACAATTTATTCAAATAGAAATTATAACACAGAGTGATCATGACTGGCGATCTAAATCCAAATATATAGTGTCGTTAATTATTATTATTACTCAGACTAGACTTTCAGGATCATACTCACTTCATAGTTGTGATCAGTTTGCTAGTGAAGGGTGAAGGCTAAATTAACTTGGCTAGGCTAAAGGATGACTTAACTGTCTTGACTTTGTGACACTTTGGCAAGGGAAAGGGAATACACCATAGTATATACTGAATGAGCAATGACACAGGGAATGGCGGTGTCTCACAAATGGATGAGTTGTTTAAAGAGGGTTTATTCACCTTCACAGATGCGCACAATCCATAATACAAATAAGGCCAGCAATTGTTTAGATATAGCATTTAAGTTTCATTGCTTTTTGGGCCTGAATTTTCCATAGCCTTGATCTATGTGTGTTTATAAACACATTGCATAGATTTACATTTATTTAGGCTTTCTGCTGCAGGTGTGTTTTTAAGGCACTTGTTTACCTGAGCACTTCTAGGTGTGTCATGGACAACTTGTTTACCTAGGTATTTATTTTCCACAAGATATAACATTTTATTTTTATGGCCACTTTCATTTGGCACGCCTTTCATTCATGTGTGTTTAGAAACACATTGCATGGATGGGCTTTTCATACAAGATATAGCATTTCATTTTCCAGATTTTGTATTGATGGCAGCACTAAAAGTTTCAGGTTTAGCCAACACAACTTTAGTGACTAGGGGGAATTCACAAGGAACTCCAACTCACCATAGGTAAGTTTTGTCACCAACTCAGAGCCGAGACACAATAAACAGGGAAGCTCATCCAATACAGAGGCTACAGTGGGGAAAAGTCCTCCATGCCACTAGTCAAGTAGTAAGTCAGGGTGATAATCTAAAAGGTAGGTCATGGATGGATGAAGACAATGAAATGATGGAGCCAACACTAGCAAGCCAAAGTATGGTGTAATGATCACCTCTATTCTCCCTAAGGAGGGTATGTACCAATGAGTATGAATAGTGAACTTCTAAGTCTGAGTAGGGACAATATAATATATATAATAGATCAACCAGGTCCATGTATCTATATGATCGCCAGATCATGACACTGAGTGCTAAGACATGCTATAAGAATAAGCAATCTAACCATAACACCATGATATATCTGCTGAGTCATATACCTGAAAGCACATCAACCTGTACCATCCTCTGTCCTCTGAGACTGCTGCTGTAACTCTGGGCACTACTGTCTGCTCTGTACAAATGATATAATGGCTACATCGTTCATCTCTCTGAGTGTCCTGAAACTCAGTCATGGCATGGGGAATACAACTGCTGTCCACAATCTGATAGTGATCCAATATAGATGCTCATCTCGGCATCTCCAATGCAAGGGAACTGGCTGAATAGTGTACTGGAATGAGAAAAATAATGTATGGTAGCCCGGCTACTATCTATGTGATAACATCTGGCTCCGGCTGGGACAAGTGCTCTGCTGAAATGAGCGCTTGAGAACCTCAGAATCTCTGGTCCTCGAACTCTGCTACTCGAATCCACGATCCAGCACTCTACCATTTTATTTCCAGCTTTTATTCTTGCAACCTATTTCTGCATTCACAAACATCAAACATACCTCATGCCGCATGTGTGGGAAAAATATAAAACCAACTGAAATAAAATCTACTCTATGTCAGAAATAAAAATGCATGAAATATATAAGTGCAGAAAGTAAATTAAACTACTAACATAATTTGCAAAATTTGAAATTTATTGTGCAGGAAAAGAAAAGTGGCAGGTACTCAACTAAACTAGGAGCTTACAAAGGAGCTTAAAGACTAAGAAGGTGCCAGACTCAATGGCTGAAAAGACTAACTACTGCCCAAGTAGGCTTATTTGTTTTCCTACCTACCCTAATCTAACCAGTCATCACAAATGTTAGGTAAAATCATAAATCCAGTGCAACCATTCATCAAATAAGTTAATAATTCTTCTTTGATTTTTGCTTAAAGAACGAGTCAAGACTAGATTAAGGATTAATGAAATAGATAGCACAACTTTCCTGACTTGTTCAAAAATTGAGAAAGGAGTTGAATGGTGCAAAATGAAATCATGCAAAGGGAAAGACTGATTACTGCAAACATCCTCCATCCAAGAATTGATAGGGTCATAAAAATTGTGCAAGTTATTATTCAAAATATATGGAGGAAAAAGATGTTATAACAAATTTAACTCCCCTTGTTTCAAAATGCTTTCCTCATCTACCTGACCAGGATATTCAATTCTGAGAGCTCCAGGAATGATGCATAAACCAAGTAGGGATAAATTGTGGAATAAAATTAAGATTGAGATTAGCCCCACTTGTTGTTTAAGGATGGAAAATCGATGAAATTGATCTTCATATACCCCTTCCAGCCACCAAGAAGATTTAAGAATGTTATTTGTTAAAGATAACTGAAAGGGAAAATAAAACTTTGTATCTCCATTTATGCGACAATACCTAGACTCTGGTTTGAAAATTTCAACATTCAAAGATTTACCAGACCACAAATTCAAAGTAGACTTAGAAAAATTAGATGGGGGGGCGGATTGAAAATTGATTGACCCAATTTTTTTAGAAAAAGGACAGAACTTATTGCGAGCACCCCACCCCAACAATTGAAAAAGACAATCCTGAATAAAAATTGAATTGGAAAAATTATAACCATTGGATGAGTTAAGTGAAGGATTATTTCCGAGCTTCCCATAAACATTAAGATATTGATTTGAGGATTTGATTAAGGAAAACTCTTGATTAGTTTGATTCACCAACCCATCATCATGAGACTTCTCTTCAATTGATTCATCACTAAATTCATATGACAATAATTTATCAGGAATAGCATTGACCAATTGATTAACAACCATTTGAACATTTTCATAAAATTGATCTCTAAAAACAGGATGATCATTGGCTTCTAAAGAAACTTGGTTGTTGTCCCTACTTTCTTCTTCAGTGTCATGGTAAGAAAAATCATCAATTACACAAGGATTATGAAAAGGGATCTCAAAAATATTTTCAAAAGATTCACTAATGGAAGACTCAACCATGGATGCTTCTTGATGGAAATCATTGGAATCATCCTCTTCATCTGAAACTTCTTCAGGTAATGATGATAAAATTCTCATAAGTTCCCCTCTTATGTCAATATTAAGGCAATAATCCTGAGGGGTTGAAATTTGCTCAGTGTCATACATTACCTCATCATGGGACTCAATTGGTTCAGGAGAAGAGGAATTACTTTGATAAGAACAATCGTTAGTTAACTCATTATCGTAATATTCATCATCTTCATCAAGTTGATTTTCATCAATACATTCATCGTCTGATTGCCCTTCCATAGATTCACCAATTGTTTCTTTCCATTGACTTACTAGCAACTGTTGGAACATGTCATACCCGGTGATGGATCCCGGTGCTAGATAATCAAACCATATCCGAGCATTTCCCTCTAGAGATGAACCCAGAGCCCTCATTAGAACATCCTCCTCGGTTGTTCCCAAACTATCCATATAATACCAGAGATCATACAAATGATTTATAATTGAAACACCATCGCTTCCATTGAAACGAGGTAATCTTTGATTAAAATTGTTTGGCATAGGATGAGGTGCCCCATAAATTTTAGAGAAGTCAAAGGCTTTTAAACGACCGAAAGTTCTAGGTCGCTCAGAAGCAGCCATGGATAGTAATTTTATTTTTTATTTTTTATATTTTTATATTTATTTTTAAGTTTAAGAACTTGAAAACAAAATGATACACCCCATGGGTTCTAGATAACGATAAGATCTGTTTATAGGGATGTAAATGAGCTCGCTCCTCAGCGGAGTCACGGTTGGGAGTCGCCAGGTAGATTTAAACTCTCTACCAAGATATGTGTCGTTGTATATGCGGGAAGGACTAGTAGCTTTTCTAAGGTAAGCTTATTGTGTCCCTGGCGCCAAAATGTTAGGCAAAGAGAACGGGAATGCTTGAAGAAAAGTATGTCGAACTAGGGCAAGCTATTGCCTCCCCGGCAACGGCGCCAAAATGTTATCACCTAAACTGTAGTTACCCCTATGGATGGATCCAGTCATGGATGGCAATAGGGAAGGGCAACTCAAAAGGTGCAACCACGATCACCTCGACCTTCAATATATGGTTGTCACGCCAGTCGAGGCAACCTTCGCTTTATGTTATCTAGCCCAGACAACAAAGGGGGAGACCCGATCTACTCCCGACAGGAGAGATCAAAACCAAGACACCAAATCAGGGTATTTCCAAGTGAAGTTAGGTGTATGGTTTATCCTAGACCTAAAGATGAAGTCACAAGCCAAGTGGGGGTTCAATAGGTATAGCTTTGGTTCATAGTTGATGTGAGAGTGACTTATAATGTTTGAAGTGAGATCTAGGATGAGTGTACTAGTTCAATGTTGGAAAATCCACTGCCTTGGGAACTGTGTCCAATGCAGGGTTGTTTAGGGGTCAGATTGGGGCTAACTAGTACATGAGACAAGCTTGACCATGGTTCATGATGTCTTCAAAGGTATAGTTTACCATGCATAGGTCAAACCACAAGTCAATCCAACAATCTAGGAAAGTTGAATTATCTTGTAGAGAAACCAGTGCCTTGGGAATTGGGAAGTGGAGTCAAAATGGGGTTGACTTATGGTTTGGGACTCCTACAACATGAGACAAGTGGGCAATAGAGGTCTTGATGGTTGAATGTGTCTAGATCTAGGTTTGACCCAAGTGGACCACAATCCCTTAAAACAAGGAATGCTATCCCCAAGGCAAGATTTGACAAAGTGATAGTCTAGACCTAGGTTTTGAATTATTCCGGTTTCAGATCTGCAATAATCTCAAGTACCCAGTTCCTAGAAGTGAGTGAACTCACTTCTCCAAGGTGGTACGACTTTACCCAAGGAGGCTGAAAGTGGGGTTTAGGTGGGTCAAGACAAGTCGGATGGCACCCAAATTTTAGATCCGGGTAGATCAGTCAAGTAGGGGTATGGATCTATAGTTTCACGGTAATCCGATGGCTAGATCTTACTAGATCTGAGTTTAAGTGTTCCAAGTGGTCCAAAGTGGGGTTTAAATCCCTTGAAATGTGGAATAGGGCCCACAAGGTGAATTTCAGAAAAGTGACAACCTGGGTGTATGTTATTTGATCATCATCATAACCCTGTAGCTGCTGCATAGAATCATCCTGTATGTGTACATAGACCATATATCATCTATCCATATCATCATAAGGTCTAACATCTCATGTCCCATGGTCCTCCATGGTCAAACTAGGTCCAACCAAGACCAAATATAACTCAGTCCATCATCCAAGGCTGCTGAAAAGTATCAAGGTTAATACATGCTTTACAATTTATTCAAATAGCAATTATAACACAGAGTGATCATGACTGGCGATCTAAATCCAAATATATAGTGTCGTTAATTATTATTATTACTCAGACTAGACTTTCAGGATCATACTCACTTCATAGTTGTGATCAGTTTGCTAGTGAAGGGTGAAGGCTAAATTAACTTGGCTAGGCTAAAGGATGACTTAACTGTCTTGACTTTGTGACACTTTGGCAAGGGAAAGGGAATACACCATAGTATATACTGAATGAGCAATGACACAGGGAATGGCGGTGTCTCACAAATGGATGAGTTGTTTAAAGAGGGTTTATTCACCTTCACAGATGCGCACAATCCATAATACAAATAAGGCCAGCAATTGTTTAGATATAGCATTTAAGTTTCATTGCTTTTTGGGCCTGAATTTTCCATAGCCTTGATCTATGTGTGTTTATAAACACATTGCATAGATTTACATTTATTTAGGCTTTCTGCTGCAGGTGTGTTTTTAAGGCACTTGTTTACCTGAGCACTTCTAGGTGTGTCATGGACAACTTGTTTACCTAGGTATTTATTTTCCACAAGATATAACATTTTATTTTTATGGCCACTTTCATTTGGCACGCCTTTCATTCATGTGTGTTTAGAAACACATTGCATGGATGGGCTTTTCATACAAGATATAGCATTTCATTTTCCAGATTTTGTATTGATGGCAGCACTAAAAGTTTCAGGTTTAGCCAACACAACTTTAGTGACTAGGGGGAATTCACAAGGAACTCCAACTCACCATAGGTAAGTTTTGTCACCAACTCAGAGCCGAGACACAATAAACAGGGAAGCTCATCCAATACAGAGGCTACAGTGGGGAAAAGTCCTCCATGCCACTAGTCAAGTAGTAAGTCAGGGTGATAATCTAAAAGGTAGGTCATGGATGGATGAAGACAATGAAATGATGGAGCCAACACTAGCAAGCCAAAGTATGGTGTAATGATCACCTCTATTCTCCCTAAGGAGGGTATGTACCAATGAGTATGAATAGTGAACTTCTAAGTCTGAGTAGGGACAATATAATATATATAATAGATCAACCAGGTCCATGTATCTATATGATCGCCAGATCATGACACTGAGTGCTAAGACATGCTATAAGAATAAGCAATCTAACCATAACACCATGATATATCTGCTGAGTCATATACCTGAAAGCACATCAACCTGTACCATCCTCTGTCCTCTGAGACTGCTGCTGTAACTCTGGGCACTACTGTCTGCTCTGTACAAATGATATAATGGCTACATCGGTCATCTCTCTGAGTGTCCTGAAACTCAGTCATGGCATGGGGAATACAACTGCTGTCCACAATCTGATAGTGATCCAATATAGATGCTCATCTCGGCATCTCCAATGCAAGGGAACTGGCTGAATAGTGTACTGGAATGAGAAAAATAATGTATGGTAGCCCGGCTACTATATATGTGATAACAGGTCCGTACAAGATAAGTAGTCTGGCAGGAAAAGTGTCTTTCGTCCTTGAAACTTTGGATGGAGATGAAGTTGAGTTACCTGTGAATGGGAGGATGTTGAAACATTACTTTCCTCCTATTAACCTTGAATGACCAAGTCTTGCCTTGCCTGTTAGATTAGAGTAGGTAGGAAACCGAATAAGCCTACTTGGGCAGTAGTTAGTTTTTTTTTAGCCATTGAGTCTGGCACCTTGTTTATCTCTAAGCTCCTTTGTAAGCTTCTAGTTTAACTGAGTACCTGTCACTTTTCTTTTCCTGCACAATAAATTTCAAATTTTGCAAATTATGTTAGAAGTTTAATTTACTTTCTGCATTTATATTTCATGCATTTATATTTCTGGCATGGAATAGATTTTTCAGTTGGTTTTATATTTTTCCCACACATGCGGCATGAGGTATTTTGATGTTTGTGAATGCAGAAAATAGGTTGCGAAAATAAAAGCTGGAAGCAAAATGGTAGAGTGCTGGATTGTGGATTCGAGTAGCAGAGTTCGAGGACCAGAGATTCTGAGGTTCTCAAGCGCTCACTTCAGCCGAGCACTTGTCCTAGCCGGAGCCAGATGTTATCACATATATAGTAACCGGGCTACCATATATTATTTTTCTCATTCCAGTACACTATTCAGCCAGTTCCCTTACATTTGAGATGCTGAGATGAGCATCTATATTGGATCACTATCAGATTGTGGACAACAGTTGTATTCCCCATGCCATGACTGAGTCTCAGGAAACTCAGAGAGATGACCGATATAGTCATTATACCATTTGTACAGAGTAGTCAGTAGTGTTCAAAGTTGCAGCAGCAGTTCCAGAGGACAGGTGATGGTACAGGTTGATGAGCTTTCAGGTATATGACTCAGCAGGTATATCATGGTATTATGGTTAGATTGCTTTTATACTTATTCTTATAGCATGTCTTAGCACTTAGTGTCATGATTTGGCGATCATATAGATATTTGGACCTGGTTGATCTATTATATATATTATATTGTCCCTACTCAGACTTAGAAGTTCACTATTCATACTCATTGGTATGTACCCTCCTTAGGGAGAATAGAGGTGATCATTCCACCATACCTTGGCTTGCTAGTGTTGGCTCCATCATTTCATTGTCTTCATCCATCCGTGGCCTACCTTTTAGTTTATCACCCTGACTTACTACTTGACTAGTGACATGGAGGATCTTTTCCCCACTGTAGCCTCTGTATTGGATGAGCTTCCCTGTTTATTGTGTCTCGGCTCTGAGTTGGTGACAAAACTTACCTATGGTGAGTTGGAGTTCCTTGGAATTCCCCCTAGTCACTAAAGTTGTGTTGGCTAAACCTGAAACTTTTAGTGCTGCCATGAATACAAAATCTGGAAAAAATGAAATGCTATATCTTGTATGAAAAGCCCATTCATGCAATGTGTTTATAAACACACATGAATGAAAGGCATGCCAAATGAAAATGGCTATGAAAATAAAATGTTATATCTTTTGGAAAAATAAATACCTAGGTAAACAAGCTGTCCATGACACACCTAGAAGTGCTCAGGTAAACAAGTGCCTTAAAAACACACCTGCAGCAGAAAGCCTAAAGAAAAATGTAAATCTATGCAATGTGTTTATAAACACACATAGATCAAGGCTATGGAAACTTCAGGCCCAAAAAGCAATGGAACTTAAATGCTACATCTAAACAATTGCTGGCCTTATTTGTATTATGGATTGTGCGCATCTGTGAAGGTGAATAAACCCTCTTTAAACAACTCATCCATTTGTGAGACACCGCCATTCCCTGTGTTATTGCTCATTCAGTATATACTATGGTGTATATTCCCTTTCCCTTGCCAAAGTGTCACAAAGTTAAGTCAGTCAAGTCATCCCTTAGCCTAGCCAATTATTTCAGCCTTCACCCTTCACTAGCAAATTGATCACAGCTATGAAGTGAGTATTATCCTGAAAGTCTAGTCTGAGTAATAATAATAATTAGCGACACTATATATTTGGATTTAGATCGCCAGTTATGATTACTCTGTGTTATAATTGTTATTTGAATAAGTTGTAGAGCATGTATTAACCTTGACACTTTGCAGCAGCCTTGGATGATGGTCTGAGTTATGTTTGGTCTTGGTTAGACCCAGTTTGACCATGGAGGACCATGGGACATGAGATGTTGGACCTTATGATGATATGGATAGATGATATATGGTCTATGTATACATACATGATGATTCTATGCAGCAGCTACAGGGTTATGATGATGATTCTTGGTTTACAACAGTGTTTGGTCATTTGCAGATCATTATTATTGGCCTTGTTCCGGTATATTGGATATTTATTTTGATCATGCAGAGACTCATATGGTGTATGAGTACACATCTTGGATGGATTTGGACCTTTTGAGTCCAATGGGACAGTTTGTTTTCAGTTCCGGGCACTTACAGTGATGATTTTGCCTCAGTAGGCTGTCCTAGTGCAGTTTTGGTCTGTCGGAGCAGATGTGATTTTTATCCGGTTGACCTAGGGAGCTGATGATGGAGGGGGTGGTCCAGCCACTTGTTTTTACCATATTACCCCCCTCCCGGACACACTGGTGCCCTCACCTTGACAGCGCAGGCACTCCAGGAGGCTGTTTGGGGCAGTTTCACGCTTCCCGAGGCATTTCAGGATTGGTAGAAATGGCTATTGAGGTAATCGATTTGGGCTACTGAGGCAAAGTTATGGCTTGGGATGATCAGTGATGATAAATCGGGGTCCTCCGCACCTTCTCCAGCAGTTTCAGCTTCATCGGGGCCCGCATTCATCACTTATGGCATTTTCTGTGGATTGCTGAGGTCTTTTTGAGGCCTACGATTTGACTATGGTGGCACAATTTGGTACATTCATGATTATTTTATGATTATTGTGCTATGGGGATTGACCAAGGAGGGATAAAATTACCCCTTGGACCCACCATAAGCCTCTTATGATATTTGGTCATCATGATTTGGTGGGATTCCCCTCTTCTAGGGTGATTTTGTCCACTTACATAATATTTTATTAGTGATCCATGTATTTTATTGTTGAGCTCATCTCAACCATTGATTAGACATTTGTATCTTTTAATCTTAGCCACTCATTTAAAAAAGTGGTTAGGATTTTGATGCCTCTCCTTCCTATTTAAAGGAGAGAGCTCCTCATTGTAAAGGGACTTTTGGCTCTGGATTATTGGAATAGAAAATTATTATTGCATCTATCTCCAGTGTTGTGGTGAATGTTTTTGGTGTTCGTTCGTTGGTTCTTCCTTTGCACTGAGTTATTGGAGATCTTGTTTGCCATATGTTTTGTACCACGATTTTTGCATCTACAGGTGGAGGCCGATTTGCTTTGAGGAGGAAGTATTGGTAGGGGAAGACTCTCCCTACTTCTTCTTTGGATCTCTTCATTGGTAACAGGGAGTATTACTGTCCCAGGACCTTCTATTTCATGTTACTATTGCATTTCTCTTGTATTTCCTCCATACTTGATCTTACTGATTGAATCGTTGTTCCTTGGTTTGACAGGTAGAGGAGGTCGCACTTGTGGGCTAGGGCATCAATTCGGCAAGCAAATCAACAATCTCTCATTTGATCTCTGCGGGAATCTTCCTCAACATCAAGGCATCTCATTCACATCACTCAGGTATGATCTCAAGGTGAGTTCTATCTCCATGATCTATCCAATTGTCAAAAACATTTAAAACCCTAATTAATCAAAACCCCATTTTTACATTTTCTCAGATCTACTTAGATCTAGTGGGTTGTTGGGCATAATATTGAAAACCCACCTCTATAGCATCCACGGCATCCCGGATCTATAGTTTGGTGAGGATTGGCTTCCGTTTGACCCCCCTCCCATGCCAACCTAGCTCCTCCCAAGCAAAGCGCACTTCCTAGGAGAAGCAAGTTGACCTAGATCTAGTACATGGGTGTTTGAGATCTCGCTTGATCCATAATCTACACATCAAATAACATACACCCAGGTTGTTACTTTTCTGAAATTCACCTTGTGGACCCTATTCCACATTTTAAGGGATTTAATCCCCATTTTGGACCATTAGGTGCACTTAAACTCAGATCTAGTAAGATCTAGCCGTTGGATTGCCACGAAATTATAGATCCACACTCCTACCTGACCAACCTACCCGGATCTAAAGTTTGGATGCCATCCGACTTGTCTTGACCTACCTAACCCTCATTTTTGACCTCCTTGGGCAAAGTCGCACCACCTTGGAGAAGTGAGTTAACTCACTTCTAGGACATGGGTACTTGAGATTTTTGGAGATTTGGAACGGGAATAATTCAAAACCTAGGTCTAGTGTGTCTTCTTGTCAAATCTTGCCTTGGGGATAGCATTCCTTATTTTAAGGGATTGTGGTCCACTTGGGTCAAACCTAGATCTAGACACATTCATCCATCAAGACCTCTATTGCCCGCTTGTCCCATGTACTAGGAGTCCTAAACCACAAGTCAACCCTACTTTGACTCCACTTCCCCAATTCCCAAGGCACTGGTTTCTCTACAAGTTAATTCGACTTTCCTAGATTGTTGGATTGACTTGTGGTTTGACCTATGCATGGTGAACTAAACCTTTGAAGCCATCATGTACCATGGTCAAACTTGTCATATGTACTAGTTAGCCCCAATTCAACCCTTAAACCACCTTGCATTGGACACGGGTCCCAAGGCAATGTATTTTCCAACATTGAACTAGTTCTCTAACCCTACATCTCACTTCAGACATTTTAAGTCACTTTCACATCAACCATGAACCAAAGCTATACCCATTGAACCCCTCACTTGGCTTGTGACTTCATCCTAAGGTCTAGGATAAACCATACACCTTACTTCACTTAGAAACAACTTGATTTGGTGTCTTGGTTTTGATCTCTCCTGTCGGGAGTAGATCGGGTCTCCCCCTTTGTTGTCTGGGCTAGATAACATAAAGTGAAGGTTGCCTCGACTGGCGTGACAACCATAAATTGGAGGTCGAGGTGATCGTGGTTGCACCTTTTGAGTTGCCCTTCCCTATTGCCATCCATGACTGGATACATCCATAGGGGTAACTACAGTTTGGGTGATAACAACACCATTAGACATTATTAATGTCTCATCTGCACTGCATGATTAGTAAACAATATGAGTGAGATAGTAAAGATTATGTCAGAAAGACATATGAGGGTTATGTAACATCAAAAGGAGTTGGGATGGAAAACCGAGGGACTGTCAACTCAGAGAAGGGAGCCCCCATTCCTCATTAATCAAGAAAGACTACATTTGCAAATGGATAAGTGTTCTGTAAACCTTGACTGATATATATATATACATATATGTGTGCAAATCTAATTGTTAGAATTACTATGCAGAACATATTCTATTTATGTACATTATTCAGACTGCTTGAAGTATGATTAGGACTTGCATAGCTCCCATCAGTGAGGAGTGCTCGCCTTTCTGATGATGAATTATGTTAGGGATGCCAATATTGATTACGCCCTAAAAGAATGCACGCATTCTTGGTGTTTCAATACTTGATGGTGAATGCTATGAATTATGGTTATAGTTCATGAATAACAACGCTGACAAGTCTGCCTATACTACTTGTGTTGTCACCTTAAACAGATGCAATTTGGTGCTACACACTAAAGGAACAAAGTAAATGGTTGTTGTGAGGGGTTGTGGTGGAAGGGTTAATGTGTATGAAAGGATGTTGGGGAGGTTGTGGAGGTTGTAGGGATTTTGATGAAGGGTAGTGAAGGTGTTGATGAAAAGGCTGTTATATGCCTATGGCTCCATAGTTGAGCCTTGACCTAGAAATGGTCATAGTGAAGTTTCCTTCCAAGTCGGCGTGAAGGTGTACTGGTTGGACATTGATTATTTGATGTTTTGGAGCAGCCTGCGTGCTGGCCAAACATCCCAGTCCGCAGGAGGATCCCAAGGCTTGTAAAGTAAAAGCAAGACCCTGTGGACCAGAGAGAAAATGCACAATACAAATAAGTATTCAATTTCATTTATTTCTTGTTTGGAATAATGAAGATTTCAAGTATAAGTCTTGTAACAGTTAAGCTGATGCATTATTGTTTCTTTGTTGGAAACCTTAGTCATACAGGAAGCAAGGACCCTGAAAAAACTATAAATTGCTTGGTAAATCCAGAGAGTGATTGGTTGGGCATTGATTATTGGATGTTGTGGAGCTGCCTGCGTGCTGGCCAAACATACAAGACTATTTGATATTGTGGAGTAGCCTACGTGCTGGCCAAACATACAAGACTATTTGATGTTGTGGAGCAGCCTGCGTGCTGGCCAAACATACAAGATTATTTGATGTTGAGGGGCAGCCTGCGCACTGGCCAAATATTCAAGTCCATAGGTGATTCCAAGGCTTATAAAGCAAGGAAGGACCCTATGGAATAAAGTGAAGACATCCAATGCAGATAAGTATTTGGTTATCTTGTAATTTCTTGCTTATGAATATACATGTGTATATGATTTGGTTATGATTTCCTATGAAAATAAACTAAACATATGAATTAATTCAATGTTTGAGTGTAGGTATTGCTGGAAGCAATGACTATGAAAGCATCTTAAGGATGCATGTGGACATGTGACTGCCTAAAAAGCTCAGCTTGAGTAGCAATGGTAGATGGTGCTAGTGGGACTGTGTGGGTCCTGGCAACCAAGAGTTGTAGAAAAACCATGTGGAGGGACTCCATGGTTGAGAGGTCTGAAATAGACCATAGACACTAATTGTCATAGTCAAGAAGGGCAGGTCAAGCATTCACGTTGAAGTGAAAGAGGCTAGGAGCCTGAAAACCACAGTGGTGGTGTGGGTTCCAGAATGGAACAAGGCTAAGAGGAGAAAACTCTTACTGCTCTCTCTTTTCTTTTTATTGATGCATTTATAAAAACAGAAAATTGTTGAATGCATGCATGGCTGAAAGTAGTGTGTTTATTTGCTTGAAATAAATTGTGAATGCTGAATTAGTGAATTTCCTATGAATGGATGAACATGAAGGAATTCATGTGTATGTTGGGCAAGCATGGAAAGTGTGAAAGTTTCATGAATAGAGCATGGGATCTCCATGTCAATTGGGGAAAAACAATTGACTGATTTTTAATGTTTAGGTTACGCTTGGCCTAACAAGATTTGTAATGATGAATTTCACAGGTGGAAATTAAATCCATTGGTTGCAGCTGTATGAGCAAGTGTTGCTTGTGAGAAAAGTGAGAACCAGCTGTGCACAATGACCATGGCAGTAGACCATAGGTTGTCGGAATTGGCTGAAAGTCTTCTTCAAACAATTTACAAGACCCAAGAAAATCTTGGAGAGATGCTCTAGATACAGAAGAGGCAGAATGAGATGAACCACAAGGTTTTGCAGAACTCTATTTGTCTGCAAAGAGAGGTAAAAAGCATTGCGAGAGCAATCAGTAAGGGAAAGGAAAGTGGATCGATGATGAGGCATTCGTCCAATCGGTCCATTAAGAAACGTTCTAGGCATGAAGATTCAAAGGAAATTGAGCAGGTAAAGATGAAGCAACAAGTGAAATGTTGGAAATGTGGAGGACATCATTGCCTCTGCAACTGCCCAACAAGGGAACATCAAGAGGGTAGCAGCCATAAAGTTTTCAGACTTGTAGATGTCCTGAAAGTTCAAAGTAAAGGATAGAATGCAGGGCAGATTTGCAAAAATTTTGAAAATTTTGGATGTGTAAATTATATATGTATTCCTAAGTCTTGGAACACCGAGGACGGTGTTATTCTAAGGGGGAGGGGATTGTAATACCCATTTTGACCCTTAGGATATACTAGATTTTAATGTAAATACTGTATACATGTGATGTATGTTTTCCTAGCGTGGAGCTCAAGGCCAAGGCCCCGCTAGTGGAAGCTCGAATTTTATTTAAAAGGCAAGTATTAGACATTATGTTACCCATGTGCTATTTAGCCATGGAACATTGTAAAAATGATGTAAATAAACATCATGCAATAAAATACCGGAGGCAACGAATGAGAAGGGGCCATGTGTATCCACTAGGGAGTGGTTAGGGGGTGTGGGATTGAGCCATAAGCTTCCAAATGTCACCTTGAGAACCCATTTGACTTACCTTGCTGACATTTATTTATGTTGTAAGGAAGTTGTTGGAGATTTCAATCCATGGCTTCAATGGAGCATGGACAGCCTAGAAATTCGTATGACAGAGTCTGGGCTCTGTTTTCTTGTACCACAAGTCACTCTACCTCATGGGAGTTTTCTTCTTCCTCATCCCCATTCCATTGGGGAAGGGACCAGCATCATTTTCCATCCAAAAACGAATTCTCAGCAATGAGAAAAACCAGAAATCGCAACTATGAAAGAACCCACGTTTTGAAGAGCCATAAACGCCCAGAATTGGTATTTGATAGTGAAATCCAATGGGGCATCCATAGGTATGAACCTTGGGGCGAATTTGGGAGCATTAGCTACCCTGAAATCCATTGGAAAACCCAGTTTTGATAGCCCAGAAACCCAGTGACGGGATTGAGTTATTTGTTGTCAAAATGGTGAGAAATCCAAGTGTGGAGTTTGAATAGAGGATGGAATTGGTTGAATTTAGCTTGAGATGTCTGTAGCTCTGTGGTTGAGCTCACTGGCTTAGCATCCTCATCATTTCCTTATTGCATGCTTGATAAACCCAGCTGTGTGCTGGCTTAGCATGACCGTTTGAGTGAATCCATGGCTGTGAGTGAGCCTGTCTAGTTCCTCCTTAATGGATACACAGCCCAGCTCGGGGTGATCTCTCAGCTGAAAGAATATAGGCTGGACAAAGATCTATGGTTGGGTGGAACGTTGCTCTCACGTAGCCAGTTGTTTGGACATTTGCATTTCAAGATAAGTATTCTCTGTGGATTAATTTATTTGCATTATGTGTTCAGCAATGTGTTAATCCTGAATGTTAACTGTTCATGCTAAATGAGATGAAATGAATATCTTAATATGGTTGATATGAAGCTTGTGCATAGCCTATGAATGGGATTGATTCGCTGTCTGTTGATTCACCATCTGCTTGAGTTAAATATGTTGATGCATTACTATTTGTGTGTATGCAAATTTGATCAATTCCGCTGTGTTTTTATTGAGTATGAATTGCACACAGAAGTTTTTATTATCCATGCATTTCTTAGTAATGAATGGGGGCTGAGATTGTCAAGAAGCCCGGTAGATTGGTCACGTTTCCTTCCTGGCATTGGACTAGATGGAAAGGGGTGTGACATAGTGTATGGGACATCTGAAAACAATTTGCTCTTAGGACATAGTCTCTTGGAGACGGAAACGCTGGGAAATCCTCTCAGATCATGGGATGTGGTGGCCTATCTTGATCTGTAGATAGTGGGAAAACACACACGAGAAAATGAAGAATACCTGACAAATCATTGTATTGATTATGCCTAATTTTGTAACTAATCCATTCTTGGGTAAGATAACTGTCATCTCCCTGATCACGAGTGAATAGGCAGGGTGTAATTCCATCTCTCAAAGATTGCTTTGATATGTCCATTTATTGCTTTTATGGTTGCTTAGTATGCATTGCGTTCTTTGAGAGAAAGCAGACTTTAGGATTTAATGGAAATATGCAAGAAAGCGAATGTGCCTTTGTACCATATTTGAATATGACTATGGTTCTGTATGGAAAAGAACATGTATAAAAAAACCTAGTATGCAAGGTTATTTGTGAAGCTGCAATCAACGCGAATACTCTACAATAATAATCACCGATAGCTGTGATGGGGTCAGAATTATGACTACCTGGTGATGAAGTTTGAAATTTTGAACTTGAAGGGTGAAACACATCCCAAAAGGACACCCCTGAAATGCACTTTTCCAGACCAAAAACTCAGGCTAGATTGGTGAAATTGCAGCCCAGAGATACAACCCAGAAACACTGCTAAACACAGCCCAAAAGCTCGGCCTAGATTGGCAAAAGCAGAGTCCAGAAACATAGAGAAATGCAACCCAAAAGCACAACAACTCACATGTATTAGATGAATCCCAACCTTAGGAATGCAAGTATATAATAGAGAACAAACTGTCCTTGAAATTTCGATTTAGTAGGTATTTATAGTTTTTTATTTAATTTTAGGGTATTTTTTGATATTAGGCACTTTTTTGTGTGTGTACAGTCCAGACTGTATCTGTACTGTATGGAAAATGGTGTATATCCATACTTCCGCACAAGAAAGGCCAATACATCCAAATCTTGCTACTATGATAAGATGTCCATCAATAAGGACTTGAAACACTGACAAGTTTACTGCAATATTATTGGAAAAACTCGAGCATGAATCTGTCTTTAATTTGGTGTTTTTGACGAAAAATAAGCTTGACATTTTGCTCTAGTCCTAGCAATTATGGGAATCAAAGACAATTTACAATGGGATGGATATTGTTGTTGTTCAATAATATGCCCTGAGCCATCTCCATATTACTTCATTCCTTTTTAATATACTAATATACTTGAAGAATGGCACATGGGATATGAGGATATGAGGGGGCTGTTGACATGGGGCTTTTGTTTGCAAACGAGGCTTCTTCATTTGTACACAGAAATAATTTTAGATGTACAAAAGCTTTGGGAGCAAAGGCATTCACCGTTGAGCATTTCTGTTTCCATTTCCATTGTTAATGAACCAGTAAGTTCATTGGCATGGGCCGAGAACTATTCATTAGGTTTAGAATCTCACATCCAAAATTATTTTGGACTAAATTTTGGTTTTCTTTTGGCTGGGCTTGAAATTTTACAGGCAAACTACCATGTGGCATGAGCTGAATTTGGTTCTTTTGGTGAAGATAGCATTTAGAAAACAACCCTGAACTGGATTAGAATGAGTGTTTTTTTGTAAGATAACATTTTCATATCAACTTGGTAGCACTTGTTACGGTTGCATTCTAGACGGAAGTGTATCTTTGTGGAATATTAAAAAAAGAAAGATCTATGACACCAACTTCTAATAGCAGGCAACCTCATCGTAGAGGTTAAATATTTCAGCATATTGGTTTTCGCAGATCGTAAGCATTTGTTTTGGTGAAACCAACGTTTCACGTGAACACTTCCCATTATCAAGGGAGAAACAACCTCATGGTGCAGAATAAGGAGAAGCCCTCGATATATAGAAAAGGGAACAAGTAAGAGAGAAGGAAAACCAAGAAAAGCAAAAATACGATACACCATTTCACGAAAACAAGTGTTTATAAAAGCAGTGAAACTGTTCCAGCATTGGGTGAAAAAAGCCACAGATGACTCTTCCCATTTGATAGCATGCCTAGTCCCAATCTAAATACTCATGTTGGCATTTGTAATGAGGGCCAGACCCTCAATATTTATGCGCAAATAATCAATGAGTTTGGGGATCCTGTGTGTAGGCTTCAAATTCTCTAAGAGGGCTTATAAAAAGCCCTGCAAAGTTTTGCTTCAGAAGCTTCGATTGTAGTAAAATCGTCGATTCAACATATCAATGGACTCGAAACTTTTCTTTTCATTCAACATATCAATGGACTAAATTTTTTTCTTATTGAGATCATGAGATCTCTAGAAGAACATGGAAGACCCTATGATTTCGAGGAGGATAAAGATTGTCTAGGGCAAGTGCCTTATTGGCTTGACTTGCGAGGAGGATAACGATGGCAGGTGGCACACCAAATGGAAGTTGGCAGCATTCAGATGATGCCACTTAGAGTAACAAAAACAGAGTCATTACTTGAAATCATTTATAGAGATGGTGTTATTTAAGGGGCATCACCTTAATGGGTTGCCTGCCACTGGCAGGTTAATCCAAGTTAACGTTGAAACTCGATAATCTTTATCCTCACCCCTTTGATTTCAAGCTATTTTAACTGTGAATTCAAACTCGTGCCTGCCACTGTTATCCTTTTGGCAGGTTAATCCAAGTTGATGTTGAAACTTGATCATCTTTATCACCGTCCCTTTGATTTCAAGCTATTTTAACAGTAAATTCAAGCTGGTTATTTTAGCAGTGAATTCAAACTTGTATAAACTTGTTATTATAGAGGAGGTTTGCCAAAAATATATTATTAGTCCCTGCCAAAGCAGCGATTATTGTAATCGATGATATTTTTTTTAAGCAGAGGAGGTTTGTCAAAATATATTATTATTCCCTGCCAAAGCAGTGACTGTTGTGATTGATGATGTTTTTTTTGGGGTTAATGTTTTTTGTGTAATATTTTTTTCGAGGAGAGGAGGTTTGTCAAAATATATTATTATTGCCTGCCAAAACGGTGACTGTTGTGATGGATGATGATTTTTTGGGGTTTTTAATAATTTTTGGGTAAAATATTATCGAAGTTGGTTAAATACACAGTATTTCAATTTTTTTAATAAATACATAAATTTGTTATTTTTTTAATATTACTAATTCATTTTTTCATTGGATCAAACCATTACAATTTGAAATTAATGCTCTAGAATGTGTCAAAAATAACAAATAATTTTATTTTTTTTCACGGGTCACTTCAGAGGCTGACATATCATTGCAGTCTATGCAATGATCAGCTTTTGCAATTATTTGCCTACCTTTGTGAGCATGTTCTTCAAGTGGTGGCGTCTTGTATGCATGTTTCTCCTGCAAAACAGAGCAATCGATGCAGCGTGGGTGTTTGTGCCTGCTGATTGTTGTAGCTTCCTTAACAATTGTAATTGCAACCTGCAAATGGTTGTTGTAGCCATGACTATTGGTGAAACTATTCAAGGACTTTTGGTACTACATAACTACGAAAGAAAGCAAATGGGAGTCCCTCCACTAAAATGGGATATCAAGCATGCTTACTCAGGGGAAAGAAGGGGTGATTTCCTAAGAGAGCTTTCCACCCAAATTCATTCACGCTAAAACACCGAAGGCATTAAAAGAATTGGCCAAAGGAAGGGTGTTCATAAATGAAGGAGGTGTGATCACATATTTCTTTGATGTGCATAGAGCATGGAACGACGACATGTCACAAAACCAGAGGATAGAACAACATGTTACAAAGCTTGATAGCTTTATACAAATTAAGTATTTCTTTGATGTGCAAAGAGCATGGAATGATGACGTGTCACAAAACTAGAGAATAAAATGCCATGTTACAAAACGTAATATCTTTGTATAAATTAAACTTTACGTTTCACAGAGCCTTTCTTATTAATCCTGTGAGGCTGTGACATGAATGAAAAAGACTAAATGCTAATATTCAACATTACTGAAATGTGAAAAACTAATCTTCATGCATTGGATTCCTCTCAGGTCTTGTCTTATCCATGCAGTGAAATGTCTTGATGTGCATGGAAGAGAAATTGTTGAAAGACAATTGTCCATTTATTTTTACATGTGGATGTCAGCTAGCCACATCTTTCAGGTTTGGGCATTACTCTATGCACCTTCTCTGACTTCAACAACCACTTGTCAAAGCTAACACTAAGTTTGAAAAACTAATCTTCATGCATTGGATTCCTATCAGGTCTTGTCTTATTCATGCAGTGAAATGTCTTGATGTGCATGGAAGAGAAATTATTGAAAGACAATTGTCCATTTATTTTTACACGTTGATGTCAGCTAGCCACATCTTTCAGGTTTGGGCATTACTCTATGCACCTTCTCTGACTTCAACAACCACTTGTCAAAGCTAACACTAAGTAGTGTGGAGAGTGAAAGTTTTCTGTGGTTCAAACCAACCCGGTTTCAAGTCAAAATATTAGAGAGTATAATGCCCAACACAGTTTACATTAGAGCTGGAAAAATTCATATAACATTTTCAGACTTAGAAACACAGACTGGACATCACAATTAATGGCAGAAAATTTAATAATAAATGCACACCATGAAATGTTCAAGACTCAAAAAATTTTGGCAAATGCCCAGGAAAAACCCACAAGGGGAAAACCTGTCAGAGAGAGTTCTTTATTTTATTTCTTCAGCAAAATAAAACAAATTTGCAACAACAGAATTCCAACTTGTCTCAATAGCAAAGCCCAGAAATTCTATCTTGGAATTTGTGTCAAACCAGCAGTGTATAGACTGATTGCACGGACCTCGAAATTCGTGCCCAGAAATTAATTTCCTGCCTCAAAAATTGTGTTTACCACAGACCTCGATTTTCATGCCACTGTATGGACTGTACGGACTGTAGTATGTATGGAATTTACTTTCTGTACCTGCCTCGAAATTCGTGCCCATGCATGGAAATTCGTGTCACTGATTTTCTCCTCGAAAAATGTGCCCAAAATTGCTGTACGGACCTGTTGTACGAATTCTTGAAATTTGTGCCACTGTACTTCTCCTCCCTCCTGCAAATTTTCTTTTTCTCCTCTCAAGAAGTCAAATTGCTCTCAGCTTTCTCAACGCTCTCAGCTCTCTCAAATCTCATGAAATAATGAATGGTGAAAAGCCTTTCCCTTTCCTTTTTGTTTGGATGCTAGGGTGAGTGAGGAGACATCTAATCCAAGGGCCCACATTGATTTAGATGGATTGATGAGATTAAAAGCTAATTTAATTATCTCAAAAATGAATTTCACTCACTTTACCTAAATTTATCAAAAAGTTACTTTAATCTCTAAAGTGGAATTAAATGCTCATCTCAAGTCATTTAATGCAAGGGTCATGTTATTTTCCCCTTTTGTGACTTAGGCTAATTTTCACTAGGGGAACACTTTCCTAGGTACAAAATCAACACTCCCTCTTACCGAGGAAGGTGTTCTGAACCACTCCCAACTTGTCCCTGAAGAAGACAAACTTGCCCCGCCCCAAGGATTTTGTCAGAATGTCTGCTACCTACTCATCAGTGGAAATGTACTGTAACTCCACAACTCCTCTCTGAACATAGCCTCGGATGAAGTGGTATCTGATCTCTATGTGCTTTGACCTGTCATGGAAAACTGGATTCTCAGAGAGCTGGATGCAACTCTGATTGTCGCAGTATATCACCTTGGGCCTCAACTCCTGATCAAATAAATCCACCAATAATTTGTGAAGCCTGTTATCACCAATCTTGTAGTTGCCCATACAGATGGATCCAAGGTGGATGGTAGAGGGGACAGGCAATTAAAGTGGTGAACCAAGAGAACCCTAGTTCCCAAATGGATGGTTGTCACGCCAACCAAGGCACTCTTCGCTTTTGCTACCAAAGCCAAGGTAACAAGGGGGAGTACCCAGATCTACTCCCGATAGGAGAGATCAACCCAATCACCAAATCATATCAGATAAAATGAGGTACGTAAGGTGACAGGTATGGAACCCTAGATTTAAGGAGATTGAGACACTGTGGAGGCTTAGAGATGATATGACTTGATGAATAGATCTTAAGCACAGTGATTTCAGGGATTAAGTATGATTCCAGGATTCAAAGCTAGTTTAAAATGGTAAAATTTAACTGCCTTGGGAAACGTGACCCTTAAAACAGGGAAAGTGTCCCAAAACGTAGATTTGACAGTTACGGATTTCTAGCTATGCTTGATAGAGGGATGTGACAATATCAAGGTATGCAAGCACTCAAAAGAAGATCAATCCACATGCAAAACATGCAACCCAGGAAAGTCGTGAGGGTAGGGAGAACGCTAGTGCCTAGGAAAATGGGCCAATGGAGTCCCCAAGCATGATGCCTAGGAGAACCCACTTTGGGATTTACCCGATCTACAATACCCATAAATGATTTTCCAAATGATCAAGGGGTTTGATCAATAGAATTTTTGAAAGAATTTTAATGAGGGTTTTAACAATGAAATAATTATGCCAATGATTGGAACCAAGAAATGGAGAACAAACCTGTGGATCTTACCTGGATAACCTTGTAGATGCCTTGATGATGATGATCTATGCAAGCCCGATCAATTTGAGAAGATTTGGAGAAGTTTTTTATGAGATTGATTTGCCCAAGGAAGCCAATGCGCCCTCCCTCCTGCACAACAAACGTTAACAATATCAGATTTGATGCATCAAGAGAAAAAGACAAATGCTACAAGAGAAATAACAAGAAGATAGCATAGATCACAATGATACTAATGATAACCCCCTGATACTAGCGATGCCAAACAAGCGAGTTGAGGAAGCCCTACAAAAATGCCCAAGTGAAGTCGCCCTCCTGTAGACAAGACAAAGATTTCCAAAATATATAGATCTTACCACAAATACCCAAATGCTAGATAGAATTTACAATCACCATCGAAGAACACCAGATGCAAAGGAGACCCAAGAATTTCCACAAGAAGTTTTTCTATTATCAAGATTCCAAGAGCCAAAGACCCTTTACAATGAGAAGCTCCCTCCTTTAAATAGGATGGAGAGATACCAAAACCCTAACCACCTTTTGAATGGATGGCTAAGATTAAAAGATCAAAATGATATAATCAATGGTTGAGATGAGCTCAACATAAAGTACATGGATCAATATAACAATATAACATATCAATGGACCAAATCGCCCTAGGAGAGGGGTTCACACCAAATGTGAATGATACGACATAATAACTAGCTCATGGTGGGTCTAGGGGGCAATATCTATCCTCCCTAGTCAATCCCCATGGCACAATCATAAAATATGAATGATCCTAGCACCAAATCATGCCTCTCTGGGAAAGTCGTGGGCCTAAGAAGGCTCCAGAAAACCATAAAAAGTGCCAGAGAGATGGGTGTGGGCCCCACTGAAGGCTGAAACTGCTGGAGAAGGGGTGGAAGACATCACACTCATCATCAAACATCATCCCATGCCATTTCCTTGCCTCAGTAGCCCAAATCGAATTCCTCTGTAGCCATGTTTACCATTTTTAATCTACCTTGGAAAATGTGAACCTGCCCAAACTGCCTCCTGGAGTGCCTGCGCTGTCAAGGTGAGCCCTCCAGGCTCTCTGGGAGGGGGGTAATATGGTAAAAACAAGTGGCTGTACCACCCCCTCTAGATACAGCGCCCTAGGTGAACCAATCAAATCCTCTCTCTGCTTTGATAGGCCATCTGATATGGCAAAACAGCAAAGGATGGCCAACTGAGGACAATCATCATCGTAGCTGTCGGAACTGAAAACAGACTGTCTCATTGGACTCAGAGAGCCCAAATCCATCTAAGGTGTGTACTCATACACCCTATGGATCTCTGCATGATCATATAAAATATCCAATATGCCTAGACAGACCAAATAATAATAATCTGTAAAAGTGCTGAAAAGCACAAATCATCATCATAAGCCTGAAACCACTGCATAGAACCATCTGGTGACCTGTACTAGACCATATATCATATCTCTGCATCATCCGAGGTCTGTCCACCTCATGTCCTGTAGTTGACCTTGGTCAAACTAGGTTTGACCAAGTCAACATGACCAATAATATAACCCAAGCTGTCATCAAACTGCTGCAAGTGTCAAAGGTTAAAGCATGCTTTACAACTCATTCAAGTAATAGTTATAACAAGAAGTAATCATTTCTCTGGCGATCTAATAACCAATTATAAAGAGTTTTAAATATTATTTATGACTCAGACTAGACTTTCAACCAAGTCAACATGACCAATAATATAACCCTAGCTGCCATCAAACTGTTGCAAGTGTCAAAGGTTAAAGCATGCTCTACAACTCATTCAAGTAATAGTTATAACAAGAAGTAATCATTTCTCTGGCGATCTAATAACCAATTATAAAGAGTTTTAAATATTATTTATGACTCAGACTAGACTTTCAAGACCATACTCACTTCATAGTTGTGACCATTTTGCTAGTGAAGGGTGAAGGCTAAAACTGAAAAGGCTAGGCCAAGGGATGACTACTAACTTGACACTATGACACTTTGGAAATGGAAAGGGAATATACACTCTAGCGTATGTTGGACAAGCAATAACACTGGGGATGGCCGTGTCTCACAAATGGGTAAGTTACTTTCAGCAGTGCTTATTCACCTTAGCAGATGCTCACAATCCATGTCAATACAAATAAGGCCAACAATTGTTTAGATATAGAGTTTAAGAACCATTGCTTTTTGAGCCTTTGAGTTTCCATAGCCTTTGATCTATGTGTGTTTAGAAACACATTGCATAGATTTACATTTATATAAGGCTTTCATTTCACATTTCACATTTTATAGCCAAGTTCATTAGGCTTTCCTTGCATTCACATGTGTTCAGAAACACTTGTTACATGAATGGGCTTATTTCACAAGATATACATTTGATTTCCAAAGCCAGTTTCATTTGGCTTGCCTTTCGTTCACGAGTGTTGAAAAACACTTTCAAGAACGAGCTTATTTCAGATAAGATATATATTTCATTTCCATATATTGTATTGATGGCAGTACTATCTGTTTCAGGTTTAGCCAACACAACCTAAGGCAACTCAAAGCCGAGACACAATAAACAAGGGGAGGCTTATCCAACAAAGAGGCTACAGCGGGGAAAGGTCCTCCATGCCACTAGTCAAGTAGTAAGTCAGGGTAATAAACAAACTGGAAGGTAATGGATGGGTGGAGACAATGAATAATGAGACCAACACTAGCAATCCAAAAGATGGTGGGAATGATCACCTCTATTGTCACTAAGGAGGGTAGAACCAATGAGTATAGGTCAAGAACTTCTAAGTCTGAGTAGGGACAATATATATAATATAAAGATACAACCATGTCCACATATCTATATGATCGCTAGATCATGATACTAAATGCTAAGACACGTCACAAGAATGAGTATAAAAGCAATATAACCAAAACCCAAGAATATACCCGCCGAGTCATATACCTGAATATACACAATCTGAACCAACATCTGTCCACTGAGAATCTGCTGTTGCAACTTTGGGCAATACCGACTGCTCTGTAAATGGCTAAATGGATACATTAGTCCTCTCTCTGAGTGTCCTGAAACTCAGTGATGGCATGGGGAATAAAACTGTTGTCCATGATATAATAGTGATCCATAATAGATGCTCATCTCGACATCTCAATGTAAGGGAACTGGTTGAAAAGTGTATTGGAATCTGAAATATAGAATATGGTAGCCTAGCTACTATATATGTGATAACAAAGCCACAGTGCCTCGCAACTAGCTTGATTGGCTGTCATGTACTCAGCCTCAACATAAATCAAAGCACAGACTTTTGCTTCCGACTGAACCATGACATTGCTGCCGAGCCCAAACTAAAGCAACAACCGGAAGTGCTCTTCCGATCCATCACACTCCCTGCCCAATCTGAATCCGTGAAGCCAACCAAGCTAACTCCACCCAAACTCCTGTAGTCCAAACCATAATCCACTGTCCCTGCAAGGTATCTCAACACATGTTTCGCAGCTGCCCAGTGCACTCTCCTAGGCTCCACCATGAACTGATTGAGAGTGTTCACCGCAAAACACAACTATGGCCTGGTGTTGACCAAATACATCAGTGAACCAATGAGTTGACGATATAAAGTGGGATCTACCAACTCTCCGTCAGAAGCATGAAGCTTCTTCCAGTTGGTGATCATCGGTGTGGTCATCGGCCTACAATCCTCCATCCGAAATATCCTCAGAATATCTGCTGCATACTTTCCTTGTCCCAGGAAAATATGACCAGGCTCTTGCCAAACCTCCATCCCCAAATAATAATGCATCAACCCAATATCAGTCATCTCATACTCTGAAGCAAGATCTCTCTTGCATGCTGCAATGAGGTACTCCTCCCCTGTGATAAACAAAGCATCAACATATAACAGAAGAATGAGTGGATCACCACCAACCACAATGTAGTAAAGGTTGGGATCAACCTCACTCTTCTGAAAAATCCCATTGCCAACAAATAAGCATCAATCCTAGAATACCAAGCTCGAGGAGCTTGCTTCAGACCTTACAAGGCCTTCTTCAGCCTTCATACATGAGAATCTCTCCCATGGATCTCAAATCCCTGAGGCTGCTCCAAATAAACCTCCTCCTGTAGAAGACCATTGAGAAATGCGGTCTTCACATCCATCTGGTGGATCTTCCAACCCATCTTTGCTGCTATGGAAATCACTACTCTAATAGAGGAATATTGGGCAACTGACGCAAAGGTCTCATCATAATCAACTCCCTCAACCTGAGAAAACCCCTGTGCCACAAATCAAGCTTTGAACTTCTCCACACTGCCATCTGCAGCATGCTTCACCTTGTAAATCCACTTGGAAGTCACTACAGACTTCCCCTCTAGTCTTGGTACAATCTCCCATACATCATTCTTCATGATGGAATGATACTCTTCCATCATGGCATCTCTCCAAAACTGATGCTGAGAGGCCTCCTCAAAGGTGGAAGGCTTCGAATCACGAAGACTAGCAACCAATGCAATACACAGTCTGTCTGGCATCACAACTGTCCTAATCGGTTCCTTGGACTTACGAAAAGAATCTACTTCCTTTAAGGTTTCACAAAGCCACTTGGGATTCGTCTTCCCTGAAGGTGGCTCCCAAACTGGTCTCTCATCCTCTGAAAAAATGCCAAAATTAGATGGCCCAGAAATCTATGAACCAGTAGCTGGTGAACTCAGTGATCCAGAAGCTGCAACTGGTGAACCTGTGACCTGAGAACCAGAACCAGTCCTTGAAATACCTACTGGCTGAACCACTGAACCTGTAGAACCTATGCCTGTAACCTATGATCCAGTCACTCCGGAAACCTGTGATCTTGTACTCTGAACTGCTGGTGCTTGTGTAACTGCATGAGGTGTGGAATCCTGTGACTTCTCATGCTCTAAATCTCTGGACTTCCTGAAGGTTCTCTCCTCCTCAAATCTCACATCCCGCCTCACAACAACCTTCTTCAGGGTAGGAAGATAAATGCGAAAGGCCTTCGAAGCCTCATCATAGCCCATAAAGATGCCCTTCTCTACGGTGGGATCTAACTTTGCCCTCTTCTCAAAAGGGATATGAGAGTAAGTCAAATAACCAAATAAGCGAAAAATGACCAACCTCGGGCTTTTTGCATGTGAACATCTCCTCATGAGTCTTTCTTCCCAAGCCACGGTGGAGACTCCTGTTCTAAAGGTATACAACTGTACTATAAGCCTTGGCCCAAAGAAAGAAGGGAAGACTCTGATCATGAAGCATGGCTCTCACTGCTCCCACAATAGCTCGGTTCTTCCTTTCAACCACCTTATTCTGCTCAAGAGTATAAGGTACTGTCAACTGTCTCCGTATGCCCTCCTGTCTGCAAAACTCATCTAACTCCTTGGGGTTATACTCACCCCCATTGTTCGATCTAAGAGCCTGAATCCTCCTCCCAGTCTGGTTCTCCACAAGAGCTTTAAACTCTTGGAAACACCGCAAGACCTCATCAGATTTCTTGCTCCTCAGGAAGTAGATCCAGGTCTTCTTGGAATAGTCGTTGATGAATGTCACATAGTACTAAAAATCTCTCAAAGAGATAGATGACATAGGGCCACACAAATCTGAATGAATCAAATCAAGCACTCCTGTTGACCTACTGTCACTGCTAGGAAAAACAGTCTTGGTACTTTCCCAAAGCACACCATCTGCAAACATCATTGTGCTCCGTGCTAAACTCTGGTATACCTGTAACCATGTCCCTCAACAATCTCAGAGCTGGATGATGTTGATGAGCCATCCTCCGATGCCAAAGTTCACAAAGATCACTGCTGCTGCTATGTGCCAAAGCATGCTGGGGTTGAAACAAGAGCTTGTACAGCTTCCCACATTTGACTCCAATGACAAAAGAGGCAGATGGTCCTTGTAGTCTTGGGGAAAATACGCACATGTTCATCTAGTAAATAAACCCCAAGTCCTTGTTCTCGATCGTGGAAACTGATATCAAGTTCTTCTTCATCCCAGGAACAAATAACACATCCCTCAAAATCATGGGACTCGTAGAATCCCTCTGAAATGTAATGGTCCCACGACCAACAACTCTGACAACTGTGTCATCCCCCAACAAAACCTCCACATCTATGCCCACCTGTGAAAGCTCGGAAAACATCTCTTGAGTACTTGTCATATGGCTCGAGGCTCCACTATCAATGTACCAGGTGTTGGTGGTGAAAGTACCCATAGGATGACCTGTCAACAAAGAATGCTCCCTCTCAATCTCTATATCAGTGCTGGTGATGATAGAAGCTCTCTCTCTCTCAATATGTCCAACACAAAGAGAAAAATCTCTCTTAAACATAGTTGTATACTCGTCAACCTCTGTTGAAGCTGTGGTCTGCTTCTTCTTCTTCTTGTTTGGACACTGTGAGGTAGAGTTCCCAAACCCTTGACAAGCAAAGCACTTGAATTTGCTCAAATCCTTCTTCTGTCCATCCTGTTGTTGCTGTTGTTTCTTAGCTCCACCCTGCTTGGGACCCTTCATGGAATTTTTTTTCCCTCTTGTAGTCAAAGCCACATTTTACTCATCCTCCTTACTATTTGAAGAGCTCCCCTGCACAAGACCTCTCTGGGTCTCCTACTGCACAAAATCATCCCAGAGTCGATCCCAGGAAGGGAAGTTTTCCATGGAAACTATAGCCTCCACAAAAATAGCCCAAGGTTTGGTCACACCATTCATAGCTGTCCACACTAGTTCACTGCCAGAAACAACCTCTCCAACTGCTGCAAGCTCATCTCTCACTTGAGATATCTTAGTAAGATAGGATGTTACTCCCTCTGCTTTGTTCATCTTAACTTTTTTCAGCTTTTCTCTCAAGACCATTTTCCGGTTCTCATTTGAGCTCTGGTATAAGCTGGTCAAAGCATCTCACATTTTAAATGCACAGTCTTTGCATGTAATATGCGGAATAACATGGTCCTTAACTGCATCTAGAATAATCCTTCTAGCCTTAATGTCCTTTTTGTTGAAAGTTGCTAGTGCTTGTGCATCGGTGGAAGCGGGAACTTGAATTGGATTTGCTTGTATACCATTTACCACTTCATTCCAAAGTTCATTTTCCTCCAAAATAAGCACTATCCTAACCTTCCATGGAACAAAATTCCCTGCTCCAACTACTGCAAGCTCATCTCTCACCTGAGATATCCTAGTAAGATAGGATTTTACTCCCTCTGCTTTGTTCATCTTAACACTTTTCAGCTTCTCTCTCAAGACCATTTTTCAGTTCTCATTTGAGCTCTGGTATAAGTTGGTCAAAGCATCCCACATTTTAAATGCACGGTCTTTGCATGTAATATGTGGAATAACATGGTCCTTAACTGCATCTAGAATAATCCTTCTAGCCTTAATGCCCCTTTTGTTGAAAGCTGCTAGTGCTTGTGCATCGGTGGAAGCAAGAACTTGAATTGGATTTGCTTGTGTACCATTTACCACTTCATTCCAAAGTTCATTTTCCTCCAAAATAAGCACTATCCTAGCCTTCCATGGAACAAAATTCCTTGCTCCATCTAGCCTATCTTCCAATCTAAGTCCTGTAGCCATTTCAATGCCAGTTCAAACTTCAACAAGGTGCTGCTCACTGACAAAAGAAGACCAACTGTAAATCTGAAAAATTTCACTTCATTGTTCTACCCCCAAGCTCTGATACCATGAAAGTTTTATGTGGTTCAACCCAACCCGGTTTCAAGTCAAAATATTAGAGAGTTTAATGCCCAACCTAGTTTACATTAGAGCTGTAAAAATTCATATAACATTTTCAAACTTAGAAACACAGACTGAACATCACTGTTAATGGCAGAAAATTTAATAATAAATGCGCACCATGAAATTTTCAAGACTCAGAAATTTTTGGCAAATGACCAGGAAAAACCCACAAGGGGAAAACCTGTCAGAGAGAGTTCTTTATTTTATTTCTTCAGCAAAATAAAAAAAAATTGCAACAGGAGAATTCCAACTTATCTCAACAACAAAACCCATAAATTTTGTCTTGGAATTTGTGCCACACCAGCAGTGTACGGATTGTATGGACCTCGAAATTCGTGCCAAAAATTAATTTCTTGCCTCAAAAATCACGTTTACCATAGACCTCGATTTTCGTGCCACTGTACGAAAATTGTACGAGTTGTACGAACTATACAGAATTGTATGGACTATACGGAATTTACTTTCTGTACTTGCTTGGAAATTCGTGCCTCTGCTTGGAAATTCGTGTCACTGATTTTCTCCTCGAAAATTGTGCCCAAAATTGGTGTACAGACCTACTGTACGAATTCTTGAAATTCGTGCCACTATACTTCTCCTCCCTCCTGCAAATTTTCTTCTTCTCCTCTCAAGAAGTCGAATTGCTCTCAGCTTTCTTAGCTCTCTTAGCTCTCTCAAATCTCATAAAAGAATGAATGGTGAAAAGCCTTTCCCTTGCCTTTTTGTTTAGATGCTAGGGTGAGTGAAGAGACATCTAATCCAAGGGCCCACATTGATTTAGATGGATGGATGAGGTTAAAAACTAATTTAATTCTCTCCAAAATTAATTTCACTCACTTTATTTAAATTTATCAAAAAGTCACTTTAATCTCTAAAGTGGAATTAAATGCTCATCTCAAGTCATTTAATGCAAGGGTCATGTTATTTTCCCCTTTTGTGACTTAGGTTAATTTTCACTAGGGGAACACTTTCCTAGGTACAAAATCAACAAAGAGGGGATTCATTGGCATGTAATTTAGAATAATGAATCAACTGGAGATAATTGACAATAATGATTCAACTGATATATCAAAATGGTAATTTTTTCCTCGATGAAAAAATATAAACTTGGTGGTATTAAATTGGCATGGCAAACATGACGCTATAGATCTTCCACCAAACTGTGAGTGAAATTAGTAAATTTACTAAATAAAATAATAATGCAGAGTGCTCAAAATTAATTGGCAGTGTTTGAACCTCAACAAGATCAGTCATGGCTACCATTTGCAATCCCAACGAAAAACACAAAGCCCACATGCACCTAGCTTTTCCATTGTTTAATATTTTTGATAAAGAAAGCCATTTCTGCTACTATTGTGGCAAGGCTACACCAAATTGATAACAACGTCAGAAATAAAGGCGACCTCCAACAAGCACAAAGATAGACAACGAGATATGATGGTGGGGAATAATTGTGGAGGAAGAATGGGATCGAGAGGGTTTTCAAAGAAGTTATGCAAGACGTTGGGACTAGAGCGCTACGAGACGCTTGGATAAAGGTAGCCGTTGCTGAAGCTGTTGGGAAGGGGGAGCAAATCGACAAAACAAACACACAGAGACATAGGTACATAGAACTACAATTCTTAAACAAAAACTTGTTATGTATTAACTCCCCCACAAAAACCCATTACATGTTCTTGTCTTAATAGTTTTCATCACCAGATCTAGATGTTTCTACAAACTCAGAAGTCGTGCCTTATGGAGGCTTCTTTTATAGTCTAATCATCCTTACGAATATATCGTTGGTGCAATAAATATATAGCTACCAAATTGTCAACCAAATTAATATTTATGACGGGAGGAATTACCCACCAACACTCTCCCTTAATTCTGACCATAGTCTACTATAGCACTTTTATAATTTACATGAAAACTGATAGTGAAATCATTTGACTGACATGCTTCAACATTTACAATCATACAATTCACAATGCCTCTATGGGCTTACAAAACAATAGATTTAGACACTTTTTAATTCAATTGTCTACTGGTCTCAATCTCAGCTAGGCTTAAAAATGAATCACAAAAAACTTCAATTTTGTTTACCTTCTTTTACTTCTTGGGACTCCAAATTTTGTATTCGCTGATTCTTTTGATGTTTTTCATCTTCACTCTTTTCTTCATCCTTGACATCCTTTTAGGTTCTTCAGACTTGTTGCCAACATCATTGTCCTCTTTATTGCTTTTGCAATTCTGCTGTCCATGAACTTCTCCAAACTGTTCATTCATTGCAAATTCAAAATTCAAAAAATATTTATTGTCATTTCTCTTTACTTTGCTTTTGTTGGTTGGTAGCCTTGACATTTCATCAAAAAGTTCCTCAACTTTTGCAATTTCTTGATTTTCTTCATTACCTGCACACTCAAACAAATTGACGAGCACGGTAAATGTCCCTTTTTGCCCATCTATTTCACCATCACTATACTCCTTTTTGTCATCCCAATTAAGCACTTCCTTGCATATCCTTATCTAGTTTTTCCCTATTCATATCTTTCGGGACAATGTATGATCATAATTGAAACTTAATGTTGCATGAATGATTTTGCTTAGAAAGGGATTAAGATTGTTTGATTATGTGTTGTGGACTATTAGTTTGCTTGCTACAGCTTAGCAGTCATCTAAAGGATCGTCTAGCAACAATTATTTCACTTGAAGTGCATGAATAACAGTGCTAAGGAATTCCTCGTTAGCATTGACGTTCAGAGATCGAGACAAAATCATTTCATCCTTGTGGAGTTTTGCTAAAATCACTGGTAGAATTGAAGAGCACCATGCGGACAACAGAGAAGCATGAGTTAGGCAGCGCAACAGGGTAGATTTGGTAGATGCATAACATTTATCACAATAACTTTTGGCTACTGCTTGAGAAGACACGTGTCTCATATTTTACAAACATTTAATTTTCTCCTAAAAAGGGGCAATTGCTTCGATGCATTTTCTTTTGTATAAATAACTAAATTTTGGACCTGAAAAGGCCTGCACCAATTTTACTTTTGAATACAATATCATGTTGCTGCAATACTAGTGGATCTTTGTTTTGTTTATTAGGGGATCATCCTGCACATTGTAGAGTAAGGGCCCACTTTGCAGTGCTACTGGACTGATCTCGATTTCTGTAGATTAAATTGTTATTAGTAGCATTTTTATTTCCATAATATTCTTTTTTATTAATTGATAGATTAAGAAATTTCTATGCAGTAATAGAGTGTGTGTTTATCAAGTTATGTTAGCAATTGATCCTTAGTAATTTATTCCTGTTTAGAAGTTTAATCCATTTAATTTTTCTTTCTGCAACTGTGATTTAATCTTTCTACAAGCGTGTTGCTGCATAGAATTTCATTAGAATAGAGTAAGACCTTAAAAGAACCCCCCCCATCAATTAAAACAAAACAACAATAAACATCCTAGCAAGACTGATATTCCAAGACTGCATATATAGTGTAGGTGATTTTGAAAAGCTTACGATCTTGGATTGAAAATTAAGGTAAGGCTCTGAAATCCGGATAATCAATCCTATGTATTACTAGATCCTGTCACTTTTTGGTGCCATTGTCGGGGAGATCACAAAGTTTTGAATAATTTTCTTGTATAAGATCCTGAAAAGCACTGTGGAGAACAAGATTGGAATCCGATATCTAATATGGTCCTCCCTTTGTGAAGCTATCCTTAAAAAATTCCAATCCGTATGTATGAGGAGAAGCAAAGATCGTTATGGAAGGTATCTTCCTAAAAACTCTCACTTCTGAGGAAGAAAGAACAACATAAATAATATATGAACTAGAAATTAACCATGAACAAGAAACACCTAGTGGTTTTGGAGGTTTTAGAATTTCCTATTCTATACCCACTATCAATCACAATGATGGACATGAAGGACTTGAGAATGAAAGAGAAAGGTAGGATCAAACCTATGAGTTCCCCATTAGGAAGACTGATGAGGAATCCATGATGAAAAATATAAACCCATCAATTCTCCCCCATTTCTATGGACTCTTCACAAAAGATCCAAACACATTTATGTTTGAATTTGAGGTATTATGCCGCACCTATGAGTATAGGTCATACGTGCAAAAGATGCGATTGTTTCTTTCAACCTTGAAGGATGTTGCATTAAGGTGGTTAATGGGCCTACAAGGAAGAAGTATCCATACATGGGAACAAATGAAGGATGCATTTGTAAAAAAATACTGGTACTATTGTATGGCTCGAGGCATAAGAGACAAAATATTTGGTATGAACCAGAGGGTTGACGAATCACTAGAAGATCACGTTGAGTGCTTCTAGTTTACATATAAACATTATGCTAATTGTGATCTAATCCCAAACTCATTGAAATTAGTACTCTTGAGAGGCATAAGAGAAGAATGGATATAACCATTGAACTTGATTGCAGCAGGGGATTGTTATCACACAAACTCTAGCTGCTGAAGTAAGGTGTCCCAACAGGGATGGTAGAGGGAGTGCAGCTAGGAAGATGTAACCAGCAATGGCCAAGTCCTCCGCTCAAAGAATAGAAGTCACACGAGACAAGGCTATTGTCACTTCAGACGAGGCACGTAGCCAAGTCAGGGGGGAGACCCCGCTCAACCGATGAAGGTTGAGAGACAAAAATACACCCAAATCCCAAGAAAGATAAAGAGATGAAGACAAGAGATGAGTGTAAATGAACTCCTAAGTTTAGTTTCAGCCACTGATTGGACACACAGATGAAATAAGCACGTAAATGAAATGTGTCCAGCGATTGAGTGTGATGAATATAACAGATCAGATGGCTGAAAATCAACTAAGGAGGTAAACAATGCAAGAAGTGATTAGCGAATGAAAATATGCCCAAGGGAGAGATTGATTCAAAGAATGGTGGGACCAAGGGCAGCGTAAAATTAAGGTTTTTAATCACTTTCAGCAAATGATAACTTGATTTCTTATAGTAAAATGGCGATATAAACCCAAATCAAGAGTACCCAGAACCCCAAAGTGACCCAAACCAGCTGAAAGGGTGCTGGATCTATGGGAAGATGGAGTCGGAATTAAACGAAACTTGAGATATAGGCTTTTAAGAACAAATAATAAGCGGGTTTGGAGAGAAATTTAAGTTCCTATAGTCAAATTTTTAGTTTTTAATTTTCTCTTGGTTTTGTTTTACATGCAGTTTCAGCTTAGCAAACACATCAGAAATGTAACTAGAGAATTGAGCATGAGAGGAATACCTGAAACAAAGATGAATGGCTGAATATTTGTGTGAAGACCACTTTCCAAATCCAAGTGATGAGCAGCCAACGCTTTCCCTAAGCGTTTGAGCCAGCCGGAGAGCAGGTGCGCCCTAGCTACCTGCCACAAGAAATGGAAAGTCAGAAATCTGCAACAAATAGATAGTTAACACAGCAAAATGAAAGGCAAATAATTGAGAAATTGAATGATAAACAACAAATTCAACTCCCTCTTTGAAAATCCTTGAAGAAAAACCCAAGTGTGGAGCTCGCACTCCAAAAAAAAACGCCGCTCTTCAAGTGGCCTTCCAACTTGCAATTCGTTTCAGCTGTAGAAGATGGATAAATGCACTAGAAAAGTCATCAATACATCAGCAAATGGCTATCAATCATCACAACATTCATCCAAGCAACAATGTCTCAAGAGCTCTCAAGAATCTCTTCTCTATTTCAGTCTAAGTGTTTACAAAAAAATGTCCAAGAGAGGCAACAATGGAGTGAGTGCCTTCTCTTATAGAGAAAGGCCACTCTCAAAACCTATTCCCCCCCAAAATGGAGGGCTAGGATCAATCCCCCATCAAGCAAATTGAATGGTGGAGAGAGAGACCAAGTGGGGGTGCGAATTGCCCAAGGATAGCGCACTATTGGAGAGGGGATCCCTTGTAGGGCCCATACAACATGTGAAATAAGTGTTAAGGGGTGCCTATAGGGTGTTTTATCCCCCTAACATCAACAACCAAGGTCCCACATCAATACAACAAGGAAATCGAACTTCCCCAAGTGGAGAAAAACGCTCCCCATGGGCAATTCGTCCACCTAGGTGTGTTGGGCAAGAGAGAGGGCCCCACAATACATAATACCATGTTAAACATTACCAATTTACCTTAGGAATCACCCTTTTATTTTCCAGCCATTGATTATTGCCTTTTGCTATAGTTGCCTTTGTCAATTTTTTTGATTTTCCATGTATTTTATTGTTGAAGATGTAATTTGGGCTTTTGACCCACCTAGAGTGCCCGGATTGCCGAACCGTTTGCTGCAATGTGATCGTGGACCCAAAAAATAGTAGGAATTACCACTCGAACGACCCCGATCCATCACTTAGGCATAATTTGCCCAAAATCCATGATTTTTAATTAAAACAGGTCATTTAATGACCAATGATAATTAAAAATCTCACAAACGCCTCAATCTTTTTGCATTCTGTCACTTGGAAGCTCATATGGGTCCCCTGTAGATAATAACTGACCAAAATCGAAATTCTGGTCGCAACATTTTTTTTCGGGCCCATTTTTGGCCTGGTCAACCTAGTTTGACCAAGTCAAATCTGGTCAACAATGGTGCTAACTGAATACCTGTATGCAATCATGAAGTAAAAGGATTCCTTATACAAGTTAGTACATTACTAAACAATATGACAATAATATGGTGATAAAAAATGCATTAAATCTCGGAAAAATATAAGACCCCAGGTGAGGTGGGCCCACCACATCCAAAAGACTTAACTGCTATACCAACCTACAAACTTGACCACCTAGCTGAATTTGGGTGATGTGGAATACAAGGTGAAGGATGAGGGATGACAAGGACCAAGATCATGTGACTTTTTGGATAACTTGGGAAAGCGGGGTCCACTGAGATAAGCATACCATGACAAAAACACGGGGAAGGGCGGTGCCTCACAAATGGGTATAGTGCAGGGAAACTGCCATTGGTCATCTAACAAGTATCTCACAACTCACATCCGTGCCCGAAGACTCCGTGAGGTTCTTTTCTAGAGCCGCCAAACTGGGTGTCCGGCAAACCGTAACTTGAGACTGTAGGGGACAATCTTGAGCTTGTCCCTTGCTCCCTCTCACCTCCTTGCCCCGCAGAACTAGGTGAGGAAATAACCACTACAAATGCTGACATGTACGGCTGACCTGTGTCCATGTGTGTTTACAAACACATTACATGGATTTTACAATGAATTTCATACTTAGCCTTTTTGGCTAGATTTTACATTTACAAAAAGCCTTTTTGGCTTGCTTTACATTTCTTCATTTCACATCAAGGCCCTTTTGGGCTACATACATATCTCAATAGATTTAATCATGGTGCTCATACTGCAAAGTAATGGGGGTGAGCAATACATGCTTCGATGACCAATGGGGAACACTTGGTGAGGCTACATAATCCTAACTGCATTGCAACATTGGGGGCAACCGATAGGAGCAAATCCCAGGTTTGAGAGTGCATCTCACACACTAAAAAGCCGAGGCACAATAGACAGGGAATCATGGCATACTCAGAGATCAGTGGGGAAAGGGATCCTCAAGGTCACAAATCGGAATCCAAGTCGGGAAAGACTATCACGGATGAGTTGGATGGATGGAGAAGGTGAAGGTGGATCCAAAGTCAGCTGCCAAAGGGGACTAAGTGACCAAGTCTATACCAAGAGTAGGGGTGTGACCCGGTGTGCATATACAGGGGCCTACTAAGAAGGGGTGGACTGACATCACCAAGGGCCCAATCATATATCATAACAATAGCTAGATCACCAAATCAATTGTCATATGCAAAGTTAGTGTACTATCATGTATAAACAAGTCTAAGCAAAAATCATGAGCAATAAACATCAAATGCAATACCTGCCGCACCATATACCTGTTGTTGAGGCAATCTCTGAACTGGATCTCTGTTGAATCTGGGCACAAATAGTAACCAACAATACTTTGTGATAGTCTCAATCAAAGCAAGACTAGGCAACTGTCTCAATGGGCTCATATCAAATCTTGGCAAGGAAAGGTGACCCTGCGGTAAATGCTAAGTAACATGTCTGGACCACTGTACAACCATCTGTCCCCTCTGATATATCTGCTCGGAACAATCTAAACAAAAATGTGTGCCTCCTTTGAAGGCACCTGATCTCTGATCTGGAAAAAAGAGTACTGTGTGGTCCTCGGCCACACAGTTTGCAGTATGGTAGCTCCAGCTAACATAGATGTGATAACATGGATATTTATCAGTATTCCTATTACCAAATCAAAGACCTTTTCAAAAATTATTCAAGAGCTTCGAGCAGAAAGGCCAAGGGAAACAGAGTAATTCCTCCAACAACACTGAAGACAAAAAGAGGAGTTACCAAAACATAAATTGGAAACTTCATGAATGATATGAAAATAGATATATTGAATTCATTATCCATGCAATTGGATACCCTTCAGGCGAGAAATAAATGATAAGACACAAGAAAAAATTTGGAAATCTTTTGCCCCAAATGTACCAAGAAGCACACCTGAAATGAATGCCCACTTGCTACTGTAAAAATATGCAACATTTGTACCGACAATCATGACACAAGAAGTTGCCATCAATTGCGAGGACTGAAACAATAGTTTACGAAGGTGTAGACCAAAATGTTGAACAAGTATGCTTCATCAATCAACGGAAGTTTGGACAACCACAATTGCAATTTTCAGGTATGAATGATAATCCTTCTCCTTGGTATGGTCAATTCTTTGCTTCAAATTGGTATCCACCTCCATTTTCCAATACTCATCAACCTTGGAAACCACATGTTCCCACACCTTGGTTGTACCCTGTTGTCCGCCAAACTGCACACCAGCAGCAGAAATCTTTCGAAAGCTATCTCTTCACTACAAGTGAGAGAGGTGTGGCCTTGGGGGAAAGCAATGAGCCAGGTACTGTCACCTGAATCCCAGCTCCTCCGTTTAGGCTAACTCCTAACGAAGCCAAGGGTTGTAGTCCCTAAAAAAGAGTTTCACTAAGGCTCTTGTGTGTTAAGTGTTTTTTGTGTGGGGTGATGCGGATGAGTGTTGTTTAGGAGTTTTTTTGTAAAATGATGGGAACACAATTAAACACGCAATCCACGTTGCAAATTCCACAAGATACAAATTTAGAAGATGACAATATACTTTGACTTAGAATTAAAACAAAGCATCCACAAGATAAAGATCAAACAAATGACAAGGACATATGGTCCAGATTCAGAAGATATATGAGAAATTTTAAAGACCAGTGCCAAATGGAGTCAAATGAAAAACTTGTGATGCTGAAAAATGTAAGTCAAAAGTAGCTGTTTGTGAGATTGTTTTGAATTTGTTCTTGGTAAATTTTAAGTGTTTTAGATGTTCTTGATTATTATGGCTAAAATCAAGGAAATCAAAAGAGTGTCCGGAAAGACATCCTAAGCATCTCCTTTAAGAGACATGTCGGACCTGTCTGGAATCACAGCGAGGCACGCATTGCTAACCAGCCACTGTGTCGGAGATTGGGCAATCCGGCGCCTCCCCTGAGAACTGCTATGAATACTTTTTGAACAACGCTAGTTCGTTGGTTATGGGGGTGAAAGTTTTAATTAATTGTCACTTATGAACTTATCAAATCCTTCACCTTTCTGAGTACTAGTCCAACCGTTTCCGGTTGGCAAAGCATACGGGTGTTGGATAAACGACCAAGATAAATTAATTAAGGGGGAAATGTGGATTGAAAAGTTTTATTATTGAGAGCACTTGTTCAACTCTCCGACAGAGAGCACTCTTGACTTGGTCTTAAGACCACAGTTCAAGAGACTTCCTACTTAAAAATGCCTAATACAGGGGAAAATGCAAGTCTAACAATGCTCTCCGACAGAGAGTGCTCTTGACTTGGATTTGGCCAAGTTCAAGAGACTTTGTTCATTTTAAGAAGCAAGAAGCAGTTGTGATAACAAGATACTGCAATTTTATAACATTTAAATCATGCGATAGCTCAAATAGAAGTGAAACACTGCTAGCATGCTACTTGCAAAATAAAATGAAATAACTGAAAGATCTAGTGTTCTACCAAGCAATTCTACTCTAAAGGTGGGATCAACCTCCGAACAAGGTCAACCACTAGAACCGTCAGTCTTGGAAACCTTCCAGCTAGCTGGATGTCCACAAGATGCTGATGGGGGAACGAGAAGCTACCACAAGACTATGTGGCCTTTGGGATACAATCCCAAAGTTAGCTTACTCTGGTCAAAACTTGAAAGAGAAGCGACAAGATAAAAATAAACTACTCTAAAACATGAACTGAAAAGATCTAAGCTAAGCAAACCCAACACTCTTCCCCAAATGGGGAAGAAACCCAAAGGGTGGAGGACTCCTCCACCAGAAACTTTTATTAACTTTTACAAGTGCCTTGGGTTTTAAAACCTTGAAGGACTTTTGAGAATGAAATAACTAGGAAGACAGATCTAGCTCTTATAAGCTTATTACAAAAGGATAAAAACTCCGGTTTATGTCTTCTTGGTTCGATGATAGTTCAAATCTTCCTCTTGGTTCAATGATGGTTCTCTTTAGCTCCTTCTTCTTGGTATCTACATAAGACAAACCATCTCAAAACACCATTAAGCTTCCAAAAAATAACTACAAAATGCAACTATCAAACTGGAATCTATAAGGGACTTTTAAAAATATGTTTTATGAGATTTTATTTCAAAAAACATGTGCAAATATGAAACGGACCAGCAAACAAAAGATGTCTAAAAAATACTAGGAAAGAGATCTAAAACATAAAAAATTTAAGATATTTTTGTGGAAAAAATTATATCTTTTGAAAAGAAACAAAACTTAAACAAATCAAGCTACACTCCAAAAAACATGAACTATCTAATATGCAATTTTTATGTCTTTTGAATGAGATTGCAAAAATATAGAAGATGGACTAAATGCAAGCCCTAAATGAGATCTAACAAAAACTAACTACTAACTTCTCAAGATATAAAACAACTAACTTAAATAATCACTAAAAATTAACAGGGCTACTATTCTTGTTTAGCAGATATCTGCACATTCCAGAGCTTCCATTATTCAGAGCATGGCTATGATGATTGTATATTTTGTGATCACTCATGATCAGAGCAGTATATTATTCAGAACCATAGTAGCAGGGCTACTATTCTTGTTTAGCAGATATCTGCACATTCCAGAGCTTCCATTATTCAGAGCATGGCTATGATGATTGTATATTTTGTGATCACTCATGATCAGAGCAGTATATTATTCAGACTTATGTTAGACCTTGTGTCAAGGATGATCCTTGAGAGTTCAGATTTGATGACTGATGTGACCCTTTGTCCCATACATTTTCAGTTCAATGCTTAGAGATGTACTTCCAGCAGTGTTTCAGATGGTATATGATGATTATTATTATTATGATGTTGTATGATCTATGGATATGTTATCACTGACTGTGGATTATTATCTTGTTGATTTAGTCATGTTCACAGCATCTGTTTGGTATATTATTCCTGATGTGGCAAACTGTTTAAAATGAACTATAAATCACAAAATGGACAATTGCTTGCACATTTAGGTCATTTAACAAAACCCATTGGTTTTTCACCTTACATAGATATGGTCTTTCCTGACACTAGTTGTCTGCTAGTGTAGGCTCCATATTCACTTGACTCCATCCATACATGACCTTCCTATTTAACTTTAAACCTTGACCTGTCTCATTTGACTTTCTAATACTAAGGACTTCCCCATCTTTCTACCTCTGTGTTTGGACCGCATCCCTGTATATTCAGTGTCTCGGCTCTAAGTTGGTGACAAAACTTGCCTTTGGTGAGTTGGATTGTAGGCCTAAATCATTCTGGTCGGTTGTCCCGATGTTTGGCATTGGCTCGAACTCCCCCTAGTCACTTGAGATGTTGTTGGATAAAACTGAAAGCTCATGTTCTACTTATGGAAACTTATAAATTCGCCCATGGAAACTAAAAAGGGCAAGAGCGATGAACAGCTAGAAATACTCCTCGAACAGTATAAGAAAGGTCCCAAAAAGGCAATGGTTCTTAAAAGCTATATCTAAACAATTGTTGACCTTATATGTATTTGAAAACATGCCCTGGATGCAAGCTGCAACTAGTTGTGCTTATCAGCACACCTGAGATCCGAAGGGTTATGTAGGCCAAAAAGGCCATGAAATGAAATTGAATGATCCTAATGAACTTGGATCAACTTGATGTATGTTGTCCGCCAATATGCACACCAGCAGCGGAAATCTTTCGAAAGCTGTCTCTTCACTACAAGTGAGAGAGGTGTGGCCTTGGGGGCAAGCAATGAGCCAGGTACTGTCACCTGAATCCCAGCTCCTCCGTTTAGGCAAACTCCTAACGAAGCCAAGGGGGGTAGTCCCTAAAAGAGAGTTTCACTAAGGCTCTTTGTGTATTTATGTGTTTTTAGGTGTTGTGATGCGGATGGGTGTTTTTTAGGAGTTTGTGAATGAGAGACAATTATAAAAGTTAAATATAAGACAAGATAACGCAATCCACGTTGCAAACACAAGATGAAAGATACACTTGGGCAGTAAACAAATCACTTCACGTAAATATAAGCAAATACTCCAATGTTTTTTTACTTAAGCAAGCAAAATATATAATAAAGGACCAGTGCCTTATGGAGTCAAAAATAAAAGTGAAAGTGAAAACTTGATACAAGTGCTTGAAATGGAAAATTCGTGAGAACGTTATGCAGCTTATCTTGGTAAATTCAAAATTTTAATTGTCTTGATTATTAGGGCTAAAACCAAGGATGTTCAAAGAGATGGTAGAACCCTACCCAAGAAAGATACTGGCAACCCTGAATGACATGTCGGAAGCACCCAGATTCGATAAGGATTGGTGTCCAATGTTTGAACCGCCCCTGAGTCTGACAGTGGGAATCCGGCGCCACCCCTCGCGGGAAGAACAGTATTTTGCCTTGGTTGAGGTTATGGGTAAAAATTTTAGTTAAATTTATCGATTGTTATTATCAAGTCTTCCACCTTTCTGAGTACTAGCCCAACCGTTTCCGGTTGGCAGAGCATACGGGTGTAGGACAAACCAAGATAAATTAATTAGGGGAGTGTGAGTAGAAAATTTTATTATTTAAAAGAACCTTGTTCAACTCTCCGACAGAGAGCGCTCTTGACTCGGTCTTATGACCACAGTTCAAGAGACTTCCTAGATTAACAATGCCTAATGCAGGGAAATGCAAGAAACTAAAATGCCCTCCGACAGAGGGTGCTCTTGACTTGGATTTGGCCAAGTTCAAGAGACTTTGGTTTATTTTAAGAAAAAGTAGTAGCAGTATATCTCAGATTTAAACAGATTTCAAGCAGTATTATTGATCACAAGATATAAATGACTACTAGCAAATAAAACTTGCGGGATAAGCAAATCTAGTGTTCTACCATACAAGTTCTAATCTACCAGGTGGGATTGATCTCCGAACAAGATCAACCACTAGAAACCACCAATCCTGGAAACCTTCCAGCTAGCTGGATGTCCACAAGAAGTTGATGGGGGGAGCGAGAAGCTACCACAAAACTATGTGGCCTTTGGGATACGATCCCAAAGTTAGCTATTCTCTGGTCAAGGATTGGAAGAGAAACAATATAATGATAAAAATTAAACTAAGCTACCCAAGAATCTCTTTCAGGTTCAAGACCCTACTCGGGAAAGCATGGGGGTAAGTAAAATATGAAATATAATCGAGATAACTTATTTGGAGCAAAATTTAAACTAAGGACATGAAGATGTAAATCTAAGCTAACACTAACCACAAGACCCAACACCCTTCCCCAAATGGGGAAGAAGAACCAAAGGTGGAGGACCCCTCCACTTGAAAACTTTTTATTAAGCAGTTACAAATGCCTTGGGTTTAAAACCTTGCAAGGTCTTTTGAGAATGGAAATACTTGAAAGATACTGAAGAAGAAGCAAGTTTCACTTGCTATTACAAAAGGATAAGTATCTCAATGGTTAAGTCATCCTCATGGATCCTTCACTTTGTTTTGCATTTACTTCTTCGTTTCAAGATATTTATCAAATGTATCTCTTCCTCAAATGATCTACACAAGTCACAAAGAATCTAAGCAAGGCACCCGTTAACTGTTAGCAAAAGACAAAAAATTACAACTAATTAAGTCTAGATTTGAAATTTTAACTCTAAAATGTGAAATGCATAAAAATTTATCATAAAATGTTAACTATGGTGAAACGGACCAGCGAACAAAAGATGCTCTAAATATGCTAGAAATGAGATCTAAGACTTAAAATTTTTGAAATATTTTTATGCAAAATATTCTATCTTAAAAGGGAAACTAAATGCAAAACTTAACAAGTGCAAATAATGAGATCTAGTATGATTTTGAAGCTATCTTTTCAATGCATGATATCTAACTAAACAACTCCTTTTCAAAACAAACCAACTCTAACCAATAACCTTGCAAACTAAGAATGAAACTATTGATCAACTTTAACAATTCGTTTTTGGTTTTCTTGTGTGTTTTTAGGGCACTTTTTTCTTGAAGTGAACAAGAGGGAGAAAGGAAGATGGAAGGGAATGGATCTAAGGGAGAAAAAGAGGGAAAAAGGGGTTGGACAAGAGACCTTGAAGGGCAAAAACGAATGGTAGGGGAGACTAGGGCAAAGGAGGATGAAAAAGCAAGACAAGGGCAAAAGGGCTACAAGTGGAACACTTGAGGTAATAGAACACCGCCTTGGAAATCCTCTGGTTAACCGGTGATACACCGACAGCGAGTGTTGAAGAGAGCACAAGGGAGCAAATCCCAAGTTATTCCCCAAGGTTGAAGGAACTTCAACCTTATGGATTTCTAAACTATGGCTTGAAGACAAGGCAATCTTGGATCAAGGCTAGAGGGGCTAGAAGTGGCTTAGCATGCAAAAATAAAAGCTTCAAAGAGCAAATGAGAAGGCTTGAAGAAGGGAAGCCTAATGTAACCAATGAACAATATTTGAATATGAGAGATGGATCTTTGAAATCAAACCCTTTATTCCACCATCTTGGTGTTGTGAGATCGACTTTAGGAGATCCTGCAATGTATGAATGTTAAATGGAAAAAATGTTCTTTGAAGAGATGGAGGAGACAACCTAGTTCCAACTCCTCTTCATAAACTTTTTAGATCTGCAAAATGTATAACTTACAAACAAGATTGATCAAATATAGTATGCCAAGTCGAATGGGACAAGAAGAGTGTTAGTATTTCCGACTACAATCCACTACTTCCAAATCACAAAACAACCCAACATCAATGGACAAATTGAACCCAAATGCCCACCCTATGGACTTGGAAAAGTCTTCTAAGCTTAAATAATTTGATCAAAACTTGGAACATGTAAGTAAAAAACATAACACAATATCACCTTGATTAGATTGAAGCACTTTCCATGAACAAGATCAACACACCATATGGACCTCCAAAGCCACTTTATTTCAATTAGCAAATGCTATAACACATATACAATTTTGGCAGAGTAAGTTTGCCTCAAATTCTCCATGAGATAACAACCCAAATGGGCCTCTCTTTATACTAAAACTAAGAACCAAAACCCTAGGTCGAATTTGGCAATGGCATAGGTTGAATTCAATCAAGAGGTGGCTTGGAGAGGTGATTAACAATCAAAGTCGAGTTATTGGTTGGTGAAAGGCACTATGTGGCAAAGCTCGACTTTAGGTAGGTGTGAAGTGAGGGCGTTAACCAATAGCCAAGCTACAACAGGGAAAAACGAGCTAGCAAATGAGACTGACGTGAGCTAGGGTGAGCAAAGCGCGAGCCATGTGGGAGGGCGAGCTTGGATGTGGTAGTTTGAAGTTAGTTTAGTGGATGGCACGTGGTAGAGGTAGGCAGAACTCGAGGGAGCCCAACCAATCACGAATCAACAATGGAATGGCGTGGATCTAATAGGGATTGGCGTGAGGAATAGGCTAGGGCGAGTGGGTGTGAGGGTAACACGTAGTGGATAGGTAGATGTAACTCGAATCCATGAAAGGAGCTGATTGCAAATCAATTAATCCACGAATTCCATCAAGGAAACACGAGCCAATAGAAATAGCGTGAGGGTTTTGAGGGAGATACGATTTTAGCTTTGTGGAGAAACACGTAGATTGGTAGGTGTAGTCACGAATTAGCAAAGGGAGCCAAGCCACGAATGATTGGTGAGTCATGAGGGCGCCCCTCTCTAATCATAATGCTAACCACCAACCCATCTATCAGCTGACACTTCATCAAATCGAAAATTGCATGTGGAGGGCGAATTTACTTGAGGAGACTCTTTGCTGGTGACTGGATGAGTGACTGGATGGGCTTGGAGTTGTTTGGAATCTTCCTAAATGCTCATTGCCATGTCATTTAGCCCTTTATTTTAATCAAATTGATTAATTTTGGAGAGATTTGGATTATCTCCAAAATAATCAATTTTATTATTTTAATTAATAATTTCTCTGTAAATGAATTTTCAGATAAAATATTAATTACGGGGCGGAATTGACATCCGAAAGTTGGGTTTAGCTGCTCCATGGGTCATGTGTGATTTTTGGCTTATGAAACGAGCCATCAAACACTGAAAACGGACCCCGGATGACTGACATATTACAGACTCAAATTTCTCTATTTAAACTATAGAGAAATTTAATTAAAATTTAAAAAATAATTAAATAATTAAAAACCCCAATTCCGATGCGTCCGGTAAAATTTTTTTTTTGAAATTTTTTCTGGGGGTCCTAGAGACCTAGGACATGACCAAAACCTATTCTAATAGTGTCTAGTAGGTTTATACATTATAGTTGGACCCTAATAACCCCCCATGGCCAAATTTCCAAAATCGGGCATTCCAGCTTTGGAGGAAGCGGGAGAAAAACCAAGAGATTATATTTCGCCTGAAGCAAAGTATAATCTGACGGTGAAAAAACTCCCTGGAATACCTTAGTTGTTTAATCCAGTCATGGGAGACCGAGCCACTCAGACCCTACTAGCACACTGATACAAACCCCCATGGGGCCATGGTCATGTCGACTCAAAAACAAAACTGGCTAGCCAAAACTGGCTAGACCCAAATACAATGAAACCCAGATACTCTGGAAGTGAACACTGATGTGTTCCAACACTGGAGGCTCAATAAGGTTTCAACTATTGTGCAAATCAGTTGATAACAATGTAGACATGATGCCTAAGTTGAATAAGCACTCTCTAAACAACTTATCCATTTGTAAGGCACAGCCATTCCCCGTGTTATTTTGTCCAGCACAGAGTTTGTAGCTTCCCCCCTTCTCCCAATCCAAAGTATTTTTGAGTTAAGTTAGACAAGTCAACCCCTTGGCCCAACCTTGTTCCTAGCCTTCATCCTTCACTAGCAGTTGGACCATATCCAATGGGTGAGTTTGTCATTTGAACTATTGTGCAAGTAATTTTATATAACAAAGGAATATGCTAACTTGATTAATGCCGCTGAATGGCTGTTATACTTTGAGCTTGGTTGTGAGAATGATTAAAGAAACATGTCTTAGTCTACTGATGTGATTTATCCTTAGTTGTATATTATTGGGATCCGTGATGATGTGGGCCATATACATATACCTATTGATGATGATTGATGGTCCCACATGCTTGATGATGATATCATATGATGGACATATGATGCAGATGATGATTGATGCAGTTCAGCAGTTTTATTTATTACTTTAGATCACCAGATTATACACTGTCCATATATGGTGGACCCTACAGCTGGCCCATTAGGGCAACCCATGGTGTATGAGTACACATTCCTAGTGGATTTGGGTATTCTGGATCCAATGAGACACTTATCTTTCAGTTCCGGGCACTTCTGACAGTGATGGATGCAGTTTTACACTTGTTGACCAGATTTGGGGCTGATTTCCCAGCCTGAGCAGCAAGGGCCATGAGAGGCTAGTTCACCTAGGGAACTGTATGAGGAGGGGGTGGTCCAGCCACTTGTTTTTACCATTTACCCCCCCTTCTGGAGAGCCTGGTGGGCTCAGTTGGACAGCGCAGATGCCCTAGGAGGCAGTTTTGGCACTTTCACAGTTACCGAGGCAGTTAAAAAATGGGATAAAGTGGTCACTGAGGAGTTCGATTTGGGCAATTGAGGCAAGGTTTTGGCATTTGGTTTTCACAGAGGTCTTCCAGGGTGATCCCACTATCTTCCAGCCAGTTTTCACCATGTGGGTAGGCCCACAGCGATCACAGGAGGTCTTTTACTGCTAGTCTGTCACAGATTTTGAGGACAGATTTGATTATTTATATTATCTTGGACATATTTTATTATTTTATTGTGCCTTGGGGATGAGCTAGTAAGGATTGATGCCTCCTAGCCCCACCATGTGCTTATTATGTCATGTCCTAGTCATCATGAGGTGGATTTTTGGTACTTTTACCAGTGTTACACGGGTACGCGTTTCCGGACCCCGAAAACGAGTTTCCTCGCTCCCATGCGTTTCAGAAACTAGGAAACGAGTTTGGGTATGTTTCCACCGCATACCCAAATCCGGAAACGGCGGGAAACGCACATAGGGGTCGTTTCCTCAAAAGGTGGAAACGTTGGCGAGTTTGTGGCCCAAAAATAACCATGTGGCGGCTCGGATTTCCTTGTTTTCCCTCTGATTTCGGTTTCCCTCGGATTTTCTTCACCCGTCGTCTTCCACACGGCCCATTCGCAAGGGTTTCTGAGTACAACTTCGTCGTTTCACTGATTTTCGGGTCGGGTTTTCACTTTGCAGAGGTCGCGTTCATTTTCGGGTCGGGTTTGCACTTTGCAGAGGCCGCGTTTACTAGTTTTCGGGTCAGGTTTGCACATTGCAGAGGCTGCGTTTACTAGTATTTAGTTACTAGTTACTACTAATCAGTAATCTTTAAAGTTTAAACTCTTAAATTATAATTTTAAATTTTGTAGTATTCTGGGTGGGGTCCCCTATAATTTAAAAATTTTCCTATGTTGAAGACCTCGACGTACCCTTCGGCGTTTCCTAAAATTTGGGGGGTACTTCTACATATGTCGTTTCTGCGTTTCCCCGCTCCCGCGTCCCCACGTCCCAGAAACTTGGTGGAACATTGACTTTTACCCCCTCTAGTGGATGACGTCACCCTCCATGACTATTTTAGACTATGACGTCATCATTATATTGGGTGATCCATGTGTTATGTTATTATGTTTCATCTTAGCCATTGATTGTATATTGAGATCTTTTAATCTCAACCACTCATTTGATGTAGTATTGTAGAGTGGTATAGGGTTTTGGTCTTTATTATCCTATATAAGGAGGAGACCCCCTATTGTATAGCTCACCTTTGGAGCTCTGGAATATTGGAATAGAACACTTCTTTGTGGAGCATATCTCTCTTGTCTTGTAGATTCTCTTGCCTATTGAGTATACAGTATCTATTCTATGTATCATTGTGGATTTTGGTGCTTCTACTAGTCTTCTTGCAGGAAAGTCGAATTGATGGAGAGGAGGGCGATTTCTTGAGGGTTATTGTTGGAGGGATCCACATATTCTCTCTTGGGTTGATCTTGTGACAGGGAGTATCATTATTGTATCTTCGTGACATAGTTGATGCTTTCTATTACATCTTTCTATCATTTTCATAATCATCTTACTTGACTTGTTTCTTTGATCTTGTCTTGTAGGAGGAGGACGATTTGGCTATCTTGGAGGAGGACGTTTTGGTTGGAGCTCTTGGATCTCACTCTTGAATATACACATAGGAGAATGCTATCAATTTGCAAGGTGGCCACAAGCAATTGAGGTAAGATCCACAAGGTATGTGCCTCTTTCATCCATTCTATCTTCATTGGTCACAAACTCTAATTAATTAAAACCCCAATTTTGGTTTTTCTTAGATCTACTTAGATCTAGCCTTGCTTTTGAAAAGATCTTAAGAACCCACCTCCATAGCATCCACCCCTAGTTGGATCTATAGTTTGGTGGTGATTGGGTTAAAATTGACACACTTTTCAAGGCAATATAGCCCTCTTGAACCAAATCGCACTTCCTTGGAGAGGCTTGTTGGGTTAGATCTAGCATATGGGTAGGTGAGATCCCGCTTGATTTGTAATCTACACACTTGATAACCTATGCCCAGACTTTTACTTTGGTGATTTCTACCTTGTGGGCATCATTCCACATTTTAAGGGATAAAAACCCCCTTTTGAACTACTTGGCATCTTAAAACTCAGATCTAGTAAGATCTAACCCTTGGATTGACTTGATTTTCTAGATCCGCATAGATCGGTGCATAAGCTACTTGGATCTATAGTTTGGTGGCCATTGGACTTGATTTGGTCCACTTAACCCACCTTTTAGCCCTCCTTGAGCATAGCCGCACTCCCTTGGGTGAGTGAGTTTGCCCACTTTGAGGAAGTGGGTGGTTGAGATTTTTGTGGATTTGGAACGGCCATACCTCGAAACCTAGGTCTAGAGTATCATTTATTGACGATCTGCCTTGGGGGTAGCATTCCTTGTTTCAAGGGATTGTGGTCCACTAAGGGTCATTGCATGAAAACCTAGATCTAGCAAGATCCAGCCATTCTATCTCAGTTAGCCCACTTGACTTGGCTCCTAGGTGTCCCGATCTACACTTTGACATACCTTTTTACTCCATTAGCCCATCCAACAAGGCACTAGTCCTCCTCAAAGCAAGTCGCACTCCTTGGGAATTGTGTCAAACCCTAGATCCGGTACATGGGTACTCCTAAAGTCAACTTAGATCCATAGATCTATTCATTACATAACCTCTGATACCAATTGTATCCCTTAACTTCACCTTGTGGGTCCACCTCAAGCCATTTCACATATCCCAAGAAAGTAGGATCCACTTGTGTAGCATATGGTAATGTACCTTATCATTATACCTAATTATGTGGCCTAAATCATACATTGTTTGAAACACTAACAATCTCCCAAAAAACCTGTTATCACACAACTTGTAGTTGCCCCTAGTGGTATCCCATCCGGGACGGTAGAGGAGGCAGGCAAGTAAAGAGGTGACCCAAGAGATGCCACGGTTCCCAATGCAAGGTGGGAGTCACGTCAACCGAGGCACTCTTCGCTTTAGGTCAGGGTGTAACAAGACCTAGGGGGAGACCCTATAACCAATCACAGTTAATTGGACCCAAACAAAGGTTTCTAAGGGTAAGTAAATGAAGAGTTACGGAAACCAATGCAAGGCCAAGTGGACCTAGAAGTTGAGGTATGGTTGAAGGTGGTGTGAGAAATTGTTAGTATTTCAACCTACGTATGGTTTAGGCCACATGATTGGGGATGATGACAACATGTAGTACCATATGTTTATACAAGTGGGTCCTATTTTCTTGGGATGTGTGAAATGGCTTTAAGTGGGCCCACAAGGTGAAGCTAGGGATGAAATTGGTACTAGATGTTATGTTATGATTAGATCTATGGATCTAAGTTGATTTTAGGAGTACCCATGTACTAGATCTAGGGTTTGACACAATTCCCAAGGAGTGCGACTTGCTTTGAGGAGGACTAGTGCCTTGTTAAATGGGCTAATGGGGTCAAAAAGATATGTCAAAGTATAGATCGGGACACCTAGGAGCCAAGTCAAGTGGACTAAATGAGATTTAATGGTTGGATCTTGCTAGATCTAGGTTTTCATGAAATGACCCTAAGTGGACCACAATCCCTTGAAACAAGGAATGCTACCCTCAAGGCAGATCGTCACAAATTGATACTCTAGACCTAGGTTTCAAGGTATGGCCGTTCCAAATCCCTAAAAATCTCAACTACCCACTTCCTCAAAGTGGGAAAACTCACCTACCCAAGGGAGTGCGACTTTGCTCAAGGAGGGCTAAAAGAGGGGTTTGGTGGACCAAATCAAGTCCAATGGCCACCAAACTATAGATCCAAGTGGCTTATGCCCCGATCTATGTGGATCCCAAAAACCAAGTCAATCCAAGGGTTAGATCTTAGTAGATCTGAGTTTTGAGGTGCAAAGAAATTCAAAAGGGGGTTTTAACCCCTTAAAACATGGAATGATGTCCACAAGGTAGATTTCACCAAAGTAAGAATCTGGGGGTAGGTTATCAAGTGTCTAGATTTCAAATCAAGTGGGATCTCACCTACCCATGTGCTAGATCTAACCAAACAAGCCTCTCACTAGGAAGTGCGATTTGGGTTCAAGAGGGCTTTTTGCCTTGAAAAGTGTGTCAATTCTAAGCCAATCACCACCAAACTATAGATCCAACTAGGGGTGGATGCTATAGAGGTGGGTTTTTAAAATCTTCTCAAAAGCAAGGCTAGATCTAAGTAGATCTAAGAAAAACCAAAAAAACAAGGGTTTTAATCAATTAGGGTTTTTGTGATCTAGAAATTATGGATGATTCAAGGAAGAAGAAGATCATACCTCTTGGATCATACCTGGATGAAGAGATGAATGCTAGTTGAGACGAGGATTACTTTGCCAAAGATCAAATGGAGAATTCTTGAAGTCCTCTTGCCAAATCTATTTTCCCAAGCCACATGTGATTCCCTCTAACCTGTCAAAACCAAGGAGCAAACCATCAATCAGTTTAACATGTTGAAGGTAGATACAAGTAAGAGAGAGAGAGAAACATAGAATAGTTGACACAAAGGCAAAACTACTCCCTATCAAACCAAAACGACTTCTTCCAAGCTTGAAGGGCAAGCCTCCCCACCAATTCGCACTTGTCCAAAATCGTCCTCTTAACCTGTAAATAAGATATGGCAAATATGCAAGATAGCTACAATAGATCCTCCAGTGCAATGGACAAAAGCATTTACAATCGAAACAACCAACATCCACTCCAATCCAAGCATGTACTCCAAAAGATAGAAATTTTATTCCAAGAGCCAAGAGCCAAAAATCTCTAGATGAATTTTACAATGAGAGGCTCCCTCCTTAAATAGGATGGGGAGAGAGTACAATCCTAACCACTTTTAACATGAGTGGCTAAGATTAAAAGATCATAAGATCTAATCAACGGCTAACAATAAATCATAACAATATATCACATGGATCACCCAACATAATGATAGTGCCCCCACTAAATGGTACAAAAAGGGGGTGACGTCATCCACTAGAGAAGTATAGGTGCCAAAATCCACCTCATGATGACTAGGACATGACAACACAAGCACATGGTGGGGCTAGGAGGCATCAATCCTTACTAGCTCATCCCCAAGGCACAGTAAAATAATAAAATCTGTCCAAGATAATATAAATGACCAAAACTGTCCTCCGAATCCATGACAGTCAAGCAGTAAATGACCTCCTGTGATCAATGTGGGCATACCCACATGGTGAAAAATGACTGGAAGATAGTGATGCCACACTGGAAGACCTCTGTGAAGACCAAATGCCAAAACCTTGCCTTAATTGCCCAAATCGATTTCCTCAGTGACCACTTTATCCCTTTTTTAACTGCCTCGGTAACTGTGAAAGTGCCAAAACTGCCTCCTAGGGCACCTGCGCTGTCCATCTGAGCCCACCAGGCTCTCCAGAAGGGGGGGTAAATGGTAAAAACAAGTGGCTGGACCACCCCCTCCATCATCATCGCCCTAGGTGAACTGTCCAATCATGGCCCCTGCTGCTCAGGCTGGGAAATCAGCCCCAAATCTGGTCAACAAGTGTAAAACTGCATCAATCACTGTCAGAAGTGCCCGAAACTGAAAGATAAGTGTCTCATTGGATCCAGAAGACCCAAATCGACTAGAAATGTGTACTCATACACCATGGGTTGCCCTAATGGGCCAACTGTAGGGTCCACCATATATGGACAATGTATAATCTGCTGATCTGAAGTAGTAATAAAACCTGCTGAACTAGATCAATCATCATCTGCATCATATGTCCATCATATGATATCATCATCAAGCATGTGGGACCATCAATCATCATCAATAGGCATCTATACATGGCCCACATCATCACAGATCCCCATAATATATAACCAAGGATAAATCACATCAGTAGACTAAGACATGCTTCTCTAATCATTTTCACAGCTAAGCTCAAAGTATAAATTCCATTCAATGGCATTAATCAAGTTAGCACATTCCTTGGTTATAAATAAAAATTACTTGCACAATAGTTGAAATGACAAACTCACCCATTGGACATGGTCAAACTGCTAGTGAAGGATGAAGGCTAGGAACAAGGTTGGGCCAAGGGGTTGACTTGTCTAACTTAACTCAAAAATACTTTGGACTGGGAGAAGGGGGAAAGCTACAAACTCTGTGCTGGACAAAATAACACGGAGAATGGCTGTGCCTCACAAATGGATAAGTTGTTCAGAGAGTGCTTATTCAACTTAGGCATCATGTCTACATCAAGTTGATCCAGGTTCATTAGGATCATTCAATTTTATTCCATGGCCTTTTTGGCCTACATAACCCTTCGGATTTCAGATGTGCTGAGAAGCACAACTAGTTGCAGCTTGCATCCAGGGCATGTTTTTCAAATATTTATAAGGTCAGCAATTGTTTAGATATAGCTTTTAAGAACCATTGCTTTTTGGACCTTTCTTATACTCTTCGAGGAGTATTTTTAGCTGTTCATCGCTCTTGCCCTTTTTTGTTTTGTTTCCATGGGCGAATTTATAAGTTTCCATAGGTAGAACATGAGCTTTCAGTTTTAGCCAACAACATCTCAAGTGACTAGGGGGAGTTCGAGCCAATGCCAAACATCGGGACAACTGACCAGAATGATTTAGGCCTACAATCCAACTCACCAAAGGCAAGTTTTGTCACCAACTTAGAGCCGAGACACTGAATATACAGGGATGCGGTCCAAACACAGAGGTAGAAAAATGGGGAAGTCCTCGGTATCAGAAAGTCAAATGAGACAGGTCAAGGTTTAATGTCAAATAGGAAGGTCATGTATGGGTGGAGTCAAGTGAATATGGAGCCTACACTAGCAGACAACTGGTGTCGGGAAAGACCATATCTATGTAAGGTGAAAAACCAGTGAGTTTTGTTAAATGACCTAAATGTGCAAGCAATTGTCCATTTTATAGTTCATTTAAAACAGTTTGCCACATCAGGAATAATATACCAAGCACATGCTGTGATCATGACTAAATCAACAAGATAATAATCCACAGTCAGTGATATCATATCCATAGATCATACAATATCATCATAATAATAATCATCATGCATCATCTGAAACACTGCTGCAATACATCTCTAAGCACTGAACTGAAACTGTATGGGATAAAGGGTCACATCAATCATCAAATCTGAACTCTCAAGGCTCAGCCTTGACACAAGGTCATACATAAATATGAATAATATACTGCTCATCATGAGTGATCCAAAATATATGGCCATGCTCTGGAATGATGGAAGCTCTAGAATGTGCAGATATTTGCTGAACAAGAATAGTAGCCCTGCTACTATGGTGTGATAACATCTGGCTCCAGCTGGGACAAGTGCTCTAAGGGAGAGAGCGCTTGAGAACCTCAGAATCTCTGGTCTCGAACTGCTCTGCATCAATCTTCAATCCAGCACTGCACCATCCTTTCTTTCAACTTTTATTTTGCACCTGTTCCTGCTCTCACAAACACTAAAATACGTCATGGAGCATGTATGGGAAAAATATAAAATAAAACTGAAACTGAAATCTAATATAAAGCAGAAACTGAAATGCACCAAAGAAAAACATAAACTAACATGGCATATATTATTTATTCATCATGCGTTATTTTTATTACTGTGCAGGAGGAAAAGATAACTTTTTCAAGCAGGCAATCTCAACTTGCACAGGCAGCCAAAAATAGAAATGACAACTAAAAATTCTTAAATGCATGCAGGAGAAAAGACAAGCTTAGGAAGGAGCAAGGCTCAACTCAATAAAGAAGAAAAACAAGCAAACACTCCAAGCAGAAAAGAAAAAGGGACAATACTCAGCACACAGAAAAAGAAAAATCACACAAATCCTACTGCTCAAGTGAGCTTATTCAGAAGCTACCTACTCTAAACAGGCAAGGCAAGGCATAGTATGGAGGGTCAGGGATGATAATCCCTTAGCTCCCTTTGGTTGATAGGGAGTAAGATACGTTGGCCAGTCCCAGTGGTGAGAAAACACATCTCACCCATGCAGCGCTCAACAGTGAGCGGTCCAACCCAAAAGTCACCTGATCCCCTGGATCGTATATAAAATAAATCATTAGGCATTACAACCTTATCACCAATTTCGAACCTTCGGTGATTTACAGATTGAGGGATGGCTTCAATAACATGTTCAGGAAAAGGTTGGATATCGGAATTGCATGGAGGTTGAGGTGTAACTATGCTTGAATTCCTATTAGGAGGAATTGCATCAAATCTGGGAGATCCATCGTCTAAAGGTACAGCTACCCTACCAATCAAAACTTCTCTTACTATTCTCCTAGGAGGACTTTCTACTTGTGGGTGAATGATGTACTTTGGAGTTTCCCCTACAGTCCAAAAGTCTCTATCAACATCCTCATCCACTTCAGTATGGGCTATGGGCGGCGGGTTTTGATTTTCAATACTTTTGCTACTACCCTCTCCAGATGGGATAGGAAGGGTCATGTTTTCTAAAACTGCCAGGTGGTCCGTAGGAATGGACACATGACTAGGAACCGTGCTAGGCATACTTTGAGCTCCCATACCCAAAGATGTTGGTGAAGAATAAAGTGCATCTGTGGAGTCTATATTCTCTTCACCAGTAGGTAATTCTCTAGGCAAAAGGAAACTAGGGTAAGGTGGAAGCAAACGTGGCTCAGCGGGTTCTTCCTGAAAAATGGCTAAATTATTCAAATAAGAATCCTCCCCAGGGGCATCATGGATCAAGGCATGTTCTTGCCAACTCATAGAGTTGTCATTCACTTGCCTCAAAACCCCATCCTCCAAGGACAAATGGGACAAATGATCAGGGACATCAGAGAAGTGATAACTAACTGGTTCTTCATCATTCCCCTCAGATGAGGGAAGGTGTGTTCCTTCATTGTTATTTTCCCAAGGAGTAATGTGAGGTAAGCCTTGTCTTCCTCTTTCCGTGTTAAGGTCAACTAAGAAAATCCACTCGTGTACTGTCCTAGGTATATACTCACCCCTTCTAATTTGATCAAAGTTATCCTCCGAAGTGTTTAGCTGAAAAGTGGGCTCGGGTGGTTCAATGTGTGGCCCTACACTACTAGGCTGGTTCAAAGTTCTAGGTTCTTCCGACACTTCACCCCGAATGGACTCAAGGTTAACAGCAATAGTTCTTTCCCTTTTTGGATGAGGGTCATCATCATGGCTACCCATGACCATGAAGATACCTTCAGGCAATAACTCACCTTCACCGAAAGTGTTCCTCACACCATCTTCATAATTCTCCAGATGTCCATCGTAAAATGGCTCCCGATACACCTGTTATCACATATATAGTAGCCGGGCTACTATACATTATTTTTCAGATTCTAGAGCACATTTCAGCCAGTTCCTTTACTTTGAGATGATGAGATGAGCATCTATATTGGATCACTATCAGATTGTGGACAGCAGTTGTATTCCCCATGCCATGACTGAGTTTCAGGACACTCAGAGAGATGACCGATGTAGCCATTATACCATTGGTACAGAGCAGACAGTAGTGCCCAGAGTTACAGCAGCAGTCTCAGAGGACAGATGATGGTACAGGTTGATGAGCTTTCAGGTATATGACTCAGCAGGTATATCGTGGTGTTATGGTTAGATTGCTTTTATACTTATTCTTATAGCATGTCTTAGCACTTAGTGTCATGATCTGACGATCATATAGATATATGGACCTGGTTGATCTATTATATATATTATATTGTCCCTACTCAGACTTAGAAGTTCACTACTCATACTCATTGGTACATACCCTCCTTAGGGAGAATAGAGGTGATCATTACACCATACTTTGGCTTGCTAGTGTTGGCTCCATCATTTCATTGTCTTCATCCATCCATGGCCTACCTTTTAGATTATCACCCTGACTTACTACTTGACTAGTGGCATGGAGGACTTTTCCCCACTGTAGCCTCTGTATTGGATGAGCTTCCCTGTTTATTGTGTCTCGGCTCTGAGTTGGTGACAAAACTTACCTATGGTGAGTTGGAGTTCCTTGTGAATTCCCCCTAGTCACTAAAGTTGTGTTGGCTAAACCTGAAACTTTTAGTGCTGCCATGAATACAAAAATCTGGAAAAATGAAATGCTATATCTTGTATGAAAAGCCCATTCATGCAATATGTTTCTAAACACACATGAATGAGAGGCATGCCAAATGAACATGGCAATGAAAATAAAATGTTATATCTTTTGGAAAATAAATACCTAGGTAAACAAGCTGTCTTTGACACACCTAGAAGTGCTCAGGTAAACAAGTGCCTTAAAAACACACCTGCAGCAGAAAGCCTAAAAAAAAAATGTAAATCTATGCAATGTGTTTATAAACACACATAGATCAAGGCTATGGAAACTTCAGGCCCAAAAGCAATGGAACTTAAATGCTATATCTAAACAATTGCTGGCCTTATTTGTATTATGGATTGTGCGCATCTGTGAAGGTGAATAAACCCTCTTTAAACAACTCATCCATTTGTGAGACACCGCCATTCCCTGTGTTATTGCTCATTCAGTATATACTATGGTGTATTCCCTTTCCCTTGCCAAAGTGTCACAAAGTCAAGACAGTTAAGTCATCCCTTAGCCTAGCCAGTTAATTTAAGCCTTCACCCTTCACTAGCAAATTGATCACAACTATGAAATGAGTATGATCCTGAAAGTCTAGTCTGAGTAATAATAATAATTAACGACACTATATATTTGGATTTAGATCGCCAGTCATGATTACTCTGTGTTATAATTGTTATTTGAATAAGTTGTAGAGCATATATTAACCTTGACACTTTGCAGCAGCTATTGATGATGATCTAAGTTATATTTGGTCTTGGTTAGACCTAGTTTGACCATGGAGGACCATGGGACATGAGATGTTGGACCTTATGATGATATGGATAGATGATATATGGTCTATGTATACATACATGATGACTCTATGCAGCAGCTACAGGGTTATGATGATGATTCTGGGGTTACAGCAGTGTTTGTATATGTACAGCGCATTATTATTGGCCTTGATCCGGTATATTGGATATTTATTTTGATCATGCAGAGATTCATATGGTGTATGAGTACACATCTTGGATGGATTTGGACCTTCTGAGTCCAATGGGACAGTTTGTTTTCAGTTCCGGGCACTTACAGTGATGATTTAGCCTCAGTAGGCTGTCCTAGTGCAGTTTTGGTCTGTCGGAGGCCCTGTCGGAGCAGATGTGATTTTTATCCGGTTGACCTAGGGCGCTGATGATGGAGGGGGTGGTCCAGCCACTTGTTTTTACCATATTACCCCCCTCCCGGACACATTGGTGCCCTCACCTTGACAGCGCCAGCACTCCAGGAGGCTGTTTGGGGCAGTTTCACGCTTCCCGAGGCATTTCAGGATTGGTAGAAATGGCTATTGAGGAAATCGATTTGGGCTACTGAGGCAAAGTTATGGCATGGGATGATCAGTGATGATAGATCGGGACTTTCCACACCTTCTCCAGCAGTTTCAGCTTCATCGAGGCCCGCATCCATCACTTATGGCACTTTCTATGGATTTTTGAGATCTTTTGAGGACCACGACTGCACTATGGAGGCACGATTTGGTATTTTCATGATTATTTATTGGTTATTGTGCTATGGGGATTGACCAAGGAGGGATAAAATTACCCCTTGGATCCACCATAAGCCTCTTATGATATTTTGTCATCATGACTTGGTGGGATTCCCCTCTTATAGGGCGATTTTGTCCACTTATATTATATTTTATTAGTGATCCATGTATTTCATTGTTGAGCTCATCTCAACCATTGATTAGACATTTGTACCTTTTAATCTTAGCCACTCATTCAAAAAGTGGTTAGGATTTTGGTGTCTCTCCTTCCTATTTAAAGGAGAGAGCCTCTCATTGTAAAAGCACCTTTGGAGCTCTGGAATATTGGAATAGAAGATTTTTTGTGGAGCACATCTCTCTTGCATTGTGGATTCTCTTGCATATTGAATATACAGTATCTCTTCTATGTATCATTGTGGATTTTGGTGCTTTTGCTAATCTTTTGACAGGAAAGTCGAATTGGAGAGAGGAGGGCAACTTCATGAGGGTTATTGTTGGAGGGATCCACATATTCTCTCTTGGGTTGATCTTGTGACAGGGAGTATCATTATTGTATCTTCGTGACATAGTTGATGCTTTCTATTACATCTTTCTACCATTTTCATAATCATCTTGCTTGACTTGTTTCTTTGATCTTGTCTTGTAGGAGGAGGACGATTTGGCTATCTTGGAGAAGGACGTTTTGGTTGGAGCACTTGGATCTCACTCTTGAATATACACATAGGAGAATGCTATCAACTTGCAAGGTGGCCACAAACAATTGAGGTAAGATCTACAAGGTATGTGACTCTTTCATCCATTCCATCTTCATTGGTCATAAAACCCTAATCAAATTAAAACCCTTCTTTTTGGTATTTCCTAGATCTACTTAGATCTAGCCTTGCATTTGAAGAAAAATTGAAAACCCACCTCTATAGCATCCACCCCTAGTTGGATCTATATTTTGGTGGTGATTGGCTAAAAATTGACACACTTTTCAATGCAAAAAGCCCTCTTGAACCTAAATCGATTTTCCTAAGAGAAGCTTGTTGGGTTAGATCTAGCACATGGGTAGGTGATATCCCACTTGATTTGAAATCTAGACACTTGATAACCTATACCCACATCTTTACTTTGGTGAAAACTACCTTGTGGACATCTCTCCATGTTTTAAGGGGTTAAAACCCTCTTTTTGATCTTCTTGGCATCTTAAAACTTAGATCTACTAAGATCTAGCCCTTGGATTCACTTGAAACTTTGAACATGCATAGATCGGGGTACTAGCATCCCGGATCTACAATTTGGTGGCCATTGGACTTGATTTGGTCCACCAAAACCCACTTTTGGGCCTTCCTTGAGCAAATCGCACCCCCTTGAAAATTTGAGTTGGTCCACTTTTAGGAGGTGGGTGTTTGAGTTTTTCGTGGATTTGGAATGCCCATGCCTTGAAACCTAGGTCTACACTGTCCTTTTGTCAAGATCCGCCTTGGGGATTGCATTCCTTGTTTCAAGGGATTGTGGTCCACTTAGGGTAATCACTTAAAAACCTAGATCTAGTAAGATCCAACCATTGGATCTCATTCAATCCACTTGACTTGGCTTCTAGGTATCCCGATCTACATTTTGACATACTTATTGACCCCATTAGCCCACTTAATAAGGCACTAGTCCATCACCAAGCAAGTCGCACTCCTTGGGATTCGTGTCAAATCCTAGATCTAGTACATGGGTATCCTTATAACCAACTTAAACTCATAGATCTAGCCTATATCTAACCTATAGTACCTACCTCACACCTAACTTCACCTTGTGGGCCTACCTAGAATCACTTCACACTTCCCAAGAAAACTAGACCCACTTGTGTAAACACATGGTACTATACCTTGTCATCATACCCCATCATGTGGCCTAAACCATACACAGGTTGAAACATTAACAATCTCTTACACCTCCCTCAACCATACCTTAATCCTTAGGTCCACTTAGCCTTACATTGGTTTCCATAACTCATTGCTTACCTACCCTAAGAAACCTTTGTTTGGGTCCAATCAACTGTGATTGGGGTATAGGGTCTCCCCCTTGGTCTAGTTACACCTTGACCTAAAGCGAAGAGTGCCTCGGTTGATGTGACTCCCACCTGCATTGGGAACCGTGGCATCTCTTGGGTCACCTCTTTAGTTTCCTAGCTCCTCTACCGTCCCGGATGGGATACCTCTAGGGGCAACTACAAGTTGTGTGATAACAACACCCTAACCAAAGACCCATCAGAGTTGGGGATAGTAGCATATGATAAATCCATCTGAAGATGTCCCCCTAGCCCAACGGACCACTTCCTAAAAAGGAGCATACCATAAACTGGAGGGAGATCTATAACTACTATATCCATTAGCATGGATATGTCGGGGCATGAAAATAGGTCAGCTCTCAAGTTTTTAATCAAACCAAAGACTTTAACTGGTTTGGAGTCAATCCCACAAACGTTCCCATAAGGCCTAGTTATTTTTAATCCCATGGCTTCCATGACTTGCAAAGGCATCACATTCATGGAAGCACCAGAATCCAACATACAATTATGAAGAAGGATATCACCAATGCGAAGTGTAAGATAAAATGGTTGGTGACCCCCATTCTTCCTCTCATATAGGGCAGTTTGGATGTTAATGGGAGGGTCATCCTCTTCATCAACCACATCACAAGGTGCTGGGTTTTGAGAAGATGAACCCTCACCATTACTTGTGGCAGTCTCAGGGATACTCTCGAAAAACTCCACCACTTGCTCCTTTATTGATGGGATTTTCATTAACTCAGTGAGTGGAATGTTATGCATAACTTTGTCTAACTCTCTTTCGATGTTGATATCAAAGTCATACTCAGGCAAAGGGAATGGTTCACTCACTGGACTAGGCATCTCATTGCTTCTCTTTTCACTAAAAGGTATAGGCTTTTGGCCATCCTTTCTTCATTGATAGGTTTTATGGGGAACTTGACCACTACTAACTTGCTCAGTAGCATAGATGGGACCACTAGGGTTGGTTTCTTCTATGGTGTCTTCTTCATGATCAATCAAAATCCTTCCAAAGTCCTTATCAATTTTTAAATTATCAACCCAATTAATGTTCTTTGGAGAATCTGGAATATCATCACCATGGATGGCATACTCAGGATCTTCCAACTTTTGCTCTTCAGACCAGTTTATGATAGGAGGTTCTTGGCTCACAGGGTTTCTTCTATCACCTTCATTAGGCTTCTTTTGTTGATTCCAATAAGGTTTAGGGACGTAGGGCTGCCTATATCTATCCCCCTCTCTGTTCTTGGCTAGGTCCCTAGTTAAGAGGGTTAAGTTTTTCATCATTTCATGCATGCTCTCCATCATTTCATTGGGATCTTTGCTAGGTTCCTTATTCTTCTTAAACTTAGGCTCAGATCTGGAGGAGGAAGGTCCACTGATTAGGTCAAAGAAATTTTGTTTTCCCATGGAGGCAGCGTTTGCCTCAGCTTTCTTAGCATTATCTTGGGCTATCTTCAAACTACTAGGGTCTTTGTCTTTTAGATGGTAACCCAAGTAACCTTCATATGCATTGAGGTAATGGATCAGGATGGCTTGATCAAGGGGCCTTATGTTACTTGGGATGTTGGCAACAGTCTTATCAAAGCGTTGGTTAAACTCATGGACAGACTCATTCTCCTTCTTTTTGATGTCAAAAAGTTGGTGTAAAAGGAAACTCCCATCTAACTTGACTGACCACTCTTGCTTGAGTTTATCGGTGAATACATCATATCCATTGATTGATGATGCAGGCAAGCAATCAAACCATTTGCGAGCATCACCCTCCAGGGATGCAAAGAGACCCCTTATAAACACATCTTCTTCCTCAGCCCCATAAGCCTCCATATGAGCCCAAACATTGTCTATGTGGTCCTCAATAGAGGTGGCACAGTTGCCATTAAATTTTGGGATCTTTTCAAAGTACTTGTCTGGCATACTATGGGGCGCACCCAGGATCTGAGAGAAATCTAAGGGTGAGGCCCTAGCCTTGTGTCCAAAAGCACGAGCAACAGGAGGATTGTTTTGGTTGTTGTTCCCAGAGTTAGACTGACTTTGCCCAGCCATTGGATTGACTAGATCTGAAATAGGGTTATGATTAGGAGATGAAGGAGGAACCAAATTGAACAAAGGGGATCCCAAGACACGGTTTGGAGAGTCTGAGTTAAAAAGTTTCCAAAAGAAGTCAGATGATTGGGATTTAGGATCTCTTTTGTGATAGGTGAGTGGGGTTCCTTCTAATTGATTTGAATTTGATTTACTTCGAGCGTTGTGAGGATGATTATGAGCTCGCTCCTCAGCGGAGTCACAATTAGGAGTCGCCAGGTAGATTTTTTTAAACTCTTCTACCAAGATGTATGTCGTTTATAGTGCAGGGAGAGAGTGAGACAAAACAGGTATGTTGAACCAAGGTAGGCCTCTACCTCCCCAGCAACGACGCCAAAGATGTTATCACACAACTTGTAGTTGCCCCTAGTGGTATCCCATCCGAGACGGTAGAGGAGGCAGGCAACTAAAGAGGTGACCCAAGAGATGCCACGGTTCCCAATGCAAGGCGGGAGTCACGTCAACCGAGGCACTCTTCGCTTTAGGTCAGGGTGTAACAAGACGTAGGGGGAGACCCTATAACCAATCACAGTTAATTGGACCCAAACAAAGGTTTCTAAGGGTAAGTAAATGAAGAGTTACGGAAACCAATGCAAGGCCAAGTGGACCTAGAAGTTGAGGTATGGTTGAAGGTGGTGTGAGAAATTGTTAGTATTTCAACCTACGTATGGTTTAGGCCACATGATTGGGGATGATGACAAGATGTAGTACCATATGTTTACACAAGTGGGTCCTATTTTCTTGGGATGTGTGAAATGGCTTTAAGTGGGCCCACAAGGTGAAGCTAGGGATGAAATTGGTACTAGATGTTATGTTATGATTAGATCTATGGATCTAAGTTGATTTTAGGAGTACCCATGTACTAGATCTAGGGTTTGACACAATTCCCAAGGAGTGCGACTTGCTTTGAGGAGGACTGGTGCCTTGTTAAATGGGCTAATGGGGTCAAAAAGATATGTCAAAGTATAGATTGGGACACCTAGGAGCCAAGTCAAATGGACTAAATGAGATTTAATGGTTGGATCTTGCTAGATCTAGGTTTTCATGAAATGACCCTAAGTGGACCACAATCCCTTGAAACAAGGAATGTTACCCCCAAGGCAGATCATCACAAAATGATACTCTAGACCTAGGTTTCAAGGTATGGCCGTTCCAAATCCCTAAAAATCTCAACTACCCACTTCCTCAAAGTGGGAAAACTCACCTACCCAAGGGAGTGCGACTTTGCTCAAGGAGGGCTAAAAGAGGGGTTTGGTGGACCAAATCAAGTCCAATGGCCACCAAACTATAGATCCAAGTGGCTTATGCCCCGATCTATGTGGATCCCAAAAACCAAGTCAATCCAAGGGTTAGATCTTAGTAGATCTGAGTTTTGAGGTGCAAAGAAATTCAAAAGGGGGTTTTAACCCCTTAAAACATGGAATGATGTCCACAAGTTAGATTTCACCAAAGTAAGAATCTGGGGGTAGGTTATCAAGTGTCTAGATTGCAAATCAAGTGGGATCTCACCTACCCATGTGCTAGATCTAACCAAACAAGCCTCTCACTAGGAAGTGCGATTTGGGTTCAAGAGGGCTTTTTGCCTTGAAAAGTGTGTCAATTCTAAGCCAATCACCACCAAACTATAGATCCAACTAGGGGTGGATGCTATAGAGGTGGGTTTTCAAAATCTTCTCAAAAGCAAGGCTAGATCTAAGTAGATCTAAGAAAAACCAAAAAAACAAGGGTTTTAATCAATTAGGGTTTTTGTGATCTAGAAATTATGGATGATTCAAGGAAGAAGAAGATCATACCTCTTGGATCATACCTGGATGAAGAGATGAATGCTAGTTGAGACGAGGATTACTTTGCCAAAGATCAAATGGAGAATTCTTGAAGTCCTCTTACCAAATCGATTTTCCCAAGACACATGTGATTCCCTCTAACCTGTCAAAACCAAGGAGCAAACCTTCAATCAGTTTAACATGTTGAAGGTAGATACAAGTAAGAGAGAGAGAGAAACATAGAATAGTTGACACAAAGGCAAAACTACTCCCTGTCAAACCAAAACGACTTCTTCCAAGCTTGAAGGGCAAGCCTCCCCACCAATTCGCACTTGTCCAAAATCGTCCTCTTAACCTGTAAATAAGATATGGCAAATATGCAAGATAACTACAATAGATCCTCCAGTGCAATGGACAAAAGCATTTACAATCGAAACAACCAACATCCACTCCAATCCAAGCATGTACTCCAAAAGATAGAAATTTTATTCCAAGAGCCAAGAGCCAAAAATCTCTAGATGAATTTTACAATGAGAGGCTCCCTCCTTAAATAGGATGGGGAGAGAGTACAATCCTAACCACTTTTTACATGAGTGGCTAAGATTAAAAGATCATAAGATCTAATCAACGGCTAACAATAAATCATAACAATATATCACATGGATCACCCAACATAATGATAGCGCCCCCACTAAATGGTACAAAAAGGGGGTGACGTCATCCACTAGAGAAGTATAGGTGCCAAAATCCACCTCATGATGACTAGGACATGACAACACAAGCACATGGTGGGGCTAGGAGGCATCAATCCTTACTAGCTCATCCCCAAGGCACAATAAAATATAAAATCTGTCCAAGATAATATAAATGACCAAAACTGTCCTCCGAATCCATGACAGTCAAGCAGTAAATGACCTCCTGTGATCAATGTGGGCATACCCACATGGTGAAAACTGACTGGAAGATAGTGATGCCACACTGGAAGACCTCTGTGAAGACCAAATGCCAAAACCTTGCCTCAATTGCCCAAATCGATTTCCTCAGTGACCACTTTATCCCTTTTTTAATTGCCTCGGTAACTGTGAAAGTGCCAAAACTGCCTCCTAGGGCACCTGCGCTGTCCATCTGAGCCCACCAGGCTCTCCAGAAGGGGGGGGTAAATGGTAAAAACAAGTGGCTGGACCACCCCCTCCATCATCATCGCCCTAGGTGAACTGGCCAATCATGGCCCCTGCTGCTCAGGCTGGGAAATCAGCCCCAAATCTGGTCAACAAGTGTAAAACTGCATCAATCACTGTCAAAAGTGCCCGGAACTGAAAGATAAGTGTCTCATTGGATCCAGAAGACCCAAATCCACTAGAAATGTGTACTCATACACCATGGGTTGCCCTAATGGGCCAGCTGTAGGGTCCACCATATATGGACAATGTATAATCTGCTGATCTGAAGTAGTAATAAAACCTGCTGAACTGGATCAATCATCATCTACATCATATGTCCATCATATGATATCATCATCAAGCATGTGGGACCATCAATCATCATCAATAGGCATCTATACATGGCCCACATCATCACAGATCCCCATAATATATAACCAAGGATAAATCACATCAGTAGACTAAGACATGCTTCTCTAATCATTTTCACAGCTAAGCTCAAAGTATAAATTCCATTCAATGGCATTAATCAAGTTAGCACATTCCTTGGTTATAAATAAAAAATTACTTGCACAATAGTTGAAATGACAAACTCACCCATTGGACATGGTCAAACTGCTAGTGAAGGATGAAGGCTAGGAACAAGGTTGGGCCAAGGGGTTGACTTGTCTAACTTAACTCAAAAATAATTTGGACTGGGAGAAGGGGGAAAGCTACAAACTCTGTGCTGGACAAAATAACACGGAGAATGGCTGTGCCTCACAAATGGATAAGTTGTTCAGAGAGTGCTTATTCAACTTAGGCATCATGTCTACATCAAGTTGATCCAGGTTCATTAGGATCATTCAATTTTATTCCATGGCCTTTTTGGCCTACATAACCCTTCGGATTTCAGATGTGCTGAGAAGCACAACTAGTTGCAGCTTGCATCCAGGGCATGTTTTTCAAATATTTATAAGGTCAGCAATTGTTTAGATATAGCTTTTAAGAACCATTGCTTTTTGGACCTTTCTTATACTCTTCGAGGAGTATTTTTAGCTGTTCATCGCTCTTGCCCTTTTTTTTTTGTTTCCATGGGCGAATTTATAAGTTTCCATAGGTAGAACATGAGCTTTCAGTTTTAGCCAACAACATCTCAAGTGACTAGGGGGAGGTCGAGCCAATGCCAAACATCGGGACAACCGACCAGAATGATTTAGGCCTACAATCCAACTCACCAAAGGCAAGTTTTGTCACCAACTTAGAGCCGAGACACTGAATATACAGGGATGCGATCCAAACATAGAGGTAGAAAAATGGGGAAGTCCTCGGTATCAGAAAGTCAAATGAGACAGGTCAAGGTTTAATGTCAAATAGGAAGGTCATGTATGGGTGGAGTCAAGTGAATATGGAGCCTACACTAGCAGACAACTGGTGTCGGGAAAGACCATATCTATGTAAGGTGAAAAACCAGTGAGTTTTGTTAAATGACCTAAATGTGCAAGCAATTGTCCATTTTATAGTTCATTTTAAACAGTTTGCCACATCAGGAATAATATACCAAGCACATGCTGTGATTATGACTAAATCAACAAAATAATAATCCACAGTCAGTGATATCATGTCCATAGATCATACAATATCATCATAATAATAATCATCATGCATCATCTGAAACACTGCTGCAATAGATCTCTAAGCACTGAACTGAAACTGTATGGGATAAAGGGTCACATCAGTCATCAAATCTGAACTCTCAAGGCTCAGCCTTGACACAAGGTCATACATAAATCTGAATAACATACCGCTGATCATGAGTGATCCAAAATATATGGCCATGCTCTGGAATGATGGAAGCTCTGGAATGTGCAGATATCTGCTGAACAAGAATAGTAGCCCTGCTACTATGGTGTGATAACACAACCTTCAACCGTACTTTAACATCTAGGTCCACCCAACCTTGCATTGGTTTCCGTAACTCTTCATTTACTTATCCTTAGAAACCTTTGTTTGGGTCCAATCAACTGTGATTGGTTATAGGGTCTCCCCCTAGGTCTTGTTTCACCTTGACCTAAAGCGAAGAGTGCCTCGGTTGACGTGACTCCCACCTTGCATTGGGAACCGTGGCATCTCTTGGGTCACGTCTTTAGTTGCCTATCTCCTCTACCGTCCTGGATGGGATACCACTAGGGGCAACTACAAGTTGTGTGATAACATTTTTGGCGCCGTTGCCGGGGAGGTAGAGGCCTACCTTGGTTCAACACACCTTTGTGTTTCATTCTCTCCCTGCATTTCAAACGACATACATCTTGGTAGTAGAGCTTAAAAATCTACCTGGCGACTCCTAATCATGACTCCACTGAGGAGCGAGCTCATAGTCATCCTTACAACACTCGATGTAAATCAAGTCCAAATCAAGTGGAAGGAACCCCACTCACCTATCACAAAAGAGATCCTAAAGCCCAATCATCTAATTTCTTTTGGAAACTTGTTAATTCAGATTCTCCAAACCGTGTCTGGGGATCCCCTTTGTTCAATTCGGTTCCTCCTTCATCTCCTAATCATAACTCTATTTTAGTCCCAGTCAATCCAATGGCTGGACAAAGTCAATCTAACTCCGGGAACAACAACCAAAACAATCCTCCTGTTGCTCGTGCTTTTGGAAACAAAGCTAGGGCCTCTACCTTAGACTTTTCTTAGATCTTGGGTGCTCCCCATAACATCCCCGACAAGTACTTTGAAAAGATTCTAAAATTCAATGGGAACTGTGCCACTTCCATTGAGGACCACATAGAAAATGTCTGGGCTCACATGGAAGCTTATGGGGTTGAGGAAGAAGACGTGTTTATAAGGGGTCTCTTTGCATCCTTGGAGGGTGATGCTCATAAATGGTTTGACCGCTTGCCTGCATCATCAATCAATGGATATGATGTATTCACCGATAAACTTAAGCAAGAGTGGTCAGTCAAGTTAGATGGGCGCTTCCTTTTACACCAACTTTTTGACATCAAAAAGAAGGAGAATGAGTCTGTCCATGAGTTTAACCAACGCTTTGATAAGACTGTTTCCAACATCCCAAGTAACATAAGGCCCCTTGATCAAGCCATCTTGATTCATTACCTCAATGCATATGAAGGTTACCTGGGTTACCATCTAAAAGACAAAGACCCTAGTAGTTTGAAGATAGCACAAGATAATGCTAAGAAAGCTGAGGCAAATGCTGCTTCCATGGGAAAACAAAATTTCTTTGACCTAATCAGTGGACCTTCCTCCAGATCTGAGCCTAAGTTTAAGAAGAGTAAGGAACCTAGCAAAGATCCCAATGAAATGATGGAGAGCATGCATGAAATGATGAAAAATTTAACTCTCCTAACTAGGGATCTAGCTAAGAGCAAAGAGGGGGATAGATATAGGCAGCCTTATGGCCCTAAACCTTATTGGAATCAACAAAGGAAGCCTAATGAAGGTGATAGAAGAAACCCTGTGAGCCAAGCTTCACCTGAACCTCCTATCATACACTGGTCTGAAGAGCAAAAGTTGGAAGATCCTGAGTATGCCATCCATGGTGATGATGCTCCAGATTCTCCAAAGAACATTAATTGGGTTAATGACTTAAAACTGGATAAGGACTTCGAAAGGATTTTGATTGATCATGAAGAAGACACCATAGAAGAACCCAACCCTGGTCATTCCATCTATGCTACTGAGCAAGTTAGTAGTAGTAGTCCAGTTCCCCATAAGACCTATCAACGAAGAAAGGATGGCCAAAAGCCCATACCCTTTAGTGAAAAGAGAAGCAATGAGTTGCCTAGTCTAGTGAGTGAGCCATTCCCTCTGCTTGAGTATGACTTTGATATCAACATCGAGAGAGAATTTGACAAAGTTATGCATAACATTCCACTCACTGAGTCAATGAAAATCCCATCAATAAAGGAGCAAGTGGTAGAGTTTTTCGAGAGTATCCCTGAGACTGCCACAAGTAGTGGTGAAGGTTCATCTTCTCAAAACCCGGCATCCAATGCTATGGTTGATGAAGAGGATGACCCTCCCATTAACATCCAAACTGCCTTATATGAGAGAAAGAACGGTTGTCACCAACCATTTTATCTTAAGCTTCGCATTGGAGATACCCTTCTTCATAATTGTATGTTAGATTCTGGTGCCTCCATGAATGTGATGCCTTTGCAAGTCATGGAAGCCATGGGATTAAAAATAACTAGGCCTTATGGGAACGTTTGTGGGATTGACTCTAAACCAGTTAAAGTCTTTGGTTTGATTAAAAACTTGAGAGCTGACCTGTTTTCATGCCCCGACATATCCATGCTAATGGATATAGTAGTTATAGATCTCCCTCCAGCCTATGGTATGCTCCTTTGTAGGAAGTGGTCCGCTGGGCTAGGGGGACATCTTCAGATGGATTTATCATATGCTACTATCCCCAACTCTGATGGGTCCTTGGTTAGGGTGTACCGGGAGCCATTTTATGATGGACATCTTGAGAATTATGAGGATGGTGTGAGGAACACCTTTGGTGAGGGTGAGTTATTACCTGAAGGAATCTTCATGGTCATGGGTGGCCATGATGATGATCCAGAAAGAGAAAGAGCTATTGATGTTAGTGAAGCAAACCTTGAGTCCTGTTATCACACATATAGTAGCCAGGCTACCATACATTATTTTTCAGATTCCAGAGCACATTTCAGCCAGTTCCTTTACTTTGAGATGATGATATGAGCTACTATCTATGGATCACTATTAGATTTTGGACAGCATATGTATTCCCCATGCCATGACTGAGTCTCAGGACACTCAGAGAGATGACCGATGTAGCCATTATACCATTGGTACAGAGCAGTTAGTATTTCCCAGAGTTACAGCAGCAGTTTCAGAGGACAGATGATGGTACAGGTTGATGAGCATTCAGGTATATGACTCAGCAGGTATATTATTGTGTTATGGTTATATTATTCTTATAGCATGTCTTAGCACTTAGTGTCATGATTTGGCGATCATATAGATATGTGGACCTGGTTGATCTTATTATATATATATTATTGTCCCTACTCAGACTTAGAAGTTCACTATTCATACTCATTGGTATTACCCTCCTTAGGGAGAATAGAGGTGATCATTCCACCATAACTTGGCTTGCTAGTGTCGGCTCCATCATTCATTGTCTTCATCCATCCATTGCCTACCTTTTAGTTTATCACCCTGACTTAATACTTGACTAGTGACATGGAGGATCTTTTCCCCACTGTAGCCTCTGTATTGGATGAGCTTCCCTGTTTATTGTGTCTTGGCTCTGAGTTGGTGACAAAACTTGCCTATGGCGAGTTGGAGTTCCTTGTGAATTCCCCCTAGTCACTAAAGTTGTGTTGTCTAAACCTGAAACTTTTAGTGCTGCCATGAATACAAAATCTGGAAAAATGAAATGCTATATCTTGTATGAAAAGCCCATTCATGCAATGTGTTTCTAAACACACATGAATGAAAGGCATGCCAAATGAAAATGGCCATGAAAATAAAATGTTATATCTTTTGGAAATGTAAATACCTAGATAAACAAGCTGTCCATGACACACCTAGAAGTGCTCAGGTAAACAAGTGCCTTAAAAACACACCTGCAGCAGAAAGCCTAAAATAAATGTAAATCTATGCAATGTGTTTATAAACACACATAGATCAAGGCTATGGAAACTTCAGCCCCAGAAAGCAATGGAACTTAAATGCTATATCTAAACAATTGCTGGCCTTATTGGTATTATGGATTGTGCGCATCTGTTAAAGGTGAATAAACCCTCTTTGAACAACTCATCCATTTGTGAGACACCGCCATTCCCTGTGTTATTGCTCATTCAGTATATACTATGGTGTGTATTCTCTTTCCCTTTTCCAAAGTGTCACAAAGTTAAGTCAGTCAAGTCATCCCTTAGCTTAGCCAGTTATTTTAGCCTTCACCCTTCACTTGCAAATTGATCACAGCTATGAAGTGAGTATGATCCTGAAAGTCTAACCTGAGTAATAATAATAATTAATGATATTATATATTTGGACTTAGATCGCCAGTAATGATTACTTTGTGTTATAATTGTTATTTGAAGAAGTTGTAGAGCATGCATTAACCTTGGACACTTTGCAGCAGCTTCTGATGATGGTCTGAGTTATATTTGGTCATGTTGACTTGGTTAGACCAAGGTCAACAATAGGACATGAGATGGTTGGACCTTATGATGATATGGATAGATGATATATGGTCTATGTACATGTACATGATGATTATATGCAGCAGCTACAGGGTTATGATGATGATTCTTGGTTTACAGCAGTGTTTGGTCATTTACAGATTATTATTATTGGCCCTGTTCCGGTATATTGGATATATATTTTGATCATGCAGAGACTCATATGGTGTATGAGTACACATCTTGGATGGATTTGGACCTTCTGAGTCCAATGAGACAGTTTGTTTTCAGTTCTGGGCACTTACAGTGATGATTTTGCCTCAGTAGGCTGTCCTAGTGCATTTTTGGTCTATCAGAGGCCCTGTCAGAGCAGATGTGATTTTTATCCGGTTGACCTAGGGCGCTGATGATGGAGGGGGTGGTCCAGCCACTTGTTTTTACCATATTACCCCCCTCCTGGACACACTGGTTCCCTCACCTTGACAGCGCAGGCACTCCAGGAGGCAGTTCGGGGCAGTTTCACGCTTCCCGAGGCATTTCAGGATTGGTAGAAATGGCCATTGAGGAAATCGATTTGGGCTACTGAGGCAATGTTATGGCATGGAATGATCAGTGATGATAGATCGGGGTCCTCCACACCTCCTCCAGCAGTTTCAGCTTCATCGGGGCCCGCATCCATCACTTATGGCACTTTCTGAGGATTTCTGAGGTCTTTTTGAGGTCTACGATTTGACCATGGAGGCACGATTTGGTACATTGAGGATTATTTTATGATTATTGTGCTATGGGGATTGACCAAGGAGGGATAAAATTACCCCTTGGACCCACCATAAGACCTTTATTATATTTTGTCATCATGATTTGGTGGGATTCCCCTCTTCTAGGGCGATTTTGTCCACTCACATAATATTTTATTAGTGATCCATGTATTTTATTGTTGAGCTCATCTCAACCATTGATTAGACATTTGTATCTTTTAATCTTAGCCACTCATTCAAAAAGTGGTTAGGATTATGCTCTCTCCCAATCCTATTTAAGGAGGGAGCGTCTCATTGTAAAATTCATCTAGAGATTTTTGGCTCTTGGCTCTTGGAATAAAATTTTTATCTTTTGGAGTACATGCTTGGACTGGAGTGGATGTTGGTTGTTTCGATTGTAAATGCTTTTGTCCATTGCACTGGAGGATCTATTGTAGCTATCTTGCATATTTGCCATATCTTATTTACAGGTTAAGAGGACGATTTTGGACAAGTGCGAATTGGTGGGGAGGCTTGCCCTTCAAGCTTGGAAGAAGTCGTTTTGGTTTGACAGGGAGTAGTTTTGCCTTTGTGTCAATTATTCTATGTTTCTCTTTCTCTTACTTGTATCTACCTTCAACATGTTAAACTAATTGATGCTTTGCTCCTTGGTTTTGACAGTTTAGAGGGAATCACATGTGGCTTGGAAAAATCGATTTGGCAAGAGGGCTTCAACAATTCTCCATTTGATCTTTGGCAAAGTAATCCTCGTCTCAACTAGCATTCATCTCTTCATCCAGGTATGCTCCAAGAGGTATGATCTTCTCCTTCCTTGAATCATCCATAATTTCTAAATCATAAAAACCCTAATTGATTAAAACCCTTGTTTTTGGTTTTTCTTAGATCTACTTAGATCTAGCCTTGTTTTTTAGAAGATTTTGAAAACCCACCTCTATAGCATCCACCCCTAGTTGGATCTATAGTTTGGTGGTGATTGGCTTAAAATTGACACACTTTTCAAGGCAAAAAGCCCTCTTGAACCCAAATCGCACTTCCTAGAGAGAGGCTTGTTTGGTTAGATCTAGCACATGGGTAGGTGAGATCCCACTTGATTTGCAATCTAGACACTTGATAACCTACCCCCAGATCCTTACTTTGTTGAATTCTACCTTGTGGACATCATTCCATGTTTTAAGGGGTTAAAACTCCCTTTTGAATTTCTTGGCACCTCAAAACTCAGATCTACTAAGATCTAGCCCTTGGATTGACTTGATTTTTGGGACATACATAGATCGGGGTACTAGCTACTTGGATCTATAGTTTGGTGGCCATTGGACTTGATTTGGTCCACCAAACCCACCTTTTTACCCTCCTTGAACAAAGTCGCACTACCTGGGGAAGGTGAGTTTGTCCACTTTGAGGAAGTGGGTGTTTGAGATTTTTGGAGATTTGGAACGGCCATACCTTGAAACCTAGGTCTAGTCTATCTGTTTGTGACGATCTGCCTTGGGGGTAGCATTCCTTGTTTCAAGGGATTGTGGTCCACTTAGGGTCATTTCACGAAAACCTAGATCTAGCAAAATCCAACCATTAGATCTTATTTGGCCCACTTGACTTGGCTTCTAGGTGTCCGGATCTACACTTTGACATACTTTTTGACCCCATTAGCCCATTTAACAAGGCACTAGTCCTCCTCAAAGCAAGTCGCACTCCTTGGGATTTGTGTCAAAACCTAGAGCTAACACATGGGTACTTCTAGAATCAACTTAGATCTATAGATCTAGTCATTACCTAACCTATAGTACCAACATTACACCTAGCTTCACCTTGTGGGCCCACCTAAAGTCATTTCACACATCCCAAGAAAACAAGACCCACTTGTGTAAACATATGGTACTACACCTAGTCAACATACCAAATCATGTGGCCTAAACCATACGTAGGTTGAAACACTAACAATCTCTTACACCACCTTCAACCATACCTCAACTCCTAGGTCCACTTAGCCTTGCATTGGTTTCCGTAACTCATCATTTACTCATCCTTAGAAACCTTTGTTTGGGTCCAATCAACTGTGATTGGTTATAGGGTCTCCCCCTAGGTCTTGTTACACCCTGACCTAAAGCAAATAGTGCCTCGGTTGACGTGACTCCCACCTTGCATTGGGAACCGTGGCATCTCTTGGGTCACCTCTTTAGTTTCCTGTCTCCTCTACCGTCCCGGATGGGATACCACCAGGGGCAACTACAAGTTGTGTGATAACAAGTCTCTTCGGGGTGAAGTGTCAGAAGAGATTAGGACTTTGAACCAACCTAGTAGTGTAGGGCCACACATTGAACAACCCGAGCCCACTATTCAGCTAAACACTTATGAGGATAACTTTGATCGAATTAGAAGGGGTGAGTATATACCTAGGACAGTACATGAGTGGTTTTTCCTAGTTGACCTTAACACAGAAAGAGGAAGACAAGGCTTACCTCACATCACTCCTTGGGCAAATAACAATGAAGGAACACACCTTCCCTCGTCTGACGGGAATGATGAAGAACCAGTTAGTTATCACTTCTCTGATGTCCCTGATCATTTGTCCCACTTGTCCTTGGAGGATGGGGTTTTGAGGCAAGTGAATGACAGCTCTATGAGTTGGCGAGAACATGCCTTGATCCATGATGCCCCTGGGGAAGATTCTTCTTTGAATAATCTAGCCATTTTTCAGGAAGAACCCACTGTGCCAAGTTGGCTTCCACCTTACCCTAGTTTCCTTTTGCCTAGTGAATTACCTACTGGTGAAGAGAATATGGACTCCACAGATTCATTTCATACTCCTGTTTCTTCACCAACATCTTTGGATATGAGGGCTCAAAGTATGCCTAGCACGGTTCCTAGTCATATGTCCCTTCCTACTGACCATCTGACAGCTTTAGAAAATATGACCATTCCTATCCCATTTGGAGAGGGTAGTAGTAGAAGTATTGAAAATCAAAACCCACCACCCATAGCCCATGCTGAAATGGATGAGGATGTTGATAGAGACTTTTGGACTGTGGGGGAAACTCCAAAGTATATCATTCACCCACAAGTAGAAAGTCCCCCTAGGAGAATAGTGAGAGAAGTCTTGATTGGTAGGGTAGCTAGCTGTACCTTTAGACGGTGGACCTCCCAGATTTGATGCAATTCCTCCTAATAAGAATTCAAGCATAGTAACACCTCAACCTCGATGCAATTCCGATATCCATCCTATTCCTGAACGTGTTATTGAAGCCATCCCTCAATCTGTAAATACCCGAAGGTTCGAAATTGGTGATAAGGTCGTAATGCCTAATGATTTATTTTATATACGATCCAGGGGATCAGGTGACTTTTGGGTTGGATCGCTCACTGTTGAGCACTGCATGGGTGAGATGTGTTTTCTCACCACTGGGATTGGCCAACGTATCTTACTCCCTATCAACCAGAGGGAGTTAAGGGATTATCATCCCTGATCTTCCTTCCTATGCCTTGCCTTGCTTGTCTAGAGTAGGTAGCTACTGAATAAGCTCACTTGAGCAATAGGATTTGTGTGCTTTTTCCTTTTTCTGTGTGATGAGTATTGCCCCTTTTTCTTTTCTGCTTGGAGTGTCTTCTTGTTTTTGTGTTTGATTGAGTTGAGCCTTGCTCTTTAAGCTTGCCTCTTCTCCTGCATGCATTAAAGAATTGTTAGTTGCTGTTTACATTTTTGGCTGCCTGTGCGAGTGAGATTGCTTGCTTGCAAGAGTTCTCTTTTCCTCCTGCACAGTGATAAAAACAATGAATGATGAATAAATGATATATGCCATGTTAGTTTAAAATTTTCTTTTACGCATTTCAGTTTCTGCTTTAGAGTAGATTTCAGTTTCAGTTTTTATTTTTCTCATACATGCTCCATGAGGTATTCTAGTGTTTGTGAGCGCAGGAACAGGTGCAAAATAAAAGCTGAAAGCAAGGATGGTGTAGTGTTGGATTGAAGATTGATGCAGAGCAGATCAAGACCAGAGATTCTGAGGTTCTCAAGCGCTCTCTCCCTTTGAGCACTTGTCCCAGCTGGAGCCAGATGTTATCACACCATAGTAGCAGGGCTACTATTCTTGTTTAGCAGATATCTGCACATTCCAGAGCATCCATTATTCAGAGCATGGCTATGATGATTGTATATTTTGTGATCACTCATGATCAGAGCAGTATATTATTCAGACTTATGTTAGACCTTGTGTCAAGGCTGAGCCTTGAGAGTTCAGATTTGATGACCGATGTGACCCTTTGTCCCATACATTTTCAGTTCAGTGCTTAGAGATGTACTTCCAGCAGTGTTTTAGATCGTATATGATGATTATTATTATTATGATGTTGTATGATCTATGGATATGTTATCACTGACTGTGGATTATTATCTTGTTGATTTAGTCATGTTCATAGCATCTGTTTGGTATATTATTCCTGATGTGGCAAACTGTTTAAAATGAACTATAAATCACAAAATGGACAATTGCTTGCACATTTAGGTCATTTAACAAAACCCACTGGTTTTTCACCTTACATAGATATGGTCTTTCCTGACACTAGTTGTCTGCTAGTGTAGGCTCCATATTCACTTGACTCCATCCATACATGACCTTCCTATTTGACTTTAAACCTTGACCTGTCTCATTTGACTTTCTGATACTGACGACTTCCCCATCTTTCTACCTCTGTGTTTGGACCGCATCCCTGTATATTCAGTGTCTCGGCTCTAAGTTGGTGACAAAACTTGCCTTTGGTGAGTTGGATTGTAGGCCTAAATCATTCTGGTCGGTTGTCCCGATGTTTGGCATTGGCTCGAACTCCCCCTAGTCACTTGAGATGTTGTTGGTTAAAACTGAAATCTCATGTTCTACTTATGGAAACTTATAAATTCGCCCATGTAAACTAAAAAGGGCAAGAGCGATGAACAGCTAGAAATACTCCTCGAAGAATACAAGAAAGGTCCCAAAAAGGCAATGGTTCTTAAAAGCTATATCTAAAAAATTGCTGACCTTATATGTATTTGAAAACATGCCCTAGATGCAAGCTGCAACTAGTTGTGCTTATCAGCACACCTGAGATCCGAAGGGTTATGTAGGCCAAAAAGGCCATGAAATGAAATTGAATGATCCTAATGAACCTGGATCAACTTGATGTAGACATGATGCCTAAGTTGAATAAGCACTCTCTAAACAACTTATCCATTTGTGAGGCACAACTATTCCCCGTGTTATTTTGTCCAGCACAGAGTTTGTAACTTCCCCCCTTCTCCCAGTCCAAAGTATTTTTGAGTTAAGTTAGACAAGTCAACCCCTTGGCCCAACCTTGTTCCTAGCCTTCATCCTTCACTAGCAGTTGGACCATATCCAATGGGTGAGTTTGTCATTTGAACTATTGTGCAAGTAATTTTATATAACAAAGGAATATGCTAACTTGATTAATGCAACTGAATGGATGTTATACTTTGAGCTTGGCTGTGAGAATGATTAAAGAAACATGTCTTAGTCTACTGATGTGATTTATCCTTGGTTGTATATTATTGGGATCCGTGATGATGTGGGCCATATACATATACCTATTGATGATGATTGATGGTCCCACATACTTGATGATGATATCATATGATGGACATATGATGCAGATGATGATTGATGCAGTTCAGCAGTTTTATTTATTACTTCAGATCACCAGATTATACACTGTCCATATATGGTGGACCCTACAGCTGGCCCATTAGGGCAACCCATGGTGTATGAGTACACATTCCTAGTGGATTTGGGTCTTCTGGATCCAATGAGACACTTATCTTTCAATTCCAGCACTTCTGACAGTGATGGATGCAGTTTTACACTTGTTGACCAGATTTGGGGCTGATTTCCCAGCCTGAGCAGCAGGGGCCATGAGAGGCCAGTTCACCTAGGGCGCTGTATGAGGAGGGGGTGGTCCAGCCACTTGCTTTTACCATTTACCCCCCCTTCTGGAGAGCCTGGTGGGCTCAGTTGGACAGCGCAGATGCCCTAGGAGGCAGTTTTGGCACTTTCACAGTTACTGAGGCAGTTAAAAAATGGGATAAAGTGGTTACTGAGGAATTCGATTTGGGAAATTGAGGAAAGGTTTTGGCATTTGGTTTTCACAGAGGTCTTCCAGGGTGATCCCACTATCTTCCAGCCAGTTTTCACCATGTGGGTAGGCCCACAACGATCACAGGAGGTCTTTTACTGCTTGTCTGTCACAGATTTTGAGGATAGATTTGATCATTTATATTATCTTGGACATATTTTATTATTTTATTGTGCCTTGGGGAGGAGCTAGTAAGGATTGATGCCTCCTAGCCCCACCATGTGCTTATTATGTCATGTCGTAGTCATCATGAGGTGGATTTTTTGTACTTTTACCCCCTCTAGTGGATGACGTCACCCTCCATGACTATTTTATACTATGACGTCATCATTATATTGGGTGATCCATGTGTTATGTTATTATGTTTCATCTTAGCCATTGATTGTATATTGAGATCTTTTAATCTCAACCACTCATTTGATGTAGTATTGTAGAGTGGTATAGGGTTTTGGTCTTTATTATCCTATATAAGGAGGAGACCTCCTATTGTATAGCTCACCTTTGGAGCTCTGGAATATTGGAATAGAACACTTCTTTGTGGAGCATATCTCTCTTGTCTTGTGGATTCTCTTGCCTATTGAGTATACAGTATCTCTTCTATGTATCATTGTGGATTTTGGTGCTTCTACTAGTCTTCTTGCAGGAAAGTCGAATTGATGGAGAGGAGGGTGATTTCTTGAGGGTTATTGTTGGAGGGATCCACATATTCTCTCTTGGGTTGATCTTGTGACAGGGAGTATCATTATTGTATCTTCATGACATAGTTGATGCTTTCTATTACATCTTTCTATCATTTTCATAATCATCTTACTTGACTTGTTTCTTTGATCTTGTCTTGTAGGAGGAGGACGATTTGGCTATCTTGGAGGAGGACGTTTTGGTTGGAGCTCTTGGATCTCACTCTTGAATATACACATAGGAGAATGCTATCAATTTGCAAGGTGGCCACAAGCAATTGAGGTAAGATCCACAAGGTATGTGCCTCTTTCATCCATTCTATCTTCATTGGTCACAAACCCTAATTAATTAAAACCCCAATTTTGGTTTTTCTTAGATCTACTTAGATCTAGCCTTGCTTTTGAAAAGATCTTAAGAACCCACCTCTATAGCATCCACCCCTAGTTGGATCTATAGTTTGGTGGTGATTGGGTTAAAATTGACAGACTTTTCAAGGCAATATAGCCCTCTTGAACCAAATCGCACTTCCTTGGAGAGGCTTGTTGGGTTAGATCTAGCATATGGGTAGGTGAGATCCCGCTTGATTTGTAATCTACACACTTGATAACCTACCCCCAGACTTTTACTTTGGTGATTTCTACCTTGTGGGCATCATTCCACATTTTAAGGGATAAAAACCCCCTTTTGAACTACTTGGCATTTTAAAACTCAGATCTAGTAAGATCTAACCCTTGGATTGACTTGATTTTCTAGATCCGCATAGATCAGTGCATAAGCTACTTGGATCTATAGTTTGGTGGCCATTGGACTTGATTTGGTCCACTTAACCCACCTTTTAGCCCTCCTTGAGCAAAGTTCCCCTCCCTTGGGTGAGTGAGTTTGCCCACTTTGAGGAAGTGGGTGGTTGAGATTTTTGTGGATTTGGAATGGCCATACCTCGAAACCTAGGTCTAGAGTATCATTTTGTGACGATCTGCCTTGGGGGTAGCATTCCTTGTTTCAAGGGATTGTGGTCCACTAAGGGTCATTGCATGAAAACCTAGATCTAGCAAGATCCAGCTATTCTATCTCAGTTATCCCACTTGACTTGGCTCCTAGGTGTCCCGATCTACACTTTGACATACCTTTTTACTCCATTATCCCATCCAACAAGGCACTAGTCCTCCTCAAAGCAAGTCGCACTCCCTGGGAATTGTGTCAAACCCTAGATCCGGTACATGGGTACTCCTAAAGTCAACTTAGATCCATAGATCTATTCATTACATAACCTCTGATACCAATTGTATCCCTTAACTTCACCTTGTGGGTCCACTTCAAGCCATTTCACATATCCCAAGAAAGTAGGATCCACTTGTGTAGCATATGGTAATGTACCTTATCATTATACCTAATTATGTGGCCTAAATCATACATCGGTTGAAACACTAACAATCTCCCAAACAACCTTCAACCATACTTTAACATCTAGGTCCACTCAACCTTGCATTGGTTTCCGTAATTCTTCATTTAGTTATCCTTAGAAACCTTTGTTTGGGTCCAATCAACTGTGATTGGTTATAGGGTCTCCCCCTAGGTCTTGTTTCACCTTGACCTAAAGCGAAGAGTGCCTCGGTTGACGTGACTCCCACCTTGCATTGGGAACCGTGGCATCTCTTGGGTCACCTCTTTAGTTGCCTATCTCCTCTACCGTCCCGGATGGGATACCACTAGGGGCAGCTACAAGTTGTGTGATAACAAGATGGACTAAATGCAAGCCCTAAATGAGATCTAACAAAAACTAACTACTAACTTCTCAAGATATAAAACAACTAACTTAAATAATCACTAAAAATTAACTTGCTTTTTGTTGCTTTTGTGAAGGTGGACGAATAGGAGAGGAAGAGGTTGAAAGGGGAGGAGCGAATGGGAGAGAAGAACTTGGAAAAGAGGAGGAGCGAATGGGAGAGGAAGGACTTGGAAAAGAGGAGGAGCGAATAGGAGAGGAAGAGAAGCAAATCTTGGAATGGGAGAAGAGAGAAAGAGGCAAACAAGAAGGCAACAAAGCCAAGGATGCCAAAAGCAAGGGCAAACTAAGCAATGGTCTCAAACCTGGAGAGGGATAAAGCTTTGGAAATCCACAGTTTGGATGGTAGATCTAGTAACAAATGAGGAAGTTTTTTGTTGAAAAAGTTGATGGAGGAGATAAGAAATCTTTGATATCTTTGTTTTTCTCTCTTAGAATGGAAAACTACTTTGAAGAATCTGCAAGATGAAAGCGTTAAATAGTAAAAGCTCTTGATTAATGAAGATGAGCTTGATCCCAAGCTAATAGTCACCTTTGATGATCTCTGCAAAACAATATTCTCAAGCAACAAACTAGATCAAATGCCTATTGTACTAGATTGTTAGTCCTCACAAGGCATACAATGAATAATAATTTGCAACAAGAAAGATAGAGTGAGAGAATATCACCAAATTACAAGATGAAACCACAATGCCAATAGCTCCAGCATGGACCTCCAAAGTCTTTAACAATTTTATTAACAAAAGAATGCTTACAATTTCATCAGAGTTTCTTTGCACAAATCTCCATGAGGAATGAGGAAAAAGAGCCTCATTATATAGCAAAGCACAAGGGCTAGCCTACCCTAATTCAAATTGGCTATAAGAGAGCCAATACCACCTAACAGAAACCGAATTCCAATCTCATCTAGTTTGCAACCAATCAAATTACATGTCAAACGAACTTGGAGTGCAAGCTCCAATCTAGAACTTGAGTGTTGTCCTCTGAAATGGCATGCGTGTCGTTTGAAATCCCAAAATGCAACACACTAGCTGGAATGACAACTCTCTTAGGAGAGAGGCCAATGTCACCACACTCCTCTCCTCTTCGCTTCAGGTTGGCTCTTCTCCAACACTAGGGGGGTATCCCTAAAATAGGATCGCTAAGGCAGGTACAATAACGGGCAAGGTGAATGGAAGAGGCTGCCTTAGAGAAACGGAAGTAACAAAAGATAGTTTTAGATGGGTGATGAAAGAGAAAGGAAGATCAATCCTTAGGGAAAGACCAGTGCCAATATCAGAGAGGGGCGAATGGAGTCAAAGGAGAGCTCTAAAAGGGCCTTGCTGCCAGGTGAATGTAGTGACCAACTAAGAGCTCTTGCACTAGAGCATACCTGAAAGCCGCAAAAATTAAGAGAAAAACATGGGTCAAATAAAGTTGTGTTGGATTGTTAGCCTTCTATTTAGATGATCCCAGCTTAAGAATCGAAAGCAAAGAGCTAAGAGAGGTATTGGCTCAGACAAAATGAAATATGGCATACAAATAAAAATGACAAACAAAGAGCGAAAGAATTCCCCATTTATCCAAAGAATCCCATCATGATAATTTTCTATTAAGGTCTGGGGAAGAACTCCCAAAATTTTCCATTCTTACAAAAGAGAAGTTTGCAATCCTAAATAGGCCACAAGATGCAATCAGCCACCCTAATTTAGGGTTACAAGAGTGTAAACGAAGTGAAAACTGTGTTTCATCATTCGCACCAGAAACAACTCGGAGTTCTACTTTACATAAAGGAAAATATTTTGGAGCTAAATGTGCCATCTAGGTCTCACATACAGCCCAAGAGGTTGCCCCAATCAAGAAATCAGGGTTACGTCTGCCATTTCTCGAGTTCACAAAGGAGTTCGGGTGTGCTGAGTGCTAGTGTCGGCTCAAAATTTAAGCGGACGAAACGCAAAAGAACAATTCGGACTGATACTGAACGCCAAAATTTAGAAAAGTTCTCGCCACTTGTGCCTGCACGAATTCTTAACATTTAACCGACTAGCTGTTTCATGCTGCCATGTCATCGATGATGCCCAAATTTCAAAATTATCCAAAGTTTTAATTTTGATATGGAACTCCGAGCATTGGTATTTTTAATGAATGCGACTGATATGTAGCCACCCCAGACAGCTGTCAAAGGTGCACTTAAAATCCGCGATTTCGAGTGCCAAAAGGGAAGACTTGACTGTCAAAAAGGAAGAACACGGGTCACCATCTGCGTTTCGGCTGTCAACATATAACGCATACTTAACTCCAAAGCTCGGCTGTCGACGGCGTGAACCCCGATCAGCTACCCCTGAATAGCTGTTAACGCTGCCGAGTTTTTATTTATGAACACGACCTCGACCATAGCATCGGCTTGATCCGATAAACAATTTAATTATGTCCTCGATGTAAACAAATGCACTGTGATGAAAACCCGAGTCCATAGCGTTCTATAGAAAACTCGGTTGCCGATGAAGATGACGATCCGGGGAGGAAAAAACGCCGTGAGACACAACTCAGATGACAGAATCGGCTGATCTATTTACTCATCGTGCCACAACGATGCCAGATCGAGTTCGAGGTGTAAACGCATGTATTAGTTTCCTGGCCCGCAACGTGGAATTCATTCTTTTATTTGGCCTGACAATGGCGTGCCCTGTTTATCCACTAGCTGACGAAACAACCCGATTCAAACTTTGCCAGGTTTCCATATGCACTAACCGTGTTACAAATCCCTGTCTGAGCATTCAGCATTCACGGTCTGTCACGCTGCTATTTTTCTCTCAGTAATCGGTGTTCCTTCTTATGACAGCCTCCAGGAAAGTCACTTGTTATCGGAAATTTGGATGAACTATAGTGCGTCAAGCCTTCACCCCGATAGAGCTCAACTTTGAGCATCAATAGATGCATTATCATACTTTCCAGCAGCTTTGTTAGCCTCAGTCTCTTTAAAAAACATCAAAGCGTCTGTAATGTCGAGAAATAGAAAAAGTATCGTTGTTGTAGTATTTAACTTCAACCTGGATCCGTGGGTGGAGGGCACATTTATGCCTATGATGTCTGATTGGGCGCTGTCCTTTACGCATCACTGCCTCCATCATAAGGTGCGTGCTCATGGCTTTCCCTACATTTCTCTCATGTTTAAATAGCTCATAAAATGCCATACAACCATTTCAGCACGCCATAACTTACCTTTGGATACAGCTCATGGAATATATCGTTCGTTGACCTTTCCTTGTTTCATCAGGCATATTTGGCTTAGATAAAAGTTTGATAACGTTGATTGATCCTCTCAGCCTATCCCATATGCTCAAACCATGTAGTGTTTCAACTAGAGATTCTCGGACCTCAAAAGCTTTTTCTGCGACAGGACTGTAATGGCTTTGGAACCTTGGTCCTGATATATGGCCACCATCTATCCAAGATTGCTGTAGATAAATCGTTGCCACATCACGCTCAGGCTGTTGGTCATGCCACTATTTAGACGCTGCTTCAAGGAGCCATATCAAAAGACAGAAAAAGGCTGAATGTAAAACTGATCCACGGGTCAATTGCCCAAAATGTATTGATTGTGTGTTTTGCAGGTTTCAGAGGACTGTACTTCTGCCATAAAGTGCCCAAAACTGTTCATGGGAGACTGTCATGCTACTTTAAACTTCAAAATGAAACCCCTTACCGCTCTAGCCTGCTGAAGGATGTGAGAGCACCTTCATATGTGTATACCCCTGCCAAAAATGGGGGTAACATTGAGTTCGAAGTCTACATGGATGGGGAGGTGGCCTCCACCTAGGCAAGGCGCCCCCCATCCCATTCTTGGAACAATCACCAACCAATATTCAAATGCCACATGTGAAACTCGAACTCCAAAAGAGGTTGACGTGAGCTAGCTTGGCAACTCGTGAGCTCTTGAGGTAGGTACTTGGAGTTCAACAAATCTTTGATTGCAATCATGGTAGTTGAGAGTGGGAGGTGGCCTCCACCTAGGCAAGACGCCCCCATTCTTCATTAAATGCAAATCACACCAACCAATTTCCATTAAATATGATCTCCACATCATCAAACTCGACTTTGCATGCATGAAGGGCGAATTTCCCAATTGGAGTTCTCTTCTGGTGACTGGATAGCTGACTGGAGTTGCTTGGAGTTGATTGGAATCTTCATTAATGGTAGGTGCCATGTCATTTAGCCTTTTACTTTATTCCATTTGGATTATTTTGGAGAGATTTGGATTATCTCCAAAATAACAAATTTTATTATTTTATTTAATAATTTCTCTGTAAATAGATTTTTAGAGAAAATATTAATTACGAGGCTTAAACGACATCCGAAACTTGGGTTTAGCTGGTCCATAGGTCATGTGTGATTTTTGGCTTATGAAACGAGCCATCAATCACTAAATTCGGACCCCGGACGACTGACATACTAGCACACTTTATTACAAACCCCATGGGGCCATGGTCATGTCGACTCAAAAAACAAAACAGGCTAGCCAAAACTAGCTAGTCACAAATGCTGGATCATCTGATACACTGAAGTCAAACACTTATCATGTTTGTCAAATGGCAGCTCTTCAGATAATCCAACTATGGTACAAATAAGTTGGTAACATACCCTAATCCTTATGCCCAACAACCATGTAATCCAAAACCAGTCTTTAAAACACATGTTCATGAATTAGTGAACCCAACCATGTAATCCAAACCCAGTATTTAAACCCCAAGCAAATTGGCCATTTCAACAATAACAAGGTTTGCTACCACCTCCACCTCAGAATGTGACACAATAACTTGTGATACCAACCCAAATTCGATCCCAACCCAATCCAAGAGTAGCCCAGCTAAATCAAGAAGATTACACCATTGAAGTTGGAGAAAGCCAAGCATACTTTGTTTCCCTGGTGGATTGTCAATCCACACACCTGAGATCAAGAAAATGTATAGAAGAAGCACAACCCCTAGTAGTAAGTGATGTTAACAAACCAGATCAACAACCTAAAAAGGACAATGGACATTAGGAACCAACATCTCCTAATCCTTAGAACCCTGAAGCACTCCATTCTTTTGGAACCCCTTCCAATACTCAACATTTTCTTGACAAGCTAAGCCGGACCAAATCTCAAACTCATCCAACATTTGATATCATTGGTGAATTCAAAAACATGTATGTAAAAATCCCTTTGATTTAGGCTATCAAGGATGTGCCTATTTATAACAAAGTCATCAGGGAATTATGTGGGATGAAAACTAGAAGAAAGAAGCAAGACCCTTCAACGATCCATGTGATGGACTAATTGTCTGATCTGATGTTGGGCCAAGTAGTATATTCAAAATACTATGATCTGGGGAGGCATGTAGTAGAAGTTCACATTGGCAGGATTCCCATACCAAACGCTCTGATTGATCTGGGGGAAGCTATCAATGTCATGCCAAAAGAAGTTATGGAAGCCATGCAACTGCAAAGTTTACTAAGACAAACCCTAACTGTGTTACATATGGTTGACAGGTCGACAATTAAACTTGAAGGAATTCTGGAGGGAATCATAGTCACCATCGATTCATGGGAATACCCAATAGATTTATAATCTTGCAAACCAAATCAATTCTAGGAGGATACCATGGCTAGCAACTACAAATGCTTATATTAGATGTAGATAAGGAAATATGACAATTTCACAAGGACACTCTGTCAAACAACTTCTTCTATATCCACCTACAAAGTACATTCTAAGAGCAAAATAACCTTTGTGGATCCCAACTGAAGATGGCGATACTTGTTATGAAGACCTTGTTAGGCCAATCCTTATAATCAAACATGCCTTAGCACTAAAAGAACCTTTAGAAGAAAGAGTGATATCTAATTTAATGCAGAACATTTGTCCCTCCAATGTCTAGATCCGTGATAAGCAAAAACACCTAGAGGAGGAAGGGACTATAAAAAGAATAAACACTTCTATTACACCTTTCTCACTTACCCTAAACTTGTACTGTAACAGAAGCTTCACCTACTTTTTGGAAGCTATTTCATAGAAGAATCAATCAACGCCAAAGCTAATTCTGTTGAAGTTTTGCCAGGAAAATCATTGAATATCAATAGTCAATTACAAATATCCCAACATCAAAAACTTTCAGAAATGCTACAGAAATATCTATCATCTTTTGCTGGGACTATAGGGATATGAAAGGAATTTCCCCGTCGGTTTGCACCCACCATATCTATGTCCAAAATGGATTCCGTCTTGTTCGACAACTGCAAAGGTGGATGAATCCAACACTTAAAAGAAATTGTTAAAGAAAAACTTCATAAAATTCTAATGGTTGAATTTATATACCCTATCTCAAAAAATGAATGGGTTTCCTCTCTTGTGATTGTTCCAAAGAAAGGGGGTAAGTGGTGTATCTACATGGATTAATGAGAGTTGAAAAGGACAACCAAAAGGATAATTTTCCTTTATCGTTCGTAGATCAAGTTTTAGACTCTCTCTTTGGAAAACAATAATTCTCTTTTATCGACAAATTTAGTGGCTATAACAAGATTCAAATCGCCCTTGAAGACCAACAAAAACTACATTTACTTGTCCTTGGGGAACATTTGCATATAGATTCCTTCCCTTTGGAATCTGTGATGCACTAGCTACATTCCAAATAGCTATTATGAGTATTTTTTCAGACCTCATCCCTAATTCTGTAGAGGTATTAATGGATGATTTTACTCCATTTGGATTTGACTTTTAAGAAGCCCTATTAAAAATGGAAAAAGTACTTCAATGGTGTAAACAAAGCCACCTGTCCTGAAGCAACAAAAATGCTATATGATGATGTTAGAATGGATCATGCTAGGCCATTATATCTCAAAAAAATGAATTCAGGTAGACCCTGCCAAGATAAGTATCATTCAAAACCTTCCTATCCCTTCAAAACAAAAAGATGTCCGAAGTTTCCTAGGCCATGTTGGTTACTATTGAATATTTATCCAAAACTTCAGCAAAATAACATCTCCCTTGTTTGCCTCCTCTGTAAGGATGTGGAATTTACTTGGACAGAGGCTTGCCAACAAGCTTTTGAGACACTAATTGGGAATTACCATTTCATGTTTATATTGATGCATCTAACAAATCTATGGGTGCATTATTAGGACAAAAGGAAGAAACATCCATGCATGCCATTTACTTTGTAAGTAAGAATCTTATCCATGCGAAACTAAATTACACTGTGACAGAAAGAGTTTTTGGCAATGATCTTTGCCATTAATAAATTTCTCCATTATGTAACCTTCTCCATTATGTAACCAGGTATCCATTACTTGTACATATTGATCACGCAACTATCAAATATCTTATGAACAAACCTATTATAAATGGTAGAATTATTAGATGGTTATTACTTTTACAGGAGTTCAACCTTACGATACTTGATAAGCCCGGTTGTGAGAATGTTGTTGTGGATTTTTTGTCTCGAGTCCTCGACTTGACTGGTCTAAAAAAGAGGAACCAATCAATGATTTATTTCTAGATGAACAATTTTTTGCTATCTCGGTCCATACGCCATGGTTTGTAGATATAATAAACCATTAGGTGGCAAATGGGCTGCCCCAACATTTCACCTCTAGAGAAAAAGCGGCACTGATAAGGAAAAACAATTATTTCACATGGATAAAGGGTTACCTGTTCAAGTTTGGACCTGATAAGATTTTATGCCATTGTATTCGAGAATATGAATTTTATGATATTTTGAAGGAAACCCATGAAGAGCCATGCAAAGGGCACTTTGCCGCAAAAATAACTGCCATAAAAATACTCTCCATTGGTTACTTCTGGCCAACACTTAAAGATTCCACATAATATGTGAGTAGATGTGATGCTTGTCAACAAATGGGTCAACCCACCAAATCAAGATAAATGCCACTTCAACCACACATTTCCATGGAGCCATTTGACAAATGGGGAATTGATTTTGTTGGTTCTATCATCCCACTCTCTAATCAATTCAAATACATCCTTGTGTGCACTGATTGCTTAACTAAATGGGTGGAAGTTCAACCTCTTAAGAATATTCAAGAAAAGAGAGTAGCTGCATTTTTATATGACAACATCTTTACCAGATTTAGTGTTCTGGGGAAATTGTTTTTGACATAGGAGCTCAATTTACTTCCAAGTTGATCAAATAACTCAGGAAGCTTTATCAAAGCAAGCATATAAAAACTACCCCATATCATCTGCAGTCAAATGGGAAAGTAGAAGTCACCAAAAGAGAGATTGAGAATATTTTAACAAAGACAATCCAATTCCATAGGAGATATTGGGAAAATAGACTCCCTGAAGCTGTATGGGCCTACCAGAATACCTGGACATCAACATGATTCACACCATATGAGTTGATCTATGGCAAGAAAGTTATTGCAATTGAGTTTAAAATTAAAACTCTATGAATAACTCTAGAACTAGGTATTAATATTATTGTTGCACAAAAAGAACATTTAATGCAACTCAATATGTTAGACAAATTAAGGGAACAATCTCAACAACATACCGAAATCTTGCAACATCAATGAGATCATTGGCATGATAGGATAATCAAAACAAAGGTATTCCAGACAGGGGATTGGGATCTATTGTATAATTCACGATTTCAAGATTTCAAAGGCAAGTTGCAAACATGTTGGTTGGGGCCATATAAAGTAGAGGAAGTCTTCCAAAATGGAGTTTTAAAACTCAAGACTATTGATGATGAAAAACTCCCATTACTAGTCAATGACCATCATCTGAAGTTATACCAAAAACCCAGAAACAAGGAAGAATTCATATAGGGTTACAACATAGTCAGTTGTTGAGTGTCATTGAAGAACTCATGACCCCCAATTCCAGTTAAAAAAAACGATGAAAACTAGAAATGGTATAACTTAAAAAAACAGACGCCATTGAATTTTTCCGTAGCAAATAATTCTTTCAGGATAACATTCTCTAGAGCAACAACAAACTACTATCAAGCGAGCGAACACACTATTATCAAGCAAGCCAATAAAATACTACAAAGCACCAACAAACTACAAACAATATCAAGCTAGCCAGATTGTCTATTTCTGTAGACTCAACACATACCTCCTCAAGTGACCTGAATTCCACATAAATAAAAATCGCTACCAAATCCATGCGTCATATCAAGTACCTCACTATCCTAACTAGAAATTAATTTCATTAAACATAAAGTACAACAATACATTCGTCCAAACCCTTTTAGGGAACCTAGGCGACATCCAATAAACATGGGGGGGTCATTATGACTCCCGATTAACACATTCATTTCCACATATGGTTTTTTCCCACAAAAATCAATAATAACCCGTCATCCTACAAAATAAATCATTATCCCATCATCAAATCATTAAAACACACATCAACAATTATGGGTCATCTTTGTGCAAATCAACCCCATCCACGTGTCCGCATAAAATAAATGGTTTCTATATTGGCAAAGGTGACAAGACCACATGGCGAAAGTTGACAACCTATAGAATTAGACAACAATTAACCACCAGGCATGCGACAAGACTAGAACTGATTAGGTAATAATTTCAAATTTCAAGCAAAGCACAACCCGAGAGGAAACTACAAATGCCACATTAGTTGAACACATGGAGTCTGAGGAAGTCTTCTACATCGAAGGAAAATGGGCACGATTTGTATATGCAGGAGCCGATAACCATTAAATTTATTCTAGCTAATCAGCAAGTGGCAGACATTTTTAGACAAGCCAATTGGCTACAATTCTTTGAAGCACTGAACAATGCCAATTCTTAGTTGGAATTACAATTTGCGCAGGATTTTTAGAATGAAGCCACTAGGGTTGGCAACTTTGAATTTATGGTCACAAAAGAAAGAATTTCTAATACAACCGGGTTATCAATAGAGGGAAAACGCTAGTATAAGGAGCGATTGGAATCTACAAAGGCTCGAGCATTTTTCTATGAGGGTGAAGAAGTGGATGCTACAGGAAAGGGAATCAAATGCCTCTCCTTGTTAGAGCCATAGGGATAAATACTACACCAGGTGATCAAATACTTGACATGCGAGGTACGATATTCCCTTTGTATGGCGTATCATTTTTTGTTTTTGGTGCATTTAAAGAGAATAAGAAAAGCAACCTACCTTTCTTCTCGTGGATATATCTTAAGAAAGTAGCAAGGTAGGTTCAATGAGGTAAACATAAACAATTGGCTCACCATGCTCTGTTGTTCTTACTGATCAAAATGACATTCATCCAGAAGTTATCACAGAGGAATTGGGCGGAGTTTGTAACATAATTTCAACCAACCCTAGTTGCGGATAGAGAGACAGGAGAGTCATCCCAAACAACTCCACAACACAAGGAGGAAGCTCCCGATCCTATTCCAGAAACTAGTCAGAGGAAGAAGAGGGCAAGAAGAAGGAGAAATAAAAGGGAAGCAGGGAGAAAATATTAGGAGGCAACCTCACAAGATGCACATAGTTCAAAAACAACACCCAATTTAGCTCTCCAAGGAGACTCTCCTGAGGAAAAATCCAATGAAGAATGGAATATAGAATTGATGGAAGCAACACAAATCCTACAATCCACCTAACAGTCAGTAACTCCAGTTTCCACCCAAGACGCAGCCTGCCAGGTATCGTTTACTTCCATCATCACCCAGGAAGCAGCTTGCCAGGTATTGTTCGAATTACGACTTCTATCTAATTTAAATTTAGAAATTAATACTCACAGAGAAAATAAAGGAAATTTCTATTGAAAGGGATAATGCAAAATGATAGTTTATGTTATCACACAATCTCTAGCTGATGGATAATGAGTGTCCCAACAGGGATGGCAGAGGGTGAACAGCTAGAATGGTGTAACCAGCAATAGTCAGGTCCTTCGTTCAAGGAACGGAAGTCACACCGGACAAGGCTACTGTCACTTTAGACAAGGCACGTAGCCAAGTCAGGGGGAGACCCCGCTCAACCAGTGATGGTTGAGAGACAAAACACAGCGAAATCCACAAAGATAGAAAGAAGTGAAGGGAGGAAATGAGTGTTGATTAGGTCCTAAGTCTAGTTCCAACCTGTAGATGGACACAGATAGTAAAAATGGGAGTGATGTAGAAGTGACCATCAATCAAATGTAATGAGATAGACTGATTAAATTAGTGATTGTATGGCTGAAATAGACTAGGGACATATAGTAAGATAGAAGTGCAGGAATGGATTGATGTTGCCCAAGAAGATGAGTTAAGCAGTGAAATGACAAACTAGGGCAGCAATAAAATGGTGATTTAAAATACTTCTAGCACTTGGTAGTTTGATTTCTGAAAGTAAAATGATGATTTAAGACTGATTCTAAACTACCCAGAACCCCAAACTGACCCAAACAAGCAGAAGAGAAAAATGCCCCAGGTGAGGCATTTTTGTCAGGTAGACCAATGCTAAATCTATGGGTAAATGGAGTCTAAAGGAAATGAAACTTAGGATATATTATTTTAAGGGTGTTTCATTAGTGGGTTTTGAAGCAAAACAAATTCCTACGGTGAAATCTTAAGTTTTTGTATTTTTATGGTTTTTTATATGAAATTTCTACTCAACACACACAATGAAATTAAAATGCAAGAGACCAACAAGAAGGACCTACTTGAGAATGAAAAGATTGACGAGATTGTCGAAGACTAGCCTTCCAAACTCACTTGTTAAGCTGCAGCGTGCTCCCTTTGGCGTTTTGAGCTCCCAGTGGCCAAATTCGCCCTAGCTACCTGCCACAAACAAGACCAAGTCAGTGTGTGCAGCAAATAATAAGAGAAACCAACAGGTAAATGATTGAAAATGAAAGGATTTGAAAGGAAAAAATGCAAAGACAACTCCCTTTGTTGATACTCTGAGGAATTGGAGCAATTGTGGGGTTCCCACTCCAAAAACTGCGCCCTCCTCCAGCTGTGCTCTTCACCTGCAAATCGTTGGCCAAGGACAAGATAGAAACAATGCACTAACAACTCAACAAAGCTAAGAAAGACTAGATATCAGTCAAGCAATACATATCCATCCATAAACTCTCAAGAAACTCGATGGAAAATCGCTCTATATCATCAAAACTCAAGTGTACAATTGTGCCAAGAGAGGTAGAAATGGAGTGAGCTCATTCTCTTATATAGATGGCTCAAAACCTAGCCTCATTCCCCCCAAAACCAATGGTTGGGATTGACTTTCCCAATCACCAAATCGAGGGTGGAGATGAGCTCAAGAGGGGGTGCGAATTGCCCATGTCTAGCGCACTAGTGGAGGAGGGGTCCCTTGTAGGGCCCATACAAACATCAAATGAAATGCTAGGGGTGTCTATAGGGTGTTTTATCCCCCTAGCTAATACATCAAGGTCCCACACAACATGGAACATCCAAATCGAATTTTGCCCAAGTGAAGAAAAACGCCCCCATGGGCAATTCGTCCACCTAGGTGAGCTGGGCAAGAGAGGGCCCCACAATGCATAATATCATGTCCAAACATACCAACATTACCATAGAAATCACCCTTGTATTAGCCAACCTTTGATTTTTGCCCTTTGCTATAGTTGCCTTTGTCAATTTTTGATTTTCCATGTATTTTATTGCTGGTTTATATTGCTAAAGGAGTAAATTGGCCCTTTGACCCACTTATAGTGCCCGGATCGTCGAGCCGTCTACTGCAATGTGATTGTGGACCCCAAAAATAGTAGAAATGGTCACTCGAATGACCACGATCCATCACTTAGGCATTATTTTCCCAAAATCCATGATTTTTAATTAAAATAGGTCATTAATTACCAATACTAATTAAAAATCTCATCGCTGCCTCAAATTTTCCAAATTATGATGCTTGGAGGTTCATATGGGACCCCAAGAGAATACAAGTGACCAAAATCGAAATCTCGATCGCAACATTTTTTCGGGCCCATTTTTGGCCTAGTCAAACTAGTTTGACCAAGTCAAATCTGGTCAACATGGTGCTGGCTGAATCCTTGTATGAAATATGAAGCGATAGGCTTCCTTATACATGTTAGTACATTACTAAACAATAAAATGTCAATATGGTGATAAAAAATACATAATATCTCAAAAACACAAGGCCCATGGTGAGGTGGGCCCACCACATCCAAAAGACTCAAACTGGTATGCACAACCTATAGACTTGACCACCTAGCTGACTTTGGGTGAAGTGGAAAATGAGGTGAAGGATAAGGGATGACAAGGACTAAGATCACGTGACCCTTTGGATAACTCGGGAAAGCGGGGTCCACTAAGATAAGCATACCATGACGGAACACGGGGAAGGGCGGTGCCTCACAAATAGGTATAGTGCAGGGAAACCGCCACTGGTCATCTAACAAGTATCTCACAACTCACATCCGTGTCTAAATAAGACTCCGTGAGGATCTTTTCTAAAGCCGCCAAACTGGGTGTCTGACAAACCGTAACTTGAGACTCTAGGGGACAATCTTGAGCTTGTCCCTTGCTCCCTCTCACCTCCTTGCCCCACAGGACTAGGTGAGGAAATAACCACTACAAAGCTGATATGTACGGCTGACCTGTGTTCATGTGTGTTTACAAACACATTGCATGGATTTTACATTTACATTTCATACTTAGCCTTTTTGGCTAGATTTTACATTTACAATAGCCTTTTGGCTTGCTTTACATTTATTCATTTCTTCACTTTACATCAAGGCCTCTTTGGGATACATACATATCTCAATAGATATAATCAAGGTGCTCATACTGCAGAGTAATGGGGGGTGAGCATAAATGCTTCGATGACCAATGGGGAACACCCGGTGAGGCTACACACTCCTATACTGCATTGCAACATCGGGGGCAACCGACAGGAGCAAATCCCAGGTTTGAGAGTGCATCTCACACACTAAAGAGCCGAGGCACAAAAGACAGGGAGTCATGGCATGCTCAGAGATCAGTGGGGAAGGGGATCCTCAAGGTCACAAATCAGAATCCAAGTCGGGAAAGATCAATCATGAATGAGTCGGATGGGTGGAGAGAGTGAAGGTGGATCCAACGTCTGCTTCCTAGGGGGGACTAAGTGACCAAGTCTATACCAATAGTGGGAATGTGATCCGGTGTGCATAGGCAGGAGCCTATAGAAGGGGGTGGACTAACACCACCAAGGGCCCAACAATACATCATAATAACAACTAGATCACCATATCAAACATCTCATTCAGAGTTAGTGTACTAACATGTATAAACAAGTCTAATCAACAACATAAGCAGTAAAACATCAAATGCTATACTTGCCACACCATATACCTGCCGCTGAAGCTGACTTTGAAGCTGGATCTATACTGAATCCGGGCACAAATAATAAACCAGCAATACTCTGTGACAGTCTCAATCAAAACAAGACTAGGTAACTGTCTCAATGGGCTTATGTCAAAGCCTGGCAAGGAAGGGTGACCCTGCGGTAAATGCTAAGTAACATGTTTGGACAATACAATAGAACCATATGTCCCCGCTGATATATCTGCTTGGGGCAATTTGAAAAAAACTGTGTGCCTCCTCTGAAGGCATCCGATCTCTGATCTGAAAAAAAAAGTATAGTATGGTCCCCGACCACACAATCTACAGCATGGTGGCTCCAACTAACATGGATGTGATAACAGTTTATTGCCATAGAGATAAGTATATATCTTTAGCTCAACATCATAAAGCATTAAAGCGAGAAAAGGAAGAATGTCTACCTTCTTCTTTGAATACTCCAGTGAGCGATGGGACACCATTAGGATATTAACATAAGAAAAAAAATGTTGCACAATAAGTGGGTGGAAGCAAAGAAGAATCACGAAGAGGAATTGTTAGAGAAACTCGAGGAAATACAACGTTTCGGGTAGAATGTATCAAGAGCAGGGGAATTGGAGTCATACTTAATAGCCTATAGAACACCCTCACCAGTTTACACACTGTACTTAAGATAATAGTGGATCCACTTCCAACTAGAGAGAATTGTATTTGACTTGCCTATCGATTTAAAAGCATCGGGTAAATCCTTCTATGGGATGGGATTTATTTCTCCAGCATTCCAAAACGAAGGAATTTGGCATGTGAACTTTATTTACACAACTATTTGATGCCATCTAGTTCATCATGGAATCCAAACCATTTTGTTAGGGGTATCAATTTGAGAGCCTTCCAGTCCTATTTATAAACGGAAATCAAAATATCTCACGAGAAGGATGTGTATGCTCAGGAAGAATCAACTTCCCCGTTGTAGGTAAGGTCAAAAACCAATTCGATGGATGAAACCTTTAAGTTGCACTTCAAAAGGATAAGACATCCTAGAATCAAAGCAATTATGAGTAAAGTGTAGAGCGAGGAAATGTCAAACTTTATAGATTTCTATAATACCTTTGAGAAGGCATCTATTAAAGGGTGGAAGGTAAGGTGGAGTGAGCTAAATGACACACTAAAATCAAGGGAACTCCATTCCTTGCCGAATCTCCATGAGTCACTTTTTTGGATTTGATTGTATATCAATTTCTTGAGGGAGATGGGTCCTAAATGTATAGGGATTGTTTCCGCCCAATACACACCTGGGGGGGGACGCGGCAGGAAACCTTCAAGCCGCTCGGTGTGTCCTTGGGGGCAAGTGTTAGGATATTTAGACACTTAGGAGTTAGTTAAGATCAACTTGTGTAATATATCCGTTAGGGATAGTGTGTTTCTTTAGTATGCATTAGTATGCATTTGTAAATATTTAATCCGACGGTCACAATATGTTTCCGACATAGAGTGATCCGACAGCTCAACTTCTCTTAGATCAAACCTAACCTTGATCCGTGGCTTAACACCCGATTGGTCCATGATCTCTATTTAAAGAGCATGGAGGGTCATTGTTTAGTTGATCGATTATGAGAAGCTCATTTGTAACTTTCTTTCTTTGCATAATAAATTGTCCAGTAGAAGCTATTTGGCCGGGGCCGTGGAGTGTTTCCCTCAAGAGGGTTTAAACCACGTCAAAACATCGGTGTGTTGATCTGTGATCTGTTTGTGTGAAGTGGTTGCTCTTGGTGTTCGGTCCTTTGGTAGTACCCTGTGTACCCGAACATGGTATCAGAGCTTTTATGAAGTGCCGCTTACGGTTATGATCTAGATCTTGAACTGTTGTTGCCGAAACTCGAAAGGGTTTCTAGTTCTGGTATTTCTGTGCATTTCTGTCCTGTGGGAGGTGTTCCATTGCGTCCGGAGCGTCGTTTCCATTGGAAAATAGTTTTCGTTTGATCGAAAACGGTTCCTGGTTGCTCCAGAAACGCGTATTTCATCAGATCTGAAGGTATAATGTTACAGTGACGCATTTTTTTATTTCGTTTTTTGAAAAGAAAAAATCTCATATTTCATCTTTTTTTTATTGTTATTTTTTTTGGTTCGGATTGTTGCTTTCCCGTCTGCGTATGCTCTTTGCCGTGCACCTTGAGCGATCTCGGCAAATCAGAAACAGAAAGGGAAAGGGTTTTTTCTCGGCTGCGTATGCTCTTTGCCGTGCACCTTGCACGATCTCAGCAAATCAGAAACAGAGAGAAAACGTAGACTTTCCGGGCAAGCTAACAAGATCTAACTCCACAAGTGTGGAAAAGTTTTTTTGTTTCGATTTGTGGTCTGTTTTGCAGGAAAAAAGGGTAAGCATGCAAACCGAGCAAGAAGAGTAAAAAAAAAAAAAGGCCCCATTCCTCATTCCCATATTTTACATACTTTTTAATCTAGCTCACTTGGTCCAAAGTTGCTTTATTCCTTAATAAGTCTTGAGTTCAAATCTTAGGAAGTTACTTTTAAAAGAAAAGTGCATGCAATTTCTAATTTCAAGTTACTTTATTGTAAAAGTGCATCTCACTTAAATAATAAAAAATAAAAATACAAGTGAGTCACTGAAGTTTTTTTATTTGTTGCACTATTTAAAAGTAATATCATTGTAAAAGTGAAATCACTTATTTTACAAAAGTGGTTCACTTAAAGCAACTTTCTTGTAAAGTGATTGTCAAAAGGTTCATCTTGGGAAGAGGGGGGTTCTTTTTTTTTTGTTGGACATTCTCTAGCTGCCACGTCACTATTGGGGACATTTTCAACAGTTTCTTTGTTCAAGCATAACAAAAACCAATTTGATGGATGAAACCTTTAAGTTGCACTTCAAAAGGATAAGACATCCTAGAATCAAAGCAATTATGAGTAAAGTGTAGAGCGAGGAAATGTCAAACTTTATAGATTTCTATAATACCTTTGAGAAGGCATCTATTAAAGGGTGGTGTTGTCCGCCAATATGCACACCAGCAGCGGAAATCTTTCGAAAGCTGTCTCTTCACTACAAGTGAGAGAGGTGTGGCCTTGGGGGCAAGCAATGAGCCAGGTACTGTCACCTGAATCCCAGCTCCTCCGTTTAGGCAAACTCCTAACGAAGCCAAGGGGGGTAGTCCCTAAAAGAGAGTTTCACTAAGGCTCTTGTTTTTATAGTGTTTTCTTGTGTAACGATGCGGATGGGTGTTGTTTAGGAGTTTTTGTGAAATTGAGAGACAATATACAGCTTGAAAAATAAAACACAAGATAAGATGCAATCCACGTTGCGAAACAGTATATAAAGACTTGATATAATTAAGAAGCATCCACAGATAAAAATTAAATGACAAAAGGACCAGTGCCTTATCCAATGGGTAATGGAGTCAAAAATAACAAAAGTAGTGCTGGGGGATGCTGAAAAGTAGTCTTGATAGTAACTGTTCGTGAGATCGTTGTGCAAATTATCTTGGTAAATTTCAAAGTTTTAGTTGTCTTGATTATTAGGGCTAAGACCAAAGGTATCAAAAGGATGGTAGAACCTTATCCAAGAAAGATACTGGCAACCCTGAATGACCTGTCGGAAGCACCCAGATTCGATAAGGATTGGTGTCCAATGTTTGAACCGCCCCTGAGTCTGACAGTGGGAATCCGGCGTCACCCCTCGTGGGAGGAACAGTATTTTGCCTTGGTTGAGGTTATGAGTAAAAATTTTAATTAAGTTTATCGATCGTTATTATCAAGTCTTCCACCTTTCTGAGTACTAGCCCAACCGTTTCCGGTTGGCAGAGCATACGGGTGTAGGACAAACCAAGATAAATTAATTAGGGGTGTGTGAGTGGAAAATTTTATTATTAAAAGAACCTTGTTCAACTCTCCGACAGAGAGCGCTCTTGACTCGGTCTTATGACCACAGTTCAAGAGACTTGCTAAAATTAAAATGCCTAATGTAGGGATGATGCAAGACTAAAATGCCCTCCGATAGAGGGTGCTCTTGACTTGGATTTGGCCAAGTTCAAGAGACTTTGGTTTATTTTAAGGAAGCAAAAGTATTTGTGTTGTGAAAGCAGTAAAATAACTTTAAAAGATGAAACCACTTGATAAACTTGAAAGATATAACTTAATGCTTAACACGAAATACTTGCGAGATAAATAAATTTAGTGTTCTACCACACAAACTTTAATCTACTAGGTGGGATTGATCTCCGAACAAGATCAACCACTAGAAACCACCAATCCTGGAAACCTTCCAGCTAGCTGGATGTCCACAAGAAGTTGATGGGGGAGCGAGAAGCTACCACAAAACTATGTGGCCTTTGGGATACGATCCCAAAGTTAGCTATTCTCTGGTCAAGGATTGGAAGAGAAACAATATAATGATAAAAATTAAACTAAGCTACCCAAGAATCTCTTTCAGGTTCAAGACCCTACTCGGGAAAGCATGGGGGTAAGTAAAATATAGAAGATAAATAAACAAGCTACTTAGCGAAATAGAAACTAATCTAAGAGCATGGAAACATAAACTAAGTTAATCCAAGACCCAACACTCTTCCCCAAATGGGGAAGAAGACCAAAAAGTGGAACCCCCTCCACTTGAAACTTTTTATTAAGCAGTTACAAATGCCTTGGGTTTAAAACCTTGCAAGGTCTTTAGAGAATGAAGCAAAATGGAAATACAAGGCTAGCTCTTATAAGCTTTTTACAAAGGATAAGTGTATCAAGTTTAAGTCATTTTCATGGATCCTTCACTTTGTTTTGCTTTGATCCTCCTGTTTCAAGATCTTATCAAGTACTTCTCTCTCAAATGCCTACACAAGTTCAAGAACATCTAAACAAGGCACCCATTAACCATTAGCAAAATACAAAGCCAAAACTTGCAACTAGTTAAGTCTAAATTCGGAATTTTAACTCCAAAATGTGGAATGCATAAAAATTTATCATAAAATGTTAACTATGGTGAAACGGACCAGCGAACAAAAGTGCCCCAAAAAATGGTGGGAATGAACATGCAACCATAAAATTTTACACTATCCTATGTGCTAATGTGTTTGTCTTTGAAATAAAGCTAAGGACTTTTATTAATAGATACTAGATGCAAGTTATAACACTATTTCTAAAGCATGTACTAGGAGCTACTCAAGCAAAATGATTGAGATCTAATCTATTTCAATCAAAGGACAAGATCTATGATCATAAAATAAGTCTAACAAAGCCAACCTTTAACTTGTTCTATGTTTTGTATTTTGTTGTATTTTATGTTGTAGGGCAAGTGGGGATGGACGATGGGAAGAGAGGCAAAAAACCAAGAAGGAAAAGAATGGAAGGAGGAGATGAATAAGATAGGGACGAGAGGAGGAAGGTAAGGTAGGACGAAAGGAGCAATGGTTGAGAGAAACGAATGCAAGAGGGAGAAAGGGAAAAAGAAGTGGGACGAAAGCTATGAAAGGGAGAGACTAAAAGGAAAATGTAAATGGGAAAGGGGAGAAAACTAGGGCAAAGGAGGATGAAAAAGCAAGACAAGGGCAAAAGGCTACAAGTGGAATACTTGAGGTAATAGAACACCGCCTTGGAAATCCTCCGGTTAACCGGTGATACGCCGACAGCGAGTGTTGAAGAGAGCACAAGGGAGCAAATCCCAAGTTATTCCCCAAGGTTGAAGGAACTTCAACCTTATGGATTTCTAAACTATGGCTTGAAGACAAGGCAATCTTGGATCAAGGCTAGAGGGGCTAGAAGTGGCTTAGCATGCAAATATAAAACTTTCAAAGAGCAAATGAGAAGGCTTGAAGAAATGAAAGCCCAAAGTAACCAATAAACAATGTTTTGAATATGAGAGATGGATCTTTGAAATCAAACCCTTTATGCCACCATCTTGGTGTTGTGAGATCGACTTTAGGAGATCCTGCAATGAATGAATGTTAATGGAAAGATTTGTTCTTTGAAGAGATGGAGGAGACAACCTAGTTCCAACTTCTCTTCATAACTCTTTAGATCTGCAAAATGTATCACTTACAAACAAGATTGATCAAATATAGTATGCCAAGTTGAATGGGACAAGAAGAGTGTTAGTATTTCCGACTACAATCCACTACTTCCCAATCACAAACAACCCAACATCAATGGACAAATTGAACCCAAATGCCCACCCTATGGACTTGGAAAAGTCTTCTAAGCTTAAATAATTTGATCAAAAACTTGGAACATGTAAGTAAAAAACATAACACAATATCACCTTGATTAGATTGAAGCACTTTCCATGAACAAGATCAACACACCATATGGACCTCCAAAGCCACTTTATTTCAATTAGCAAATGCTATAACACATATACAATTTTGGCAGAGTAAGTTTGCCTCAAATTTTCCATCAGATAACAACCCAAATGGGCCTCTCTTTATACTGAAACTAAGTGCCAAAACCCTAGGTCGAATTGGTGGTGAGCATGAGGTCGAATTCCAATCAATCAAAGGATTGGAGCAAGAGACATGGTCAAAGTCGAGTTGGTGTTTGGTGAGATTGGCATTATGTGGCAAAGGGCTCGACTTTGTGAAGGAGATACAACGAATGGGCATGCTACACAAGGGAAGTGCGAGCTAGGGTGAGGAAAACGTGAGCCAATGTGGAGAGGGCGAGCTTGGATGTGGGAGGTTGCGAGCTAGCTCAAAGGAGGGCAAGTGGCACGGGTAGGTACTAACTCGTATGAGTGAGAGCCAAGGATACATCACAACCAACGAGAATGCTCCAACAAGGATAAAATTCGAGCTTGCTAGGGATTGACGTGAGGAAGGTAGGATATGCGTGAGGATCTAGGGGATTGCGAGTTGGTTGTGAGGGAGGTTGAAGCTAGTTCATTGGATGGCACGTGGTAGAGGTAGGCACTAACTCGACTTTGATCAAAAGCCAAGCCAATCAACATATCTACTAACTAATGAACAAGTAACAACAAGGAATGGCGTGGATCCCTAAAGGATTGACGTGAGGGATATGCTCATGCGAGCTAGTTGTGAAGGCAACACGTGGGGAATGGTAGGTGCAACTCGAATTGTGAAGGAGCCAAGCTATGGTGGATGGTGTGAGTCATGAGGGCGCCCACCTCATGTCTTAAATGCAAACCATCAACCCAAACAATGACTGACACATCACTAAATCGATTTTCCCATGAAGGAGGGCGAATTAGCTTGAGGAGATTCTTTGCTGGTGACTGGGTGAGTGACTGGATGGGCTTGGAGTTGATTGGAATCTTCCTAAATGCTCATTGCCATGTCATTTAGCCCTTTATTTTAATCAAATTGATTAATTTTGGAGAGATTTGGATTATCTCCAAAATAATAAATTTTATTAATTTAATTAATAATTTCTCTGTAAATGACTTTTCAGAGAAAATATTAATTACGGGGCGGAATTGACATCCGAAAGTTGGGTTTAGCTGCTCCATGGGTCATGTGTGATTTTTGGCTTATGAAACGAGCCATCAAACACTGAAATCGGACCCCGGATGACTGACATATTACAGACTCAAATTTCTCTATTTAAACTATAGAGAAATTTAATTAAAATTTAAAAAATAATTAAAAAATTAAAAACCCCAATTTCGACGCGTCCGGTAAAAAATTTTCGAAATTTTTTCTGGGGGTCCTAGAGACCTAGGACATGACCAGAACCTATTCTAATAGTGTCTAGTAGGTTTATACATTATAGTTGGACCCTAATAACCCCCCATGGCCAAATTTCCAAAATCGGGCATTCCAGCTTTGGAGGAAGCGGGAGAAAAACCAAGAGATTATATTTCGCCTGAAGCAAAGTATAATCTGACGGTGAAAAAACTCCCTGGAATACCTTAGTTGTTTAATCCAGTCATGGGAGACCGATCCACTCAGACCCTACTAGCACACTTTGATACAAACCCCCATGGGGCCATGGTCATGTCGACTCAAAAACAAAACTGGCTATACCCAAATACAATGAAACCCAGATACTCTGGAAGTGAACACTGATGTGTTCCAACACTGGCGGCTCAATAAGGTTTCAACTATTGTACAAATCAGTTGATAACAGGCGGAAGGTAAGGTGGAGTGAGCTAAATGACACACTAAAATCAAGGGAACTCCATTCCTTGCCGAATCTCCATGAGTCACTCTTTTGGATTTGATTGTATATCAATTTCTTGAGGGAGATGGGTCCTAAATGTATAGGGATTGTTGCCACCCAATACACACCTAGGGGGGACGCGGCAGGAAACCTTCAAGCCGCTTGGTGTGTCCTTGGGGGGCAAGTGAGAGTCAAGTGTTGTCACCTGATTACTCGACTCCTCCGCTTAGGCTTACTCCTAGCGAAGCCAAGGGGGGTGGTCCCTATGAAAGTAGAACTAAGGCTTTTAATCTATTAACATAAATAAAAGTCTAATCTAGGAGGTATTTAATGATGAAATGGAAGAATAAAAACTAAGCACTGCTTGCAAATTAAATCAATTAATTAACTCTGTTACCAACATATTTGTACCATAATTGGATTATCTGAAGAGTCGCCATTTGACAAACATGATAAGTGTTTGTGCTCCAGTGTATCAGATGATCCATCCTTTGTGCCTAGCCAGTTTGTTTTCTGTCTTGAAATGATCATGCCGCACGGGGTTTTTGTTAAAAAAGTGTACGAGTAGGGTTTGAGTGGCTCGGTCACCCATGACTAGTTTGTCAACTAAGGTATTCCAGGGAGTTTTTTACCCTGACTAATTATACTTTGCCTATAGGCGAGGTATAATTGACAAGGTTTTCTCCCTCTTCCTCCAAAGCTGGAATGCTCGATTTTGAAATTCTGGCCATGGGGTTTTATTAGAGTCCAACTGATGAATATGAACCTACTAGACACTATGAGTCGAGTCAGTGGTCATTTCGTAGGTCTGTAGAGGTCTTTAAACGTTGTCCAAAATTTTTTTACCGGATGCGTTCGACAGTTAATTATTTTATTTTTTAATAATTAATTTTTCCATAGTTTAAATGGAAAAATTCAAATTGTAATATGTCAGTCGTCCGGGGGCGTTTTTCAGCGAATGGAGGCTTGATTCCTAAGCCAAAATTCACTCTTAGACCCTGGACACCTTTATCCTAAGTTTCGGATCGTTATATATTCACTTAATTAATAATTCCTCAAAAAACAATAAAAGAGGGTTATTAATTAATTAAATTGAAAAAATTAATAATTGGAGATAATCCAATTCTCTCCAAAATAATCCAAATTGGATTATTTCAGTGGTTAAATGACATGGCACAAGGCATTAAGGAAGATTCCAATCATCTCAGCCATCATCCAGTCAAGTGTACAGTCAGCATCAGTGATTAACTCCAGAAGAATTCGCCCACCTTGCATGCATAACTCGATTTGGTTATGTGGATAAAATATTAATGGAAATAAGTTAGGTTTGAGTTACATTAATGGGAGTGGGGGCGCCTTGCCTAGGTGGAGGCCACCTCCCACTCTCAACCGCCAAATCTCAAGCAAATTCGATTTAACTCCAAGCTTTTGTATGCATTCATGTCAAAGAGTGAAGAGACATACGAATTGGTAATGTGTTACCCTTTTAATGGGTTGTTGGTTTGATATTTAATGAAAGGTGGGCGCCCTCCCTTGAAGATAGGACCACATCACTTATGTAACTCCACTTAATTCCTCATATCTCCACTTGGCATTCGTTCTATGGATTGTTGAGGTTGGAGTTATTGATATGGTAGGCGCCTCTCCTTAACTTGTGCAATCACAAAGCTTAGCTCCCTTTGTAACTCAAATCACATCTCCACAACTTGCTCATGCATTAAACCCTAGAGATCACACCTACCCTCCTTTTGATCACGTGTATTTTCATTGGAGTTCGTTTGTCACACTTAGCATTTGTTTATTGGAGTGGTGCACATTACAAAGCTTGGGAAGAGATAACAAGAAGGAGTGGGGGGCGCCTTGCCTAGGTGAAGGCCACCTCCCCACTCTCGATTTAATGCCAACTTGAGTTTCATGGAGGATTGACTCTCCAAGCTTGGTTACATGGATTTGATTGAGATTTTAGATTGGAATTTCGATTTGATGTCAAGTGCCATTGGCTTTCATGGATGCCAATTCGACTTAGGGTGTTAGGTTATTCTAGTTTTGTTATAAAATAATGGCTTTGCCTCCTTGTTTTCTCATGGAGATTTGTGCAAAGACACTATGGAGAAATATTGTATAATTTGTTTATGACTTAATAAGAGAAAGACTTTGGAGGTCCATGTGGGAGTTCTTAGTGTGTCAATTTCATCTTGTGTGAGGTGATACCTTTCTTGACTCAACCCTCTTGATTTTTAATTATATGATCATTGATAGGAAGGCTAATAATCTAGCACGTTATTACTTGATCTATTGTTTTCTCTTGAGTGTTGTGATTTTCAGGTATTTTCTCAGGTGGATTGGATCTTCTCTCATCCATCAAGCAAGAGTTATTTTTGACTAACACTTTCATCTTACAGGCTCCCAAAGTTGGCTTCTCTTCGAAAAAATCGAGAAACGCAAGAGCTCTTTACCTCATCCATCAACAAGTCTTAAAAATCATCTCTCGGTTACTGGATCTAAAGGCTTACTTCCTCGAGCCCTTTTTTTTTCTCTTTGATCCCTTGTTTGCTTGACTTGCTATCCTTTCCTCTTTTAGCTCTCTTTCTTTCCTAGTTTCTCTTTTGCCCTAGGTTTTCTCTCCTTGCTCTCGTTTTACCTCCCTTCTCCCTCTCCTCTCATCTCTGCTAGTCCTCCTCACCTTTCTCCCTCTCGTCCTACCCTCTTTTCATCCATCTCCTTAGGATTTCTTCACCTCCTCTTAGCTCTCGTTTCTCTTCTTTTAGTTCTCCTTTCCTCTAGCTTTCATCCTACATCTTAGTCTTCTCCCTCAACCTTCCTCTCGTCCCTCCTCTCCTTAGCCATCTCTCCTTCCCTTCGTTTCCCATCCTTGGCCTTCAAAACCTCCCTTTCGTCCATTTTCCAAACAAATCATAAAAACTTTAATTATTTGTTAAGTATAGGAGTTTGCTAGTTGCATTTCTTCAAAAAGTTAGTGGTTAGTTTTAAAAAACTCCTTTGAAAAGTATAAAAAAAAACTTTAAATCTTTGTTAAAAGTTAGTATTAGTTAGTTACTTTAAGTTTGTTAGAGTTAGTAGTTAGTTTTAGTTTCTTTTGGAAGGTTTAAACTTAGATCTCATTAGTTTTGCATTTATATCATATAGGATCTAGTTTTTTCTAGCTTATTTAATTTGCATATCATAAGTAGATCTTACTTCTAGTCTCACATTTTGTTCATTAGTAGTTACATTTTACGTCATTAGATCTCTTTCAGAAGTTTCAGATCTCGCATTGGAAAAAGATTGGGCATATAGGTTAGTTTTTTTGCATTTAGTTTCAAGCTTTTATTCATTTTATTAACATCTAATGGGTGTCTTGTTGAGTTGATTTGAGCTTGTGTAGGTGTTTTGAAAGAGAAGAAAAACTTGAAGAACTTTGAAAACAAGAAGATCGTTACCCAAAAGAGAACTGTTATCACACCATAGTAGCAGGGCTACTATTCTTGTACAGCAGATATCTGCACATTCCAGAGCTTCCATTATTCAGAGCATGGCTATATATATTTTGGATCACTCATGATCAGAGCAGTATATTATTCAGATTTATGTATGACCTTGTGTCAAGGCTAAGCCTTGAGAGTTCAGATTTGATGACTGATGTGACCACTTATCCCATACAGTTTCAGTTCAGTGCCTAGAGATGTATTTCAGCAGTGTTTCAGATGATGCATGATGATTATTATTACGATGATGTTGTATGATCTATGGATATGTTATCACTGACTGTGGATTATTATCTTGTTGATTTAGTCATGATCATAGCATGTGCTTGGTATATTGTTCCTGATGTGGCAAACTATTTAAAATGAACTGAAAATCATAAAATGGACGATTGCTTGCACATTTAGGTCATTTAACAAAACCCACTGGTTTTTCACCTTACATAGATATGGTCTTTCCCGACACCAGTTGTCTGCTAGTGTAGGCTCCATATTCACTTGACTCCATCCATACATGACCTTCCTGTTTGACTTTAAACCCTGACTTGTCTCATTTGACTTTCTGATACCGAGGACTTCCCCATTTTTCTACCTCTGTGTTTGGACCGCATCCCTGTTTATTCAGTGTCTCGGCTCTGAGTTGGTGACAAAACTTGCCTTTGGTGAGTTGGATTGTAGGCCTAAATCATTCTGGTCGGTTGTCCCGATGTTTGGCATTGGCTCGAACTCCCCCTAGTCACTTGAGATGTTGTTGGCTAAAACTGAAAGCTCATGTTCTACCTATGGAAACTTAAAAAATTCGCCCATGGAAATAAAAAAAGGGGCAAGAGCGATGAACAGCTAAAAATACTCCTCGAAGAATATAAGAAAGGTCCAAAAAGCAATGGTTCTTAAAAGCTATATCTAAACAATTGCTGACCTTATAAATATTTGAAAAATATGCCCTGGATGCAAGCTGCAACTAGTTGTGCTTCTCAGCACATCTGAAATCCGAAGGGTTATGTAGGCCAAAAAGGCCATGGAATAAAATGGAATGATCCTAATGAACTTGGATCAACTTGATGTAGACATGATGCCTAAGTTGAATAAGCACTCTCTAAAACAACTTATCCATTTGTGAGACACAGCCATCCCCCGTGTTCTTTTGTCCAGCACAGAGTTTGTAGCTTTCCCATTTCTCCCAGTCCAAAGTATTTTTGAGTTAAGTTAGACAGGTCAACCCCTTGGCCCAACCTTGTTCCTAGCCTTCATCCTTCACTAGCAGGTTGACCATGTCCAATGGGTGAGTTTGTCATTTGAACTATTGTGCAAGTAATTTTATATAACAACGGAATGTGCTAACTTAATTAATGCCACTGAATGGATGTTATACTTTGAGCTTAGCTGTGAGAATGATTAGAGAAGCATTGTCTTAGTCTACTGATGTGATTTATCCTTGGTTGTATATTCTTGGGATCCGTGATGATGTGGACCATGTATGTATGATTATTGATGATGATTGATGGGCCCACGTGTTTGATGATGATATCATATGATGGACATATGATGCAGATGATGTTTGATCCAGTTCAGCAGGTTTATTACTACTTCAGATCAGCAGTTTATACATTGTCCATATATGGTGGACCCTACAGCTGGCCCATTAGGGCCACCCATGGTGTATGAGTACACTTTTCTAGTGGATTTGGGTCTTCTGGATCCAATGAGACACTTATCTTTCAGTTCTGGGCACTTCTGACAGTGATTGGTGCAGTTTTACACTTGTTGACTAGATTTGGGGTTGATTTCCCAGCCTGAGTAGCAGGGGCCCCGAGAGGCCAGTTCACCTAGGGCGCTGATGATGGATGGGGTGGTCCAGCCACTTGTTTTTACCATTTACCCCCCCTTCTGGAGAGCCTCGTGGGCTCAGATGGACAGCGCTAGCACCCTAGGAGGCATTTTTGGCACTTTCACAGTTCCCGAGGCAGTTAAAAAATGGGATAAAGTGGTCACTGAGGAAATTGATTTGGGCAATTGAGGCAAGGTTTTGGCATTTGGTTTTCACTGAGGTCTTCCAGGGTGGCATCACTATCTTCCAGTCAGTTTTCACCATGTGGGTATGCCCAGATTGATCACAGGAGGACATTTACTGCTTGACTGTCATGGATTCTGAGGACAGTTTTGGTCATTTACATTATTTTGGACATATTTTATTATTTTACAGTAAGGATTGATGCCTCCTAGCCCCACCATGAGCTTATATTGTCATGTCCTAGTCACCATGAGGTGGATTTTGGTACTTATGTTTCTCTAGTGGATGACGTCACCCTCTTATTGTATCATTTAGTGGGGGCGCTATTGTTATATTGAGTGATCCATGTGATATATTGTTATGGGTCATCTTAGCCATTGATTGTATGATGAGATCTTTTAATCTCAACCAGTCATTTGATGTAGTATTGTAGAGTGGTATAGGGTTTTGGTCTTTATTATCCTATATAAGGAGGAGACCCCCCATTGTAAAGCTCACCTTTGGAGCTCTGGAATATTGGAATAGAAGATTTCTTTGTGGAGCACATCTCTCTTGTATTGTGGATTCTCTTGCATATTGAATATACAGTATCTCTTCTATGTATCATTGTGGATTTTGGTGCTTCTACTAATCTTTTGACAGGAAAGTCGAATTGGTGGAGAGGAGGGCGACTTCATGAGGGTTATTGTTGGAGGGATCCACATATTCTCTCTTGGGTTGATCTTGTGACAGGGAGTATCATTATTGTATCTTTGTGACATAGTTGATGCTTTCTATTACATCTTTCTACCATTTTCATAATCATCTTGCTTGACTTGTTTCTTTGATCTTGTCTTGTAGGAGGAGGACGATTTGGCTATCTTGGAGAAGGACGTTTTGGTTGGAGTTCTTGGATCTCACTCTTGAATATACACATAGGAGAATGCTATCAATTTGCAAGGTGGCCACAAGCAATTGAGGTAAGATCTACAAGGTATGTGCCTCTTTCATCCATTCTATCTTCATTGGTCATAAAACCCTAATTCATTAAAACCCCAATTTTGGTATTTCTTAGATCTACTTAGATCTAGCCTTGCTTTTGAGAAGATATTGAAAACCCACCTCTATAGCATCCACCCCTAGTTGGATCTATAGTTTGGTGGTGATTGGCTTAAAATTAACCCACTTTTCAAGGCAAAAAGCCCTCTTTGACCCAAATCGCACTTCCTAGTGAGAGGCTTGTTTGGTTAGATCTAGCACATGGGTAGGTGAGATCCCACTTGATTTGAAATCTAGACACTTGATAACCTACCCCCAGATTCTTACTTTGGTGAAATCTACCTTGTGGACATCTCTCCATGTTTTAAGGGGTTAAAACCCCCTTTTGAGTCTATTGGCACCTCAAAACTCAGATCTACTAAGATCTAGCCCTTGGATTGACTTGATTTTTTGAACATGCATAGATCGGGGTACTAGCTACTTGGATCTACAATTTGGTGGCCATTGGGCTTGATTTGGTCCACTTAACCCTTGTTTTAGCCCTCCTTGAGCAAAGTCGCACTCCCTTGGGTAAGTGAGTTTGCCCACTTTGAGGAGGTGGGTGTGTGAGATTTTCATGGATTTGGAATGCCCATACCTTGAAACCTAGGTCTAGACTGTCTTTTTGTCACGATCCGCCTTGGGGTTAGCATTCCTTGTTTCAAGGGATTGTGGTCCACTTAGGGTTATTACTTGAAAACCTAGATCTAGCAAAATCCAGCCATTGGATCTCATTTAACCCACTTGACTTGGCTTCTAGGTGTCCCGATCTACACTTTGGCATACTTTTTGACCCCATTAGCCCATCTAACAAGGCACTAGTCCTTCTCTAAAGCAAGTCGCACTCCTTGGGAATTGTGTCAAACCCTAGATCTAGTACATGGGTACTCCTAGAATCAACTTAGATTCATAGATCTAGCCTTTATCCAACCTATAGTACCAACTTCACACCTAACTTCACCTTGTGGGCCTATCTATAACCATTTCACACTTCCCAAGAAAACAAGACCCACTTGTGTAAACATATGGTACTATACCTAGTCATCATACCCAATCATGTGGCCTAAACCATACATAGGTTGAAACACTAACAATCTCTTACACCACCTTCAACCATACCTTAACTTTTAGGTCCATTTAGCCCTGCATTGGTTTCCGTAACTCATCATTTACCTACCCTTAGAAACCTTTGTTTGGATCCAATCAACTGTGATTGGGTATAGGGTCTCCCCCTTGGTCTTGTTACACCTTGACCTAAAGCGAAGAGTGCCTCGGTTGACGTGACTCCCACCTTGCATTGGGAACCGTGGCATCTCTTGGGTCACCTCTTTAGTTGCCTGCCTCCTCTACCGTCCCGGATGGGATACCTCTAGGGGCAACTACAAGTTGTGTGATAACAAGAACATCAAAAAGACCATAAGGATGATCCAAACCAAGACACTATTTACACTCTCCTTTTGTAAAAGCTCTTAAGAGCTCCATATTGTTTTCTAAGTTGTTTCATTTCTCTTAAAAGACCTTACAAGGGCTAAAATCCCAAGGCACTTGTAAATTCATTTATAAAAAAGGCTAGGTGGGATAAGGCCTCCCACACTTTGGTTTCTTCTTCCCCATTTGGGGAAGTCTGTTTCGTGTATGCTTTAGCTAGACTTGTTTAATTTTTCTAGATTAAATTTCATTTTTTGTACTTAGAATAATTCTCTTCCAAGTTTTGCCTTGAGAAAGTAGCTTGGGATTTGATCCCAAGTGCCACATAATTTTGTGCTACTTCTCTTTCCCCATTAGCATCCTGCGGACATCCAGCTAGCTGGAAGGTTTTCGAGACTAGTGGTTCTAGTGGTCACCTTGTTCCAAGGTTGATCCCACCTTGTTTGTTTATTTCTTAGTTTGTTGCTTGATTTGGCCTTGTCTTTTCTCTCCCATTTGTTTTTCCTTTCATTGCTTGTTTACTTTGGAAAACGTGCTTTTTCTTTGCGTACAATCTGCCTCTATTTTTAACAAAGAACAAAGCCTCTTGAACTTGCAATAACCCAAGTCAAGAGCACTCTCTGTCAGAGAGCATATTAATATTGCATCTTCCCTGCATTAGGCATATAGAATAGCTAAATCTCTTGAACCTTGCCATAAGACAAAGTCAAGAGCACTCTCTGTCGGAGAGCTGAACTGTGTGCTCTAATAATAATAAAATTTCCAACTCAGATCCCCTTAATAAATTTATCTTGGTTACTATCTGACACCCGTATGCTCTTCCAACCTAAAAAGGTTGGGCTAGTACTCAGAAAGGTGTTAGATTTGATAATTTTCTATAACATAATAAAAAATTTCACCCCCACAACCAACGAACCGGCGTTGCTTTTTCGAGACATACTTAGGTAGTGGGCAAAGTTCCTAAACCTGGTGGGGCCAGAAATTACCGCTGTCTTAGACATCGGAGTGGTTAATTCTTTAGACACCTACTCCTTGACATTTGGGCGGTCCGTCTTACCATCAGAGGGGAAGCCACTGAAGGTATACCTTTCCAGTCGATTGCTTACCTTGTTGTTCTTAGCCTAATAATCAAGACCATTACAAATTTGAATTTACCAAGATAATTTGCACAACGATCTCACGAATAGCTACTATTGAGACTTGCATTTCAGCATCCCCAAGCACTACACTTGTTTGACTCCATTTTGGCACTGGTCATTTTACATTTATGCTTTAATTAAGTTGTGCCATTTGTCCATTGGATTTTATATTTGGAACTTATCTATATGTGGATGCTTCTTATTTTCGCAAAATCTTTCATATACTATTGCGCAACATGGATTGCATTTTACCTTGTGTTTCATTTAAAGTAAATTTGTGATATTTCATCTTTAAAACTCCTAAACAACACCCATCCGCATTACCATACACTAAAAACATTAAAACACATTGAGCCATAGTAAACTCTTTGTGGGGACTACCCCCCTTGGCTTCATTAGGAGTTAGCCTAAACGGAGGAGCTGGGATTCAGGTGACAGTACGTGGCTCATTGCTTGCCCCCAAGGCCACACTTTCCCCACTTGTAGTGAGGGAACAGCTTTCGAAAGATTTCTGCTGCTGGTGTGCATCTCGGTGGACAACATCTTTGGCACCGTTGCCGGGGACAAATCTTTTTGTTTCTGGATGACCTTAGTTTTTTCTAGTTTGTTTTACCTTTTTGAATAGATTTGATATCTGTCTGGCGACTTCACTGCCTTTTATTTCCTTTTTTTTTGGTAGATTTTTAGTCCAATCACTCTCTAAAATTAGACTTGAATCCACCTGGCGACTCCACTGTCAAATAATTTACCAAGGTATTCAACTAGAAGAAACCCTGAAGGCTTGGTTAGTTTCATCCCTGACCCTGAAAAGGTTCTTAGGAAGAGACTGAACAAGCTAGCTTCTAGTAGGATCCTTGAAGATCTTGGATCTGAGTCTGTTTCAGACATCCATACTTTATTTCTAGAAAAATTTGAAAACTTTGAAAATAGTACTAATATTTCCAACATCATGGGCGAGTATTTTACTTAGCTAGATTTCTCTCAGATAGCAGGTCAACCCCATTGTCTCCCAGAAAAAGCTGTAGAGAAATTACCGATGTACATTGGCACTGATGCCACTACTTCCGCTGCTCATCTCAGGAGCTTTTCCAGATGTATTAATGTCTATGTCAGTGACCCTGCGAGCCAACATGATGATGTTTATATGAAACTATTTGCTCTCTCCTTGGATGGGAAAGCTGGTGATTGGTATAGAAACCTACCAAACAACTCATTGCCACTTTGGCTACCTTCAAGACTGTCTTCACCAACAAGTTTGGTGAAAGGAAAGAACCAAGGCATCAACTCGCTTCTTTGACAAACATCAAGAAGAAGGACACTGAAACGATGGACGAGTTTAAAACTAGGTTCACTAAGTTATCAAATGCTATTTCTGTTACTTATGCACCACCTGCACCTTCCATCCTGGTCTACTACACTGAGGCACTTAGTGGCAAGATGCAGTATCAAATAAGAGACAAGGAACCCACTACTTTGATTCAAGCCCAGTAGATGGCCATTAAAATTGACTTGAACATGCAATCGTCTGGAGAGTCAAATATCCAGGGTTACTCTAGATCTTCAACACCTTTGAAGATTACTGAACCCAAACACAAAGATCCTCTATCAGTTATAAAAGAAACTCATGAAAAACATATATTGGAAATAAGGAATGAAATGAAAAAGGAAATGAAGAGAAACATGGAAGATGTTGAAGCAAAACACCTTGCTCAACTTAAGGAAATACAGAACCGGGTGGTAACTATGGAAAGAACACAGACACAACCTGCCCCTAGGACCTTTGCTGCAAAACCAACATGGCAGAGAAAACCTCCCAACCATGAACAGAGGCCGCCTCATCAGCTAGAGGCTGCTAACATGGTTGAGTCATACAAGCCATTTTGTAGGGCATGCAGAGATTTCCACGAGGAATTTGGTTTCCATTATGCATGTTATGTTCAAGAACATGGTTATCCTGAGGGTTGTGGTCCTAGCACGTCTGCAAGCGAGCCTGAATTCATCAACCATGTAAGGGAAATCTATAGAAATCCTAGAGATAGTTGGACTCAAGCCAACCAAGGTCATCAATGGGTTGATAACATGACTCAATACTATGGTGAGATGCCATCAAACATCAACAACATTCAGAACTTCAAAGGCATGACATATCAAAGAAGACCGAAAGAAGCACCCTCTACTCAAACTGCTCCTAAGGTAACAATTCCTAACACTACTCAAAAAACTAATGATGAAAAGGAATTTGTTGCTTTAAGTTTTGATTTAGTTAGTTGGTTAGCCAACTCTAAAGTTCCAGTCCCAGTATTGGAATTATGCAAGATTCCAGGTTAGAAAGAGAAGCTTTTGAAAATATTAGATACTCAAACAGATGATGTTCCCCCCCTATCTCAAAACCTGTAGCATCTGAAAGACCTTCCACACCGACAAGGCCTCCTACTCCCAAGAAAGTGACTTTTTCCAACATAGTGGAACCTTCCCCATCTACAAGACCTTCTATTCCTAAAAAGATGGTTTTTTCTGACACAATTGAACAACCTTCAACAAGTTGTGGCAATATTCATGAAGATCCTCCTGTAATCCTTCATACTAGGGACTTAAGAAAAGAAGCTCACCCCCCTTTCTACATATCATTGATGATAGGTGACCTTCTTCTACACAATTGTATGTTGGATTCAGGATCTGGTGCAAGTTTGATGACTAAGAAAGTTATGCAACAACTTAACTTGAAAACCACTAGGCCCTACCAGAATGTATGTGCCATGGATTCCAGACCTGTTAAAGTGGAAGGGATGATCGAAAACCAACCTGTTAGATTGGCTAAGTATCCGGACATCCATGTTACCATGGACATCCTTGTCATAGATGTTCCAGATAAGTGGGGGATGTTACTTTCAAGAAAATGGGGTGCTACTTTGGGTGGTTCAATACAATTAGATTGGTCTTATGCAACTGTTCCAGCATCGGAAGACTCACTAGTTAAGTTACACACTGAAAAAAAAAGAAGGTACCATGTTGAGAATCCCCAAAGACCTTCAAATGAGTATGCAAACAACTCTAGTGAACTTGGAATATATCAGATCAACTCCACCTTCTTGGAACCCATCCAAGAAGAAATTAAGAATGAAAAAATAAATGAGTTCTAGAAAATGAACTTCGATGGGGCATATTCTAGGGCATGAAAGGGGGATGGGGTTGTCATCATTTCACCTAAGGGAAAGGTTTTCAACTTTGCTTTCAGATTAGAATTTGAAGCAACCAACAATGTGGCAGAGTATGAGGCACTTCTACTAGGCATAGAAATTGACAAGGACATGGGAATCAAATTGCTAAGTATTAAAGGGGATTCTTATCTAATTGTCCAACAAATTAAGGGTCAATTTGCATGTAAATGTCAGAGACTTAAGAAATATAGAAATGCAATCTGGGACACAATGGAATTTTTTGATGCCCTTAATATAGAAGCAATCCCTAGAGATCAGAATAGTGCTGCCGACAAACTTGTAGTTTCAGCTTCAACACTTCAACCGTCAGACGAGATGTTAGAGGGGCATTGTCCTTTGGAAATTAACTTCGGGCCTTCTGTTCCTGATAATGTAGAACATTGGCAAGTTTTCAGGGATGATGAACAAATACTAAAGTTCATTAATAATATTGATGAGTTCTCCAATTATAAAGCCAATGATCATGAGGAAGGTAAAGAGTATCAAGATCAGGGTAACCGTTTCAACCCTGTTCCACGAGATTTTGTTGCCTTTGAGAATATTTTTGACAGACAGGATAGAAGAAAGAGTAGTGTGGACCAAATGAATCCGGGTGAATACATCGAAATAAATATTGGATCGGAAACAAATCCAAAAATTATAAAAATTGGAAAAGGGACATCTGAAAAGGAAAGAAATGCCTTGATAAACTTGGTCAGAGAATATAGGGATATATTTGCATTCACTTATGACGAGTTAAAATCTTATAGGGAAGATGTTTTTCGGCACACCATTCCCTTAAAACCTAAATGTAAAAAAGGCAAGCCTTTCCGACAAAAACTTAGGCAAATAAACCCTAAGTTGGCACCCATTGTAAAGAAGGAGCTAGAAAAAATGTTAGCAGCAGGAATAATAGCTCCTACAAGACATTCAACATGGTGCTCTAACTTGGTGGTAGTTAGAAAAAAGAATGGGAGTTTGAGAATTTGTATAGATTTCAGAAATCTAAACATGGCATGTCAGAAGGACAATTACCCCCTCCCAAACATGGAGACCCTCCTCCAACGGGTCACTGGATCAAGCATGATGTCAATGCTAGATGGATTTTCAGGCTATAATCAGGTATTCATTCAAGAAGAGGATAGACACAAAACAACTTTCACAACCCCTTTGGGAACCTTTGAGTATCTAAGAATGACTTTTGGTCTCACAAATGCTGGGGCCACTTTCCAAAGGGCCATGGATTATGCTTTCAAGGAATTGATAGGCAAAATCATTGAGATATATCAAGATGATTTAATTGTTTTCTCAAAGGAAAGATCCATCCATATTGATCATCTTAGAAAAGTTTTTGAATGATGTAAAGAGTATGGGATTTCTTTGAATCCGACAAAGTCAGTTTTGGGTATTGAAGAAGGGAAACTTTTGGGTCACATCATTAACAAGGACGGGGTCAAAATTGATCCTGAAAGAATTGAAGCCATCAGAAAGATACCCCTTCCAAGAAATGTTAAAGGTCTTCAATCATTTAATGGTCATATAAATTTTATAAGGAGATTCATCCCTAACCTTGCTGAACTCATGAAACCTATGCAAGCTCTCCTAAAAGAGAATGCTAAGTTCATATGGACAAATGAAGGGAAAATTGCCTTTGACACCATAAAAGATGCCATCACTAGATCACCTGCCTTGGTCAGCCCGGATTACACAAAAGATTTCATGATCTTTTCTTTTGCTTCAGAGGACACCATTGCTGGTGTGTTGCTCTAGAAGAACTTCGAAGGGTTCGAGCAACTAATTGCCTTCATGAGTAGGGCCCTACATGATTCATAACTAAAGTACACAATCATGGAAAAGCAAGCTTATGCCTTAGTAAAATCTTTAAAGCATTTCAGAACTTATATCGGATATTCAAAAGTCGTAGGGTATGTCCCCCATGCTGTAGTAAAAGACATCCTATCTCAATAGGATTGCTTAGGAACGAGAGGCACATGGGTATCTAAAATCCAGGAATATTATCTAGAGATTAAGCCTACTAAGCTAATAAAAGGAGAAGGCCTAGCTAAGATGTTGACCCAAAAGAATGAAGAGGCTGTTGATATGATTTGTGCAAACCATCCACCTAGTCCACACATGACAAAAGCATTACAAGAGCTTGATAATCATTGGTACTCGGAGATCATATATTTCCTGCTACACTTAGGTGTCCCTGATCACCTTAAAGGACATAAGAGAAGGGCACTTAGATTAAAAGCCACTAGGTATTGCCTCACTCAGGAGGGTTTGGGTTGGAGGAACCCAAACGGTGTAATACTTAGATGTGTGCATGAACAAGATTCTACGAAAATCTTAAATGAATTCCATTCAGGATTTTGTGGGGGCCATTATGCAGCGAATACAACTGCCCATAAGATCCTTAGAGCCGGAGACTATTGGCCAACTATCTTTTCAGATGTGTAAAAGCATGTTAAGTATTTCCAGGAGTGTCATCTTTTTACAGGGAAGCCGAAATTGGTTGCTCTTCCCCTTACACTAGTAGTTGTCATTGCCCCTTTTCAACAATGGGGCCTCGACTTTATCGAAAAATTCAAAGACAATTCTAGCAATGGATTTTGTTGGATTCTCACCGCAACCGACTACTTCACCAAGTGGGTAGAAGCCATACCCACCAAATCAGCCACAGAAAAGGTTATCATGGACTTCATCGAGGACAAGATCATCACCCGGTTTGGCACCCCTCTAAAGATAACAACTGATAATGCCAAAGCTTTCAGCTCAGCAGAAATTAATGATTTCTGTTTCAAATATGGCATTGTCTTATCACATTCTTCCGATTATTATCCACAGGGTAATGGACTTGCTGAGTCCTCTAATAAGAACTTAATGACCATCCTGAAGAAAACTGTGGGTGACAATAAGAGATCTTGGGATAGCAAAATCAAATATGCTCTATGGGCGGATAGGATCACCAAGAAAAACTCTACTGGAAAGACTCCTTTTGAACTAGTCTAAGTGACTATGGAGCAGAAAAGTTAGAGTTGGAAGATAGGGCAAATCAGATTATCGAACTTGATGAAAGTAGAAGGGCATCACTTGATAAAATGTTAAGACATCAGGAAAGTATGAAGGGAACCTTTGACAAGTCAGCCAAACCAAGAGCCTTTGAGGTGGGAGACACGGTCCTTTTATTGGACAAGAGGAAAGAAAAACCAAGCATGAACAGAAAGTTTGATAGCCTTTGGAAAGGCCCCTTTATTATACGTTGCCAAGCCGGAACAAACTCTTTCTTTCTCAATACCATGGATGGGGAGATGATACCTGTTATCACCTAAACTGTAGTTACCCCTATGGATGTATCCAGTCATGAATGGCAATAGGGAAGGGCAACTCAAAAGGTGCAACCACGATCACCTCGACCTCCAATATATGGTTGTCACGCCAGTCGAGGCAACCTTCACTTTATGTTATCTAGCCCAGACAACAAAGGGGGAGACCCGATCTACTCCCGACAGGAGAGATCAAAACCAAAACACCAAATCAGGGTATTTCTAAGTGAAGTTAGGTGTATGGTTTATCCTAGACCTTATAGGTTGAAGTCACAAGCCAAGTGAGGGGTTCAATGGGTATAGCTTTGGTTCATGGTTGATGTGAGAGTGACTTATAATGTTTGAAGTGAGATCTAGGGCTAGTGTACTAGTACAATGTCAGAAGACTCACTGCCTTGGGAACCGTGTCCAGTGCAGGGTAGTTTAAGGGTTGTATTGGGGCTAACTAGTACAAATGACAAGCTTGACCATGATACATGGCAGCTTCAAAGGTTTAGTTCACCATGCATAGGTCAAAACACAAGTCAATCCAACAATCTAGGAAAGTTGAATTAACTTGGAGAGAAACCAGTGCCTTGGGAATTGGGAAGTGGAGTCAAAGTAGGGTTGACTTGTGGTTTAGGACTCCTAGTACTTGGGACAGGTGGGCAATAGAGGTCTTGATGGATGAATGTATCTAGATCTAGGTTTGACCCAAGTGGACCACAATCCCTTAAAACAAGGAATGCAATCCCCAAGGCAAGATTTGACAAAGTGATAGTCTAGACCTAGGTTTTGAATTATTCCGGTTCTAAATCTCCAAAAATCTCAAGTACCCAGTTCCTGGAAGTGAGTCAACTCACTTCTCCAAGGTGGTGCGACTTTGCCCAAGGAAGCCTAAAAGTGGGGTTAGGTGGGTCAAAACAAGTCGAATGGCATCCAAACTTTAGATTCGGATAGATCGGTCGGGTAGGAGTATGGATCTGTATTTTCGTGGTAATCCAACGGTTAGATCTTAGTAGATTTGAGTTTAGGGGTTCCAAGTGGTCCAAAATGGGGATTAAATCCCTTAAAATGTGGAATGGGGCCCACAAGGTAAATTTCAGAAAAGTAACAACCTGGGTGTGTGTTATTGGATGTGTAGATGACGAATCAAGTGGAATCTCAAACACCCATCACCTAGATCTAGGTCAACTTGCTCAACTAGTGAAGTGCGCCTTGCTTGGGAGAAGCTAAGTTGGCATGGGAGAGGGGTCAAACGGAAACCAATCCTCACCAAACTATAGATCCGGGATGCCGTGGATGCTATAGAGGTGGGTTTTCAATATTATGCCCAATAACCCACTAGATCTAAGTAGATCTGAGAAAATGTAAAAAAGGGGTTTTGATTAATTAGGGTTTTAAGTGTTTTTTGACAATTGGATAGATCATGGAGATAGAACTTACCTTGAGATCATACCTGAGTGATGTGGATGAGATGCCTTGATGTTGAGGAAGATTCCCGCAGAGATCAAATGAGAGATTGTTGATTTGCTTGCCGATTTGATGCCCTAGTCCACAAGTGCGCCTTCCTCTACCTGTCAAACCAAGGAATGAAGATTCAATCAGTAAGATCAAGTATGGAAGAAATACAAGAGAAATGCAAATAGTAACATGAAATAGAAGGTCCTGGGACAGTAATACTCCCTGTTACCAACGAAGAGCTCCAAAGAAGAAGTAGGGAGAGTCTTCCCCTACCAATACCTCCTCCTCCAAGCAAATCGGCCTCCACCTGTAGATGCAAAATCGTGGTACAAAGATATGGCAAACAAGATCTCCAATAACTCAGTGCAAAGGAAGAACCAACGAACGAACACCAAAAACATTCACCACAACACTGGAGATAGATGCAATAATAATTTTCTATTCCAATAATCCAGAGCCAAAAGTCCCTTTACAATGAGAGGCTCTCTCCTTTAAATAGGAAGGAGAGGCACCAAAACCCTAACCACTTTTTGAATGAGTGGCTAAGATTAAAAGATACAAATGTCTAATCAATGGTTGAGATGAGCTCAACAATAAAATACATAGATCACTAATAAAATATAATGTAAGTGGACAAAATCGCCCTACAAGAGGGGAATCCCACCAAATCATGATGACAAAATATCATAAGAGGCTTATGGTGGGTCCAAGGGGTAATTTTATCCCTCCTTGGTCAATCCCCATAGCACAATAACCAAAAAATAATCATGAATGTACCAAATCGTGCCTCCATAGTGAAGTCGTGGTCCTCAAAAGACCTCAAAAATCCACAGAAAGTGCCATAAGTGATGGATGCGGGCCCTGATGAAGCTGAAACTGCTGGAAAAGGTGTGGAAGGTCCCGATCTATCATCACTGATCATCCCATGCCATAACTTTGCCTCAGTAGCCCAAATCGATTTCCTCAATAGCCATTTCTACCAATCCTGAAATGCCTCGGGAAGCGTGAAACTGCCCCAAACAGCCTCCTAGAGTGCTGGCGCTGTCAAGGTGAGGGCACCAGTGTGTCCGGAAGGGGGGTAATATGGTAAAAACAAGTGGCTGGACCACCCCCTCCATCATCAGCACCCTAGGTCAACCGGATAAAAATCACATCTGCTCCGACAGACCAAAACTGCACTAGGACAGCCTACTGAGGCTAAATCATCACTGTAAGTGCCCGGAACTGAAAACAAACTGTCCCATTGGACTCAAAAGGTCCAAATCCATCCAAGATGTGTACTCATACACCATATGAATCTCTGCATGATCAAAATAAATATCCAATATACCGGATCAAGGCCAATAATAATGCGCTGTACATATACAAACACTGCTGCAACCCCAGAATCATCATCATAACCCTGTAGCTGCTGCATAGAGTCATCATGTATGTATACATGGACCATATATCATCTATCCATATCATCATAAGGTCCAACATCTCATGTCCCATGGTCCTCCATGGTCAAACTAGGTCTAACCAAGACCAAATATAACTCAGATCATCATTAATAGCTGCTGCAAAGTGTCAAGGTTAATATATGCTCTACAACTTATTCAAATAACAATTATAACACAGAGTAATCATGACTGGCGATCTAAATCCAAATATATAGTGTCTTTAATTATTATTATTATTCAGACTCGACTTTCAGGATCATACTCACTTCATAGTTGTGATCAATTTGCTAGTGAAGGGTGAAGGCTTAAATTAACTGGCTAGGCTAAGGGATGACTTAACTGTCTTGACTTTGTGACACTTTGGCAAGGGAAAGGGAATACACCATAGTATATACTGAATGAGCAATAACACAGGGAATGGCGGTGTCTCACAAATGGATGAGTTGTTTAAAGAGGGTCTATTCACCTTCACAGATGCGCACAATCCATAATACAAATAAGGCCAGCAATTGTTTAGATGTAGCTTTTAAGTTCCATTGCTTTTTGGGCCTGAAGTTTCCATAGCCTTGATCTATGTGTGTTTACAAACACATTGCATAGATTTACATTTTTCTTTTAGGCTTTCTGCTGCAGGTGTGTTTTTAAGGCACTTGTTTACCTGAGCACTTCTAGGTGTGTCATGGACAGCTTGTTTACCTAGGTATTTATTTTCCACAAGATATAACATTTCATTTTCATTGCCATGTTCATTTGGCATGCCTCTCATTCATGTGTGTTTAGAAACACATTGCATGAATGGGCTTTTCATACAAGATATAGCATTTCATTTTTCCAGATTTTGTATACATGGCAGCGCTAAAAGTTTCAGGTTTAGCCAACACGACTTTAGTGACTAGGGGGAATTCACAAGGAACTCCAACTCACCATAGGTAAGTTTTGTCACCAACTCAGAGCCGAGACACAATAAACAAGGAAGCTCATCCAATACAGAGGCTACAGTGGGGAAAAGTCCTCCATGCCACTAGTCAAGTAGTAAGTCAGGGTGATAATCTAAAAGGTAGGCCATGGATGGATGAAGACAATGAAATGATGGAGCCAACACTAGCAAGCCAAAGTATGGTGTAATGATCACCTCTATTCTCCCTAAGGAGGGTATGTACCAATGAGTATGAATAGTGAACTTCTAAGTCTGAGTAGGGACAATATAATATATATAATAGATCAACCAGGTCCATATATCTATATGATCGCCAGATCATGACACTAAGTGCTAAGACATGCTATGAGAATAAGTATAAAAGCAATCTAACCATAACACTATGATATACCTGCTGAGTCATATACCTGAAAGCTCATCAACCTGTACCATCATCTGTCCTCTGAGACTGCTGCTGTAACTCTGGGCACTACTGTCTGCTCTGTACCAATGGTATAATGGCTACATCGGTCATCTCTCTGAGTGTCCTGAAACTCAGTCATGGCATGGGGAATATAACTGCTGTCCACAATCTGATAGTGATCCAATATAGATGCTCATCTCATCATCTCAAATGCAAGGGAACTGGCTGAATAGTGTACTGGAATGAGAAAAATAATGTATGGTAGCCTGGCTACTATATATGTGATAACAATACCATTATGTAGGAATGGGAAACACCTGAAGCCGTTCTATCGAAATAACATCCAAGATGACCAAGGGGTCATCTCAGGGCTTCCCTAAACCCTCTCTTGTCATATGGTTTGTATTTTATTTCTATACCATATGTTGTATCATAACATTTGTATATTACTTGTTGTATCATATTTCATATATATATGCTAGAAAAGAAAAAATATTTCATGTACTTGTTGATTTGAAAAAGCAAAAAATATTTTATGTTGGTATTTCAGTATGGCATTACTTATCATGTATATGTGGGCTAAGACACTTCTGTTTCCATGCAGGAAACTGATATTCTGGGATTCTCGAACACTTTATTTGATCCATAGATCAGGCAAGTGCCTGTCCTGCAGTTGGAGCCAAATGTTACCAACATATTTGTACCATAATTGGATTATCTGAAGAGCCGCCTCTTGTCACCTAAACTGCAGTTACCCCTATGGATGTATCCACTCATGGATGGCAATAGGGAAGGGCAACTCAAAAGGTGCAACCATGATCACCTCGACCTCCAATAGATGGTTGTCACACCAATCGAGGCAACCTTCGCTTTATGTTATCTAGTCCAGACAACAAAGGGGGAGACCCGATCTACTCCCGACAGGAGAGATCAAAACCAAGACACCAAATCAAGTTAATTCTAAGTGAAGTAAGGTGTATGGTTTATCCTAGACCTAAGGATGAAGTCACAAGACAAGTGAGGGGTTCAATGAGTATAGCTTTGGTTCACTATTGATGTGAGAGTGACTTATGATTTGTGAAATAGGATCCAAGATTAAAGTACTAGTTCAATGTGAGAAAATCCACTGCCTTGGGAACCATGTCCAATGCAAGGTAGTTTAAGCGTTGAATTGGGGCTAACTAGTACAAGTGACAAGCTTGATCATGAAGTATGATGACATCAAAGAGTTTAGTTCACCACACAAAGGTCAAACCACAAGTTAATCCAACAATCTAGGAAAGTCGAATTGTCTTGGAGAGAAACCAGTGCCTTGGGAATTGGGATAATGGAGTCAAAGTAAGGTTGACTTGTGGTTAAGGACTCCTATTGCATGAGACAAGTGGGCAATTAAAGACTTGATGGATGAATAGGTCTAGATCTAGAGATTTAATGTTTTGACCTAAGTGGACCACAATCCCTTAAAACAAGGAATGCTATCCCCAAGGCAAGATTTGACAAGGTGACCTACTAGAACTAGGTTTTGAATTATGCCCATTCCAAATCCACAAAAATCTCATATACCCATGTCCTAGAAGTGGACCAACTCCCTTCTCCAAGGTGGTGCGACTTTACCCAAGGAGGCTAAAAAGGGTGATAAATGGATCAAGACAAGTCCAATAGCATCCAAACTTTAGATCCAAGTGGTTTAAGCAAGTAGGAGTGTGGATCTATAATTTCATGGCAATCCAATGGCTAGATCTTACTAGATATGAGTTTAAAGATACCAAGTGGTCCAAAATGGGGATTAAATCCCTTAAAATGTGGAATAGGGCCCACAAGGTAGAAATCAGAAAAGTGACAATCTGGGGGTAGGTTATTGGATGTGTAGATCATGAAACAAGTGGGATCTCAACTACCCATATACTAGATCTAGGTCAACCCACCAAACTAGGAAGTGCGCCCTTGCTTGGAGAGGCTAAATGCCTTGGGAAGAGGGTCAAATGGAGGCCAATCCTCACCAAACTATAGATCCGGGATGCCGTGGATACTATAGAGGTGGGTTTTAAATATCTTACCCAAGAAGCCACTAGATCTTAGTAGATCTGAAAAAATGTAAAAATGAGGGTTTGAAAAAATAAGGGTTTTATCAATTTATGAGTTATGTCAATGGATTGGATCAAGATAAGAGAAACAAACCTGTGGATCTTACCTGGGTAACCTTGTAGATGCCTTGATGATGATGATCTATGCAAACCCGATCAATTAGAGAAGCTTTGAGGTAGTTTTCTATGCAATCGATTTAGTCCAAGAAGCCAATGCGCCCTCCCTCCTGCACAACAAACGACAATAATATCAGATTTGATGTAATAAAGAGATAAGACTAATGCCACAAGAGAAGTAACAGAAAGATAGCATAGATCACAATGATACTAATGATAACCCCCTGATACAAGCAAATGCCAAGAAAGTCGATTTGAAGAAGCCTTGCAAAATCGCCCTTGTTGAAGTCACCCTCCTGCAGACAAGACAATGATTTCCAAAATAGATAGATCTTACCACAAATTCCAAATGCTAGGTTGCAATAGACTTTCCAATCACCATCTAAGAACACTAGATGCAAAGGAGACCACAAGAATTTCCACAAGAAAGTTTTTCTATACCAATAATCCAAGAGCCAAAAACCCCTTACAATGAGAATCCCTCTCCTTTAAATAGGAAGAAGAAGCATCAAAATCCTAACCACTTTTTGAATGAGCGGCTAAGATTAAAAGATACAAATGTCTAATCAATGGTTGAGATGAGCTCAACAATAAAATACATGGATCACTTATAAAATATAATATAAGTGGACAAAATCACCCTAGAAGAGGGGAATCCCACCAAATCATGATGACAAAATATAATAGGAAGCTTATGGTGGCTCCAAGGGGTAATTTTAGACACCCTTGGTCAATCCCCATAGCAAAATAATAATAAAATAGTCATCAATATACAAAATCGTGCCTCTATGGTCAAATCGTAGGCCTCAAAAGACCTCAGAAATCATCAGAAAGTGCCATAAGTGATGGATGCGGGCCCCGATGAAGCTGAAACTGCTGGAGGAGGTGTGGAAGACATCAATCCATCATCACTGATCATCCCATACGAAAACATTGCCTCAGTAACCCAAATCGAATTCCTCAATAGCCATTTCTACCAATCCTGAAATGCCTCGGGAAGCGTGAAACTACCCCAAAATGCCTCCTGGAGTACTTGCACTGTCAAGGTGAGGGCACCAGTGTGTCTGGGAGGGGGGTAATATGGTAAAAACAAGTGGCTGGACCACCCCCTCCAAGCACAGTGCCCTAGCCCAACTGGATAAAAATCACATCTGCTCTGACAGGGTCTCCAACAGACCAAAACTGCACTGGGATAGCCTACTGAGGCTCAATCATCACTGTAAGTGCCCGGAACTGAAAACAAACTGTCACATTGGACTCAGAAGGTCCAAATCCATCCAAGATGTGTACTCATACACCATATGAGTCTCTGCACGATCAAAATATATATCTAATATACCGGAACAAGTCAAATAATAATAATCTGTAAATGATCAAATACTGTTGTAAACCATGAATCATCATCATAACCCTGTAGCTACTGCATAGAATCATCATGTACATGTACATAGACCATATATCATCTATCCATATCATCACAAGGTCTAACCATCTCATGTCCTATGGTTGACCTTGGTCAAACTAGGTTTGACCAAGTCAACATGACCAAATATAACTCAGACCGTCATCAGAAGCTGCTGCAAAGTGTCAAAGGTTAATGCATGCTCTACAACTTATTCAAATAACAATTATAACACAAAGTAATCGTTACTGGCGATCTAAATCCAAATATATAATGTCATTAATCATTATTATTACTCAGACTAGACTTTCAAGATCATACTCACTTCATAGCTGTGATCAATTTGCTAGTGAAGGGTGAAAGCTAAAATAACTGGCTAGGCTAAGGGATGACTTGACCAACTTAACTTTGTGACACTTTGGCATTAGGAAAGGGAACACACACCATAGTATATACTGAATGAGCAACAACACAGGGAATGGCAGTGTCTCACAAATGGATAAGTTGTTTGGAGAGTGCTTATTCAACTTAGGCATCATGTCTACATGAAGTTGATCCAAGTTCATTAGGATCATTCAATTTCATTTCATGGCCTTTTTGGCCTACATAACCCTTCGGATTTCAAGTGTGTTGATAAGCACAACTAGTTGTAGCTTGCATCCAGGGCATGTTTTTTATACATATATAAGGTCATCAATTGTTTAGATATAGCTTTTAAGAATCATTGCTTTTTTGGACCTTTCTTATACTCTTCGAGGAGTATTTTTCAGCAGTTCATCGCTCTTTCCCTTTTTAGTTTCCATGGGCGAATTCATCAGTTTCGATAAGTAGTACATGAGCTTTCAGTTTTAGCCAACAACATCTCAAGTGACTAGGGGGAGTTCGAGCCAATGCCAAACATCGGGAAAACTGACCAGAATGATTTAGGCATACAATCCAACTCACCAAAGGTAAGTTTTGTCACCAACTCAGAGCCGAGACACAATAAACATGGAAGCTCATCCAATATAGAAGCTATAGTGGGGAAAAGATCCTCCATGTCACTAGTCAAGTAGTAAGTTAGGGTGATAAACTAAAAGGTAGGCAATGGATGGATGAAGACAATGAATAATGGAGCCAACACTAGCAAGCCAAGGTATGGTGGAATGATCACCTCTATTCTCCTTAAGGAGGGTAAAACCAATGAGTATGAATAGTGAACTTCTATGTCTGAGTAGGGACAATATAATATATATAATAAGCTCAACCAGGTCCATATATCTATATGATCGCCAAATCATGACACTAGGTGCTAAGACATGCTATGAAAATAAGTATAAAAGCAATTTAACCATAACACAATGATATACCTGCTGAGTCATATACCTGAATGCTCATAAACCTGTACCATCATCTGTCCTCTAAAACTGTTGCTGTAACTCTGGGCACTATTAACTGCTCTGTACAAATGGTATAATGGCTACATCGGTCATCTCTCTGAGTGTCCTAAGACTCAGTCATGGCGTGGGGAATACAACGGCTATCCAAAATTTGATAGTGATCCAATATAGATGCTCATCTCAGCTTCTCAAATGTAAGGGAACTGGATGAATAGTGTACTGGCATCAGAAAAATAATGTATGGTAGCCCGGCTACTATATATTTGATAACACCGCCATTTGACAAACATGATAAGTGTTTGTGCTCCAATGTATCAGATGATCCATCCTTTGTGCCTAGCCAGTTTTGGCCAGTCAGTTTGTTTTTTGTCTTGAAATGACCATGCCCCACAGGGTTTTTGTAAAAAAAGTGTACTAGTAGGGTTTGAGTGGCTCGGTCACCCATGACTGGTTTGTCAACTAAGGTATTCCAGGGAGTTTTTTACCCCGACTAATTATACTTTGCCTACGGGCGGGGTATAATTGACAAGGTTTTCTCCCGCTTCCTCCAAAGCTGGCATGCTCGATTTTGAAATTCTGACCATGGGGGGTTATTAGTGTCCAACTGATGAATATGAACCTACTAGACACTATCAGTTGAGTCAATGGTCATTTCCTAGGTCTGTAGAGGTCTTTAAACGTTGTCCGAAATTTTTTTACCGGATGCGTTGGACAGTTAATTATTTTATTTTTTAATAATTAATTTTTCCATAGTTTAAATGGAAAAATTCAAATTGTAATATGTCAGTCGTCCGGGGGTTTTTTTCAGTGAATTGAGGCTTGATTCTTAAGCCAAAATTCACACTTAGACCCTGGACACCTTTATCCTAAGTTTCAGATCGTTATTTAGCCACTTAATTAATAATTCCTCAAAAAACAATAAAAGAGGGTTATTAATTAATTAAATTGAAAAAATTAATAATTGGAGATAATCCAATTCTCTCCAAAATAATCCAAATTGGATTATTTCAGTGGCTAAATGACATGGCACAAGGCATTAAGGAAGATTCCAATCATCTCAGTCATCATCCAGTCAAGTGTACAGTCAACATCAGTGATTAACTCCAGAAGAATTCGCCCATCTTGCATGCATAACTCGATTTGGTTATGTGGATAAAATATTAATGGAAATAAGTTAGGTTTGAGTTACATCAATGGGAGTGGGGGCACCTTGCCTAGGTGGAGGCCACCTCCCACTCTCAACCACCAAATCTCAAGCAAATTCGAGTTAACTCCAAGCTTTTGTATGCATTCATGTCAAAGAGTGAAGAGACATACGAATTGGTAACGTGTTACCCTTTTAATGGGTTGTTGGTTTGATATTTAATGAAAGGTGGGCGCCCTCCCTTGAAGATAGGACCACATCACTTATGTAACTCCACTTAATTCCTCATATCTCCACTTGGCATTTGTTCTATGGATTGTTGAGGTTGGAGTTATTTATATGGTAGGCGCCTCTCCTTAACTTGTGCAATCACAAGGCTTAGCTCCCTTTGTAACTCGAATCACATCTCCACAACTTGCTCATGCATTAAACCCTAGAGATCACGCCTACCCTCCTTTTGATCATGTGTATTTTCATTGGAGTTCGTTTCTCACACTTAGCATTTGTTTATTGGAGTGGTGCACATTACAAAGCTTGGGAAGAGATAACAAGGAGGAGTGGGGGGCGCCTTGCCTAGGTGGAGGCCACCTCCCCACTCTCCATTTAATGCCAACTTGAGTTTCATGGAGTATTGACTCTCCAAGCTTCGTTAACGTGGATTTGATTGAGATTTTAGATTGGAATTTCGATTTGATGTCAAGTGCCATTGGCTTTCATGGATTCCATTTCGACTTAGGGTGTTAGGTTAGTCTAGTTTTGTTATAAAAGGATGGATTTGCGTCCTCGTTTTCTCATGGAGATTTGTGCAAAGACACTCTAGAGAAATATTGTATAATTTGTTTATGATTTAATAAAGAGAAAGACTTTGGAGGTCCATGTGGGAGTTCTTAGTGTGTCAATTTCATCTTGTGTGAGGTGATACCTTTCTTGACTCAACCCTCTTGATTTTTAATTATATGATCATTGATAGGAAGGCTAACAATCTAGCACGTTATTACTTGATCTATTGTTTTCTCTTGAGTGTTGTGATTTTCAGGTATTTTCTCAAGTGGATTGGATCTTCTCTCATCCATCAAGCAAGAGTTCTTTTTGACTAACACTTTCATCTTACAGGCTCCCAAAGTTGGCTTCTCTTCAAAAAAATCGAGAAACGCAAGAGCTCTTTACCTCATCCATCAACAACAAGTCTTAAAAATCATCTCTCGGTTACTGAATCTAACGGCTTACTTCCTCTAGCCCTTTTTTTTTCTCTTTGATCCCTTGTTTGCTTAACTTGCTAGCCTTTCCTCTTTTAGCTCTCTTTCTTTCCTAGTTTCTCTTTTGCCCTAGGTTTTCTCTCCTTGCTCTCGTTTTTCCTCCCTTCTCTTTCTCCTCTCATCTCTGCTAGTCCTCCTCACCTTTCTCCCTCTCGTCCTACCCTTTTTTCATCCATCTCCTTAGGATTTCTTCACCTCCTCTTAGCTCTCGTTTCTCTTCTTTTAGTTCTCCTTTCCTCTAGATTTCATCCTACATCTTAGTCTTCTCCCTCAACCTTCCTCTCGTCCCTCCTCTCCTTAGCCATCTCTCCTTCCCTTCGTTTCCCATCCTTGGCCTTCAAAACCTCCCTTTCGTCCACTTTCCAAAAAAATCAATAAAACTTTAATTATTTGTTAAGTATAGGAGTTTGCTAGTTGCATTTCTTCAAAAAGCTAGTTGTTAGTTTTAAAAAACTCTTTTGAAAAGTATAAAAAAAAAACTTTAAATCTTTGTTAAAAGTTAGTATTAGTTAGTTACTTTAAGTTTGTTAGAGTTAGTAGTTAGTTTTAGTTTCTTTTGGAAGGTTTAAACTTAGATCTCATTAGTTTTGCATTTATATCATATAGGATCTAGTTTTTTCTAGCTTATTTAATTTGCATTTCATAAGTAGATCTTACTTCTAGTCTCACATTTTGTTCATTAGTAGTTACATTTTACATCATTAGATCTCTTTCAGAAGTTTCAGATCTTGCATTGGAAAAAGATTGGGCATATAGGTTATATTTTTTGCATTTAGTTTCAAGATTTTATTTATTTTATTAACATCTAATGGGTGCCTTGTTGAGTTGATTTGAGCTTGTGTAGGTGTTTTGAAAGAGAAGAAAAACTTGAAGAACTTTGAAAACAAGAAGATCTTTACCCAAAAGAGAACATCAAAAAGACCATAAGGATGATCCAAACCAAGACACTATTTACACTCTCCTTTTGTAAAAGCTCTTAAGAGCTCCATATTGTTTTCTAAGTTGTTTCATTTCTCTTAAAAGACCTGTTATCACCAAAGTTGTAGTTTCCCCTGTGGATGTATCCATTGATGGATGGCAATAGGAAAGGGCAACTTAAAAGGTGCAACCACGATCACCTCGACCTCCAATAGATGGTTGTCACACCAGTCGAGGCAACCTTTGATTTATGTTATCTAGCCCAGACAACAAAGGGGGAGACCCGATCTACTCCCGACAGGAGAGATCAAAACCAAGACAACAAATCAAGTTAACTCTAGGTGAAGTAAGGTGTATGGTTTATTCTATACCTTAGGATGAAGTCACAAGACAAGTGAGGGGTTCAATGAGTATAGCTTTGGTTCATTGTTGATGTGAGAGTGACTTATAATACTTAAAGATAAGATCCGGGATTATAGTACTAGTCAATGTGAGAAAATCCACTGCCTTGGGAACCATGTCCAATGCAGGGTAGTTTAGGGGTTGAATTGGGGCTAACTAGTACAAGTGACAAGCTTGATCATGATGTATGATGGCATCAAAGGGTTTAGTTCACAATACAAGGGTCAAACCACAAGTTAATCCAACAATCTAGGAAAGTCGAATTGACTTGGAGAGAGACCAGTGCCTTGGGAATTGGTATAATGGAGTCAAAGTAAGGTTTAACTTGTGGTTAAGAACTCCTATTGCATGAGACAAGTGGGAAATTAAAGACTTGATGGATGAATAAGTCTAGATCTAGAGATTTAATGTTTTGACCTAAGTGGACCACAATCCCTTAAAACAAGGAATGTTATCCCCAAGGCAAGATTTGACAAGATGACCTACTAGACCTAGGTTTTGAATTATGCCCGTTCCAAATCCACAAAGATCTTATGTACCCATGTCCTAGAAGTGGACCAACTCACTTCTCTAAGGTGGTGCGACTTTACCCAAGGAGGCTAAAAAGTGGGATAAATGACTCAAAACAAGTCCAATGGCATCCAAAATTTAGATCCAAGTAGTTTAAGCAAGTGAAAGTGTGGATCTATAATTTCATGGCAATCCAATGGCTAGATCTGATTAGATCTAAGTTTAAAGATACCAAGTGGTCCAAAATGGGGATTAAATCCCTTAAGATGTGGAATAGGGCCCACAAGGTAGAAATCAGAAAAGTGACAATCTGGGGGTAGGTTATTGGATGTGTAGATCATGAAACAAGCGGGATCTCAACTACCCACGTACTAGATCTAGGTCAACCCACCAAACTAGGAAGTGCGCCCTCGCTTGGAGAGGTTAAATGCCTTGGGAAGAGGGTCAAATGGAGGCCAATCCTCACCAAACTATAGATCCGGGATGCTGTGGATACTATAGAGGTGGGTTTTAAAAATCTTACCCAAGAAAGCCACTAGATCTTAGTAGATCTGAAAAAATGTAAAAATGAGGGTTTGAAGAAATAAGGGTTTTATCAATTTATGAGTTATGTCAATGGATTGGATCAAGATAAGAGAAACAAACTTGTGGATCTTACCTGGGTAACCTTGTAAAGGCCTTGATGATGATGATCTATGCAAACCCGATCAATTAAAGAAGCTTTGAGGTAGTTTTCTATGCAATCGATTTAGTCCAAGAAGCCAATGCGCCTTCCCTCCTGCACAGCAAACATCAACAATATCAGATTTGATGTAATTAAGAGATAAGACTAATGCCACAAGAGAAGTAATAGAAAGATAGCATAGATCACAATGATACTAATGATAACCCCCTGATACAAGCAAATGTCAAGAAAGTCGATTTGAAGAAGCCTTGCAAAATCGCCCTCCTATAGACAAGACAATGATTTCCAAAATAGATAGATCTTACCACAAATTCCAAATGCTAGGTTGCAATAGACTTTCCAATCACCATCTAAGAACACTAGATGCAAAGGAGACCACAAGAATTTCCACAAGAAAGTTTTTCTATACGAATAATCCAAGAGCCAAAAGACCCCTTACAATGAGAAGCTCTCTCCTTTAAATAGGAAGGAGAGGCATCAAAATCCTAACCACTTTTTGAATGAGTGGCTAATATTAAAAGATACAAATGTCTAATCAATGGTTGAGATGAGCTCAACAATAAAATACATGGATCACTCATAAATATAACATAAGTGGACAAAATCGCCCTAGAAGAGGGGAATTCCACTAAATCATGATGACAAAATATAATACGAAGCTTATGGTGGGTCCAAGGGGTAATTTTAGCCACCCTTGGTCAATCCCCATAGCACAATAATAATAAAATAGTCATCAATATAACAAATCGTGCCTCTATGGAAAAATTGTAGGCCTCAAAAGACTTCAGAAATCATCAGAAAGTGCCATAAGTGATGGAAGCGGGCCCCGATGAAGCTGAAACTGCTGGAGGAGGTGTGGAAGACATCAATCCATCATCACTGATCATCCCATGCCAAGACATTGCCTCAATAGCCCAAATCGAATTCCTCAATAGCCATTTCTACCAATCCTGAAATGCCTCGGGAAGCGTGAAACTGCCCCAAACTGCCTCCTGGAGTGCCTGCGCTATCAAGGTGAGGGAAGCAATGTGTCCGGGAGGGGGATAATATGGTAAAAACAAGTGGCTGGACCACCCCCTCCAAGCTCAGCGCCCTAGGTCAGCTGGATAAAAATCACATCTGCTCTGACAGGGTCTCCGACAAACCAAAACTGCACTAGGATAGCCTACTGAGGCTCAATCATCACTGTAAGTGCCCGGAACCGAAAACAGACTATCTCATTGGACTCAGAAGGTCCAAATCTATTCAAGATGTGTACTCATACACCATATGAATCTCTGCATGATCAAAATATATATCCAATATACCAGAACAGGTCAAATAATAATAATCCGTAAATGATCAAATACTGTTGTAAACCATGAATCATCATCATAACCCTGTAGCTGCTGTATAGAATCATCATGTACATGTACATAGTCCATATTTCATCTATCCATATCATCACAAGGTCTACCCATCTCATGTCATATGGTTGACCTTGGTCAAACTAGGTTTGACCAAGTCAACATGACCAAATATAACTCAGACCATCATCAGAAGCTGCTGCAGAGTGCCAAAGGTTAATGCATGCTCTACAACTTATTCAAATAACAATTATAACAAAAATTAATCATTATTGGCGATCTAAATCCAAATATATAATGTCATTAATTATTATTATTACTCAGATTAGACTTTCAAGATCATACTCACTTCATAGCTGTGATCAATTTGCTAGTGAAGGGTGAAGGCTAAAATAACTGGCTAGGCTAAGGGATGACTTGACTGACTTAACTTTGTGACACTTTGGCAAAGGGAAAAGGAATACACACCATAGTATATACTGAATGAGCAACAATACAGGGAATGGCGGTGTCTCACAAATGGATGAGTTGTTCAAAGAGGGTTTATTCACCTTTAACAGATGCGCACAATCCATAATACAAATAAGGCCAGCAATTGTTTTGATATAGAATTTAAGTTCCATTGCTTTTTGGGCCTGAAGTTTCCATAGCCTTGATCTATGTGTGTTTATAAACACATTGCATAGATTTACATTTATTTAGGCTTTCTGCTGCAGGTGTGTTTTTAAGGCACTTGTTTACCTGAGCACTTCTAGGTGTGTCACAGACAGCTTGTTTACCTAGGTATTTACATTTCCAAAAGATATAACATTTTATTTTCATGGCCATTTTCATTTGGCATGCCTTTCATTCATGTGTGTTTAGAAACACATTGCATGAATGGGCTTTTCATACAAGATATAGCATTTCATTTTTTCAGATTTTGTATTCATTGCAGCACTAAAAGTTTCAGGTTTAGCCAACACAACTTTAGTGACTAGGGGGAATTCACAAGGAACTCCAACTCACCATAGGTAAGTTTTGTCACCAACTCAGAGCCGAGACACAATAGACAGGGAAGCTCATCCAATACAGAGGCTACTGTTATCACACCATAGTAGCAGGGCTACTACTCTTGTACAGCAGATATCTGCACATTCCAGAGCTTCATTTATTCCAGAGCATGGCTATATATATTGGATCACTCATGATCAGAGCAGTACATTATTCAGATATTGTATGACCTTGTGTCAAGGCTGAGCCTTGAGAGTTCAGATTGGATGACTGATGTGACCACTTATCCCATTACAGTTTCAGTTCAGTGCCTAGAGATGTACTTCAGCAGTGTTTCAGATGATGCATGATGATTGCTATTATGATGATGTTGTATGATCTATGGATATGTTCTCACTGACGGTGGATTATTAGCTTGTTGATTTAGTCATGATTATAGCATGTGCTTGGTATATTATTCCTGATGTGGCAAACTACTTAAAATGAACTGTAAATCATAAAATGGACAATTGCTTGCACTTTTAGGTCATTTAACAAAACTTACTGGTATTTCACCTTACATAGACATGGTCTTTCCCGACACCTGTTGTCTGCTAGTGTAGGCTCCATATCCACTTGTCTCCATCCATACATGACCTTCATGTTTGACTTTAAACCCTGACTTGTCTTATTTGACTTTCTGATACTGAGGACTTCCCCATTTTTCTACCTCTGTGTTTGGACCGCATCCCTGTTTATTCAGTGTCTCGGCTCTGAGTTGGCGACAGAACTTGCCTTTGGTGAGTTGGATTGTAGGCCTTGGCTCGAACTCCCCCTAGTCACTTGAGATGTTGTTGGCTAAAACCGAAAGCTCATGTTCTACCTGTGGAAACTAAATAAATTCGCCCATGGAAACAAAAAAGGGGCAAGAGCAATGAAAAGCTAAAAATACTCCTCGAAGAGTATAAAGAAAGGTCCAAAAAGCAATAGTTCTTAAAAGCTTTATCTAAACAATTGCTGACCTTGTGAATATATAAAAAACATGCCCTGGATGCAAGCTGCAACTAGTTGTGCTTCTCAGCACATCTGAAATCCGAAGGGTTATGTAGGCCAAAAAGGCCATGGAAATAAATTGAATGATCCTAATGAACTTGGATCAACTTGATGTAGACATGATGCCTAAGTTGAATAAGCACTCTCTAAACAACTTATCCATTTGTGAGGCACAGCCATTCCCCGTGTTCTTTTGTCCAGCACAGAGTTTGTAGTTTTCCCCTTCTCCCAGTCCAAAGTATTTTTGAGTTAAGTTAGACAAGTCAAACCCTTGGCCCAACCTTGCTCCTAGCCTTCATCCTTCACTAGCAGTTTGACCAAGTCCAATGGGTAAGTTTGTCATTTGAACTAGGGTGCAAGTAATTTTATATTATCACGGAATATGTTAACTTAATTAATGCCACTGAATGGAATTTATACTTTGAGCTTAGCTATGAAGTGATTAAAGAAGCATTGTCTTAGTCTACTGATGTGGTTTATCCTTGATTATATATATTCTTGGGATCCGTGATGATGTGGACCATGTATGATGATTATTGGTGATGATTTATGGTCCCACATGTTTGATGATGATATCATATGATGGACATATGATACAGATGATGTTTGATCCAGTTCAGCAGGTTATTATTATTACAGATCAGCAGATTATACATTGTCCATATATGGTGGACCCTACAGCTGGCCCATTAGGGCAACCCAGGGTGTATGAGTACTCATTCCTAGTGGATTTGGGTCTTCTGGATCCATTGAGACACTTATCTTTCAGTTCCAGGCACTTCTGACAGTGATTGATGCAGTTTTACACTTGTTGACCAGATTTGGGGCTGATTTCCCAGCCTGAGCAGCAGGGGCCCCGAGAGGCCAGTTCACCTAGGGCGCTGATGATGGAGGGGGTGGTCCAGCCACTTGTTATTACCATTTATCCCCCCTCCCGGAGAGCCTGGTGGGCTCAGATGGACAGCGCTAGCACCCTAGGAGGCAGTTTTGGCACTTTCACAGTTCCCGAGGCAGTTAAAAAATGGGATAAAGTGGTCACTGAGGAAATCGATTTGGGAAATTGAGGCAAGGTTTTGGCATTTGGTTTTCACAGAGGTCTTCCAGGGTGGCATCACTACCTTCCAGCCAGTTTTCACCATGTGGGTATGCCCGGATTGATCACAGGAGGACATTTACTGCTTGACTGTCATGGATTCTGAGGACAGTTTTGGTCATTATTATTATATTGGACATATTTTATTATTTCATTGTGCCTTGGGGTGAGCTAGCAAGGATTCATACCTCCTAGCCCCACCATGTGCTTATTTTATCATGTCCTAGTCATCATGAGATGGATTATTGTACTTTATACCCCTCTTGTGGGATGACGTCACCCTCTATTGTACCATTTAGTGAGGGCGCTATCATTATATGGGTGATCCATGTGATATATGGTTATGATTTGTTATTAGCCATTGATTATCTTGTGAGATCTTTTAATCTCAACCACTCATTTCAAAAAGTGGTTTTGAGATCTAGGGTTTTGGTCTTTATTATCCTATATAAGGAGGAGACCCCCTCATTGTAAAATTCATCTAGAGATTTTTGGCTCTTGGCTCTTGGAATAAAATTTCTATCTTTTGGAGTACATGCTTGGATTGGAGTGGATGTTGGTTGTTTCGATTGTAAATGCTATTGTCCATTGCACTGGAGGACCTATTGTAGCTATCTTGCGTATTTGCCATACTTTATTTGCAGGTTGAGAGGGCGACTTTGACAAGTGCGAATTGGTGGGGAGGCTTGCCCTTCAAGCTTGGAAGAAGTCGTTTTGGGTTTGACAGGGAGTGGTTTTGCCTTTGTGTCAACTATTCTATGTTTTTCTCTCTCTTGCTTGCATCTACCTTCAATTTGTTAAACTAATTGATGCTTTGCTCCTTGGCTTGACAGGTTAGAAGGAATCACATGTGGCTTGGAAAAATCGATTTGGCAAGAGGGCTTCAACAATTCTCCATTTGATCTTTGGCAAAGTAATCCTCGTCTCAACTAGCATTCATCTCTTCATCCAGGTATGTCCCAAGAGGTATGATCTTCTCTTCCTTGAATCTTCCATAATTTCTAGATCACAAAAACCCTAATCAAATTAAAACCCTTGTTTTTGGTATTTCTTAGATCTACTTGGATCTAGCCCTCAATTTGAAAAGATATTGAAAACCCACCTCTATAGCATCCACCCCTAGTTGGATCTATAGTTTGGTGGTGATTGGCTAAGAATTGACCCATTTTCTAAGACAAAAAGCTCTCCTTGACCTAAAGCGCACTTCCTTGAGAGAGGCTTGTTGGGCTAGATCTAGCACATGGGTATGTGAGATCCCGCTTGATTTGACAACTAGACACTTGATAACACATACCCATATCCTTACTTTGGTGAAAACTACCTTGTGGACATCTCTCCATGTTTTGAGGGGTTGAAACCCCCCTTTGACCTTCTTGGCACCTTAAAACCTAGATCTACCAAGATCTACCCATTGGATTCATTTGAAACTTTGAAGGAACATAGATCGGGGTACTAGCACCCCGGATCTACACTTTGGTGGCCATTGGACTTGGCATGGTCCACCAAACCCACTTTTTGCCTCTCCTTGAGAAAGTCGCACCCCTTGGGAGTTTTGAGTTGGACCACTTCTAGGAAGTGGGTGTTGGAGATTTTCGTAGATTTGGAATGCCCATGCCTTGAAACCTAAGTCTAGACTATCCTTTTGCCCCGATCTACCTTGGGGATTGCATTCCTTGTTTTAAGGAATTGTGGTCCACTTTTGGTCATCACTCAAAAACCTAGATCTAGTAAGACCTAACCATTGGATCACATCCATTTCACTTGACTTGGCTTCTAGGTGTCCCGATCTACACTTTGACATCTTTCTTGACTCCATTAGCCCACTAAACAAGGCACTAGTCCTTCTCCAAGCAAGGCGCACTTCTTGGGATTAGTGTCCAACCCTAGATCTAGCACATGGGTAATCCTAGAACCAACTCCAACTTATAAATTTATCCTAGATCTAACCTATAGTACCACCCTCACACCTAACTTCACCTTGTGGGTCCCTCTAGAACCATTTCACACTTCCCAAGAAACTAGACCCATTTGTGCAAACACATTGGTACTATACCTAGTAATCATACCCCATCATGTGGCCTAAACCATTCATAGGTTGAAACACTTATTATCCATCACACCACCTTCAACCATACCTTAACCTTTAGGTCCACTTAGCCTTGCATTGGTTTCCGTAACTCATCACTTACCTACCCTTAGAAACCTTTGTTTAGGTCCAATCAACTGTGATTGGGGTATAGGGTCTCCCCCTTGGTCTAGTTATACCTTGACCTAAAGTGAAGAGTGCCTCGGTTGACGTGACTCCCACATTGCATTGGGAACCGTGGCATCTCTTGGGTCACCTCTTTAGTTGCCTGTCTCCTCTACCGTCCCGGATGGGATACCTCTAGGGGCAACTACAAGTTGTGTGATAACAGCTACAATGGGGAAAAGATCCTCCATGTCACTAGTCAAGTAGCAAGTCAGGGTGATAAACTAAAAGGTAGGCAATGGATGGATGAAGACAATGAATAATGGAGCCAACACTAACAAGCCAAGGTATGGTGGGATGATCACCTCTATTCTCGCTAAAGAGGGTAAAACCAATGAGTATGAATAGTGAACTTCTAAGTTTGAGTAGGGACAATATAATATATATAATAAGATCAACCAGGTCCACATATCTATATGATCGCCAGATCACGACACTAGGTGCTAAGACATGCTATAAGAATAAGTATAAAAGCAATATAACCATAACACAATGATATACCTGCTGAGTCATATACCTGAATACTCATCACCTGTACCATCATATGTCCTCTGAAACTGCTACTGCAACTCTGGGCACTACTGATTGCTCTGTACAAATGGTATAATGGCTATATCGGTCATCTCTCTGAGTGTCCTGAGACTCAGTCATGGCATGGGGAATACAACTACTGTCCGAAATTTGATAGTGATCCAATATAGATGCTCATCTCAGCATCTCCAATGTAAGGGAACTCGCTGAATAGTGTACTGGAATCAGAAAAATAATGTATGGTAGCCCAGCTACTATATATGTGATAACAGGACCTCACAAGGGCTAAAATCTCAAGGCACTTGTAAATTCATTAATAAAAAAGGCTAGGTGGGATAAGGCGTCCCACACTTTGGTTTCTTCTTCCCCATTTGGGGAAGACTGTTTCGTGCATGCTTTAGTTAGACTTGTTTAATTTTTCTAGATTAAATTTCATTTTTTGTACTTACAATAATTCTCTTCCAAGTTTTGCCTTGAGAAAGTAGCTTGGGATTTGATCCCAAGTGCCACATAATTTTGTGGCTACTTCTCTTTCCCCATTAGCATCCTTGTGGACATCCAGCTAGCTGGAAGGTTTTCGGGACTAGTGGTTCTAGTTGTCACCTTGTTCCAAGGTTGATCCCACCTTGTTTGTTTATTTCTTGGTTTGTTGCTTGATTTGGCCTTGTCTTTTTTCTCCCATTTGTTTTCCTTTCATTGCTTGTTTACTTTGGAAAACGTGTTTTTTCTTTGTGTACAGTCTGCCTCTATTTTTAACAAAGAACAAAGCCTCTTGAACTTGCAATAACCCAAGTCAAGAGCACTCTTTTTCGGAGAGCATATAAATATTGCATCTTCCCTGCATTAGGCATATAGAATAGCTAAGTCTCTTAAACCTTGTCATAAGACAAAGTCAAGAGCACTCTCTGTCGGAGAGCTGAACTGTGTGCTCTAATAATAATAAAATTTCCAACTCACATCCCCTTAATAAATTTATCTTGGTTGCTATCCGACACTCGTATGTTCTGCCAACTTGAAAAGGTTGGGCTAGTACTCAGAAAGGTGTTGGATTTGATAATTTTCGATAACATAATAAAAAATTTCACCCCCAAAACCAACGAACCAGCATTGCTTTTTCGAGCATACTCAAGTAGTGGGCAAAGTTCCTAAACCTGGCGGGGATGGAAATTACCGCTATCTTAGACATTGGAGTGGTTAATTCTTTAGACACCTACTCCTTGACATCTGGGCGGTCCGTCTTACCATTAGAGGGGAAGCCACTGAAGGTATACCTTTCCGGTCGATTGCTTACCTTGTTGTTCTTAGCCGAATAATCAAGACCATTAAAACTTTTAATTTACCAAGATAATTTGCACAACGATCTCACGAATAGCTACTATCGAGACTTGCATTTCATCATCCCCAAGCACTACACTTGTTTGACTCCATTTTGGCACTGGTCATTTTACATTTATGATTTAATTAAGTTGGGCCATTTGTCCATTGGATTTTATATTTGGAACTTATCTATATGTGGATGCTTCTTATTTTCGCAAAGTCTTTCATATACTGTTGCGCAACGTGGATTGCATTTTACCTTGTGTTTCATTTAAAGTAAATTTGTGATCTTTCATCTTTAAAACTTCTAAACAACACCCATCCGCATCACCATACATTAAAAACATTAAAACACATTAAGCCATATTAAACTCTTTGTAGGGACTACCCCCCTTGGCTTCATTAGGAGTTAGCCTAAATGGAGGAGCTGAGATTCAGGTGACAGTACCTGGCTCATTGCTTGCCCCCAAGGCCACACTTTCCCCACTTGTAGTGAGGGAACAACTTTCGAAAGATTTTTGTTGCTGGTGTGCATCTCGACGGACAACAAACTCCACACAAGATAGATAAGCATTCACGACATTTCTGATTGAGATTTAAAACATGGAAAATTAATGACCAGTGCCGAGAATGTGAAATGCGTGCGATTGTTGCTGTGTAGGGTTGCTTCTGTGGTCTCGGTGAAAGTATTGCAGTGTCTTAGTTGGTTTATTTTATGATTATTAAATGAGTATTTAGAGGAATGGGTTAATTCTTGGTTTGTCCCAAGAGAAACCTAACCCTTCGAACTGAGTGCTTTAGCAGCTTTACCAAGTGTCCAACCAGGCGAGGATAAACCTTCTTAAAGTAGCCTACTGACTCTATAGTTTCCGCCCATGCAACCTCCCGAGTTCTTAGAATTTGGTTCTGATGGATTTTCCTATTAAAACTAAGTACCTTGCACCCGTTTTTGGTTAACCCTACTGTTCAGACTGAGCTGCAGAGGTTAAGAGCATACTTTGGGTTTGGGGAGTTGGTAAGTTTTATTATGATTGAAAATGGATGATTAACCTACACTAAACCACATGAGTATATTTTCTCCACACAAGAGGTGGAGTACTTTGATAGAGCAAGGGGGGTTAATTTTACTTGGTAATTTTTAAAACAAATTGTAGTTGATGGTTAATCTAAGTTAAACCCCAAGGGTATCTTTTCTTCACATCAAAATATGATGGAGTACTTCGGTAGATCAGGGGGGTTAATTTTAGTTTGCAAATTTTAGAACAATTGTCGTTTTATTTTGTAGTACTTAAGTGAAAGATTGAAAAAAGAATGTAAGTCCCCTTGGGACGCTTTGTGTGCTTTGTGAATGTTTTATGATTACTAATAACAAGAAATAAACTAATCTAAAACAAAGAAAAGAAGAAAAATGCAAAAAACTGAAAAAAAAAAGAAAAGTAAAAAAGTGCGAATCCCCCTTGGGAAGATTGGGATCAGGCACTGGAATTGCCTGCTTGCTCTTTTTATTTTTATGTTTACAAAATGGAAATTGAAATGAACAACTGCTTTCCCTTTATGCTTAGGGAACAAGTCAGTTTACAATTTTAATGGAAAAAATAGATCAACGCTTGAACTGCTGGTTCTAGAGAAAGTTCAAGGAGCTTCAATATGGTAAACTTCTTGATATTTTGGGTTCAACCTGATAAATAGAAATATCAGACCAACGAACAAAATTTAATCAAAATAATAATCAGAACACTTGAGGAGTGTTCTGATAATACTAGAAAAATGCTAAAATGAAATGCTAATGCAACTAGTATGTAAAAAAGACGTTTTTAGACAATTTTTTGAGTCTTAAACAAACTTTAAATTGATTTTAAATTTTAGGACTGAAATTTAATTGCAAAAAAACCAGCGAACAATAAAATGCTTGAAATCTACCGAAACACACTTTAAGAGTATGTTTGGTTTATGTACAAAAAATGAAAAAAATTCTACTTTAACAATAAGGCAAATGGAGTAAAAAATAACTAAGGAAAGTGAGCTAGAAAGCTACTTTCCTTAGGTTCTTTGGCTTGCTTTGAAAAATCTAAGCCCAAATAATGAAAGGCACTTGCTTGCCAAATATAAAATGAAAACTAGAAAGCTAAGACTTTAGAAAGTAAAATTTTTTTAAAGATATTTAAAAGATTGATAACTTGTACTTAGAAAGTCTAAAACTTGTAGATCTAGAAATTAAAGATGAACTTTGAATATTTGATCTAGATTCTAATATATCTAAAACTTAACAAACTTCTTATGATAGTTAAATTGAGAAAGAAAGTAAAAGCTTTAATCCCAAGGTGACCGTAACCAAAATAGCTTAGAAAGAAGAGAAGGGGATGAGGAAAGAACTCTTTCAATATGAGACTTCGAGGCTTGGAGGTGACCTTCTAGATTACTGAGGGACTAGATCTGAAATAAGAAGTTAGAAAAATAAGAGGAACAAGTAAGTCTTCTTCTCCTTCAACCAAAAAGATACCTGCATCTTACATCAACTCATACACAAAACCTTAGATCTGGATGGCATATAAATAAGAAAACAATACTAAAATACTCATAAACAAATGAAATATTTAAAGTTTGATCTCTTAGCATATGAACAACATAATTAGAAAAGTAAACAAACTTACCTAATTAAGATTACAAAACAAATAGTTGTCCTTACAGTAAACCAAGATCCATGAAGAAGGTGAATAAGCAACTTGCTACAGTTCTCCTTCATTTAACACATCAATCATGCATCCACACATCAAGAGCAAGACAAAATTTTGACCTCCAAAGTCTCTTTATTCTCAGATAGTTCTCAAAAAATATTACAAGAGCATAGCTTTTGCCACTATGCACCAGCGAGTGAAAGAGGAGGCAAAGCTTTGCTTAAATAGCAAAATACATGCAAAGTAGGAGCTAAAACCATAAGGAGGGCGACTTCTCTAAAGAGGGAGTTAAATCTGAGTTGTTTGGTTGTGATTGCAAAGCCAACCCAAAGGGAGTGCACCACCTCTCCATGAGGTAGGCACCTCCCTCCTTGAAACTATCACAACCAAAAGCGTGATGCCGTGTGGAGAAGGGTTTCCCACGTGAAGGATGGTGCATATGTTTGATGGGAGAGGTTGACATGAGGTACTCGACCTTCCCTTAGCTTGGCGTTTGATTGAAGCTCCATCATAGGGATTGCGCCACCTCAATAGAGGTATGCGCATCCCTTTATTGCTTGTTCCAATCCATTAGATGGTTTCCGTGTGGAGCATGATGCCCACGTGAAGAGAGGGGGTGTTGTTCAACTTTTAAGCTTTAGATATATTCGCCCATCACTTTAATTTGCCCATCATATGACTCTAAAACATAATGCTTTGACCTTTAATTATAGTCACCAACCTTATGACTTAAGATTCCAACTCAATTGGTATGTGTTCTAATTAATTTTTTGATAATGGTGCAATTTGTAGCACCATTAGCATTAAAATGCCAATTTGTAGCCTTCATAAGAAAAATTGCTCCACGGGACGATTTAACTGCCTGAAACATAGGAAAACTGGGTACTACGATAAAGAGGATGCTCTGAGCATGAAAACGAGCATCCCTGCGCAAAATTTCGACTCCGGATCACACTTTTATCACCATTTGAATTTTTTCATTTAAACCATTAAAAAATGGCTTAAAAATGCGAACAAATTACTTTTCTCAGAATTGACTAAAACTTCTGGGGGACCTAGTACATGACCAAATGACAAAAAATTAGTGTCTAGCATGTTTATAAACGTTACAAAATGGACTCTAATAACCCCCTAAGGCCTAACCACCACTTTGGGCATTCCAGCTTTGGAGGTGTAGGAGAAAAACTCATCGATTATACTCGGCTAAAGGAAAAGCATAATCGACAAGGGAAAAAACTCCTTGGAATACCTTCTTTGGTTGTCAAGTCCTAGGGAACCAAGTCACTCAAAGACCACCATGCTAGCACGCTTTATTACAAACCCCGTGGGGCATGGTCATTTATTACAGAAATGAAAAAGATGGCCAAAATTGGCCAAGGCTGGAACATCTGAACTCTGATAAGTACAAATAATTGTGCAATATTGGTGACTCACTGAAGTCCAACTGATGTGCAATTCAGCCGGTAAAATCTGGCTCCATCTGTGGGACGTGTGATTGATCTTTCCTAGGAAAGGAGATCATTCGAGAACTCTGGATTTTCAGTTTCCTGCATGGAAACATAAGTGCATCAATCCCATATATATGAAAAATAACCAAATGAAAGCTTCTAAGTTGCAACATTTATTTAATACAAAATGAAACTATTGTACATAAGCGCAACTTCAAAGTAATGTACAAAAATTAGTATACAACAATAATATACAAAAATTAAATTTGACTAAGAAAATGAAATGCACGAGTAGGGTTTAGAAATTTTGATAAAAAGATGCCCCCATGGGCATCAAATATTTTCACTGTAAAATAGTTTGAGAAGACTCCCGTTGACCGGGAGGGTACACTTCTCGCCATCATACTGCTCAGGTGGAAAGAGTTTGTGCCTGCTACTTGATGAATGAGATAGGGGCCTGTCCAAAGACTATCACATTTTCCATGTAGTCCAGGCTTTTCCCTTCTTTTGTCCCAAAGTAGTACTGTGTCACCAATCTGAAATGTTCTTGGTTTAGATGACTAATCAAAATTCTTTTTAACTTTCTCCTGATTCTTTATACTTTGATCCACCGCCCTTCGTCTGATTTCATCCAATTCAACTAACTGATCCACCCTATATTGGGATGCATCTAGATCTGTGTTGCATTCCTCTAATAACTGATACATTGGCAATTTTAAATGAACAGGTAGAGTAACATCCAATCCATAAACTAATTCAAAAGGAGACTTTCCTATTGAACTTTTCTTCGTGATCCTATCTGCCCAAATTGCAAATTTGATTTTGCTATCCCAGGCTCTCTTGTTATCTCCAACAATTTTCTTAAACATGGTCATTAAGTTCTTATTGCTAGATTCTACCAGACCATTACCCTGGGGATAGTAGTTTGACGAGTGTGATAGGATGATGCCATATTTAAAACTAAAGGATGACATTTCCGCTGAGCTGAATGCCTTGGCATTGTCGGTGGTTATCCTAGCAGGCACACCGAATCTAGTGATTATCTTATCTTCTAAGAAATCCATGATCACTTTCTCGGTTGCTGCTTTAGTGGGGACAGCTTCCACCCACTTGGTGAAGTAATCAGTGGCAGTAAGGATCCAAGAATAACCATTGCTAGAGTTATCCTTAAAATGGTCAATGAAATCAAGACCCCACTGCTGAAAAGGGGCTTGGACAACCACAAGTTTAAGAGGCAAGGCTGCTAACTTTGTTTTCCCGTGAAAAGCTGACACTGTTAGCAACTTCTGACATGTTTGTGGACGTCTGAAAACAAAGTGGGCCAATAATACCTCGCTCTAAGGACTTTATGGGCTATTGTCTTGGCAGCATAATGCCCCCCACAAAATCTAGAGTGAAACTCAGCCATGAGTTTTTTGGACTCTGGCTCATCAATGCATCTTAGAATAAGACCATCTGGATTTTTCCATCCCAACCCATCCTAGGTGATACAAAATTTTGTGGAATTCAACCTCAAAGCTCTTCTTTTATGACCCACAAGATGATTGGGAAAGTGAGGTTGGTTAGAAAGTAAATGATATTAGAATACCATGGAACCTATTCTAGACGTTGAAGCTCATCCGATCTGACTTGTGTTGACTCGGTGTTGTGACATACCTGTTATCACACAACTTGTAGCTGTCCCTAGTGGTATCCCATCCAGGATGGTAGAGGAGATGGACAACTAAAGAGGTGACCCAAGAGATGCCACGGTTCCCAATGCAAGGTGGGAGTCACGAATTGGAGTCACCAGGTAGATTTTTAAACTCTTCTACCAAGATGTATGTCGTTTAAAGTGCAGGGAGAGTGAGACAAAACAGGTATGTTGAACCAGATGTTATCACATATATAGTAGCCAGGCTACCATACATTATTTTTCTGATGCCAGTACACTATTCAGCCAATTCCCTTACATTTGAGATGCTGAGATGAGCATCTATATTGGATCACTATTAGATTTTGGACAGCAGTTGTATTATCCATGCCATGACTGAGTCTCAGGACACTCAGAGAGATGACCGATGTAGCCATTATACCATTTGTACAGAGCAGTTAGTAGTGCCCAGATTAGCAGTAGCAGTTTCAAAGGACAGGTGATGGTTCAGATGATGAGCATTCAGGTATATGACTCAGCAGGTATATCATTGTGTTATGGTTATATTGCTTTTATACTTATTCTTATAGCATGTCTTAGCACTTAGTGTCATAATCTGGCGATCATATAGATATGTGGACCTGGTTGATCTTATTATATATACTATATTGTCCCTACTCAGACTTAGAAGTTCACTATTCATACTCATTGGTCTTACCTCCTTAGGGAGAATAGAGGTGATCATTCCACCATACCTTGGATTGCTAGTGTTGGCTCCATTACTTTGTCTTCATCCATCCATTGCCTACCTTTTAGTTTATCACCCTGACTTACTACTTGAATAGTGGCATGGAGGACTTTTCCCTATTGTAGCCTCTGTATTGGATGAGCTTCCCTGTTTACTGTGTCTCAGCTCTGAGTTGGTGACAAAACTTACCTTTGGTGAGTTGGATTGTAGGCCTAAATCATTCTAGTCAGTTATCCCGATGTTTGGCATTGGCTCGAACTCCCCCTAGTCACTTGAGATGTTGTTGGCTAAAAATGAAAGCTCATGTACTATTTATGGAAACTGATAAATTCGCCCATGGAAACTAAAAAGGACAAGAGCGATGAACTGCTGAAAAATACTCCTCGAAGAGTATAAGAAAGGTCCAAAAAGCAATGATTCTTAAAAGCTATATCTAAACAATTGCTGACCTTATACATGTATAAAAAACATGCCCTGGATGCAAGCTGCAACTAGTTGTGCTTATCAGCACACCTGAGATCCGAAGAGTTATGTAGGCCAAAAAGGCCATGAAATGAAATTGAATGATCCTAATGAACCTGGATCAACTTGATGTAGACATGATGCCCAAGTTGAATAAGCACTCTCTAAACAGCTTATCCATTTGTGAGACACCGCCATTCCATGTGTTGTTGCTCATTCAGTATATACTATGGTGTGTGTTCCCTTTCCCATTGCCAAAGTGTCACAAAGTTAAGTCGGTCAAGTCATCCCTTAGCCTAGCCAGTTATTTTAGCCTTCACCCTTCACTAGCAAATTGATCACAGCTATGAAGTGAGTATGGTCTTGAAAGTCTAGTCTGAGTAATAATAATAATTAATGACATTATATATTTGATTTAGATCGCCAGTAATGATTACTTTGTGTTATAATTGTTACTTGAATAAGTTGTAGAGCATGCATTAACTGTTGACACTTTGCAGCAGCTTCTGATGATGGTCTGAGTTATATTTGGTCATGTTGACTTGGTCAAACCTAGTTTGACCAAGGTCAACCATAGGACATGAGATGGTTGGACCTTGTGATGATATGGATAGATGATATATGGTCTATGTACATGTATATGATGATTCTATGCAGCAACTACAGGGTTATGATGATGATTCATGGTTTACAACAGTATTTGATCATTTATAGATTATTATTATTTGACCTCTTTCGGTATATTGGATATATATTTTGATCATGCAGAGACTTATATTGTGTATGAGTACACATCTTGGATGGATTTGGACCTTTTGAGTCCAATGAGATAGTTTTTTTTTTTCAGTTCCGGGCACTTACAGTGATGATTGAGCCCCAGTAGGCTATCCCAGTGTAGTTTTGGTCTGTCGGAGACCCTGTCAGAGTAGATGTGATTTTTATCCGGTTGACCTAGGGCGTTGTGCTTGGAGGGGGTGGTCTAGCCACTTGTTTTTACCATATTACCCCCTCCCGGACACACTGGTTCCCTCACCTTGACAGCACAGGCACTCCAGGAGGCAATTTGGGGCAGTTTCATGCTTCCCGAGGCATTTCAGGATTGGTAGAAATGGCTATTGAGGAATTCGATTTGCGCTACTGAGGCAATGTTTTGGCATGGGATGATCAATGATGATGTATTGATGTCTTCCACACCTCCTCCAGCAGCTTCAGCTTCATCGGGGCCCGCATCCATCACTTATGGCACTTTCTGATGATTTCTGAGGTCTTTTGAGGCCTACGATTCGACCATAGAGGCACGATTTGGTATATTGATGACTATTTTATTATTATTGTGCTATGGGGATTGACCAAGGGTGGCTAAAATTACCCCTTGGACCCACCATAAACTTCCTATTATATTTTGTCATCATGATTTGGTGGGATTCCCCTCTTCTAGGGCGATTTTGTCCACTTATATTATATTTTATTAGTGATCCATGTATTTTATTGTTGAGCTCATCTCAACCATTGATTAGACATTTGTATCTTTTAATCTTAGCCACTCATTCAAAAATTGGTTAGGATTTTGATGCCTCTCCTTCCTATTTAAAGGAGAGAGCTTCTCATTGTAAGGGGTCTTTGGCTCTTGGTTTATTGGTATAGAAAAACTTTCTTGTAGAAATTCTTGTGGTCTCTTTTGCATCCGGTGTTCTTAGATGGTGATTGGAAAGTCTATTGCAACCTAGCCTTTGGAATTTGTGGTAAGATCTATCTATTTTGGAAATCATTGTCTTGTCTACAGGAGGGTGACTTCAACAAGGGCGATTTTGCAAGGCTTCTTCAAATCGACTTTCTTGGCATTTGCTTGTATCAGGGGGTTATCATTAGTATCATTGTGATTTATGCTATCTTTCTGTTACTTCTCTTGTGGCATTAATATTATCTCTTGATTACATCAAATCTGATATTGTTGACGTTTGCTGTGCAAGAGGGAAGGCGCATTGGCTTCTTGGACTAAATCGATTGCATAGAAAACTACCTCAAAGCTTCTCAAATTGATTGGGTTTGCATAGATCATCATCATCAAGGCATCTACAAAGTTACCCAGGTAAGATCCACAGGTTTGTTTCTCTTATCTTGATCCAATCCATTGACATAACTCATAAATTGTTAAAACCCTTATTATTTCAAACCCTCATTGTTACATTTTCTCAGATCTACTAAGATCTAGTGGGTTGTTGGGTATAATATTGAAAACCCACCTCTATAGTATCCAAGACATCCCGGATATATAGTTTGGTGAGGATTGGCTTCCATTTGACCCTCTTCCCAAGCCAACCTAGCTTCTCCAAGCAAGGGTGCACTTCTTGGTGAGGGTGAGTTGACCTAGATCTAGTTGATGGGTAGTTGAGATCCCGCTTGTTTCATGATCTACACATCCAATAACCTACCCCCCAGATTGTCACTTTTCTGATTTCTACCTTGTGGGCCCTATTCCACATTTTAAGGAATTTAATCCCCATTTTGGACCACTTGGTATGTTCAAACTCAGATCTAGTAAGATCTAGCCATTGGATTGCCATGAAATTATAGATCCACACTCTCACTTGCTTAAACTACTTGGATCTAAAGTTTGGATGCCATTGGACTTGTCTTGATTCATTTATCCCACTTTTAGGCCTCCTTGGGTAAAGTCGCACCACCTTGGAGAAGTGAGTTGGCCCACTTCCAGGACATGGGTACATGAGATTTTTGTGGATTTGGAACGGGCATAATTCAAAACCTAGGTCTAGCGTGTCACTTCATCAAATCTTGCCTTGGGGATAGCATTCCTTGTTTTAAGGGATTGTGGTCCACTTGAGGTCAAACCTTGAATCTCTAGATCTAGACCTATTCATCCATCAAGACTTTAATTTCCCACTTGTCTCATGCAATAGGAGTCCTCAACCACAAGTTAACTTCATTTTGACTCCATTATCCCAATTCCCAAGGCACTGGTCTCTCTCCAAGTCAATTCGACTTTCCTAGATTGTTGGTTTAACTTGTGGTTTGACCCTTGTATGGTGAACTAAACCCTTTGATGCCATCATACTTCATGATCAAGCTTGTCACTTGTACTAGTTAGCCCCAATTCAACCCTTAAACTACCCTACATTGGACACGGTTCCCAAGGCAGTGGATTTTCTCACATTGAACTAGTACCTTAATCCTGGATCCTATTTCACAAATCATAAGTCACTCTCACATCAATAATGAACCAAAGCTATACTCATTGAACCCCTCACTTGTCTTGTGACTTCATCCTAAGGTCTAGGATAAACCATACACCTTACTTCACTTGGAATTAACTCGATTTGGTGTCTTGGTTTTGATCTCTCCCGCCGGGAGTATATCGGGTCTCCCCCCTTTGTTGTCTGGGCTAGATAACATAAAGCGAAGGTTGCCTCGACTGGCGTGGCAACCATCTATTGGAGGTCGAGGTGATCATGGTTGCACCTTTTGAGTTGCCCTTCTCTATTGCCATCGATGAGTCGATACATCCATAGAGGTAACTACAGTTTAGGTGATAACAATACCATCCCTAAGGCTTGTTCATTTCCCCTAGCCGTCATGTGGGCTAAACCCTGACCTTTGACTAACTTGGTGGGTTTGATTTCTAGGTCGTATTCTTGGATCTTGGAGACCCATTTACCCCTAACCCCAAGGCAGTCTTGTTGTGATAAAATATCCTTAACTGCCTCATGAGGCACATACCCTATAACCTGAGAGTATCCGATATACATTCTGAAATGCTTAAGTGATTTGACAAGGGCATAAGCTTGTTTCTCCATGATAGTGTACTTAAGCTCGGAATTTTGTAAGGCTCTACTCATAAAGGTTATGGGTTGCTCCTGGCCATCCTTATTCTTATGCAACAAAACTTCGGCTATGGTGTGTGGTGATGCAAATGAAAAGATTTGGAAATCTTTGGAATAATCGGGACTGATTAAGATGGGTGATCTGCAAATAACATCTTTAATTCCACTAAAGGCATCTTTTCCTTCTTTATTCCATTCAAACTCAGCGTCCCTTTTTAGTATTTTTTGCATAGGCTTCATTAACCCTGCTAAGTTTGGAATAAAACGTCTGATAAAGTTGATTTTCCCGTTGAATGACTGTAAGGCTTTCTTGTTTGTAGGCAAATGAACGTTTTTTATGGCTTCTACCCTCTCTGGGTCAATATTGACCCCATCCTTTGATATGATATGACCAAGTAACTTCCTCTCGTCGACACCTAAGATAGACTTAGTTGGGTTTAAAGATATGTCGAATTTTCAACATCGTTCAAAGATTTGTCTTACGTTGCCAATGTGATCATTTCTTTCCTTGGAAAAAACTGTGAGATCATCCTGATATATTTCTATAATTTTACCGATTAGCTCATTGAAAGCATAATCCATGGATCTTTGGAACGTTGCCCCAGCATTGAGCAATCCAAAAGGCATTCTGAGATATTTGAAAGTACCCCATGGGGTAGTAAAAGTTGTCTTATGCCTATCTTCTTCGTTGACCACTACCTAGTTATAACTTGAAAAACCATCCAATATCGACATCATTCCCGAACCAGTTACCCTTTGAAGTAAAGTTTCCATATTGGGAAGAGGGTAGTTGTCTTTTAAGCATGCCCAATTTAGGTTTCTAAAATCAATGCATAGTCTTAGATTTTCATTTTTCTTTCTTACGACAACTAGATTTGAACACCATGAGGAATGTCTAGTTGGGGCTATGATTCCTGCTGCTAGCATCTTCTGAAGCTCCTTCAAAACTATGGGGGACACCTTGGGATTCATCTGTCTCAACTTCTAGCGAAAAGGTTTAGCATCTTCTTTCAAAGGGATAGTATGCTGGAAAACATCTTCCCAATATGACTTGAGCTCATCATAAGAAAAGGAAAAAACATCCCGATATTCCCGAACTAGGCTTATAAGGTCATTTCTTTCCTTTTCACTTGTACCCTTACCAATTTTGATTAGCTTAGGTTCAGTTTCAGTCTCAATGTTGATCTCTATGTGATTTCCAGCCTTTAATATTTCCTTTTCTGGCTTATGACTATCTTGTCTGTCAAAGATGTGCTCCCATTCAACTATGCTTTTAGGTATAGCATTCCTAGGGTTATCTTCTTCTTCCTTATAATCATACTTCTCTTCCTTATAGCCTATCTTAAAATCAGTGAACTCTTGGACATTATGTATGAATCTAAGTATTTGCTTGTCATCTTTGAATACCTGCCAATGATCTACATTATCCAAGATGGATGGTCTGAAATTGATCTCAAATTTCCCATGGCCTTTGATTAACTCTTCAATTGGTTGGAGGGTTGAGGCTGCTATTGCTAGTTGATCTGCTTCCTTATTTTCTTCCCTAGGTATAGCTGTGATGTATAGGGCATCAAATAATTCCATTGTATCCCAACAAGCATTCCTATACTTCTTTAGCCTTTCACTCTTGCATGCAAAGATGTTCTTGATTTGACAAATAACTATGTCTGAATCTCCTTAAATAGTCAACATTTTAATACCCATGTCTTTATCTATTTCTAGGCCCTGCAAGAGTGGTTCATACTCTGCAACATTGTTTGAAGCATCAAAATCAAGTCTGAAAGCAAAATTGAAAGTCTATTGAGATGGAGAAGTTATAACAATTCCAGCACCCTTTCCTGATTTGGAAAAAGCACCATCAAAACTCATTTTCCACACCCCATTTTCTCTATCATCCTTTATCTGTTCTTTAATGGGAGCTAATGTGTTTGCAAAAATAGAATAATTACCAGAACTGTCCGCCTCATGAACATATTTGTTATCTAACACACTAGGGTCTTCGACATGGAATTTTCTTTCCTTTTCCCTATACATCCTGACATGAGCATCTTCGCTAGATGGGATCATGGAATAGGTCCAATCCATCTGGATGCAACCCCCAAGGGAGCCAACCCACTTTCTGGATAGCAACATGCCCCAGGTGTTTGGGACATCAATCACCACTACATCCATAGTCAAATTTACATCAGGATAAGTATCTAACTTAATAGTTAAGTTCATGATTATGCCCATGACATCAATTTCTCTGGAATCCATTGCACATACATTCTGATAAGGTCTTGTGACTTGTAGGTTCAATTGTTGAAAGAATTTTCTAGTCATGTTGGATGCAACACCTGAATCAAGCATGCAGTTATGGAGCAACATGTTGTTGACAACTAAGGATACATAAAATGGAGGATGTTCTTCCTTGCGAGGATCCATACTATGTAGTATAACAGGAATATCTCCATTGACTTCCTTGGGAACATCAGGAGTGACCGGTTTAGCTTTCTCAGGGATGACCTCTTTGGGTTTTTCTTGAATTTTATCCTTAGTCTTCTCTAGGACCTTTTCCTTAGGTTTTTCACATATAATTTTTGTGGGTTCTTCAACAATGTTTCCACTAGCTTCTAATGATTTTATCAGTCTATCCTTTTGAACTGACACTTTAATGAATTCAGTTACAGGAAAAAGCATTTTAACACCAGCTAGCCAGCTAACCACATCAACATTTAATTATGGGGAAGGAAGATGAGTTAACTTAGGAATATACAGATCTGATTTGATAGGGATGGCAGTCTTTCTTCTCTGATAGGTGAAGCCTTTGAACTTCGCTAATTCTCTAATCTCTTCAGGTTTAGGTTTCTCTCCATAAATTTTAGTAACATTGTCCTTTTATTGTGCCATTTCCTTATCCTGTTTCCAAATATCCTTTGGCAAAGTGTGAGTTTTACCAACATGGTTGATATACTCAGGCTGATTTGAATACCCTACAAAGTTGTTGACTTCAGGAGGACCTTGTTCATTTATGTAGTTAAGCTTAGGACAAGTTGTCTCATCATGGAATTCATTACAAGCCCTACAAAAGGGAGGCACCTCCTCCATAACCATGTTAGTTGATTCAAGTTGACTAGGGATCCTCTGATTATTTGATGGATACTTTGGATTCCATTCATTATTCTATTCGGGAAGATACCTATTGGAAGGAATGTGATACTTTTCTCTTTCCATAGCAATAAGTCTGTTTTGCATGGAATTGAGTTGTGCGGCATGTTTGGCTTCCATAGCCTTGATCACATCTGTCAATTCTCTTAAAGGATCTTTTGCTAGGTCCTTACTATCCATTGAAGAAGACTTGTCTTTGTTGTCAGATTGTTTCGATGGAGTTCCTCTGGTGAAACCTGGAAGATTTGACTTTCCGGATGATTGCATATTTTTATCAATTTTTTCTGCTATCACTTGGGCTTTCTTCAGATCGGCAAGTTCTTTGTCCCTAAGCTGATATCTCATCTCTCCATTGAAAGACTCAATATAGTGAATGAGGATCGAGCCATCTAGAGGCTTGATCTCGACATGAAGGCTATAAATGAGGTTATTAAATCTCTTATTGAATTCCTCCATTGTCTCATTCTCATTTTTCTTCATGTTATTCAGGGATGCTAACAAGTATCTGTCCTCTTTCTTGTCTCCCCATTTGGTCAGGAAACCCTTTTCAAATTCTTTAAAGTTTTGAAGCTGTCGGCATCTAGGTTGGAGAACCAATCAAAGGCATCTTCTTCTAAGGATAGCGCAAACAACTTCATCTGCACATCCTCATACTTAGCGTTAAGACACCATTTATTGAAGCATTGTGAAAACAATTTTAAATGTGCCTTAGCACTTATTGCATTGTTTCCTTGAAATGAAGGCAACTTTTCAATTGCCTTCTCAGTTACGACATGGGAGTACCCTACGATTGCAGTAAAGTCTAAAGGGTTGAAAAAATATCCCAAGTCTTCTGTTGGATTAGACTCTTCAAACAGATGGTGAATATCTGAAATGGACTCAAATCTAAGATGTTCGAGTATTCTCCGAGAGTTTTGTTTATTTAATATTCTTCTATATACCTTTTCAGGTTCAGGAATAAGATTGAATAACCCTTCCGAATTTCTTCTTGTTGAATATCTCGTTGAATTATTTAATAGTGGAGTCGCCAGATGGACCGAGTAAATTTCAAATTTTCACAGGATACATCAAACAAAATAAAACAACAAAAAGGAAAACAAGGTCGTGACCCGGGAATAGAAAGGTTTATCCCCGGCAACGACGCCAAAATATTGCCGCCTAATACACACTTGGGGGGGACACGACAAGAAACCTTCAAGCCGCTCGATGTGTCCTTGGGGGCAAGTGAGAGTCAAGTGTTGTCACTTGATTACTCGACTCCTCCGTCTAGGCTTACTCCTAGTGAAACCAAGGGGGGTGAACCCTATGAAAGTAAAACTAAGACTTTTAATCTATTAACAAAAATAAAAGTCTAATTAAAATTTGTTTAATGATCAAATGGAAAAATAACAACTAAGCACTGCTTGCAAATTAAATCAATTAATTAACTCCACACAAGATAGATAAGCATTCACGACATTTCTGATTGAGATTTAAAACATGGATAATTAATGACCAGTGCCGAGAATGTGAAATGCGTGCGATTGTTGCTGTGTAGGGTTGTTTCTGTGGTCTCGGTGAAAGTATTGCAGTGTCTCAGTTGGATTATTTTATGATTATTAAATGAGTATTTAGAGGAATGGGTTAATTCTTGGTTTGGCCCAAGAGAAACCTAACCCTTCGAACTAAGTGCTTTAGCAACTTTACCAAGTGTCCAACTAGGCGAGGATAAACCTTCTTAAAGTAGCCTGCTGACTCTATAGTTTCCACCCATGCAACCTCCCGAGTTCTTACAATTTGGTTCTGATGGATTTTCCTATTAAAACTAAGTACCTTGCACCCGTTTTTGGTTAACCGTACTATTCAAACTGAGCTGCAGAGGTTAAGAGCATACTTTGGGTTTGAAGAGTTGGTAAGTTTTATTATGATTGAAAATGGATGATTAACCTACACTAAACCCCAAGAGTATATTTTCTTCACACCAGAGGTGGAGTACTTCGGTAGAGCAAGGGGGGTTAATTTTACTTGGTAATTTTTAGAACAAATTGTAGTTGATGATTAATCTAAGCTAAACCCAAAGGATATCTTTTCTTCACATCAAAATATGATGGAGTACTTTGGCAGATCAAGGGGGTTAATTTTAGTTTGCAAATTTTAGAACAATTGTCGTTTTATTTTGTAGTACTTAAGTGAAAGATTGAAAAAAGATTGTTAGTCCCCCTGGGACGCTTTGTGTGCTTTGTGAATGTTTTCTAATTACTAATAACAAGAAATAAACTAATCTAAAACAAAGAAAAGTAGAAAAATGCAAAAAAATGGGAAAAAAAGAAGTAAAAAAGTGTGAATCCCCCCTGGGGGATTGGGATCACGTGTTGGAATTGTCTGCTTGCTCTTTTTATTCTTATGTTTACAAAATGGAAATAAAAATGAACTATTGCTTTCCCTTTATGCTTAGGGAACAAGTCAGTTTACAATTTTATTGGAAAAAATAGATCAACGCTTGAACTGTTGGTTCTTGAGAAGGTTCAGGGAGCTTCAATATGGTAAACTTCTTGATATTTTGGGTTCAACCTGCTAAATAGAAATATCAAACCAGCGAACAAAAGTTAATAAAAATAACAATCAAAACACTTGAGGAGTGTTATGATAATACTAGAAAAATTCTAAAATGAAATGTTAGTGCAACTAGTATGTAAAAAAGACATTTTTGGACAATTTTTTGGGTCTTAAACAAACTTTAAATTGATTTTAAATTTTAGGACTGATATTTAATTGCAAAAAAACCAGTGAACAATAAAATGCTTGAAATCTACCGAAACACACTTTAAGAGTATGTTTGGTTTATGTGCAAAAAATGAAAAATTTCTACTTTAACAATAAGGCAAATGGAGTAAAAAATAACTAAGGAAAGTGAGCTAGAAAGCTACTTTCCTTAGGATCTTTGGCTTGCTTTAAAAAATCTAAGCCCAAATAATGAAAGGCACTTGCTTGCCAAATATGAAATGAAAACTAGAAAGCTAAGACTTTAGAAAGTACAATTTTTTTAAAGATATTTAAAAGATTGATAACTTGTACTTAGAAAGTCTAAAACTTGTAGAACTAGAAATTAAAGATGAACTTTGAATATTTGATCTAGATTCTAAGAGATCTAAAACTTAACAAACTTCTTATGATAGTTAAATTGAGAAAGAAAGTAAAAGCTTTAATCCCAAGGTGACTGTAACCAAAATAGCTTAGAAAGAAGAGAAGGGGATGAGGAAAGAACTCTTTCAATATGAGACTTCGAGGCTTGGAGGTGACCTTCTGGATTGCCGAGGGACTAAATCTGAAATAAGAAGTTAGAAAAATAAGAGGAACAAGCAAGTCCTCTTCTCCTTCAACCAAAAAGATACCTGCAGCTTACATCAACTCATACACAAAACCTTAGATCTAGATGACATATAAATAGGAAAACAATACTAAAATACCTATGTTGCATGGGTACCCGTACCGGGTATGTGTACCATGTACTTGGGTACTTCAATGGTACTGTTATCACACAACTTGTAGTTGTCCCTAGTGGTATCCCATCCGGGACGGTAGAGGAGATAGACAACTAAAGAGGTGACCCAAGAGATGCCACAGTTCCCAATGCAAGGTGGGAGTCACGTCAACCGAGGCACTCTTCGCTTTAGATCTAGATGAATCAAGACCTAGGGGGAGACCCTATTACCAATCAAAGATGATTGGACCCAAACAAATGTTCCTAGGGGTGAGTAAATGGTAAGTTACGGAAACCAATGCAAGGTAAAGTGGACCTAGAAATTAAAGTATGGTTGAAGGTGGTTTGTGGAATGATTAGTGTTTCAACCAATGTATGATTTAGGCCACATGATTAGTTAAAATGATAAGATGTAGTACCATATGTTGCACAAGTGGGTCCCACTTTCTTGGGATATGTGAAATGGATTAATATGGACCCACAAGGTGAAATTAAAGGATGCAATTGGCACTAGAGGATATGTAATGAGGAGATCTATGGATCTAAGTTGAAACTAGGAGTACCCATGTACCGGATCTAAGGTTTGACACAATTCCCAAGGAGTGCGACTTGCTTAAGGAGGACTAGTGCCTTGTTGGATGGGTTAATGGAGTCAAAAGAGATGTCAAAGTGTAGATCGGGACACCTAGAGGTCAAGACAAGTGGGCTAATTGAGGTACAGTGGTTGGATCTTGCTAGATCTAGGATTTCATGAAATGACCCAAGTGGACCACAATCCCTTAAAACAAGGAATGCTACCCCCAAGGTAGATCGTCACAAAATGATACTCTAGATATAGGTTTCAAGGTATGCCCGTTCCAAATCCACTGAAATCTCAACTACCTAGGTCCTAGAAGTGGGCATACTCAGTCACCCAAGGGAGTGCGACCTTGCTCAAGGAGGGCTAAAAGGTGGATAAGGTGTGTCAAATCAAGTCCAATGGCCACCAAATTGTATATCCAAGTAGCTTAGGCACTAATCTAAGTGGATCTAGAAAATTAAGTCAATCCAAGGGTTAGATCCTACTAGATCTGAGTTTTAAGATGCCAAATAGTTCAAAAGGGGGTTTTAATCCCTTAAAATGTGGAATGATGCCCACAAGGTAGAAATCACCCAAGTAAAAGTCTAGGGGTAGGTTATCAAGTGTGTAGATTGCAAATCAAGTGGGATCTCACCTACCCATATGCTAGATCTAACCAAACAAGCCTCTCCAAGGAAGTGCGATTTGGTTCAAGAGGGCTTTATTACCTTGAAAAGTGTGTCAGTTTTAACCCAATCACCACCAAACTATAGATCCAACTAGGGGTGGATGCTATAGAGGTGGGTTTTTAATATCTCTTCAAAAGTAAAGTTAGATCTAAGTAGATCTAAGAAAAAACAAAATGAGGGTTTTGATTAATTAGGGTTTTTATGATCTAGAAATTATGGATGATTCAAAGAAGAAGAAGATCATACCTTTGGAGCATACCTGGATGAAGAGATGAATGCTAGTTGAGATGAGGATTACTTTTTCCAAAGATAAAATGGAGAATTTTTGAATCCCTCTTGCCAAATCGATTTTTCCAAGCCACATATGTGTCCCTCTAACCTGTCAAAACCAAGGAGCAAAGCATCAATCAGTTTAACATGTTGAAGGTAGATACAAACAAGAAAGAGATAAGCAAAGAATAGTTGGTGCAAAGACAAAAAGATTCCCTGTTTAACCCAAAACGTCCTCCTCCAAGCTTGAAGGGCAAGCCTCCCCACCAATTCGCACTTGTTGAAGAAGTCTTCTCCACCTGTAAAAAGATATGGCAAATATGCAAGATAGCTACAATAGATCCTCCAGTGCAATGGAAAAAAGCATTTACAATCAAAACAACCAACATCCACTCCAACCCAAGCATGTATTCCAATAGATAGAAATTTTATTCCAAGAGACAAAAATCTCTAGATGATTTTACAATGAGAGGCTCCCTCCTTAAATAGGATGGGGAGAGAGCATAATCCTAACCACTTTTTACATGAGTGGCTAAGATTAAAAGACCAAAATATCTAATCAATGGTTGAGATGAGCTCAACAATAAAATACATGGATCAACCAAAAAATATAACAATAAGTGGACAAAATCGCCCTAGGAGAGGGGATCCCACCAAATCATGATGACAAAATATAACAATAAGCTTATGGTGGGTCCAAGGGGTAATTTTAGCCACCCTTGGTCAATCCCCATAGCACAATAATAATAAAATAGTCATCAATATACCAAATCGTGCCTCTATGGACAAATCGTAGGCCTCAAAAGACCTCAGAAATCACCAGAAAGTGCCATAAGTGATGGATGTGGGCCCCGATGAAGCTGAAACTGCTGGAGAAGGTGCGGAAGACATCCCACTCATCATTACTGATCATCCCATGCCAAAAATTTGCCTCAGCAACCCAAATCGAATTCCTTTGTAGCCATTTCTACCAATCCAAAACTGCCTCGGGAAGCGTGTACCTGTCCCAAACTGCCTCCTGGATTGCCTGCGCTATCAAGGTGAGGGAACCAGTGTGTCCGAAAGGGGGGTAATATGGTAAAAACAAGTGGTTGGACCACCCCCTCCTTCATCAGCGCCCTAGGTGAACCAAATAAAGATCATCTCTGCTCTGACAGGGTCTCCGACAGAGCAAAACTACACTAGGACAGCCTACTGAGGCTAAATCATCACTGTAACTGCCCGAAACTGAAAAGAGACCGTCTCATTGGACTCAGAAGGTCCAAAACTATCCAAGATGTATACTCATACACCATATAGATCTCTGCATGATCATATAATATACCCAATATACCGGAACAGGTGAAATAATAATAATATGTAAATGATCAAATAATGCTGAAAACCATAGATCATCATCATAAACCTGTATCTGATGTACATGTACATAGACCATATATCATCTACCTGTGTCATCATAAGGTCCAATAATCTCATGTCCTGTGATTGACCTTGGTCAAACTAGGTTTGACCAGGTCACTATTGACCCAATATAACTCAGACTACCATCTGAAGTTGCTGCAAAGTGTCAAAGGTTAATGCATGCTCTACAACTCATTTAAATAGCAATTATAACACAAAGTAATCATTACTGGCGATCTAAATCCAAATATATATTGTCATTAATTATTTATATGACTCAGACTAGACTTTCAAGACCATACTCACTTCTTAGTTGTGATCAATTTGCTAGTGAAGGATGAAGGTTTAGAATAAAATGGCTAGGCTAAAGGGTGACTGACTGACTTAACATTGTGACACTTTGGATACGGGAAAGGGAATACACACCATAGTATATACTGAATGAGCAACAACACAAGGAATGGCGGTGTCTCACAAATGGATAAGTTGTTTAGAGAGTGCTTATTCAACTTAGGCTTCATGTCTACATCAAGTTGATCCAGGTTCATTAGGATCATTCAATTTCATTTCATGGCCTTTTTGGCCTACATAACCCTTCGGATCTCAGGTGTGCTGATAAGCACAACTAGTTGCAGCTTGCATCCAGGGCAGGTTTTTTATACATACATAAGGTCAGCAATTGTTTAGATATAGCTTTTAAGAATCATAGCTTTTTGGACCTTTCTTTTATACTCTTCAAGGAGTATTTTTTAGCAGTTCATCGCTCTTGCCCTTTTTAGTTTCCATGGGAAAATTTAGAAGTTTCCATAAGTAGTACATGAGCTTTCAGTTTTAGCCAACAACATTTCAAGTGACTAGTGGGAGTTCGAGCCAATGCCAAACATCGGGACAACCGACCAGAATGATTTAGGCCTACAATCCAACTCACCAAAGGTAATTTTTGTCACCAACTCAGAGCCGAGACACAATAAACAGGGAAGCTCATCCAATACAGAGGCGACAGTGGGGAGAAGATCCTCCATGCCACTAGTCAAGTAGTAAGTCAGGGTGATAAACTAAAAGGTAGGTAATGGATGGATGAAGACAATGAGTAATGGAGCCAACACTAGCAAGCCAAGGTATGGTGGAATGGTCACCTCTATTCTCCCTGTTGCCGCCTAATACACACCTGGGGGGGACGCGGCAGGAAACCTTCAAGCCGCTCGGTGTGTCCTTGGGGGCAAGTGAGAGTCAAGTGCTGTCACCTGATTACTCGACTCCTCCGTCTAGGCTTACTCCTAGCGAAGCCAAGGGGGGTGGTCCCTATGAAAAATAATCTAAGGCTTTTAATCTACAACAAAAGATAAAAGTCTATTCTAGGAGTTTAAAGATGACGAGATGATAAAATATAACAACAAAGCACTGCTTGTGAATTAAATCAAATAGCTAACCCAACATAAGATAAATAAGCATTCACGACATTTATGATTGACTTAAACACAGAAAATTAAAGACAAGTGCCGAGAATGTAAAAATGCTTGTAAATACTGTTGTGTGGGGTTGCTTGTGTAGTCTCAGTGAAAGTATTGCAGTGGCTCGGTTGGTAAATTTTATAGTTATTAAATGAGTAGTTAAGGAGTGGGTTGATTCTTGGTTTGGCCCAAAAGAAAACCTAAACTTCGAACTGAGTGCTCTAGCAACCTTACCAAGTGTCCAACCAGGTGAGGATGAACCCGCTTAAGAACCTGCTGACTCTGTGGATTCAGTCCATGCAACCTCCCGAGTTCTTAGAATTGGATTTTAATGGATTGTCCTATTAACACTAAATACCTTACACCCGTTTCTGATTGAGCCAACTGTTCCGACTAAGCTGCAGTGGTCAAGAGCATACTCCGAGTTTGGGGCATTGTTCGTTTTATTAAATAGGTATGAGTGGATGATTAATCTACACTAAACCCCAAGCATAAAGCAAGGGGGGTTAATTTTTAGGATTGAATTTTAAACACAGAATAATAATTTGAAATAAACACAAAAGCATATAAAATGATAAACGGGTCCTTGGAGGACGTTGTGTGCTCGAGTGTGTTATTTAATTACTACTGCTTGAATGAAAACTAGTCTAAAACGAAAAAAATAAAAAAAAATAAAAAAAGGGTGCGAGTCCCCCCTGGGGGGATTGGGTTCAGGCGCTGGAATTGCCTGCTGTGCTCTTTTTATTTTTTTGATTACAACTTTGAAACTTAAGAGAAATACTGCTTGCCCTTTATCATTAGGGAACAAGTCAGTTTACAATGTTAGAATGATGTAAGGGAGGTAAAACTAGCTCCCCGGATGGTTACGGACACCTCCGAATCTCAGACTTTGAGCTTTAAAAGCTCAGACCTGCTAAAAGACAAAAAAAACCAGCGAACTGAATTAGTCTTAAAAATGCCAAGAAACACTTAAAAAGTGTCTTTGACGTTGCTACAAAAATTTGCAAAAATTTCTAACTTAGCTAGCAACCTGGAACTAAATAAAAATGAAGCTATTAGACTCTTTAGATTGCTACTTGCTTAGATCTATTAATCAAATGAACTTTGAAGCAAGATTTAAATTTAAATAGGACAGTAACCGAGATAGAATAAAAAAATGGATCTAGAAAAGTGAACCCATGGGGGTTGAGCGTTTTGAAGAAAGGACAATGGAGTCTAGCTCCCAGATGCACCGATAGGATCGAAACTTGGTTTGTATTTACTGAATGAAGGCGCGATCTAACATGTTCGTGGACTTCTCCAGCTTAGGCTACCTGTAAACAGCTGCAAACAACTAGCAAGGGGATAAAAGCATATGTGTAGATAATTAAAAGAAAGCAGCGATGCAATGAATTCAAACAAGAAATTACATTACTCTTAGCCTCCTAATATTATCAACATGAATAAGCAAACTATACAGTATTACTTAAAAATCTTATAGAAGATAGCTTCCCTTTAAAGACATATAATCCCAACAATACTAGCTATGAAACATAATACAGTATACCTCAGATGTACAAGCATGAAGATCCAACCAAAGACAATCACCAGACTAGCCTCCAAAGCCTTCTTTATTAAACTCAGAAAAATATTACAATACAAATATAAGCAAAGGTTCCACACTTTCAGATCCTTACAATGGAGTCAAGCTCCTCAATTTATAGCACACCATGCACAAACTAGGGCGCAAAACCCTAAGGAGCTAGATTGTAGAGCAAGGAAAGCTCTCATCCAATGGTGTTGTGCCTCATCATCAAAGAAAAACAACCAAAAATGGAAACTGCCCTGTTGAAGCAGCTCACACGTGAGAGGATGAGAGCGAGTGGCAAGTGATGATGTTTCCACGATTATGCTTTTGAGTGATGGCTGCAATTGGTTAATTAAATTAGAAACTTATCCAAGCTTTCTGCCACCTCATAACAGGTAAGCCGCCCACCAAATTGCATATATCCACAACCAAAATTGAAAACGACAGTTAGGAAATGGCCCCCCGTGAAGAGAGATGGCGAATCACATGATGTTTCCCTGCTGCGTTGGAAGGTGAGCTCAATTGGAAATTAGCTAGAAACTTATCCAAAATCTAGGATGCAGCCGTGGAGAGAGATGGCCCACACGAATGTAGAAGGCAGACTCAAGAGATGGCTCATGCTTACGTTGGACAATCGTTGGTGGTTTAATTAGAAACTTATTACTTGTGTTATGCCACCTTAGTGGAAGTAGGAGCCCACCACATAGTTGACTTCTCCTTCAACAGAAACGCTCACGGCCAAGTGGATGAAGATGGCCCCACGTGAAGATGGTTCTACGTAGCTTGAAACATGAGATACTCGCCCACACTTTAAATTTGATTTTTAAAATATGGCTTTGACCTTTCCATAAAGCTGCCCACCTCGAATTATAATATAAGGTTTAAGATCAAATAGCCCACCACATAAATAATACCAAGTCACTTGATGCCCACGTGAGGAAATCCGTACGATTGGGTATTTGAAATGCTTCAAACTTTAGATTTGTCAAAAATTAAATGCCTTGGTACTTTAGTAAAGTCGCTCCTCTTTTAGTGATGTCATGCCATGTCAATTAACATGTGCATTATTCAATTTTTAAATAACTTTGACTTTTGACCATAGTGCATTTTGATGCACTTTTTAGCATTAAAGTGCCAATATGAAGCTCTGATAGGAAAAACTGCTCCACGGGGCGTTTTGGTCACCCGAAACACAAGAAAACTGGGTCCCGGGGTAAAGAGGATGCTCTGAGCTTGAAAACGAGCATCCCTGCGTCAAATTCCGACTCCGGATAAGACTTTTATCACCTTTTGAAATTTTTTAATTAAACCATTAAAAAGATGGCTTAAAATGCTAAAAAATATTTTTTCTCGGAATCGACTGAAACTTCAGGGGAACCTAGTACATGACAAAACGATAAAATTCTAACACCTAGCATGTTTATACATGTTACACAATGGGCTCTAATAATCCCCTAAGGCCTAACCCCCACTTTGGGCATTCCAGCTTTGGAGGAGCGGGAGAAAACCTCATCGATTATACTCGGCTAAAGGCAAGGCATAATCGACAAGGGAAAAAACTCCTTGGAATACCTTCTTTGGTTTTCAAGTCCTAGGGAACCGAGTCACTCAAAGACCACCATGCTAGTACGCCTATTACAAACCCCATGGGGCACAGTCATGTACTACAAAAAACTAACAAATGGGCCCTGAAAAGGCCAAACTTGGAACTTCTGAACTCTGAAAAAGGCACAAGTAAATGTGCAATACTGGCGGCTCACTGAAGTCCAACTGTAGTGCAACTCAGTTGGTAACACTCCCTAGGGAGGGTAAAACCAATGAGTATGAGTAGTGAACTTCTAAGTCTGAGTAAGGACAGTAGAATATATATATATAATAATATCAACCAGGTCCACATATCTATATGATTGCCAGATCATGACACTAAGTGCTAAGACATGCCATAATACTGAATATAAAAGCAATATAACCATAACACCATGATATACCTGCTGAGTCATATACCTGAATGCTCATCCTCTGAACCATCATCTGTCCTCTAAAACTGCTGTTGTAACTCTGGGCACTACTGACTGCTCTGCATAAATGGTATAATGGCTACATCGGTCATCTCTCTAAGTGTCCTGAGACTCAGTCATGGCATGGGGAATACATATACTGTCCAAAATCTGATAGTGATCCATAGATAGCTGCTCATCTCATCATCTCAAAGTAAAGGAACTGGCTGAAGAGTGCTCTGGAATCTGAAAAATAATGTGTGGTAGCCCGGCTACTATATATGTGATAACAGGTACGTTCCCAGCCGTACCCAAATTCAAACTCGCGTACCGGGTACTTCACTTATGAAAACAGGGTACTTGCACGGATTTTGGTACGCCGTACCTCATGTTTGGGTACTCGGAAGGTACGACCGTTGGGAAATTTACCTTAGCTTGCCGTTGAGGGGGGTCGATTTGCAATGCTTGATGTTTAAAATTTTTAAAATTAACAATTAAAACACTGAAACACACGTTATGTGGGCACTTACCCCTTACCTAAACCTGCGTGGCACTCCATTTCTCACTGCTAGTGCTCCGTGCTCACTACTCCAGCGATGCCTATATAGAGAGCTTCCTGACAGAGGACCTTAGTGATGCTGATGACATTGATCCTGAGGACGCTGATGACATGACTTGAGGAAGCCAAATCAACTATCTTGTTCATTGTTCAATGTTTACTATTTTAAACTTTCTTTTTCATGTCTAGAAATGCCATTCAGTCTTCCAGTCTTCCACTTGATATCTACTATGAGTCTATGTCATATGATTTATCAAATTTATTATTTTATGTTTCAAATTTTCAATGTGATGTTCATATGAATCATTGAATTTAGAAATATCAAATATACATGTATGATGTGATGTGACATGTTTTATTTTTATAAATTTTAATATATATATATATATACAGTATCCCTGACGTACCCAAGTACCCTGTTTCAAAAAGTGGCATCCCCGTCCCCATCCCCATACCAGTACTCGTCCCCGTACCCACGTTTCCTGGCAACTTAGTAAAATACTCATAAACAAATGAAATATTTAAAGTTTGATCTCTTAGCATATGAACAACATAATTAGAAAAGTAAACAAACTTAGCTAATTAAGATTACAAACAAATAGTTGTCCTTACAGTAAACCAAGATCCAGGAAGGAAGTGAATAAGTAACTTGCTACAGTTCTCCTTCGTTTAACACATCAATCATGCATCCACACATCAAGAGCAAGACAAAATTTCGACCTCCAAAGTTTCTTTATTCTCAGATAGTTCTAAAAAAATATTACAAGAGCAGAGCTTTTGCCACTATGCACCAACTAGTGAAAGAGGAGGCAACGCTTTGCTTAAATAGCAAAATACATGCAAAGTAGGAGCCAAAACCCTAAGGAGGGGACTTCTCTAAAGAGGAAGTTAAATCTGAGTTGTTTGGTTGTGATTGCAAAGCCAACCCAAAGGCCACCTCTCCATTAGGTAGGTGCCTCCCTCCTTGAAACTATCACAACCAAGAGCATGATGCCGTGTGGAGAAGAGTTGCCCACGTGAAGGATGGCGCATATGCTTGATGGGAGAGGTTGACGTGAGGTACTCGGCCTTCCCTTAGCTTGGTGTTTGATTGAAGCTCCACCATAGGGATTGCGCCACCTCAATAGAGGTACGCGCATCCCTTTATTGCTTGTTCCAATCCATTATATGGTTTCTGTGTGGAGCATGATGCCCATGTGAAGAGAGGGGGCGTTGTTCAACTTTGAAGCTTTAGATATATTCGCCCATCACTTTAATTTGCCCATCATATGACTCTAAAACATAATGCTTTGACCTTTAATCATAGTCGCCAACCTTATTACATAAGATGCCAACTCAATTGGCATGTGTTTTAGTTAATTTTTTGAATATTTAATTTTTTGATAATGGTGCAATTTTTAGCACCATTAGCATTAAAATGCTAATTTGTAGCCTTCATAAGCAAAACTACTCCACAGGACAATTTAACTGCCCGAAACATAGGAAAACCAAGTACCATGGTAAAGAGGATACTCTGAGCGTGAAAACGAGCATTCCTGCGCCAAAATCCGACTCCGGATCACACTTTTATCACCATTTGAATTTTTTCATTTAAACCATTAAAAAATGGCTTAAAAATGCAAAAAAAATATTTTTCTCGAAACTGATTGAAACTTCTGGGGGACCTAGTAAATGACCAAATGACAAAAACTTAGCGTCTAGCATGTTTATAAACATTACAAAATGGACTCTAATAACCCCCTAAGTCCTAACCACCACTTTGGGCATTCCAGCTTTGGAGGTGCAGGAGAAAAACTCATCGATTATACTCGGCTAAAGGCAAAGCATAATCGACAAGGGAAAAAACTCCTTGGAATACCTTCTTTGGTTTTCAAGTCCTAGGGAACCGAGTCACTCAAAGACCACCATGCTAGCACGCTTTATTACAAACTCCGTGGGGCATGGTCATTTATTACAAAAATGAGAAAGATGGCCAAAATTGGCCAAGGCTGGAACATCTGAACTCTGATAAGCACAAATAATTGTGCAATACTGGCGGCTCACCAAAGTCTAGCTGATGTGCAATTCAGTTGGTAACAGGGATAAAATTCAAATACCCTCTCATACTACACTTGGTCCCTGATTGGAGACTCAAGTTCTTCTTTAGACAAACATAGAGCAAGGAAAAGGTGGGAACTGATAGAGTACTTAGCAGGATTCCATGCCATTATGGCATACACCTAGCTAGTTCCATTTGACATTAGGGAAATACACATGGCCTCCATATCATTGGTTGTCTCCATCAATTCTAATTCCGATTAAATTGCATAGGGATGCACAAAAGGTTGAATTGGGGGGCATGCTGAGCATGGTAAATGTCCCTTTTTACCCATCTATTTCACCATCGCTATACTCCTTTTTGTCATCTCAATTAAGAACTTCCTTGCATATCCTTATCTAGTTTTTCCCCATTCATATCTTCCGGGACAATCTATGCTCATAATTAAGACTTTATGTTACATGAATGGTTTTGCTCAGAAAGGGAGTAAGAATGCTTGATTACATGTTGTGGGACTGGTCAACAATCTTCTATATGATCGTGTTAATTTTTCTACTTGTTTAGCATAATAACATTAAACAATCTATCATTGAAAGAAATACAAGCACATCAAGAACAATGAATGCAATATTTCTCTCAGGGAAACCACAAGGCAGAAAACCCTGACAAACTTCCTCAATATAGAATTCACAAAGTACAAAGATAAATCCCATGACAAAATCAAGTTCTCTTCCACTTGTGCGAACTTCTCTCTCTCTCCTATGCGAACTTGTGTGTATGAGATGAGTTGATACAAATGAGAAACTCATCCTCTATTTATATTCTTCCGTTGGGATGACTTTTCCACAACTGGGCCGACTTCTCCTAACTGACTGGGCCGACTTGTCAAATTCATAATATAATAATCTTTTCTGGGATCTTCTAGGCCGACACAAGACCTAGGGTTTATACTGACTCTTTCAATGACTCTTACATTATCAATTACATCAATGACATCTCCCAAAGGAGGAATACAAATACAACATACAAGTACAAATAGAATATCTTCCGTAGTTACATTTCTTTAATACTCCCTCTTAACTAGGAAGGTATTCCGTGGGTAACATCAACAACTGCACAACTGACTTGTGAATCTCTATATGTCGTAGGAATTTTTGGATCATCATATGTCTGGGGTATCATCTACTAGAACATCCTCATCAACATCATCATCATCATCTGTTGGAACATTCTCATCAACATCATCATCATCATCTGCTGGAACATCATCATTTGCAACATCCTCTGTTGGAACATCATCATCAACAACATCCTCTGTTGGAACATCATCATTAGTAACATCCTCTGCTGGAACATCATCATCAACAACATCCTCTACTGGAACATCATCAATAAACACAATACTGGAATGACAACATCAATCATCAGTAAACAAAAATACTGGAACACTATTAGTAAGCAAGTACTGATCTTCAGTCACCTCTGGACCGACATCAATCACCTAAGGACTGGAACTCTATCAGTCAACAAGTACTGATATTCAGTCACCCTTGGATCGACATCAGTCACCTAAGGACTGGAACTCTATCAGTCGGCAAGTACTGATCTTCAGTCACCCTTGGACCGACATTAGTCACCTAAGGACTAGAACTCTATCAGTCGAAAAGTACTGATCTTCAGTCACCCTTGGACCGACATCAATCACCTAAGGACTGGAACTCCATTAGTCGGCAAGTAATGATCTTCAGTCACCCTTGGACCGGCATCAGTCACCTAAGGAATGGAACTCTATCAGTCGACAAGTACTGATCTTCAGTCACCCTTGGACCAACATCAGTCACCTAAGGACTGGAAATCTATCATTCTCTCTTTCGAGAGAGGTCCCTCTGGACCACACCAAGCTTGTCTCGAAAGTATTCAAACTTTATGTGAGATAGAGGCTTATTCAGCACACCAGCAACTTGTTCCTATGTAGGAACATACTTGAGCTTTACAACTCCCTTCTGCACCATATCCCGAATATAGTGGAACTCGATTTCGATGTGCTTCGATCTATCATGGAACACATGATTCTCTGTCATCTTTATGCAACTCGGGTTGTCACAGAGTATATTCATCACATCTATCTCTACATCGAACAATCCTGCCAACATCTTGCGAAGCCACACTGCTTTGCTACAAGCTGAACAAGCTGCTACATATTTAGCTTCTGTTGTACTGAGTGCAACACAGGTTTGCTTTCTACTGAGCCATGAGATCATGCCTGATCCCAAAATAAAGCAACATCCTAAAGTGTTTTTCCTATCTTCGGTACTTCTAGCCCAATCTGAGTCTATATACTCGTACAGCTTGAACTCACTATCTGAAGCATATCTAAGTCCATAGTCCAATGTACCCTTTAGGTACCTCATCACATGTTTTGTTGCAATCAAATGAACATGTCTGGGCTCCACCATATACTGGCTCAATGTGTTCACAACAAAACTGTTGATGTATATATAACTTCAGAATGTATTTCCCATATATGTATATTGTGTTCCTATAGAGATGTTATTATTCCTCTATACGAAAGTGTCATCATTTATATTGTAAGTGTCGTAACTTATACTTGATGGGTTATTAGACCACCTTGTTGGGGTCGGCCTTGTATAAGTCATGTGGGTCAAAGGGTTATTAGACCACCCTATTGGGGGTCGGCCATATGGGTCAAAGGGTTATTAGACCACCCTAGTGGGGGTCGGCCCAGTCAGCATTATCTTAAGTGGTTAAGTTGAGGCCGACCTAGTTGAGTAAAGGTCAAGTCAAGTTAGTGTATAAATAGAGAGTGTGTCTCTCTCATTTTACACATTCTATTCTCTCACTCACACTTGGGAGAGTGACGCACTTGTGGAGGAGGAGGCTCTGCTGCTAGGAGAAGACTATCTCTTGTATTCTGGTTGTATCATTGCTCTATCTATCTCTGAGGAAGTTATTGGGGTTTTTCACCTTTATGGTTTTCCCCAAGTAAACTCTGTGTCTCTTGTGTGCTTGCATTATTGTGTCCGTGATTGATATGATGTAGATTTGATGTACATGTTGTTCTCTCAGTTAAGATCCTAGATCAGATTGAAATAAATTCTGAAAATTTAACATGGTATCAGAGCTAGCCTGAAAGAAGGCATGATATGGCATGTATGACACTTGTTGCACTTATGATGCTAGGGCTTGATATAGCAAAAACCAGTCATCGTAGCACTTTCGCTATAAATCCATTTTGGAGAAGTTTTTGGATCTGAAACTTTTAAAGGTCGAATATCAGATCCCCATGTACTTTGTGTCCAAAGGACAACCTCTAATTCGTTGTACTTTGTGATTTATGATCTGTACAATATAGGGTTTCTGCCTCTTCCAGATCTGAGTCAAAATCAGGTGACCTTGGGAAAAAGGTCATAACTTGGGATAGGAAGATCCAAATGAAATTTCGTAAAAAGTGACAGGTAGTACACAGACTGTATTATCTCAGGAAAATTTTTTACAGGCCGAAGTTGAACCAGTGACACGTGGCACGCCGTACAAGTTCGCTCTCTTGTGTTATCCCATAAACAGGTCACGTTGCGACACTGGGCATAACTCTCTCTCAGAGAATCCAATTGATGTCAGACCTATCGGGATGGAAAGATAACAGGTTGGGATATCTCAGGAAAAATTTTCAGAGGCCGAAATTGAACCAGTGACACGTGGCATGCCGTACAAGTTCGCTCTCCTGTATTATCCCATAAATAGGTCACATTGCGACACTTGGCATAACACTCTCTCAGAGAATCCAATTGAGGTCGGACCTATCAGAATGGAAATATAATAGGTCGGGCTATCTCAGGAAAAAAATTTAGACCTTGTGGATCGAAAAGTTTAGAGCTACACCAGAAACAATCAGGTACATATTTCTGTCAAAACAGAATTATTTTTGAGCATCTTCATTCATGGCTTTTGGAATTTAGGGATTCAGAGAAAGTTGGAATTTTGGTAATCGAAGACCACGACTGGATGCTACTCATCAAAATCGAAATTTAGAGACTACGATCAAATTTTTTGGTTGGGCAGAAGGTCGAGCTTGATCAAACCCCAGTTCGGGACTTTGATTGGAAAGATGGAAAATTAGGGCTTCTGCAAAACTTGGAATTTTGGAAATCTGTGACCACGGCTGGAAACTCCTCAGAAAAATTGAAGCTTAGAGCTTTGAATCAAATCTTTTGGTTGGGTGGAGCTCCGCGAAACCCAAACCCTAATTCAGGGTCCTCCTTAGTGAATCTGGAAATCTAAAAGGCAATTTCGAGGGGTGAAACTTTGCAGTTTTCAAATTCTGAATATACCAACTTGATCAGCTCATCAAGGTGCATATTTCTATCCTTTCGGAAGTTTGAAATTCAAAGTTTGAATTTTTGGGGTTTCTTTGACAAACCCTAATCCAGCTCCAGGTCCAGTTCTTGCAAATCAAGTGGATTGGGTTAATCCTAGAAGAAGATGGATTGGTCACCTGCATAAGTGAAGAAGTTCCTGTTTCAGAGGGAGATGAGGCTAAGGCCTTTCATAAGAAGATTACAAGCAATCTTGACAAGTATGGCTTACAGGTATGTTTCGTGGTTAAGTTTATCATATGTTTGTCTTCATATCATTACAACACAGTCTTGATTAATTACTAGACTTGTCATATCACCTTAATAGAAGATATTCATTTATTAAGGTTTTGACACTTATGAATGTACTAATGCATTGTGATGTTGTATGAGGTTTATGTTGTTCGCTAACATAAAAGGTACACCAAGAAAGACAAATCATGTTCTACTTCAAGAACATATGATCATGGTGACATGAAGACAAAGATTCATCCATTGTCATGGATCACATATAAGATCTACTTTCAACGTATGTATAACTTGGTCCTACAATGGTTAACCTATGAGACATGCAGGTTACTAGCACAAGTCACTGAAGAGAACCAGAAGACATTATGCGGGTATGTTAGACATAACTAGCTAGCATGCTAATCCAGGTATGTTTTTCCTATATCAAGCTAGAATCCTACCTTGTGTTAGGATCTTATATTGTTGTGTTGTTGATAATGATTATTCATAAAGTCATACGTTTCAATAGTCATGGCTGTATGCATATTATGTTTCTTACCATAATTGATGATATGACTAACCAGAAGAATCATGAAGGTATAGGTTTGAGTAATCACGGGTTTATGCATTGATAATTTAACTAATCAGAAGAGTCCTATGATCAAATAAGAATATGCATGAGTAAAAGAAGACTTCCCTGAAACCTTGAATACTAATGTTTATTATCTGTGAATGATCATGACTATACATGTTTAAGATTATTGTGTTTTGATAATATTAAGATTATACTAATAAATGTGTGATTATGTATGAGACCTCAAGGATAACACAATGATGATACTAATAAGCATTCATAGTGATTAAGGATGGATGTAAGTTCAAGGACAGGTAATCCAAGAAGCAAAGATCAAGAGGGAGCACACTCCAGTTGTTCCTGGAAGAAAACAAAGGAGCATACTCCAGTAGTTTCTATAAGGATGCAGATATCCAGAGGGAGTTGACCATCCTTCTGCATTCCATAATAGAAAGGTGTAGAAGAAGCTACTTCAGCAGCTCCTGCAAGGAAGCAAAGACTCAGAGGGAGTCCACCCAACAAACAAACAAAGATAAGTATTTTAATTACCATTCCTTACATACTTGTTTGTTTAAATAATATTATTCAATGATGTATATGCTTATGTTCCTAGATTTAGGATGTGTATTATGCATATTAGAATGATTGCATTAATGAACAACTTACTACTAATATGCATTTGATGGGTAAGTGGCCTATGGCACTGTACAACATTCCATTGCTACTTATCTAGAATGAAACCTCTTTGCTGACATGTTGGGAGTTGTGCACACTCTTAACAATGTTCTGGTAGAGACTGGAAGGCATCTAGAAAGTTGTGGAACATGGATAAATGTTGTATTGAAGCATTGGCTAAGATAATTGCATGACTATATGACATATTTCTTTAGGTGTAAGAATTTGTCTGAAAATTATGAGATGTTTCTAATCATGCAATTTAACTTGTTTTGTAGAAAAGACCGTATACCTTCACCTATAAAAGAAGGACTACAACATTTGTTCAAGCAACAAAATTATCTATTGAAGATATTGAAGTTCACAGGATACAGGAAGAATGCCATGATCTGTCGATCATGAAGAACGATGTTTGGGATGCGGTCCCAAGAGCTGAAGGGAAGTCTGTTGTGACTTCTAAATGGAACTATCAGATCAAGCATGCTGCAGATGGCAGCATAGAGAAATATAAAAGTGATGAAATAGAAGATACACTAGGTGGATTTCAAGACAACCTTCTTGAATGGTGTAGTCATATATGTGTGCAGAACTTGGTAGGATAGACATCTTTCTATCTAGTTTGGGCTTTACCAAGAGTGAAGCGGATTCCAACCTTTACTACAAGGTTGAGGAAGGGAATCCTGTGATTCTACTCCTGTATGTGGATGACCTGTTTGTAACAGGAGATGACAGATTGATTGCCGACACACAGCGGAAGCTTGCTGCCGAGTTCGAGTTGAAGAACTTGGGGATGATGCACTATTTGTTTTTGGCATAGAGGTGTGGCAGAGTGATGGAATCTTCCTTGGACAAGGGAAGTATGCAGTAGAGATCCTGAAGAGGTTCGGGATGATGGACTGCAAGGCTATGGCCACACCTATGGCATTGAACCTGAAGCTTCTGTGTGATGCTTCATCTGAGCCAGTTGATATCACTATGTATCGTCAGATGATTGGGTCCTTGATGTACCTAACGAACACGAGACCAGATATTTGCTTTGCAGTGAACACATTGAGCCAGTTCTTGATGGATCCGAGGAGTGTTCACCTGGTTGCTGTAAAGCATGTTCTGAGGTACCTGAAGGGTACAGTGGATTATGGGCTTAAGTATGAAGCGAATCAAAAGTTTAACCTGTAGGGTTATGTTGATTCAGATTGGGCTGGCAGTGCTGTAGATAGGAAGAGCACATCTGGATGTTGCTTCAGTATGGGATCAGGTGTGATCTCTTGGTTTAGCAGGAAGCAATCTTGTGTAGCACTGAGTACAACTGAGGCAGAGTATGTTGTAGCCTGTTCATCTAGTTGTGAGGCACTATGGCTACGGAAGCTACTATCTGAGTTATTTGATCTCTCGTTGGATGCTACTGGTATCTTTTGTGATAACTAGAGTTGTGTGAAGCTGTCCAAGAACCCAGTGTTTCATGACAGGTCGAAACACATAGAGATCAAATATCACTATATCAGGGATATGGTGCAGAGAGGAGCTGTGAAGCTCCTGTATATTGCGACGGACGAGCAAATTGCAGATGTGTTGACGAAGCCACTAGCCAGGGTGAAGTTCGAGTACTTCAGGGAGAGGCTTGGTGTTCTTCAGATTGATGACACTTCGAGGAAGAAGTGATGAACACATTTGCAGTAGCCATTCCTAGCATGGTGGAAAGGGGATCCTTCACATGGCTGTGGATGTAAGCGCTGGATGATGAGCATCAAGATGATGTTCTAGTTTCTGCTCTGTATGATTAGTTGGATCATTTACATTTATGTATGTACGCATCATGTTGGATGTTGGATATGATCAGTTGGATCATTTATGTATGTACACATCATGTTGGATGTTGGATATGATCAGTTGGATCATTTATGTATGTACGCATCACGTTGAATGCTGGATATGATCAGTTGGATCATTTATGTATGTATGCATCATGTTGGATGCTTGGACCATGTATCTGTATATGTATTAGGTATGATCAGATAGATCATGTATGTTGATGGATACATTGTGTGGATCATATATCTATGTATGTATCAGGTAGATACATTGTATATGATGATATGTATCAGGTATATACTTGGTATGCATCAGGTGGATGCATTGTATGATATGGATGATCGTGGATGACAAGCTTCTCCAGATGACATGCATCAGGACGATGCAGTGATGATGATCAGGATGATCATGTGTACCTCAAGATGATGTATGGTGAGTATCAGGATGATACTTTGTGGCCGTGGATCAGGTTGTGCAGATGAGCATGTCTGGGAGATCCTATAGGTCGGAGTTGTGTACCCGTAACATCCGGGGATGCTCTTTCGATACATTGCTCTAGGAGGACATGTAATTTGTGCCCTGGGAGATCTTCAGGTCGGATTTGTGTACCCATAACATCCTGAGATGCTCTTGCGAGGTTTTGTCCTATGGCATGTAATTTGATCCTGGGAGATCTGGACAGGATGAAAAAGGCCTCAGATGCTTCAGCCAGGTTTTGCCATGACCACATGTAATTTGCTCCTGGGAAATCTGGACAGGATGAAAAAGGCCTCAGATGCTTCAGCCAGGTTTTGTGGTGGACCACATGTAATGTGCTCCTGGGAGATCCAACAAGTAGATTTGTGTGCTCGTAACAGCCTGGGATGCTTCAGCCGGGTTTTGTGGTGAGATCACATGTAATGTGCTCCTGGGAGATCTGACAGGTAGAGCTGTGTGCTCGTAACAGCCTGGGACGCTTCAGCCAGGTTTTGTGATGGGTCACATCTAATGTGCTCCTGGGAGATCCGACAGGTAGAGTTACGTGCTCGTAATAGCCTGGGATGTTGCAGCCAGGTTTTGTGACGCACGTAATAAGTCCCGAGGATTCCACAGTATGGCCAGTGATGACGAAGACCTGCAGGTGGTGGGCCTACATCCAGTATGAAAAAGGACTAGCTCTGTAGAACTTCCTATGACGAGTAGATTCAGAGATTGATTGAGATAGCAGCAGCAGTGACGATGATGATGACTCGATGATGATTATCCAGTGACGATGATCCAGAGAAGATGACTTGTGCTAGAAGACCTGTGTCGAGAAATACCTTCCTAGTTAAGAGGGAGTGTTGATGTATATGTAACTTCGGAATGTATTTCACATATATGTATATTGTATTCCTATAGAGATGTTATTATTCCTCTATACGGAAGTGTCGTCATTTATATTGTAAGTGTCGTAACTTATACTTGATGGGTTATTAGACCACCTTGTTGGGGTCGGCCCTGTATAAGTCATGTGGGTTAAAGGTTTATTAGACCACCCTATTGGGGGTCGGCCATGTGGTTCAAAGGGTTTTTAGACCACCCTAGTGGGGGTCGGCCCAGTCAGCATTATGTTAAGTGGTTAAGTTGAGGCCGACCTAGTTGAGTAAAGGTCAAGTCAAGTTAGTGTATAAATAGAGAGTGTGTCTCTCTCATTTTACACATTCTATTCTCTCACTCACACTTGGGAGAGTGGCGCACTTGTGGAGGAGGAGGCTCTGCTGCTAGGAGAAGACTATCTCTTGTATTCTAGTTGTATCATTGCTCTATCTATCTCTGAGGAAGTTATTGGGATTTTTCACCTTTATGGTTTTCCCCAAGTAAACTCTGTGTCTCTTGTGTGCTTGCATTATTGTGTCCATGATTGATATGCTGTATATTTGCTGTACATGTTGTTCTCTCAGTTAAGATCCTAGATCAGATTGAAGTAAATTCTGAAAATTTAACAAAAACATATATCTGGTCTAGTATTGGTCAAGTACATCAATGACCCAATAATTTGTCTGTACATGGTGACATCTACTATCTCTGATGAAGCATCATTCAAGAGCTTCAAGTTTTTCACCATCGGAGTAGTCATGGCCTTACAATCCATCATCTCAAATATTTTTAGGATCTTAACTGTGTATTTTCCTTGACTCATGAAAATCTCATCTGGAAACTACCATACTTCAAGACCTAGAAAATAATGCATCATACCAAGGTCTTTCATCTCAAATTCTGCAAGCCTTTTCTTACATTCAGTGATGAGATTGTCTTCTCCTGTCAGGAACAAATCATCCACACACAATAATAGTATCATAGGTTCATCGCCCATAATCTTATAGTAAAGATTAGAATCTACTTTACTCTTGGTAAATCCCAATCTCATCAGGAAGCTATCAATTCTTCCATACCATGCTTTGGGTGCTTGATTCAACCCATACAATGCTTTCTTTAGTTTTCATACATGTGTCTTTCTATCTTATGTTTCAAATCCTTCCGGATGCTCGATATATACTTCTTCTTCTATCTTCCCATTCAGGAATGCCGTCTTTACATCCATCTGATGTAACTTCCATTTCATCTTGGCTACCAAGGCAATAATGGTTCTAATTGAGGTATATAGATCAAATGAGAGATTGTTGATTTTGCTTGCCAAATTGATGCCCTAGCCCACAAGTGCGCCCTCCTCTGCCTGTCAATCCAAGGAAAATCGATTTCAATCAGAGAGGTCAAGTATGGAGGAAATACAAGTAAAATGCAATGATAACATAGAATAGAAGGTCCTGGGACAGTAATACTCCCTGTTACCAACGAAGAGATCCAAAGAAGAAGTAGGGAGAGTCTTCCCCTACCAATACTTCCTCCTCAAAGCAAATCGGCCTCCACCTGTAGATGCAAAAAACGTGGTACAAAAGATATGGCAAAACAAGATCTCCAATAACTCAGTGCAAAGGAAGAACCAACGAACGAACACTAAAACCATTCACCACAACACTGGAGATAGATGCAATAATAATTTTCTATTCCAATAATCCAGAGCCACAAGTCCCCTTACAATGAGAAGCTCTCTCCTTTAAATAGGAAGGAGAGGCATCAAAATCCTAACCACTTTTTGAATGAGTGGCTAAGATTAAAAGATACAAATGTCTAGTCAATGGTTGAAATGAGCTCAACAATAAAATACATGGATCACTAATAAAATATAACATAAGTGGACAAAATCGCCCTAGAAGAGGGAAATCCCACCATATCATGATGACAAAAAATAATAAGAAGATTATGGTGAGTCCAAGGGGTAATTTTATCCACCCTTGGTCAACCCCCATAGCACAATAATAATAAAATAGTCATCAATATACCAAATCGTGCCTCTACGGTCAAATCGTAGGTCTCAAAAGACCTCAGAAATCATCAAAAAGTGCCATAAGTGATGGATGTGAGCCCCGATGAAGCTGAAACTGCTGGAGGGGGTGTGGAAGACATCAATCCATCATCATTGATCATCCCATGCCAAGACATTGCCTCAGTATCCCAAATCGAATTCCTCAATAGCCATTTCTACCAATCCTTAAATGCCTCGGGAATCGTGAAACTGCCCCAAACTACCTCCTGGAGTGCCTGCGCCGTCAAGGTGAGGGCACCAGTGTGTCCGAGAGGGGGGTAATATGGTAAAAACAAGTGGCTGGACCACCCCCTCCAAGCACAATGCCCTAGGTCAACCAGATAAAAATCACATCTGCTCTGACAGGGTCTCCGACAGACCAAAATTGCACTGGGACAGCCTACTGAGGTTCAATCATCACTGTAAGTGCCTGGAACTAAAAACAGACTATCTCATTGGACTCAGAAGGTCCAAATCTATCCAATATGTGTACTCATACACCATATGAATCTCTGCATGGTCAAAATATATATCCAATATACCGAAACAGGTCAAATAATAATAATCTATAAATGATCAAATACTGCTGTAAACCATGAATCATCATCATAACCCTGTAGCTGCTGCATAGAATCATCATGTATATGTATATAGACCATATATCATCTATCCATATCATCACAAGGTCTAACCATCTCATGTCCTATGGTTGACCTTGGTCAAACTAGGTTTGACCAAGTCAACATGACCAAATATAACTCAGATCATCATCAGAAGCTACTGCAAAGTGTCAAAGGTTAATGCATGCCTTACAACTTATTCAAATAACAATTATAACACAAAGTAATCATCACTGGCAATCTAAATCCAAATATATAATGTCATTAATTATTATTATTACTCAGATTAGACTTTCAAGATCATACTCACTTCATAACTGTGATCAATTTGCTAGTGAAGGGTGAAGGCTAAAATAACTGGCTAGGCTAAGGGATGACTTGACTAACTTAACTTTGTGACACTTTGGAAAAGGGAAAGGGAATACACACCATAGTATATACTGAATGAGCAACAACAAAAGGAATGGCGGTGTCTCACAAATGGATAAGTTGTTTAGAGAGTGCTTATTCAACTTAGGCATCATGTCTACATCAAGTTGATCTAGGTTCATTAGGATCATTCAATTTCATTTCACGGCCTTTTTGGCCTACATAACCCTTCGGATCTCAGGTGTGCTGATAAGCACAACTAGTTGCAGCTTGCATCCAGGGCATGTTTTTTATACATATATAAGGTCAGCAATTGTTTAGATATAGCTTTTAAGAATCATTGCTTTTTTGGACCTTTCTTATACTCTTCGAGGAGTATTTTTCAGCAGTTCATTGCTCTTTCCCTTTTTAGTTTCCATGGGCGAATTTATCAGTTTCCATAAGTAGTACATGAGTTTTCAGTTTTAGCCAACAACATCTCAAGTGACTAGGGGGGGTTCGAGCCAATGCCAAACATCGGGACAACCAACCAGAATGATTTAGGCCTACAATCCAACTCACCAAAGGTAAGTTTTGTCACCAACTCAGAGCCGAGACACAATAAACAGGGAAGCTCATCCAATACAGAGGCTACAGTGGGGAAAGATCCTCCATGTCACTAGTCAAGTAGTAAGTCAAGGTGATAAACTAAAAGGTAGGCAATGGATGGATGAAGACAATGAATTATGGAGCCAACACTAGCAAGCCAAGGTATGGTGGAATGATCACCTCTATTCTCCCTAGGGACGGTAAGACCAATGAGTATGAATAGTGAACTTCCAAGTCTGAGTAGGGACAATATAGTATATATAATAAGATCAACCAGGTCCACATATCTATATGATCGCTAGATCATGACACTAAGTGCTAAGACATGCTATAAGAATAAGTATAAAAGCAATATAACCATAACACAATAATATACCTGCTGATTCATATACCTGAATGCTCATCAATCTGAACCATCATTTGTCCTCTGAAACTGTTGTTGTAACTCTGGGCACTACTAACTGCTCTGTACAAATGGTATAATGGCTACATCGGTCATCTCTCTGAGTGTCCTGAGACTCAGTCATGGCATGGGGAATACAACTGCTTTCCAAAATCTGATAGTGATCCAATATAGATGCTCATCTCAGCATCTCAAATGTAAGGGAACTGGTTGAATAGTGTACTGGCATTAGAAAAATAATGTATGGTAGCCCGGCTACTATATATGTGATAACAAGAGCCTTGAACTCTTTAAACTTTTCAAAGACTTCATTCTTATTCTTCAGAAAATAAATCCATGTTTTGCGGGAGTAGTCATCAATAAAAGAAGCATAGTAAACATACTCGCTTAATGAAATGGTGGACATAGGTCCACAAATGTCTGAGTGAATAATACCCAGAATACCTTTAGCTTTGTTGTCACTGCTTGGAAATGGATTCTTCGTACTCTTTTCTTGAGCACCTCCTTTGCACACTCCTTCATGATCAACCTGGATTTCTAGTATTCCAGTCACCACCTTACTTACTATTGGTAAGGATTTGTAGTGTACATGAGCTAGTATTCTATGCCATAGTTCACAAGGTTCATGGTACTGGTCATCAGTGTTGTATCTGCATGACCCTTCACTTGTAAAGTCCTCCTTCTTCTACTCCAATGACTACTGCATCATTGATAGTCTTCCCCTTTGGCCACATAAGAACTTCACCATCTATAAATGCAATTCGAAGACCTTTCTTATCCAATGCTGAAATAGATAGAAGGTTCTTCTTCAAACTTGGTACATAAAGTACATCCTTCATGTTCATGGACTTTCCAAAGTCCAATTTGTAAGAGGCTTCTCCCATTCCTTTGATGGGATATTGATAGTCATCTCCAAGCTTTACCTTGTGTGGAGATTCCTTCTGTATGAGATGTGAGAGGGATTCTTTGTATCCTGTCATATGTTTTGAAGCTCCACTATCTACTAGCCAAGTATCACTTCCATGAGATACTAAACCAGTGAGGGCTAATATTAGTACATACTCTTCACTGGAGTCTTCATCTTCTTTGGTTTTGACTTCTTCGTCATACTCACTATCTTCCGCTGCATGAGCATGAAATCTCTTCTTTTGCTTCTTATGTTGTCCATATTTGAGTGGACAATATCTCGCAATGTGTCATGTCTTGTGACAAGAGTAACATTCAATTAAAGATAGGTCTCTCTTGAACTTCTTTATCTTTTGAGGTCTTTGGGATCTTCTTGGAGAGTCTTCATGGGAACGTACATCGTTCTTCCTTTTCCTTCCACCTTTGGCATGAGTTGCCAAAGCTTGATATTCATTGTCATTTAGTTTCTCCTCTCTCATCGCTATTCTCTCTTCCTCTTGTACACACTCTTCCCATAGCTGTATGAACTTGATCAATTTATTTCTAGCACATATGCCATGAACAAATGGTTCCCAATATCTGGGGAGACCATTCAAAGTGGTCGTCACAACTTCAACATCTTCTACAATGTCTCCAGTAGCTTCTAATTGTTCTTTGATCTGGGACACTCTGGAGAAGTATGAGTGCATGGATTGAGACTTCAATATCTTTACTCCCTTGAGTTGATTTCTTAAGGTCATCTTCCTATTAATATTATTTCCTTCAAATAGGTTGGTCAGGGCATCGAACATTTCTTTTGGAGTCTTCTTTGAAGACACTTGAGAGATCAAGTGATCTTTGATAAAATCAGCTATGATCCTCTTTGCCTTTACCATATTCTTCTTATGCCTTGCTTTGGCTTCATCTCCCTCTGGTTCTGTAAGCCCTTCCTTTATAAAGCCTTCTAGGTCATGTTCTTCAAGAATGAGCATGATTCTATATTTCCATGCCCTGAAGTTCTCAGCTCCCTCAAGCTTCTCATCAAGCTCGGTATTGTTTGTCATCTTGATAATATGAGAACCTCAAATGGAAATATAATAGATTTGAGACTTACCAGAAATGTTGTCCTTCTGAAAACTGCTTCTTCCTTGATCTAGGGTTTGACAAAGAAACCCTAATTTTCCGACTTCAGAATTTTGGAAAACTAATTGGATGAGAAAATTCGCCTCCTCAAGGTGAATTGAGCAAAGTACTCCTTCTCCCAATTCTGTGAGCAGATAATCCAAAAACTTGATGCCCTAGTTTTCTCGGGCTGTAATGGGGGACCCAAAAATGAAAATTCTCAGAATTGAATTTTGCTTCGACAGAAAGATGCACCCTCTTTTTCAGCTGATCTATGGAGGGAGCTCCTGGAACAAGAAGCCCTAGTTTCTGCAGTTGCAGAGGCTGCACAGTGTTTTGTTTCAGCCTGCTTCGAAACCATGTTAGTTTTTCTACTTGTTTGGCATAATAACATTAAACAATCTATCACTGAAAGAAATACAAGCACATCAAGAACAATGAACACAATATTTCTCGCAGGGAAACCACAAGGGAGAAAACCTTGACAAACTTCCTACTCTGAAGCCATGTTAGTTTTTCTACTTGTTTAGCATAATAAAATTAAACAATCTATCACTGAAAGAAATACAAGCACAACAAGAACAATGAACACAATATTTCTCTCGAGGAAACCACAAGGGAGAAAACCCCAACAAACTTCCTCAATATATAATTCAAAAAGTACAAAGATAAACCCCAAGACAAAATTAGCTTCTCTTCCACTTGTGCGAACTTCTCTCTCTCTCCTATGCGAACTTGTGTGTGTGAGATGAGTTGATACAAATGAGAAACTCATCCTCTATTTATATTCTTCCATTGGGGTGACTTTTCCCCAAGTGGGCCGACTTGTCAAATTCATAATATAATAATATTTTATGGGTTCTTCTAGGCCAACACAAGACCTAGGGTTTATACTGACTCTTTCAATGACTCTTACGTTATCAATTACATCAATGACTTCTCCCGAAGGAGGAATACAAATATAATAGACAAGTGCAAATAAAATATCTTCCACAATTACATTTCTGTAACAGATCGCAGAGCAACAATTATTTCATTTGAAGTGCGTGAATAAAGATGCCGAGGAATTCCTCGTTAGCATCAGTGTTAAGAGATCGAGACAAAATCATTCATACTTGTGGAGTTTTGCTAAAATCGTTGGTAGACTCAAAGAGCGCCATGAGGACAACAGAGAAGCACAATTTAGGTAGCGTGTGTTACCAACTATTTTGTACAATAATTGAACTTCTATTGAGCTGCCAGTTTTTTAACATGATTCATGTTCACCTTCAGAGTTCAGAGGTTCAGATATTCCAGACTTGGCCTATTTTGGCCATCTTTTTAATTTTTGTTTTGAAATGACCATGCCCCATGGGGTTTGTAATAAAGTGTGCTAGTATGGTGGTCTTGAGTGGCTCGATTCTTTAGGACTTGACAACCAAACGGGGTATTCCAAGGAGTTTTTTCCCTTGTCGATTATGCTTTGTCTATAGCCGAGTAATAATCGATAAGTTTTTCTCCTACACCTCCAAAGCTGGAATGCCCAAATTTGGCGGTTAGGCCTTAGGGGGTTATTAGAGTCCAACTGTGAAATATTAACATACTAGACACTATTCATGTGTTATGTGGTCATTTCCTAGGTCCATAGGGGGTCTGAAACATTGTCCGAAATTTTTTTTAGCGGACGTGCACAAATGTTTTATTTTTTATTAAATTTTTCAATTAATTAAGCCATTTTTCCTATGGTTTAATTAAAAAATTTCAATTTGTAATAATTAAGTGGTTTGGGGGTGGATTTTGGTAAATGGAGGGTCATTTTCTAATCCAGAGTATCCATTTAACCCCTAAATCCACTTTTCCTAAGTTTCTGATGATTATTTTTCACTTAATTAAATATTTTCTCAAAATTAATAAATGAGGAATGTTTAATTAAAAATAATCAAAAAATAATAAAATGGAGATAATCCAAAACTCTCCAGAATAATCCAATTTGAATAAAGTAAATGGCTGATTGACATGGCAGATAGCATCTCAGAATATTCCAAATCTCACCTACCTTATTGATGTCACTATTGGAGCACTGGTGCAACAACCGTGTCCAGTTGCGGAGTTAATCGTGTTTGGTTAAGGAGTTAAGGAGTGAAACCAGCTTCCATAATTAATAAATAAAGAATAATATATTAGATGATGCTGATAAAATTACAATAAGATATCCTTTATAGGGCTTGAGAAAGCATAGTGAAGGGTTATGCCCTTTCACTAGTAACCTAATAATCTATTAATTTATAAAAATAATATTAATTAAATATTCACAACATTGCCTTCCCCTTAGGAAAGCTTTGTCCTCAAAGCTTGAGTATTTTCCTAATGTCGTCCTTCATTCAAATTCGGTGTCGGTATTAGAATCAGACGAGATTTCTTGTGTAGAGACTTGCACTTCCTCTCCATTGGTGATTCTGCACTGTATTGTCTGATTGTTCCTACATTTATGGCCTGGGGTCTAGTCCTCACCGCATCGACAACATATGTTTTTCTTATTTTTTCTATTATCAGAGTAATTGTTAGATGACTTTGATCTATTTTCCATTTCATAGGCATATGATTGAGGTTTGTGGCATTGATGGCCGAGTGACCAAGTATCTACACAGTACCTACATTGTGTCTCTTTTTCTTGTCGATAATGGTTATTGCCTCTTATTTTTATTCCTTCCAATTTGCGTTCTGTGGCTTTTGCTTTATGTCTTGCTATTTCTACGTTAGGTATGTCATGTAACTTTAACTCTTTTTGGAGGTATGGTTTAAGACCTCCTAAATAGGTTTCGAGTCTTTGCTTGTCAGACAACCCAAATACTCGTGTCGATAAGGATTCCCACTGATGTGTGAAGTCATCCACGCTTCCAACCTATTGTAATTTGGTAAGTTTACTGAAAAAATCATCTTATTTGATTCCTTGAAACCTATTAAAAAAATCATTTTTTAACAAGTTCTAGGTGTAGGAAAAATTGTCTCTCTTCCACCATAAGTACCAATTATAGGCGTACCCTTCCATATGCATTGACGCATATTTCACCTTCTCCTCGTCAGATTGAATATTGTAAATGTCGAAGTATTCTTCCTCTTTGTTTAGCCAAGCAACGCATTGGTCTTCACTTCCATTGTATTTCGACAACTCTATTTTTTCCTTGGGTGGGTACACTATGTAAGGGTGATATTGATTGCCTTTTGCTTTATGGTTTGATGGTGGATCATAACTATTGGACGATGCAAGTGACATATTTGAACTGCTTCGTTGTTGGCGGTGATCTTTAGCTTTTTTATTCTCTACTATCTTACTGATAACTTCTATTTTGTTGTTTAATCGCGCCTCCATATCTAGCAGTACTTTTGTTTCTATCTCTGGCTTAAGCGTCGCATTGTTAATCTTTATTTCTTTTTGCAATTATTCTTGATTCTTGGCAAGTGCTTCCTGTGTGAAAATATGAAATGAGGCATCTAGCATGTCTAGACTGCTGACTTGGTCTGCCTTAGGCATTAGTCTTTGTAACACCTCCATTAATGTATTATGGTTATGCGTCATGGTGCTCAAGTTCTGGGTTATGGTGTTTATGTTTTGAGTCATAGTACTCATTTTGTCATCCAAGTCTTTTTGTTTTTCGTTCAGAATGTCAAATTTTTCATCCAGCCTTCTTTCTAGTACCAGAACAACTTCGTCTTTGATTTCTTTTTTAAGCACTGTATTGTTATTTTTCATCTCTTCCTTCAAGTTTTTTTGGTTAGCCACAAGGGATTTGATGTCCTTCTCCATTTTTTCGATTTGCTCTTTTAGTTCCGCCATGGTTCTTGATCTGGTGTGGGGAGGTGAATATTTGGGCCCAATTTTGGCTTTAATCATAATAATGATGATTAAAATAATAATATTACTATATTGTATTATAATGTTAGAAAACTTTAATAATAAAAAAGTATTATAATAATATTGATTATTATATAATATTTGATTTTTATTAAAATTTATATATATATATATATTTGGTAGGGTTTACGTGGAGTGGAGGTAGGTGTTGGAGTTGGATGTGAAGGAACGTGGGGAGTGATATGCAGAGATGGGCAGGGCTAGCAGTGATAAGAGCGTGGAAGAGGAGGTTAGGGGGGGGGGGGGCAGTGGAGACGGGGAGGATGGGAGAGGCGCTGGTAGGGGGGCTGCATGGAGCAGCGAGCAACAAGAGGGTCAGGGAGATGTGCGACACAAAGTGGGAAAGGGCAGCGATGGCGGTGGAGTATGCAGGTACAGTGATGGGGTCTAAGGAGAACGATGGAGGTGCAGAGGGGAGATGCGGGGGGAGGCGTGAAGGGCGTGGGTTTGGAAAGTCGAGAGATGGCATGTGAGGGCTGGTGTGAGGTGAGCCGCTAGTGGAGACTGGCGTGGAGAGCATAAAGAGGTGGGTGTAGTGGCAGTAGGGGGGTAGCGGCGGCATGGATGATAGGATTTTGGGCGCAGGGTGGAGCAGCGTATAGGCTGGCAGGGATGGCGTGGGAAAATGCAAGCAGGCACAGGAAGGAGTGGTGTTGTGTGGAGGGCGGGAAGGAGGAAAGAGTATGGACGTAGCAACGTGGAAGGCGTGGATTGGGATAGGCAGCGGAAGGATGGGGAAGGGAGATGGTAGGTATGACGAGTGGAATGTGGTGGAGTACAGTGTGGACGTAGCAGAGAGGGGACGCGATGGTAGGGCAAGAAATAGTGTAGGTGGAGAGCGTGCGGTGGGAGAGGAGGAGGGAGTATGGTGGAAGTGGAGGGTTGTGTGAAGGGGATGAAGGAGACGGAAATGGTGGGTAAAAAGGAGGATGCGGAGGGAGCTGTGTCGTGAGAAAAGGAAGGGAGCAGAGAGGAGGTAGTGCAGAAACGCGCGGGAAGGGAAGAGTGAGGAGGAGGTAGGATGGAGCTAAGGGAGGGAGAATGATGAACGTGGTATGAGCAACGGAAAGTGAGAGGGGTGGTGGAAGAGTCGAATCCGAGCTCTGAGGGGAGGAGTGAAAGCTCTGATACCAAATGCAGCAATCGTGTCCGGTTAAGGAGTTAATGAGTGAAACCAGCTTCCATAATTAATAAATAAAGAATAATTTATTAGATGATGCTAATAAAATTACAATAAGATTGCCTCTATAGGGCTTGAGCAAGCATAGTGAAGGGTTACTCCCTTTCACTAGTAACCTAATAATTTATTAATTTATAAATAATAATATTAATTAAATATTCACAACAATTGGAGATGACTTCTACTTGGGATTTGCACCCTCTCTAGCTAGCTCTCACGTCTTTCCTAGTTGGAGGCCCAGGATTGGCTGGGTGATGATTACAATGAGGAAGGGTGGGCGCCTTGCCTAGGTGGATTCCACCTCACCCTTGTCACACCAACAGAGCTCAATTAAAGACTCAGATAAGAGCTTGGATCTCTCACTAGGTGGGTGAATGCGCCTAGCTTGCCCTAGCTCTCTCACCAATTCGAATTTCTCTTTAGCTCTCTCATTATTTGTATAAATACAAGGCCTTGCTTCCATGTTAGTGTGGAATTTTTGTGCAAGGAACCTCTACTTATTTGTTGTTGCTTATTGAATAAAATCAAGACTTTGGAGGTCCATATGGTGTGCAAATATTGTTCATGAGGAATTGTTGATGCTTCATTGAGGTGATACTAGTTCAATCATACTTCTTCTTATGCAATTTGTTGATCATTTATCTAGCTTAGAAGGATTTATCAAGTCCATAGGGTGAACATTTATAGTCTTAATTTGTTCACTTATGCTTGGTTAGATGAGATTTAAAAAGCAGCAAACTGTAGTCGGAAATACTTATGCTCTTTTTTGTTTCGTTTAATTAACCATACTAGATTTGATCATATCTTGTGTTGAGGTTGTGTAGTTTTGCAGATCTCCTAAAAGTGAAGAGGGATCTTGAGCTCAGCTGCTTCTTCCTTCCTGTCACTACTATTTTTTCTAATGATTTTTCCATTTCAGGATCCTACAAAGAAGCTATTTGTTCAAGCTTGAGCTTGAATTGTACTACACATCTTCACCCATTAAACTCAATTTTCAAACTCTTTGAAAATTTGGTTACTTAAGCGAATTCGTGGATCTAAAACTCTTATCTATCTCCTAGCTTTCACTCTCTTTTTGTTGGCTGTCCTACCTTTCTTCTCTTGGCTGCCGCTTTTCATCTCTTGCTACTCTCTTTCTATCTCTTTTTTCAGCCTTCTTTCTTTTTGGCTGGCTGCCCCTTTCTCTTTCTTTCTTGGCTGCCCCTTCTTTGTATTTGTTGACTCTTTTTACCCTTCTGTCGCTGCCCTCTTTTTCTCCTATTCACTGCCTTGTCCTCTCTCTTTTGTTGGCTGTCCCAACTTTTTTTTTTACAGCCATCTCTTTTCTGTGTTTCTCCTCCTTTCTCCTTGCTTTCGCCCTCCTCTCTTCTAGCTCTTCTTTTCATTCTCTTCTCTCTTACCTTAACTTCTTCTTGCTTCTTCCACCTTTGATCTTGTTAAGTTTTCTATTAGCTTAGATTCATTTTGATCCTAGTTTGCATTAGTTTTAAAGTTTCCATTTTACACTTAGTTTAAATTTCATCCTTAGATCTTAGTTTGCATAAGTCTAGTACTTCATTAAAATTTTGCATGATTAGATTCATTTATAAATCTTAGTTTCATTTTTTATTATTATTTTACTAACTCTTAACAAGCTCATGTTTAAAGCTCTTATTCCACAGAAAGGCTAGAAGTGCAAAACGAAAAAGCAAGCTAAAGCAAGACAAGAAGAGCAACAAAAAACCAAACTCCTTGAAAGCACTTAACTCTATTTCCCTCTTCTTCATTCCCCCATCTGATATTGTGATTTCAAATGGAGAGAAACAAACAAAAGCATTGCAAAAATTAATAAAAGAGCAAGTGGGATAAAGGCTCCCACACCCCACTTCCCCCATTTGGGGGAAGCTTGTACTTGTCCTTTTTGCAATTTGTCTTTGCTTTATACCTGCAAGTAGTTAGATTGGATTGCTAGATTAGTTTTCAATTGTTGGAGTAGCTTCAATTTTTGAAATAATTTGTTAGATCTCAGCTTCATAGTTTAGTTTACTTTATTGTTCAAGTATTTTATTTCATATAATTTGTTAAAAGGAAAATAAAATCTCTTGAATCTCACCAAAAGGTGGATCAAAAGTGCTCTCTGTCGGAGAGTTCACTTGCATTTTTGTTTTATCTTTGCTAACCCCCTTGCTCTCCCGAGTACGGTCCTAGACCTGGAAGAGACTCTTGGGTAGTTTTAGTTGTTTATTTCATTTCAAGTATTTCTTTATCTTGTTCATAAGTCTCTTGAATCTCTCTATAAGGCGGATCAAGAGCACTCTCTATCGGAGAGCTGTCTGTGGTTCTTGTTCACAACACTTAATAAAATTGGAATATACATTTATTATACTGCGTATGCTCTACCCACTTGTGGGATACTCAGAAACAATATAGATTTATTAATTTTCCACATTTAGCTCCACTTCAACCATAATAAAACACTCTCCCATACAACCAACGAAAATCCGGCGTTGATCGCTAATAGTTGAAAGTGGGCAAATTATGCCTGGGGACATGGGAACCCCTGGACCAAGACCTTAAGGGCATGAGTTAGACTACATCCCTGGTTGGTGTAGTGTTGAACACCGCTCTGGAGACTCCGTCCAACCCACATGTCCTTGTACGGAGCCACTTAGACTATTATCCAAACATATCTCCAGTACCGCAAGGTATATCTTGGAGATCCCCTCCCCATTAATAATCAACTTCACCCCTAAAATTTACAATAAAATCTACCAAGAGCACTTGCAAAACATCTTCAAGCACACCCAAGACTTGTATTCAACATCCCAAGCACTTAAAGACTATTGACTCCATTTTGGAACTGATCTTATCATTCAACATTTCATTTTGCTTATTATCTATCTGGATTACTATTTTTATCTGCTTAATATATCATGCTGTGGATGCTTTACTTTTAATTGTCATTATTAGTGGCTGTGTATCTTTACTTATTTTGCAAGTACATGCTTGGATTATTTAAACTGTTATTGTAAATCTCACAAAAACTCCTAAAAAACACACATCCGCATCACATATCACAAAAAACACTTAAAACACAAGGGCCTTAGTAACTCTTTGTAGGGTTTACCCCCCTTGGCTTCGTTAGGAGTTTGCCTAAGTGGAGGAGTAGGGATCAGGTGACAACACCTAACTCTTTGATTTCCCCCAAGGCCACACTTTTCCCACTTGGGAAACAACTTTCAAAAGATTTCTGCTGCTAGTGTGCACATCGGCGGGCAACAACGCGCAACAAGGTAAATTTGGTAGATGCATAACAACATTTATCACTATATTTTTTGCTACTGTTTTGAGAAGACATGTGTCTCATTTTTTGCAAACATTTACTTTTCTCCTAAAATGGGGCAGTCGCTCTGATGCATTTTCTTTTGTATAAATAACTAAATTTAGGACCTAAAAATGCTTGCACCGCTTCTACTTTTGAATACAATATCGTGTTGCTGCAATACTGGTGTAATTTGTATCATGTTTATTAGGGGATTATCCAACACACTGTAGAGTAAGGGCCCACTTTGCAGTGTTATTGGACTGATCTTGATTTGTATAGATTAAATTGTTATCAGTAGCATTTTTATTTCCGTAATATTATTTTATGTTAGTAGATAGATTAAGTGATTTATATGTAGTAATAGCATGTGTACTGCTTATCGAGTTATGTTAGCAAACAATCCTTAGTAATTTATTCTTGTTTAGAAGTTTAATCCATTCAATCTTTCTTTATGCAAGTGTGATTTCAATCTTAATGCAAGTATGATTTCATTGTTTCTGCAAGTGTGATTATTTCTTTCTGTAAGTGTGTTGCTGCGTAGAATTTCATTAGCATAGAGTAACAAGACCTTAAAAGAAACCCCCCAATAATTAAAACAAAACACAATAAACATGACAGCAAGAAAAGCAATTCCAATACTACATATATCGTGTAGGCTATTTTGAAAAGCTTACGATCCCATATTGGAAATTAATGTAAGACTCTAGAATATCGAGAATCAATCCCATGTATTACCATTTCCTGTCACAAATTATTAGTAAAAATAGGATTTTCTTCTTCTTCTCTTCTTCATCCACATCTCTTGTAGCTTGAGCTGCTGCACATGCAACTTGAGCAGTTGCTTTCTTCTCAGCTATCATATATGCTCCTATTTCTTCTATTATGCTTGTTGCTATTAAACCGATGTCGTTGTAATTTACCTTCTTCGTTTAACCACTCAACATTCTTCCTATTGATTTCATTTTTGCACCAATTTTTAACATTTCTTTGAGGACTTCGTCAACTTCATAAGATTTGTCAATTACTTCCGTTGTTGTCTTTGTCTTCACTACTCCAATTGAATCCTTGGCAGTGCCATATTCATTATATTCAACCATAAACAAATTGTCTTCTCCATTAATCAAATTCAGAATCAACTTCATTTATTTTTTGACTTCAAACAATTCTTCTTAGGAATTCTTCATCATATTTTGCCTCAGTTTCAATCTCAGCGTCTTCAAGATCTATTATCCAATCTTTAAAATTTTCTTGTGCTTCATGTGCTTCAACACCTGATTCAACATTCAAGATCTTGCCTATCTATTTAGAATTTTCATGGAATTCATGATGAGAATCAATGCTATCTTCTTTTTATTATATAGTGCCTATATGGTTGTTCTCAACATATGCAACATTGACAGGGCTACATTCTCCTTCTATTGTACTTGCAAATACACAATCATTAGATTCATTTAAAAAGTCTGATGCCTCCTTGGACATGTCCACCATATTCTCTAATTTTTTATCCTTTTCATGGCTATCTTCTTCGACATTGAATATTCAACATTAATAAGGGTTTCTACTGCTCCCCCTTTTGTTCCTTCATATTTAAATTACTTTAACCTTGCAAGTTTTGTATGAGTTGCTACTCATAATCAAATTCAATTTTTGGTTCAGGCTTACAAGCCATGACTCCAACTTCCGCTTTATCCTCATATTCCACCTCATATGTTGTGAGATTATCATCAACTACGAACCTCATCCCAATCAATTCTCTCAAAATTCTTCTTCTCTCACACGGTTGTTGACATACATCATTCACTTAAGCTTCAGTAAGTAATATTTTCCTCTTCATCATGATCTTTATCAATCCTTTATAATCTCATTTCTTTTGAAATTTGATCCCCATTTCTTGGGCTATCTCCGCCATCAATTCAAGGTTGTTGAGAAATATTCTCAACCATTCACAATTGTCTCCATTTTCATAAGCCCTTCTTTTCATTGTATATTTAACTGCCTCATTGTAACCCATTTCTTCTTTTAATTCTCTAACCTTCAGGTCAAGCTTCTTAAGATTTATTCTCAACGTCTTCAGGGATGTTTTCACCTTAGTTCTTCTCTGCAAATTTCAATATGCCTACTCAGCTTACACAAGACACTTTTGTCTTTTCACAATCTTCTTTTTAAAGAAACTGGAAAATAATTACATTATCAAAGCTGCAAGAGACTTGCAAAGAATACAAAAAGTAACAACTGTCCATTCAGCATGCTAGCCTCATCTGCTATAGAGTTATACTTCAAGTATGAAATTCTAACACGCGCTATATTTGAGTAACACTTGACTAATGATACTATCTACTAAGAACCGCCTTGATCTTCCTGATACCTCTTCTCGAACTTGAGCTAATATCATCTAGGCATGAAATACAAATGAATGATACTACAACTCTTACACTAAGAGGTCACTTTGGAGCAGGTAGTGGTACCCACACATATTAGTTAAGTTGTCAAAGGCTAAAGGATAAATGGTTCTCTCATCCAATCGCCAATTGTTGCACCTGCAACCATCTTCCCCTAATTTTCTTATGGAAAATGATGGGGTCCCTCCATGATTTTTCGTACCTTGAGCAAAATTGGGTTTGTCCCTCAAGCTTGGCTAGTATTGTCTTAAAACTTGAGCTCACTTGGGAAAGAATACTTGAACTTTTTCTAAGTCTTTTCCCGTTTTGACACTTTTCTTTGAGTTTTTACATTGCAGTCACTTTACTCCTTGCAACAACGGTGATCTTGGCTTAGTCTACCGCAACATCAACATTTCCACTTCAATTTGTCATTGTTTCGACAAACTCACTCCAGTTTGACGCAATTTCACCCATTATCAAGAAGCTTGCCACTATATCGAGCTCACTCACTCACCGAGATGCACTGCAATGGCGTTTTTCTCACCCAAACGCCCCGGTGATATGAACAAAATCCAATCAAATCGCCGCAATAATGGGCCAACTCGATGAGTTTCGTCGCAATGGTGGAAATGGGTTGGGGTTTAGGGTCCGGTAGCGACACACACTTAATTCCACCGCAACGTTAAGGCACAACCCATCCAGAGTCGATGCAACACTGCAATGTAACTCACTTTAAAATGCCACAAACCTCGATTTTTTAATCGTCGAACATCGCTTAAGTCACTATTTTAACCCTGCGGTTACCAAAGGTTGAAAGGGCACACGCCACTTGTATTTTGTTATAAATAGATCACTATACCCTTAAGACCACATTTTCACCTGAACACGCTACAAGAGTTTCCCTTGTATGTGGAGTCGCTCGGAGGAGGCTTACAAGGATCGACTACCACTCACTTCCCTACACCTGTCATCCGAAGTATCAAGTAAGTACACATGCTCTCCTTTATCTCCATGGAGGTCACAGGGTCAAAACCGACGGGGGGTAGGGTTGCTCATTGGTCCGTTGTGACAAGGCTTGAAGGTAGGCGACCCTTGGGATAGAGGCTTTCCCCTGGAATAAAGGGTCTCGGGACGTCTCGGCCCCTGCTGAGTCACAAATTTCTGGTATATCTGGTTTGCGGGCTGTTGGATATACCCTTGGGAGGTTTTTGTTCCCATGGTTAAAAAAAAAAAAGTACACATGCTCTCCTTGGATTCATCTTTTAGCTAGGGTTGTGGTTTTCCATGTTTTTCTTGTCTAGTTGAGTCGTAGCTTTCAAACCCACGAACCAATACTCACCGAGTGGATAGTGCCCTCCTTTTAAACTAGGTAAGGATGTAAACCCAATATTCTCATAGATTGTTTTGCCCATGATTTAACCTAGGGTTGTTTTTGGTCCAAAGCGATTAATGGAGAGATGAGTACACCAAAACGAAAAGGGGGTAGCTCCTCGACCTCCTATGACACCTTCGCTCTAATAAAACCAGGCTAGCTCGCATAAGAGTATTTACAATGATTTTTTTTTTAAGTTCATGCTCCTATCTGACAAGCAAAGAGTCATTCAAAGTCTGCCAAACAAGACCAAACCCATGCATCAAAGCATCTTATGAGCATTTTCTGTGATAATCCTTTAGGTTTTCAGACTTGACAGTACCCAACCAATCGCTTAACCTCAAGGAACATATAACCGCCCTAGGGGAATCTATGTCCAGACAAGACCTATTTTTGAACCTAAAACACTTGGAAACCATCACTAACAAGATCTCAGATATAGAGGAAGGGATCCAAAACTGATTATTCCTTGGAATTTGTTTTCATGTTGCAATGATAAGCTGATTTTGTGTGCATATGATGTTAATTTGTATTCCATGGAAAATTATGTTGTAATTAATGGCTTGCAGGAGTTCACTATGTCTCGATGGAACACCAGACAACAGTCCAAAGCTGTGCAAGAGGTATCGTTTGGTGACAAGCAAGTAGAAGAGGTTCCCATCCAAACTCAATATGATGATACTCAAAGCACTACTAGAGTTGAGCAAGAGTATAAGTGGGGGGAATATATTAGTTTTTAGAAATAAAGAGTATCAATCAGCTAACGTGGAAAAAGTCATGATATATCATAATATCAAGCGATCAGGACTTCATGAAGTGACAGCAAGAGTCGAGATTTTTCCCTGTCTAAAGTGATATGTGTAAAGTGATAAGTTGGCTTATACCCCATGTTGACGTCACATCACGTATCCCGAGGAACACCGCAGGCGAAGGCATCACCTCTTTTCAACCATCTTGTTTGGAGAAGGTCTATAAGATCCCCATAACGGAGGTTAACATGACACTTGAGTGGGTTAAAGGCTTGAAGCTCAACTACATAGACTTTATCAAGCAAGCATGTATGCTCAGGAAATAGGTTCATTAGAGGGAAAGCTATGAGTATGAAACGAAAAAATGCCAAAGCATCCTTATCGAGTAGCCACGACTATTTTGTGTAGATTATATGGAACTGCAAGTGCACTACATTTTAAGCTCAAATGGACTCCGCTACTATATCATGTCACTTTGTGCGCCAAAAGATTCAACTAGACAACCATTATTTCTAGAAACATGGAAGGCACAATTCGAAAGACACAAGATGGTCTTTTGGCACAAAAATACAAATTTCATATGTATTCATATTTCATTGATACAGTCTGTATCCTCCACGAATTCCCAGGCATGGGATAGAAATGGAACCCTGAGGAAACACCCATACATGTGTGCTGCCAAGCATTATGGGCACAAAAGCATACTAGTTATTATAAGTAAATATGCAAAGAGTTCATTATGCCTTTATATAAGATCATATATGAGAACCCGTCCAAATGCATGTCTGTCAACAAAATCAATACGATAATTGAACTGGGGGACTGGTACCTGACTAAGGAAGGTACCTATCTACGCATTTATGGAGGTTCTAAGGCCCCTTACATCTTCCCTAAGTATGTTACTGACTACATGGCTCTTAAGGAAATTGTGAGGCAAAATTTCATCAATGGGATAGGACATGCCTTGAACAACGCTAAGAATGCATCATGGCCACCCCTGCCAATAATAGTTGCAGCTTACAAGTTGTCCAAGGTAAAGGAGTTTGTGAAGTTAACCAAGAATTTTGAAGCCTTTCATTTTGGTGAAATAATTTTCTATAGGAATGGAAACCATGGGAAAATTGTTAATCATGTTAAGTTTTATTGGGCCTATGTTGACCATTTTTTTGCAAAAGAGGAAATCTATCGATGAGCATACAGTTTAGAAAAATTGGATATAAGGAGAAAGTGTGGAAAAGGCACAAAAGAATCCACCACTAGCAACCAAACTAAAGAAACCCCTAAAGAATTACAAAATAGATTAATAAGGGAATATGCCCTAAAAGATGTAGAAGCAAAGGCCCTCCAAGCCGAAATTGAGAGAAAATTGAAGGCCGAAGAGCAAGCAAAAGGAGTAGCTAAGGATCTAGAAAAGAGAACAGAGGAAGAAAAGTGCAAGCAAATAGAGCTGCTCAAAGAACAAGAAGAAGCACGGAAAAGGGAAGAACACATATTACAAGAGGAGCTTTCTTGAGGAGGAAACTCAAAAGGTTGTTGCAAAACAAGAACAATGACAGACTGAGGACATACAAGATAGGGAACCTTAGGACATGGATATTGAAACGCATGCTACTAGCACTGAAATCCCACTCATCATAGGGAACCTTCCTCTTAGAGAGCTAGGCATCAATGCATACACACCATCCAAGGAGAATGGTGTAGCTAGGCTGGACACCTTAGTTGTTGACTGTAAAAGGAAACAGATTGTCCAAAGAATAGAAAAGAGACTCAAAATTTCGTCACAACCTGAAATCGTCACTACTCAAGAGGTTTTGGTATTCACAGGGATCGATAAAGCACCAGAATTTATGGCTTCTATAAATGTGGTTGTTTCCATGGCTATCCAAGACAATATCCAAAAGATGACCCATGGCCTCAAATAGGCTAAGAAAAAGATTGGCACTCTAGAAGACCTTCTCTTAGAAGCTATGAGAGAGAGAGAGAGTTGAGCTAGTACATGATCATGAGGATTTGGAGGTCGAGAAAAGGACCTTAAAAGTGTTTGCTCAAGAAATGCAACTAGAAAATGATGAATTAATAGCACGAGTTGATGGCCTAGTAGAAGAAAAGGATGCTATGAAAGCTCAGATAAAGACACTCCAACAGGAAAAGGATTCACTCACAACAGAAAGTAGATGTTTCAAAGGGAGAAAGGAATAGCTTGGAAAAAATCTACACTTGTGCGACTGCGTTACAAGAAGATATATTTCACACACATGATTTAATTACAGAACAATCATATCAAGTGCAGAAGATTGGCACCAAGATCAAGGCAGTGTTAGAGGCATCCCAAAGAAGTGATCTCAAAATTAAGAATGTTAAAGGAAAGCTAAAAGGTGTGGCAGTGTGGCATAAGCAGAACACATAAATCCCATCTGATTTTCTGAGGAGAACAATATAATAAATGCAACTTAATTATGCCACCTTAGTAGAAAAGGATGCTATGGAAGCTTAGATAAAGACACTCTAGCAGGAAAAGGATTCACTCATAGCAGAAGTAGATGTTTCCAAGGGAGAAAGGAATAGCTTGGGACAATTCTACACCAGTGCAACTGCGTTACAAGAACATCTATTTCACACACAGGATTTAATTACATAACAATCATATGAAGTGCAGAATATTGCCACCAAGCTCAAGGCAGTGTTAGAGGCATCCCAAAGAAGTGATCTCAAAATTACAGATGTTAAAGGAAAGCTAAAAGGTGTGGCAGCGTAGCATAAGCAGAACACAAAAATCCCATCTAATTTTCAAAGGAGAACAATAGAAGAAATGCAACTTGGTTATGCCACCTTAGATAATTGTCAAAAGGTAGGGGAAACAATACAGAAGGATGTCACAACGTCACTAAGAAAATATCAAAATGTGCAAATGACCATAGCAAGGGTGTTTGAAAGATGTCACTTGCCTTCATGAGGAACTTTTGAAGAAGCTATTCCTAAGGAACAACACTTGACATAGCTAAGAGCTAAGGACAATCAGAGATGAAGACTTAGGAACCGACATAAGCATTACACAGGTCACCACACAAGCTCTACAAGAACAGATTGGGGCACCCACACGAAAAATCCAATTCATGACCACATGACCACAAGGCACAACTCAATTACCAAAGGATTGACCACATTAGCTAAGGAAGCTATTCTTCATGATGTTTCATTATGGTTATTAGAAACCAAGCAATTAAATGTTATATCTTATGATTGTGAACTTTGGGATGAGTTCATTAAAGCTCAAGGGAACACTCCTTAATTATATAATTTAAATTTAATTTTTGGTTCTGGTCACAGACCAATTTTCCGTGTGATAAAAAATAAATGAAAAAGAAAAGAGTTTTGAAAATAAAAGAATAAAAATGAAAAATATGTAAAAGATTTAAAGAAAAATAGTTTTTTTTTTATATTTGTTATCAAATAATGGGTTATGGGTTATGATGTAAATGTGAAAAGTCATAAATTTTCAGTATTGGGGTTATACACTATTTAAAGGTGATTTGTTAGATTGAAGAGGCATTGGTGGATATATGTGAGGGGATTTTAACCATGTTTGAGCACATGAGGGGTTACCACGTATATGAGGACCAACATGAGCTCAAGTCTAACACGTGATTTTTACGTCTCTGTCCAAGTGAACAAGTGCCATCCAAGAGACCAACAACACATGCATAAAGAGATAAGTTTCTTGCCTATCGATGTATATTGTTATTTTTGTATGATGGTCAATTTAATGATGGAATAAATTCTTAAATATTTACATTGAAAAGTAGTTACAATTAATTGTTATATTTGTCTTATTTATTATCTTTAATGGTTGTATATTTCAATAATAAAATATGTATTTAAATAATAAAATACCAAAGAAAAACTCAAAAAGATTCTGAAATTTGGTATCAGGCTGAATTGATTTCTCAATATGACTAAAACATTAAGTATAAACAAAACAGTGATAAATTGTTAGTGAATATTTTAAGAGTTTTACTTTATCCATTCATGAGTTCTTATAGTGAAGTGTGATAGTAAACCATAGTGAATCTTCATGTTAATAATGAAAATAGTATTTGCATGCATGCATGGTATCTTATTGTTATATATTTCCATATATGTATGTTCTAAAGCTAAACTTGTAATGCATGATAGTATGTATATATTTTCCAGCCATAATATATATAGGCATTTCCAATCAATATATTAAAAAAAAAAATTACTAGTTCAACTTGTGGAGAAGTTACTTTGTATGGATTTTCAAGGAAGTAACAAGTTTTATTAAGATTATAGTTTATTTGTTGTTGGTTATATAGCAAGTCGACAAAGATTAAAAAAAAGAAGGTAAAGATATGCCATGGAGATAATTTACTTAGATATTAAGATGTAGATGATTCCTTTGTTTAATGAGATCAATTTAAGATTTGAGAATATTTAGTGGAGCTAGTTTCTTTTACTCTATTTAGTAAAATCCTACAATGAGTTTATTGTTAAAAATTTACAACCCATGGTTTTGTGTAATCCATGGTGTTTTCCCATGGATTTAACCTACGAATGATGCTTAGGAATTAAATGTAAATGTTAAGTAAGCATTTCACTCAATATTTTCTTTTTAGGTATAACCAAAACTTATGAAAATATAATAACAAAAACTAGGTTATGTCCTAATTATAAGCCCTTATGAAATCCATATAGCAAGTTGGTGTAAATATTATAGTTAAAAATATAAGGATTTACATATTTAATAAAGATAGTGAATGAATAAGATAACCATTTACATTTAATTTTAAGTGTTTATTAAGATCAACTTTGGTTTATTACTCATTTAAAAAGGTAAGGAATCAATTGCTTTTAAAAATGTATTTATGTGCTTAAAATGGTTTAAGAGAAGTAATCCTAAGTCAACATAGTTACGATGAGTTAACGGCTTAGGAAGGTCATAGTTTCTCCAAGGATAAAGAAAATTGGAGAGTACATGTGAGTCATCATGTGACAATCAATTAATTTCACAATAATAAATAGATGTCCAAAAATAAGTCTCACTATCACTACGGATGACCAAGTTGAAATGGAAAACATATGAAGTGGCATTTTATAAAATTATATGTTAATTAATTTGCTTGATAGATCTCATAGGAGCTATGGGATGAGTGTAATAGTAAAACAAATACATGTGTGCCTCTCTTTCCTTTTGTAGCTCAACAAGTTATAAGAATCGCTCCACTCTTAAACTCTTGGAATATAATATGGATAAACAACTTTACAAGGAAGCCTTTTTGTCTTTAACGTTGTTGATCTTTTTTTTTCACATTAAGTACTTAGTCATAGCCATGCTTTGGGGAAATACTTGTACACGTTGTATTTCCCTAAATTTTGAGGTTATTAGTTATAAAATTACACTTTCTTTCTACATGATTCTTTAGAGATTCTACAACCCCAAACTTCACATATTATATAAGATGATATGAGTGACCAAGGTCTCAAAGATGAGTTTCTTATCCTAGAGCCAACGTTTCATGGGTTTACAAGTGTTTCCAAAGTCACAATACACTTTCATCTCTAAATTTATCATTTATTTAATGTTGTAGTGCTTGTGGAGATCAGAGGGACTCTTCACCATAAAAACAATATCATCAATGTAAAGAAAACTAATGATGACTATATTAATTTATTATGCTTTAATATTTTCATTTAATTGGTTGATATTAAGAGAGAGAGAGAGAGAGAGAGAGAGAGAGAGAGAGAGTTTTTCTCCAAGGATAGAGAAAATTTCAAATGGGGGAAGAATGTGTGTAAATTATGTGACAAAATCAATATATATAAATCAACACTTTGACCACTATATATAAGTCAATCATTTAAAATATTCATCATTTTAAGAATAATATTGAATCACTTAAATATGAGATCACATATTGGAAGCATTTATGATTTATCACATAATAATTACATGTGACTTCACGGGTCAAATGTATGAATATATGCAACATGGTATTATAGTCAAGTATTTTCTCGTTAAAAGGTCCAAGCTTTGTTTCATATGTATTCATAGTAGTAGAGGAAGGTGTAAGTTTTGGGTTATGTGAATCAATAGTAATGGAAGAGACCATGATTTACATTTAGTCATGTAACCTCAAAATATTCAAGCTTACTTCATTAGTATTATTCAAGTCTATTAATGAAGTAAGACAACTAATAGATAATCAACAATGTATGAAAACAAATTATATTAGAAGATAAATAAAGTTGAAACTAAGACTATGAAAATTTCATGGTTGATGTGTAGACATGCAATTTACAACATATACGACTTGTAGACATCATTATTGAAACTATTATTCTTTAATTTCCAAAATAAACCAATCTATTATACATGGTTAAATATACATATAATTAATTTATGTGCATGCTTAAGTATACCATGTATAACTATAATTAGAACATGTAGATATTTAGCTGCAACATATTTATCCTTAATTTATGCTTGAAGATACAATTCAGTTGTCTTAATCCCCAAATATATCATTTGGATTTTTAATTGTAAATATTTGATCCAGAGATCACTACTCCCTCTGGATCGCCCTAAGATCTCAAGCGGTATGAGTCTCGATATCAATACAACATTAACATGAACTAAAACAACTAGATATTCATTTACCAACTAAACAATCTAAATGCAATCATACATAAACATCAAATGTACCCTGGAACCCTTTCGGGAGAAACCAACAAACTATGGGGCTATCTTCTCTCTCGAGCCCAGAGTATATAGGAAAAGAGACAAGTACAATACAGGGTTACCTCAGTAATCATTTCTGGCCAACTCAAGATTTGCATGCATCTAGCTGATGCATGCACAGAAGAGATAAGCCCTAAATGGAAAATTGGATCTGAATGTCCCTATATCCGCCTCTGCCTGATCTATCTGTCTCTATCCTCAGATCTGCTCTGCTCGCTCTGAAGACTGCCCAGTAACTGAAAACGTCCTCTTCTTGCATGCACAACTGCGCCCTCCCTCCAACAAAGAAAGACTCGTACTGAATTAGGTCTCAGCAAATCTGAGCTCTGATCGTCACTAATCATCCTCAATCTCTGAGACGAAGATACTCTGTAAGTTACAGACACTCAAATGCTCTACCGGATGCGGTACGAGCTTCTCCCTTCTTGAAGAATGTACCCTTCTTCACAAGTGAAATCGTCCTCCTCTCTCTTGATCTATCTCAGATCAATGATCTCACTGATGAAGACAGTCACCTCATGTCTTCCTTATAACATCTCATCATCAAGTTAGGTTTACCAAAAACCTAAAATGGCTGCATGCATTTCTCTCCAATCATTTTCTTGGTTAATATTTTAACATTAATCATAACCTAAATGTATGTTATAGGAATAAGTCCTTAAGTTTTCAACTCTAAAGTAATTCTTTTCCAAGTGTGAAATATGAATTTGTTTTACAACTTCTAGACAACCTCAAACTTATAAAGAAATTCCAATTTGAGATCATATTAAAATAAATTTATTAAGGATAAGGAGTTATGTGATGGTTTATAAAGAGTAATGTGTTTAAATTTAAGTTCAATTAAGTTTTATCTCTTTTGCTTCTTTGTAGACATTAGAAAACATTTTTGATACAATGCTCAGAAATAACCTATGGAATATATTAGAAGAGATAAAGGATCCTTTTGAGTTAAGAGCTACTGCAATAAAGTTATACAAGAATGTCATTATCAAGTTTAAGAACACAAAGGTTTGGTCAAATATATATTAATTGTAATATTGGAGTTAAGAAAGGGTGCCTCTCTTCCATACCCTTTTCAACATATACATTGATAAACTAGAAGGTTGTTTAGAAAAATCAAGTTGCATTATCATGTCATTAGTAGAAATAGTCATCATTCTTCTTCTCAATATTTTAATAAGTTCCTAGGTCCTTTTAATAGTCATCATGCATAGTGCTAGGTCCTTCTAATTATTTGAATAATAAGTTCTTTATATTTTAAATCATTTGCATCACCCCATACTAATTGATTTTTCTACAATATAGATGAGACTCCACCCTCGTGATAGGTATCTTTAAGACAAGAAATTATTGATGATAATGATAGATAGGAATATTACTTAAATTCTACAACCTGTCAGTGAACAAGACATCCTTAATCAACCTTAGTGTAGTTTTGACTTCATTGAATGTCCACATAAAATAAAAGTCTTCATAAAATTGGGTTTTAAGAGTATCCCAACTCTTTATTTATATTTTGGCTTCTTTATCTAAGTACTAGTCTTTTGGAATGAGTCTCGGAACATGAATAAACTTGTGAACCCAAAGGTTAGGTTTTATTCCTTCATTTATAAAATGAGTAAAGCACTCACCTTTGGAAGAGGTAGAAGGGTTGAGGGTTGTTTGAATATTATGTTGGAATATATATATAGTGTTATGTGAAAGTCGTGATAATTTTTAAGGATCATGCTAAGATTATGTACCATGGGAGATGATATTGTACACATGGTAGTGATACAAATATCATTTCCATAGGAGATTATAATACAAACTAAGTTATACTATTATAGTGTCACACTTTCCTAGATTCGCTAATGTATCTTGGTTGGGAAAATTCCAGTACTTGCTACACTACTCAATAGTTTGCTAGGGATACCATGTGCATGATAGGCCAACACAATTTCATGAGGGAGCATAGTAGTAGATAGTCCTATATTAACGTGATTGAAAGAGTAGCTAGGGAAATGTTTTAAATATTGGAATGAGTGATGGAGATAGCGAAGAAAAAAATTGTTTGTCTAATACTAGTTGATCTATATAGTGTTGTGATGTTGTGTGATATTGTTGCATGATGTGATAATTAATCACAAGAGCTTGTAATATAGCATTATATAAGTTAAATGCAATCGAAATTTAAATATGGGTTTCATATTAGTACTCGGTGTTCAATTCTTATGTGTATGTTTGTCAATTACTTACAAATAATTATTGATTATTTTTATATATGGTTTAACGCATTTTATTCAAATAATTTTGTGATGATAGACAAATTTAAATCAACGCATTAATAACATGATTATGTTATTATTGATTGTTGAGTTCAATGGATATTCACCTTTCGAATATAATTTGTTAAAATTATGTTATTATTAGATTTTGTTCGATCTCATGTTAATTTATTGATGTTTGTGGATCTATGACTTTCATGTTGATGTTCTACCATTTTAAAAAGGGGACATCTCATATTGAATTTTTGATGCAGATGAGGTCAAGAATGATGAGGACATCATCAATTCAAGGAGGGGAGAATGTTACAAACCAATTTTCCGTGTGATAAATAAATAAATGAAAAAGAAAAGAGTTTTGAAAATAAAAGAATAAAAATAAAAAATATGTAAAAGATTTAAAGAAAATTAGTTTTCTTATATTTGTTATCAAATAATGGGTTATGATGTAAATGTGAAAAGTCATAACTTTTTAGTATTGGAGTTTATACATTATTTAAAGGTGATTTGTTGGATTGGAGAGGCATTGGAGGATTTCACGAGAAATAGAGTGGGTATTTGGGTTACCATATACGTGAGGGGATTTTGACCATGTTTGAGCACATGAGGGGTTACCATGTATATGAGGACCAGGCTGAGCTCAAGTATGGCAGGTGATTTTTACCTCTATGTCCAAGTGAACCATTTCCCTCCAAGAGACCAACAACACTTGTATAAAGAGATAAGTTTATTTCCTATCGATGTATATTGTTATTTCAGTATGATGGTCAATTTAATGATGGAATAAATTCTTAAATATTTACATTGGAAAGTTGTTACAATTAATTGCTATATTTGTCTTATTTATTATCTTTAATGGTTGTATATTTCAATAAAGAAATTTGTATTTAAATAATAAATACCCTTTATGCATCCATGTATAGAATAGAAAGAAAAACTCTAACAAAAAACTAGTTTCTGACTGTAGTTCTTTTGGAGAAAAGTGTAAATCCCTAAATGACATGTGCATAAGGATCCCAAAGGTTATAGCTACCTTTGGGAATTCAAACATTCACTTGGAATTTTGGCATGGATCTTTTGTTACTCACTCTTTTGTAAGAACTATGTCTGAGAATGAATAGAGAGCTTCTAGACTCAAGTTTTGGCATGGAGACTATGTATGTTATGTGGATGAATGTCGTGGAACTGATTTCCTTTTCATCTGTTTCTCATATGTAGTAAGGATATTTTGTTTACTCGTTGGATTATTCGTATGGTTCATTACATTCTACTATATATATTCTCCAGCAGTGTCTTTGCTTTCTACGAGCTTTAAATGCAAAATGTGTTCATGTTGAAACTAGTTCGGTATTTAAATTCATTTTTTGGTTATTATACATTTCATGTCATGTGGTTATCTGCTGTGAAATGTATCTCAACTTCATTTGCTTCTCGTTTTTGTTTAATTTCGCTTCTAGCTAGGATATGCTAAGATAATTTAGAACTGCATTATAGACTAGGGCATATTGCATTTCATTTCTTATAAGAAAACCTTAAACGGTGGACCGGGCCATAACCAGTAAAATCCCCAACCAGTGAACAGTAGTTAGACTAGAGTCCGGATAGGTTCCCCACTCCAAATGTTTCGAAGTATAATTGGGATTTGCTACCAAGGAGAACCCCCCTATTGTCAACGCGAGGATTTTTCCAAGCATCAACACGTGGATTGCAATATCTCAAACTCACTCTATATTTGGTGTTGTGAGACAAGAGGTGTTACCTTTGTTCAATAGGACCTTTACAAAGTTGTGGTCAAACTTTACACCATGCATGACTAATAAGTAATATAAAATCTGCTCATTCAATAAGTGGTAAGTCTTTTCAAGCTTTTCGCCAATTTTCCCTTACTAAAATTTGTTACAAGGCCTTTTTCACCTACATATATTTTTAGTTTGTAACCTAAATAAACTCTTTTTGGTTTTCGAACAACGATTTGCAATTGGAAAATTGCTTGATGCCCAATTAGTTGGACTTAGGAAAAATTGTTGAAAAGTTAACTTTTTCAAATTTTGAACTGCAAGGGCTTGTCACCAACACTTGATCTCTACCCACAAATGTTCGAAAAGACATTAAAAGTGAAATTTGTTGTTGCAACTCATTTCATAGAACCCAATAATTTTTTTTTCACCCTGAAAATAAACTCAAAAGTGAAGGTACATCACATGAAGACATACTTACATTTTTGTTTGGATTTTGGTAAAGTAAGAGTAATTTTCTATAGGTTGTAACAATTTTCTTAACACCTTTGTTGAATTCCTTGAATAGATTTTTACCCAAATGGCTTATATTTCGATGTTATCACTTTTATGACACTTCAAAGTGCATGTTTTTGGCATTATTTAGCAACATCTTCTCGTTCACATAAATAATCTTGATAATTGTCCAAATTGCTACGAGAACTTGATTTTGTACATTGTAATATGCACCCAAAGTTGATTACTATACTCAATTTTTAATCAAACTAACTAGTACTTGACCTAGTTAACCTCTAGGGCACGTTTTATTGCATTTTATGTGCATAAGGCATAACAATTTGTTTTTGGTTTTCAATTTGCTCGTGGTAAAAATCATATTGTCATTAGTGGTATTTTCTTCAATTTCTAGTCCTTTCCTCTTCTAGATTTTTTGGTTGTCGAACGAGGGCTATACCTAGTTGGATGGTTCCAATAGGACCATTTGCAGTGAGGGTAAACTCAACCCTCATGTCGAGCTACCAAAGGTGGTGTAGCCTAGGTTCAACCTTCACCAGGTTGTTGGGTAGGTTGAATAAATCCACTGTGACAAACTTGGTTTACAACACCTACCATGAAACTAGACATCAAATGGAAGTTCAAAATGACACACCCATACCATATTAAGGGAAATCATAAGTGGGGTACTAAAGCACATGTGATCCATCACCAAGATAGATAGGACCTTATGGTCATTAAGGCATGTTAGGAATGTAGGATGAAAACTCCACAAATCAATTGGAGAAGATATGTGTATAGTTAGTATGAAGTGCATAAACCATATACTTGAAAGATCAAGAGGTTTCTTGCCCTATGTTAGAATGGGGGGCCTTCCAATTGAAAAACACGTAAGGTGCACAAATTACACCAATATAACCACAAAAAAATCATGTGTAGTAATTCCCACTTGCTTTACTTTCCAATTGGAAGGGAAGTAGGCTATATAGTAGATATTATGAAGTGTTTTGATGATTCAACAAATGTTTTGGGTTAATGTCCTTTAGTAAAAAATAACTAATTGACTTAAATCACATCTTTCATTGAAAAGTCAAAATAGTTCCACTACTCCACCTTACCTTCAATTTTAGCAAAAAATAAAGGTGAACGTAGAAAACTAAGTGCTCATATGATTGCACATAAAAGTGCAACTGAGATTACCAAAACCTTGACGAAATATCTGTTGTAGTGGAAATGTCCTTTATTTTACATGTGGTCTCCAAATTTGCATGAAGGTGTAAAAGGGTAATGTAGTAGTGTTTCATGCTGAGCTTTTGTAAAGTGTCATCATTAATAAGTTTAATTTTGAGAAAATTTTAATGATCCATAACTTTCTTAGTGTAAAAACCTTGACAAATCTTACTAATTCTTAAATTTTCAACTATAAAATGTTTGGTGATATTTTGTAAAAATATTCAAATTTCTAAGGATTTTATTTAGTTTTTAAACAATTTTGGCGATGTTTAGAGTAAAATAATTTTATCCTATGGAATTTGGGTGAATCATTTTAGAAAAAAAAGAAATTAACAAATCTTTTTTTGGAAAATAACATAAAAAATTAACCCTTGCACTAATTTTTACCTGTAATGTCCGCCTCAACACTTATGTTTGATTTGATTATTTTAGACTTATGATTGATTAGATTATTTGAAACCTATGATTTATCAGACTACTTTTGAGACCTGCGACTGATTTGACTATTTGAGGGCACTGGTTTGAAGTGACCCGGAGTTATAAAAACTTGGACCATGAATGATTGCTTTAGATTTTATATGCGAAATGAAAATGGTTAGATAAATGATGGTTTATGGATATACTCGACTGACTGAGAAAATGAAAAAAATGATGAATGTTGAAATTACTGAAATGAAAAGTGATGATTTGTTTATACTCGACTGACAAAGAAAATGAAAATGATGATACAAATGTTTTATAGTGCAGCGCTACTAATATGTGTTTGAGTGTGCGCAGTGGCAGGTAAGACAATTTACCGACTGACCCACAATGGAATTATCGGGGTCGTAAGAACGGAAATAACACTTAGGGTTACGACGACTGACTATCGACCCTGAATTAGTAATCCACGCACGGGTGAAGCCGTTTCAACTCACCCGGGGAAGCGTATGCCGTACGGGCAAGACAATAATGATTTGGTCACGTACAATGAGTTGAGGGGCACGCAATAAGGAGAGCCTTATCTCTCAACATCCCTTAGTCTCCAAGGAGCGTAGTTGAGAGATCGCGGGTAACGACTCCCGATCGCTACGCAGTGCTCCCCATATGAAGAAAGAAAGATACTGTCGGAAGGGCCCGCCAAAGAGGTACCTGGACAAAGAAAAGTGGGAAAATAAAATTATTCCTACACGCATAATTAAAAAATAAAATATGTGTGGAGATTCTAGAAAATTTAATAATAAAAGAATTAATGTTATATTGTTATTATCATGATGGTTATATTATTATTTATGAGAAAGAAGGTTGAAAAGTTGAAAAGTCAATGAGCATTTCTTTTATCTTTTAGTTGAAATATATTTCTTGTTGTTTTAAAAGCAAAAAGAAGGAAAATAAATTAAATAGAAAATGTTTTGAATAAAATATTTTTTTTTATTATTTTGAAAGAAAAATAAAAATAAAAGAAATAAATTAGAAAACATTTTTTTGAATAAAATATTTTATAAAAAGAAAAAGAAAAAGAATTTAGAATGAACATGTGGTTAATTACAACAACTATATTTGAGAAGAAAAAACACAACTAGGACTCTCTTAAAGACAACTACACCTACCTTGCACTGATTTAGGGAACTAGGTGTACACTTGAGTTAGAAACAGACACTTGTAACTTGAGAATAAAATTATTAAAATATTAAAATTAAATAATATATGTGCATGTGAGGACACATGGCACCTGGATTTTTGTTATAAAAGGAGGGAGGAGAAGGAAAAAAAGATCTCTTGCTTCCTAATGCTGGATGGTCATCATAATCTCGGATTATGTTATGATCCTTGGAGTTGGGATAAGCCGGAACGGGGATTGGGAGATCCTTTCGGGAGGCTAGCTTATGTGTTCTTACGACCCCATTAGCTTGGGGTTCGGGGTGAAGTAGAGTAGCCCTGATACGGTAGAGAGGTCAACCAAGGTGTCGGTCAGTTATTTTGCGGAGGCTAGACGACGGATTGGACTGCGGCTTCGAAAAGAACACCTACGACCAAATCAACTACTCCCGTAGGTATTTTCTTTTAGAAGTAATTTTCATTCATCAAATTCTGTGTGGAAAAGCATTATGAGATTCGTGAAACTCTTTTACATTCAGCCATGACTTTTGAAGAATAAAAATAGTTATTTTGCTTTGGTTAAATATTCTGGAAATTATATTCATGCAACCTGATGGTAGAAATAGTACCGTGATATTATCTTAATCCGGATTTCACCTTTGTTGATATTTCAGCTATGTCACAGAATTTCGTTTTTTAGATTTCTTTGTAAAGGATAAGTTGATCTCTGTCTCTTTTTGGTTTGGTCACCTAAATCTCTGTTGATCGCATCTACCAACATGCCCTGACTGTGGGATCGTGTTACGCCCAAACCGTGGATTCCCAACTCGGTTTATCTCTGTCGATGAGTCAAATCCTTCATTCCCATGAGATCCGAATCCTTAAATCAATTTTTGAAAGTTGTTGAATTTATTTGTACGCTGACAGAGGTCAGAGTTTTGTTCATCTCTGTTTATTGATTTAAATTCCCATTTATCTGAGATCGAAATCCTTCAAAATTAGGAATGCTGATATTTAAAAGTTATCTATACTGTATCGTTGTGCGAATCGAGAACATGATATTTAGTTCAACTGCAGCTCTTCATTTAACTCTGTATAGGTTATTTTAATTTCTGTGCTAATCCAACCATCGAGATCTGAGGCATTCCTGTATAGTGTGGACCCTTATCGTTTAAACCTTGTGCATTCTATTCATTAAATCTCCGCGTGGATCAACACCAGAATGCTCGATGGTGTGAGTCCTATTTGCTGAACTCTGTGAAATCTCGATACTCTGTTCTGTCATTTTTTTTTTTGGGGGGGGGGGAATCGATTACTCTATTGCATAATTTTGAATGGATAAACACTTTCCAGATTTGTGAGCAGGATTAATATGGCTCAGTTTTCCTACCAATCCATTCTTGTAAAATCCTCTGTGTTAAAAAAACTGTGTTTCAATATCAAAGGGCGTCCCCAGATCTAGGGCGTCTTCTGAAAACTGATCCATTCAAAACTCGGTGGCTCATTATGATTTAGCCATTCCAGATCTATAGTGATTTTCTTTTCGACCCATTAAAATCTTATGCCATATCGATCTGAGTTTTATTTAAGTGCGTTACATTAAAATGCAGTGGAGTGTGGGAAGAGCGTTTCTCAGAATCTATATTCAAATCTCAGTATTTTAAATTTCTATGACAAAGTGCCCAGGTCCCAAGCAACTAATCTACTTGCTCAAACATTCGAGAATTGGAAGCTTAAATTATATTGCTCGTTTTACTACTCTTCATATCGATAGTATCTTAGCTCACACTCAGAACGATTCGATTACAAGCCCCTTTGTCTAGATTAGTGTGGATGACGTTTTCTTTTACTCTGCATCAAATTGGCATCTAGATAAGAGATCCGAATTTCTATGGCATCCTAACTCTGTCCCCTTTTTACAACCCTTCGAAAACTGTGGATCTCTTTCAGAATCGGTGGTGTATCTTTTATAATTCATCCTTGTAGTACAAATCCTTATCATAAATCTTAATTGCGTTTTCAAATTCCTCTGTATTTCATGACGAAGGGCATTCCAGATCCTTGCTATAAAATTCAATTAAGTTTTCGAATTGCCCTGTATTTTATAATGGAGGCGACTTCTGTTGGGGATTTAAACAACAGCTCAGGGGATACACAACACACTCAAGCAAAAACGGAGAAAAATAAGAGACAAGATTGTTTTCGTGGTTCAGCAAAGGCCTACATCCACGGAGCGCACCGGCACTCAATTTCCACTATAAAAAAATCAATAGTTACAGCAGTGAAGCACTCGCTTTCTCAGCTCGCCATTTCCCCTGTTCTCTGCTTGGCGTTTTTATCACATATTTTACAATGAGTATATATAGAACAGAAATTCAACAAGATCATTAATGAAACCAACCAGCTGCCACCAAACAACAATAAAAAATTTAGACAATGGTATGGTAGGGGCGGTGCAATTAATTTGATGGACTGGGCGGTGCAGTTGATTTGATGGACTTGGGGCGGTGCAGTTGAAGGCTTCACACTTAACAATCTCCCACTTGAAGACTGAAACTCGAGTGGACTGCTTCCTCCTCCTTCGATGACTAGTGGATAGATTCGGTGCGCTCATCCTTCTCTGTCTTCAACCTTGAAGACCCACTGAAGCTGCGCACAGCTCCAGTTTCTCCGTAGTGACTGGTTTGGTTAACATGTCAGCCGGATTCTTGCTCCCTGCGATCTTCACAAGCTTCAATACCCCATCCTCGATTAATGACCGAATGAAATGGTAACGCAGATCTATGTGCTTGGTCCTAGAATGGAACGCCGAATTCTTTGCCAAGTGTATAGCACTCTGGCTATCACTGTGCAGCACATTCATCTCTTGCTCGAATCCTATCTCTGCTAATAACCCCTGTAACCATATAAGCTCCTTGCTAGCTTCAGTCACAGCCACATATTCCGCTTCAGTTGTAGATATTGTCACTATCTTCTGCAACTGAGAAACCCAACTAATCGCAGTACTCCCCAGTGTGAACACATATCCTGTGGTGCTCCTCCTATGATCCACCTCTCCAGCAAAATCGGAATCCACATAGCCTTCCAGCTTGAGCTCATCTTTTCTGAAGGTCGGACACTTCTCTGTCGTACCCCGCAGGTACCTTAGGATCCACTTCACTGCTTCCCAGTGTTGCTTGCCTGGATTAGACATGTATCTGCTCACAACTCCCACTGCATGGGAGATGTCTGGTCTCGTGCAAACCATGGCGTACATCAGGCTTCCAATGGCTGAGGCATATGGTACTCTAGCCATGAAGTCCTTCTCTTCGTCTGTCTCTGGACACTGTTCCTTGGACAATCTAAAGTGACTAGCTAAAGGTGTTCTGACTGGCTTTGCATCCTTCATGTTGAACCTTTGTAACACCTTACGAATGTACTCTGCTTGAGACAGCTGCAAAGTACCTCCCTGTTCGTCTCTGCTAATCCTCATTCCAAGTATTTGCCTTGCTGCACCCAAATCTTTCATTTCAAATTCACTCGACAATAGCTTCTTCAAATTGTTAATCTCTTCCAAATTTGCACCAGCTACTAACATGTCATCAACATAAAGTAACAATATTATGAAACTCGATTTAACTTTCTTGAAGTAGCAGCAATGGTCAGCGTTGCATCTGAAGTACCCATTCCTTTGCATAAACCCATCAAACTTCTTGTACCACAGTCGGGGAGCTTGTTTTAAGCCATACAAGCTCTTCGTCAATCTGCAAACCATCTCACCATTGCCCTTTTCCACAAACCCCTCTGGTTGCAGCATGTATATTTCTTCTTCCAAATTTCCATGAAGAAATGCAGTTTTGACATCCAACTGCTCAAGATATAACCCCTTTGCAGCGACAATGCTTAACACTAACCAGATCGTAGTTAGTTTAACAACAGGAGAAAAAATCTCAGTGTAATCAATACCTTCCTTTTGCTGAAAGCCTTTGACCACCAGTCTCGCCTTGTATCTCTTGGAACCATCATGTTCCACTTTGATTCGAAACACCCATTTGTTCTGTAGGGCTTTCTTTCCTTCAGGTAACTTGGCTAATTCCCAAGTTTGATTGGATACAAGCGACTTCATCTCATCCTTCATTGCAAGCTCCCACTTGCTCGCATCTTCTCCCTGACATGCCTCATCGTAGCATTCAGGTTCTCCCGCATCTGTCAACAACAAGTATTGCAAGTACCTCCTATTTGGTACATGTGGGCGAGTGGATTTTCGTAATGTACTCTGGGCCGTTGGGGATCTTCTCAGAGCATTCCCAACCTGTGGATTCAGTACCCTCCGACCAATCGGACTATGTGGTGCTGGAATTTCCTCTTGTGGTATAGGTTCTTCAACCTGCGGCTGCACACCTTGTTCTTCATCTTTCTGACTACCATGTTCCATGATCCTACCACCCGATACATCCTCTGGCCCAAAATAGTCTGGTTCTCTCTGCTCAGACTTCTCTGTGTTTCTGTCCTTGTACATGACCCTTTCATTGAACACAACATCTCTACTTCTGATCATCTTGCGATTTTGGTCGTCCCAGAGTTTATATCCAAACTCGTCTTCGCCATAACCCACCAAGGTGCATTTCAGTGATTTGGCGTCCAACTTGCTCCTTGCATGATCTTTTACATGTACATAGGATACACACCCAAACACTTTCAAATAAGAAAGTTTTACCTCTTTCCCAGTCCAGATCTCTTCTGGTATAGCGAGGTCCAAAGGTTTTGATGGTCCTCTGTTGATCAAGTATGCAGCTGTATTCACTGCTTCTGCCCAGAACTGCTTCGGCAACCCTGACTGTAAGCGCATGCTTCTAGCTCTCTCAGTCAATGTCCTGTTCATACGTTCTGCTATACCATTCTGCTGCGGTGTACCTGGCACCGTCCTTATTAGCTTTATCCCGCTCTGGTAGCAAAACTTCTTGAACTCGTTGTCTTCGTACTCTCCACCATTGTCTGAACGCAATTTCTTGATCTTCAACCCTGTCTCATTTTCAACCATAGCTTTCCATTTCTTGAAAGCCTCAAACACATCAGACTTGTGTCGTAAGAAGTAAACCCATACCTTCCTAGAATGGTTGTCAATGAAAGTGACAAAATACTGTTTACCTCCGATTGATGAGACTGAAGCTGGACCCCATACATCGGTGTGCACTAGTTCCAGCTTCTCCTTTGCCGGTGCTCTTCCAGTCTTCTTGAAGCTTACTCGCTTCTGCTTCCCAAGAATGCAACTCTCACAGAAATCAACCTCAACGGACTTCAACCCTGGCATTTTACCTCTCGATTGCAAACACTTCAATCCCTGACTGCTCATGTGCCCAAACCTTTGGTGCCACAAATTTGGATCCTCTTTATCTTCCGCCACTGCGGCCACACCACACCCATCGGTAGTTGTGTAAAGAGTCCCGTTTTTAGTTCCTCGGGCGATTGTCATTGCTCCTTTTGATATTTTCCACTTATCTCCCGTGAAAGTCGTCACATAGCCGTCTGATGCTAACTGCCCAATGGAGATCAAATTCTTTCTCAAGTCTGGTATATGTCTCACGTTGTTAAGTTTCCAAACTGAGCCATTCAGCTGGATCTTCACATCTCCTTTCCCGGTAATGTCGCATGCTTGATCGTCACCAAGATACACCTTACCGAAATTTCCGGAGGCATAGTTCTCGAACAAATCCATGTGTGAGGTGGCATGGAATGACGCCCCTGAGTCCAACACCCAAGATTCCATCTTGCTTTCCAATGCGCAAATTAGGCAATCGTCTACCTCCTCTGAGACACAATTTGCACTGCTCTTGCCATCGTCCTTCTTTCCAGATCTGCACTCACTAGAGTAGTGACCCATCTTGCCACAATTCCAGCACTCGATGTCTTTCTTGCTTCGTTGCTGATTACCTGAATTTTTGCCTTGACGATTCCTGGACTTGGATCTTCCTCTTGACTTTGATCTACCTTGTTGATTTCTGTTCCGATTCCTGTTTCTGCTTTCTCTACCTTCCATATTCAGTGCTGAAGATGATGCCCCTGATCCCTCTTCACGCATCCTGATTTCCTGGGTCATAATCATGTCTACGACCTATTGGAAGGCTAACCTTTCTTTTCCGAATGAGTTTGCGATCGATTGACACGTCGTGCTCCAACTTTCTGGCATCTGGCCAAGAATTATGCCTGCCAACACTTCATCATCAAATATTATAGAGACCGAATTTAACCCATCTGTTACCTCGTTGAACACATTCAGGTGCTCCTTGAAGCTCTGATTTTCTGACATCTTCAGATTTACAAGCTTCTTTATCAGATGGACCTTCCTTGCCGCAGAGGGTTGCTCATATAAATTCGATAGGGCCTTCATGAGATCTGCAGCTATCTCTTGACCCTTGATGTTGAAGGCCACAGATTTCGACAAACTAAGTCGAATTGCTCCGAGCGCTTTCCGGTCCAAAACCATCCACTGCGCGTCGGTCATATCTTTTGGTTTACGTTCGACCACCCATTCTTCATCGGATATGTCCTTCGGCTTTTCTACTAACGGCAAATACAAGTCCTTCTGGTACAGGTAGTCCTCCATCTGCATCCTCCAAAAACTGAAATTCGTACCGTTGAATTTCTCTATCTTGTATGTATCCTTCTCGGACCCCATTGCTCTGACTCAAGCTGGACGGAATCAGTCCGAAATCCCTGAGCCTTGAAACCTCGGCTCTGATACCAGTTGTTGGGGATTTAAACAACAGCTCAGGGGATACACAACACACTCAAGCAAAAACGGAGAAAAATAAGAGACAAGATTGTTTTCGTGGTTCAGCAAAGGCCTACATCCACGGAGCGCACCGGCACTCAATTTCCACTATAAAAAAATCAATAGTTACAGCAGTGAAGCACTCGCTTTCTCAGCTCGCCATTTCCCCTGTTCTCTGCTTGGCGTTTTTATCACATATTTTACAATGAGTATATATAGAACAGAAATTCAACAAGATCATTAATGAAACCAACCAGCTGCCACCAAACAACAATAAAAAATTTAGACAATGGTATGGTAGGGGCGGTGCAATTAATTTGATGGACTGGGCGGTGCAGTTGATTTGATGGACTTGGGGCGGTGCAGTTGAAGGCTTCACACTTAACAACTTCAAGAATCGTATCAGGATTTTATTGGGAATTAGACCTTCAATTCTCATTCTGTCGACACCTGTAGGTTTCCATTGGAACTTGCTTGTTTATGTGTTCAAACTCTATCAAACACCCTATATGTTTCCATTTAGAAAAATGAGCATAAGTTTCGGTTCATCCCTCGACTGTATTAAGTAGAAGAAAAGCTTTCATTGTATAATTCATATATGACATCATTATTTAATATCTCTGCATTTCGAAATTGACCATGAAGCTCCAACTCTACCAATATCAGTGCGAGTACCAGCTCCTTCTTCATTCACCGTGAACTGTTGGCATTTCCGGGAAATCTTAGTATTGTTAATTAAAAACTCGGGGTTTCGTCCAACTTATTCATTGACTCTATTAATTAGAGGAAATATTTGTCTATACGTAGAATTATATATTACACCATTGTTTATCGATTGATTTTAGAGGGAAAGCTTTTATAAGTGCAAATATATATATATATATATATATATATATATATATATATATATATATATATATATATATATATAATTGTTAAGTAAGTGATGTTAGGAGGGTAGATTATTATAAGATGCAATTATTTATGCTATTAGTTATCTATTTCTTATTTTAAGAAAAGTTATTTTGTATCAATTATATTTAGATATATAAACATGAATAGATTTGTTGTAGGCGCAGAATTATGTATTACACCATTGTTTAACGATTGATTTTAGAGAGAAAGCTTTTATAATTGTAATTTTATATATATTTAATTGTTAAGTAAGAAAGGTTTGGAGGGAAGATTATTATAAGATGCAATTATTTATACTATTAGTTATCTATTTCTTATTTAAAGAAAAGTTATTTTGTATCAATTATATTTAAATATATAAACATGAATAGATTTGTTCATGACAATCACGTTACAAATAAAATTGGAAGTTAGTGCTTACAATAAGATTATCTATGGTTCATAGGATTAGAATGAAAGGTTTATCTACATCTTAAAAGTGGAAGTTGATATGTAATACTATTAAGATAAAGTTGATATGTAATACCATTACTTATATTGTTTATATCTAGACAAAATGTATTACTGTGCAAACTACATTTGGATAAATGAATGGAATAGTTTTACTTGTGACAAAACATATTTCAATAGAATTGAAATATAATGCTTACAACTACGTCAATCTATAGCTCATAGGCTTGAATGAAATGTCTTAAATTATGTCAATTTTCATATCAAAAGAAGAATTGATAGGTAGTGTCATTATTTATTTTAATTATGTTTAGATGTCGAAATAGAATATCATGTCATTTTATATCTCAAAGATAGAATTGAAAACTAGTCTCATATATACTTTTTCATATTTCAAAAGATGTACTCTATTTATGCTAATCTACAATCCTTTCAAAAAAAAAAAAAAAAACTACTAGAACGATGAACCCTACATTTGGTATCAGAGCACGGTCGAACCTAGTTCGGACCGAAATATTTCCACAATACTTTGATAAACTGTTTAGTTAACAAAACTTTACTTGCTTGCCAAAGCAGACTTTGCCATGGATCGACGAACTTGCCGAGGTAGGACTGGGAGGGGACGAGCACAAGCAGCACGTCCACCAATCCCTCAAGTAGTTACTCCACCTAGAGCCGAAGAGACGATTAACTTGCCCGCTGGCGAAGTCATGAACATGATGAGAAACTTCCAAAGAATGTCGGAAGAACTGTTGAACCGGTTGTACCGCTTAGAAGATCATCCCATAGTACCTACAACTGAATTGCAGAACCCACCTCCTGCCAACATTCACAGAGAACTGGAAAAAGTAAGATTTCCAGAATTTTGGGGCTCCACTGAAGGAGCCGCGGCAGAAGCTTGGTTGGAGAACATGGCGATGTGCTTCGCCTTGAGGGACTACACCTCAAACCTGAAGGTACACATGGCCATTTTGCAACTGAAAGGGGAATCCCTACTCTGGTGGAAGACATTGAAACCACAATTGGGAGTCGAAGCCAACGAAGTGTCGTGGGAACTGTTTGAAGAATAGTTTCGCAAACACTACATGTCTGAAGAGTTCATTGAGAGACAGCTCAATGAGTTCAATGCCCTCCAACAAGGAGGAAGAACAGTGCAGGAGTATGAGATCAGGTTCATGGAACTTCTGAGGTATGCACCTCACATCTCGACAGAGAAGCTGAAAGTGAACAAATATATTTATGGACTAAACGACAACATTAGAGACAAAGTCTGCATTCTTACTCCGCCTACATTGCATGATGCGATACAAAAGGCATTGATAGCCGAAGAAGAACTGGTAAACACACTTCCATATAGACAAAACTTTCCCATTCGGAATCGGGTAGTGCCACCTTCTGACCTGCCGAGAGTGAATTTCGGTCAGCGAAATAACTTCAGAGGACCTATGCATGGAAAACCAGTTAGAAACAACAGAACGTCGTACAAACCACCACCCAGAAGAGACAACACCAGAACATTTGGGAAGCCAGCACAGTCAGAACCACGTGGTAATAACGCACCCACTGGAAGATCAAGAAGAGGACCAAAGGACGGGTGTTGGGGTTGCAGAGGTCTGCACTTTCAGGTTGACTGTCCTCAGCAGCAGACAGGACCGAGACATGGATAGAGGCCACCTCAGACTACTGCTGCAGATCTGGGTCGAGCACATCGTATACATGCGGCAGTCAACAACCGTCAAGCGGAACATAAGTCCACTGTACTAGAAACGACTGGTACACTTAACGGTATGCAATTCTCCTTACTGATTGACCCAAGTGCTACTGAAAGCTTTATTTTTTATTCTGCATTAGAACAGAGCAAGATGATGGCATGTGCACAAGACGATTTCGACTTAGTCGAAATGGCATCCGGGAATACCCAGAGTGTGGGACTGAAACTCAAGAATTGTGAGTTAGACATAGGAGTATGTCGCACTAGAACTTATTTCTATGCGACCGCCCTCGGAGCTTATGAACTAATCCTAGGCATGGATTGGTTGGAACCCCATGCCTCCATTTTAGACTGCCATAGCAAGGAACTGATTTTTTATGATGATGAAGGTCATAAGAAGGTCCTCAGAGGGATGAAGAATAAGGTATCGTTGCAGATGATTTCCGCTTTACAACTGAAGAGAAGCTTGAGCAAGGGATGTCAGCTATATGCAGTAATAACAATGAACAAAGACAAGGACAAAACTGACATCATTGACCATCCTCTATTCGCGGAATACATGGATGTATTTCTCGAAGCCCTACCCGGATTACCACCTCAGAGAGAACTAGATTTCACCATAAAACTAAAGACGGGAATTGAACCAATCGCAAGAGCTCCATACAGAATGTATGTGCCAGAACTAAAGGAATTACAGATGCAGTTGCAAGAGCTCTTGGATCTAGCATTGATCAGACTTAGCGTCTCTCCGTGGGGAGCACCAGTGCTCTTTGTTAAGAAGAAAGATGGGTCGTGGCGACTCTGCATTGACTACCACCAGTTGAACAAGGCTACTAAGAGGAATCAGTATCCCTTGCCTAGGATCAATGACTTGTTCGATCAGATGAAAGGCGCCACAATCTTTTCAAAGATTGATTTACGATCAGGTTACCATCAGTTGAGAATCACGGAAGTTGATATTCCGAAGACCGCTTTTAAGACACGGTTTGGACACTACAAGTTCGTAGTGGTACCTTTTGGGTTGACCAATGCACCTAGTGTCTTCATGAACTTAATGAACGACGTGTTCCGCAAGTATCTCGACAAGTTTGTGCAAGTATTCCTCGATGATATTCTTATTTACTCCAAGACACCAGAGGAACATGAAGAGCATATCCGGTTAGTTTTACAGTGTCTCAGAGAAAACCAACTTTATGGGAAGTTGTCGAAATGCTCCTTCTTCCAAAAGGAAATCCACTATTTGGGACATATTATTTCTGGTGACGGTATAGCAGTAGATCCGGCCAAGATTGAGTCCATTTGGGAATGGCCAGCACCGACAAACGTACATGAAGTGAGAAGCTTCATGGGACTTGCGGGATATTACAGAAGGTTTGTTGAAGGATTCTCGAGGATTGCAGGACTGATCACTGAGTTGCAAAAGAAGGGTAGGCCATTTATTTGGACAGATAAATGTGTCGAGGCTTTTGCAAAACTGAAGGAGTTATTGACAATGGCACCGGTTATGAAAGTGCCGGACATGGAGGAATATTTCTTGGTATGCACCGATGCATCCAAGGATGGAGTCGGATGTGTACTAATGCAGGAAGGGAGAGCGATTGCCTACTCCTCTTGGATACTCTGACCACATGAGGAAAATTATGCGACACATGACATGGAACTGACTACAGTAATGCATGCTTTACGCTTATGGCAACACTACCTAATAGGAAGGAAATTTGAACTTAAGACGGATCACCATGGATTGCAGTATATCTTTACTCAAAGTGATCTAAATGTTAGACAAAGGAGATGGTCGGAACAGTTGAGTGAGTATGACTTTGACATTACCTATGTGAAGGGGACCCTGAACAAAGTAGCAGATGCACTTAGTCGAAGACCCCGCATATTCTCAATGATTTTGATGCAAACCAACCTGAGAGAAAAGGTGCTTGGGCTACAATGAGAAGACAAGTGGTACAACGAGGTAAAGGCCGAGATAGAACAAGAACAGATGGAACTACCCAAGTATAAGGGTTATTCATTGGAAAATGATGGGTTGTTGAGATACAACAACCGTATTTATGTACCAGAGAACAATGAGCTCAGGAACCTAGTCCTAGAAGAAGCTCACCGAGTTGTTTATAGAGCACATCCTGGTGTGAAGAAGATGTATGCAGACCTTTATCCTCTATTTTTATGGCATGGCATGAAGAGAGACGTGGTAAACTTTGTCGCCAAATGCATGGAATGTCAGCTAGTCAAAGATGAACATAGACATCCCGCCGAACTACTCCAGCCTCATGCCATTCATGAGTCAAAGTGGGAGATCATCTCCATGGATTTTATTGTGGGATTACCTTTGACCCGTAAGAGGCATGATACCATCTTTGTAGTAGTAGACACTCTCACGAAGAGTGCACATTTTATACCCATCAAGAACACTTATCAGGCCCCAGAGATTGCTAGAGTGTTCATCGATGAGATTGTACGACTGCAGGGAGTGCTGAGGAAGATAATATCTGATCGGGGATAAATATTCACTGGTATATTTTGGACGAGCTTCCAAGAAGCCATGGGAACCCAACTCAACTTTAGCACCGCATACCATCCAGAGACCGATGGGCAGACTGAGAGAGTGAACCAGATACTAGAGGACATGCTGAGGATGTATGTGATGGATCAGCAAACCTGTTGGGAGGAGTTTTTACCTCTAGTAGAGTTCGCGTATAACAACAGCTATCATAGTTCTATGCAGATGGCACCTTTTGAGTTTTTGTATGGCCGACCATGTCGGACACCCTTGAGCTGGGACAGACTAGAGGATAGGACCCTGCTTGGGCCCAAAGTGATTCAAGAAATGGAGGAACAAATGGCAAATATCCATGCTCGAATGAAAGAGGCATAGGATCGACAGAAGAGTTATGCCGATGCGCACAGACTCGATAGAGAGTATCAAGTTGGAGATCGAGTATTTTTGTGAGTGAGGCTGCAAAAGAGTACTATTAGGTTTGGGAAAGGGATGAAGCTATCTCCTAGGTTCGTGGGACCCTTCGAGATATTGGAACAGATAGGATCGGTTGCCTACCATCTTGCACTACCATCATCATTGCATAGGATGCATAATGTTTTTCATGTATCGGCACTTAGACATTACATTTCTGATTCAGCACATATTATTGACATGAGTAACTTACAGATAACGGACAAGGGGCCGTGACGGCAGAGCCGATATGCATATTGGATCGTCGAACATGGTAGCTTAGGCACCATGTGATCGACCAGGTCAAGGTTCAGTGGGACAGCTATAGTCCCAGTTTTGCAACTTGGGAGGACGCAACTGAGATGCGTCGGGACTTTCCTTATTTGTTTTGAACTTCGGGACGAAGTTTTGATAAGAGGGGGTGTATGCAATGCCCGCCTCAGCACTTATGTTTGATTTTGATTATTTTAGACTTATGATTGATTAGATTATTTTAGACCTATGATTTATCAGACTACTTTTGAGACCTACGACTGATTTGACTATTTGAGGGCACTGGTTTGAAGTGACCCGAAGTTATAAAAACTTGGACCATGAATGATTGCTTTAGATTTTATATGCGAAATAAAAATGGTTAGATAAATGATGATTTATGGATATACTCGACTGACTGAGAAAATGAAAAAAGTGATGAATGTTGAAATTACTGAAATGAAAAATGATGATTTGTTTATACTCGAGTGACAGAGAAAATGAAAAGGATGATACAAATGTTTTATAGTGTAGTGCTACTAATATGCGTTTGAGTGTGTGCAGTGGCAAGTAAGACGATTTACCGACTGACCCACAATGGAATTATCGGGGTCGTAAGAACGGAAAGAACACTTAGGGGTACGATGACTGAATATCGACTCTGAATTAGTAATCCACGCATGGGTGAAGCCGTTTCAGCTCACCCGGGGAAGCGTATGCTGTACGGGAAAGACCATAATGATTTGCTCGCGTACGATGAGGTGAGGGGCACGCAATAAGGAGAGCCTTATCCCTCAACATCCCTTAGTCTCCAAGGAGCGTAGTTGAGAGATCGTGGTAACGACTCTCAATCGCTACGCAGTGCTCCCCATATGAAGAAAGAAAGATACTGTCGGAAGGGCTTGCTGAAGAGGTACCTAGACAAAGAAAAGTGGAAAAATAAAATTATTCATGCACACATAATTAAAAAATAAAATATGTGTGGAGATTCTAGAAATTTTAATAATAAAAGAATTAATATTATATTGTTATTATCATGATGGTTATATTATTATTTATGAGAAAGAAGGTTGAAAAGTTGAAAAGTCAATGAGCATTTCTTTTATCTTTTAGTTGAAATATATTTCTTGTTGTTTTAAAAGAAAAAGAAGGAAAAAAAATTAAATAAAAAATGTTTTGAATAAAATATTTTTTTTTTATTATTTTGAAAGAAAAATAAAATAAAATAAATAAATTAGAAAACATTTGTTTAAATAAAATATTTTATAAAAAGAAAAAGAAAAGGAATCTAGAATGAACATGTGTTTAATTACAACAACTATATTTGAGAAGACAAAACACAACTAGGATTCTCTTAAAGACAACTACACCTACCTTGCACTGATTTAGGGAACTAGGTGTACACTTGAGTTAGAAACAAACATTTGCAACTTCAGAATAAAATTATTAAAATATTAAAATTAAATAATATATCTGCATGTGAGGACACATGGCACCTGGATTTTTGTTATAAAATGAGGGAGGAGAAGGAGAAAAAGATCTATTGCTCCCTAATGCTGGATGGTCATCATAATCTCGGATTATGTTATGATCCTTGGAGTTGAGATTAGACGAAACAGGGATTGGGAGATCCTTTCCGGAGGCTAGCTTATGTGTTCTTACGACCCCATTAGCTCAAGGGTTCGGGGTGAAGTAGAGTAGCCCTGATACGGTAGGGAGGTCAACCGAGGTGTCGGTCGGTTATTTCGTGGAGGCTAGACGACGGATTGAACTGTGGCTTCGAAAGGAACACCTACGACTAGATCAACCACTCACGCATGTATTTTCTTTTAGAAGTAATTTTCATTCATAAAATTCTGTGTGGAAAAGCATTATTAGATTCGTGAAACTCTTTTACATTCAGTCATGACTTTTGAAGAATAAAAATAGATTATATTCATGCATCCTGATGGTAGAAATAGTACCGTGATATTATTTTAATCCGGATTTCACCTTTGTTGATATTTCAACTCTGTCGCAGAGTTTCGTGTTTTAGATTTCTTTGTAAAGGATAAGTTGATCTCTGTATCTTTTTGGTTTGGTCGCCTAAATCTCTGTTGATCGCATCTACCAGCATGCCCTGACTGTGGGATCATGTTACGCCCAGACCGTGGATTCCCAACTCGGTTTATCTCTGTCGATGAGTCAAATCCTTCATTCCCATGAGATCCGAATCCTTAAATCAATTTTTGAAAGTTGTTGAATTTATTTGTACGCTGACAGAGGTCAGATTTTTGTTCATCTCTGTTTATTGATTTAAATTCCCATTTATCTGAGATCGAAATCCGTCAAAATTAGGAATGCTGATATTTAAAAGTTATCTATAATGTATCGCTGTGCGAATCGAGAACATGATATTTAGTTCAACTACAGCTCTCCATTTAACTCTGTATAGGTTATTTTAATTTCTATGCTAATCACAGCCGCGATATTTAAATCGCGTGTATCTATCGTATTTCTGGCCCTCTGTATAAACCCCTTCCAAGAACTGAACCCAACCACCGAGATCTAAGGCATTCCTGTATAGTGTGGACCCTTATCGTTTAAACCTTGTGCATTCTATTCATTAAATCTCTGCGTGGATCAACTCCAGAATGCTCGATGGTGTGAGTCCTATCTGCTGAACTCTGTGAAATCTTGATACTCTGTTCTGTCATTTTTTGGGGGGGAAAAAATCGATTACTCAGTTCCATAATTTTGAATGGATAAACACTTTCCAGATTTGTGAGAAGGATTAATATGGCTCGGTTTTCCTACCAATCCATTCTTGAAAACCAATCCATTCTTGTAAAATCCTGTGTGTAAAAAAAACTGTGTTTCAATATCAAAGGGCGTCCCCGGATCTAGGGCGTCTTCTGAAAACTGATCCATTCAAAACTCGGTGGCTCATTATGATTTAGCCATTCCAGATCTAGAGTGATTTTCTTTTCGATCCATTAAAATCTTATGCCATATCGATCTGAGTTTTATTTAAGTGCGTTACATTAAAATGCAGTGGAGTATGGGAAGAGCGTTTCTCAGAATCTATATTCAAATCTCAGTATTTTAAATTTCTATGACAAAACGCCCAGGTCCCAAGCAACTAATCTGCTTGCTCAAACATTCGAGAACTGGAAGCTTAAATTATATTGCTCGTTTTACTCTTCATATCAATAGTATCTTAGCTCACACTCAGAACGATTCGATTACACGCCCCTGCGTCTAGATTAGTGTGGATGACGTTTTCTTTTACTCTGCATCAAATTGGCATCTAGATAAGAGATCCGAATTTCTATGGCATCCTAACTCTGTCCCCTTCTTACAACCTTTCGAAAACTGTGGATCTCTTTCAGAATTGGTGGTGTATCTTTTATAATTCATCCTTGTAGTACAGATCCTTATCATAAATCTTAATTGCGTTTTTAAATTCCTATGTATTTCATGACGAAGGGCATTCCAGATCCTTGCTATAAAATTCAATTAAGTTTTTGAATTGCCCTATATTTTATAATGGAGGCGACTTCAAGAATCGTATCAGGATTTTATTGGGAATTAGACCTTCAATTCTCATTCTGTCGACACATGTAGGTTTCCATTGGAACTTACTTGTTTATGTATTCAAACTCTATCAAACACCCTATACGTTTCCATTTAGAAAAATGAGCATAAGTTTCGGTTCATCCCTCGATTGTATTAAGTAGAAGAAAAGCTTTCATTGTATAATTCATATATGACATCGTTATTTAATATCTCTGCATTTTGAAATTGACCATGAAGCTCCAACTCTACCAATACCAGTGCGAGTACCAGCTCCTTCTTCATTCACCAGAAATTGACCATGAAGCTCCAACTCTACCAATACCAGTGCGAGTACCAGCTCCTTCTTCATTCACCATGAACTGCTGGCGTTTCCGGGAAATCTCAGTATTGTTAATTAAAAACTCGGGGTTTCGTCCAACTTATTCATTGACTGTATTAATTAGAGGAAATATTTGTGTAGACGTAGAATTATATATTACACCATTGTTTATCGATTGATTTTAGAGGGAAAGCTTTTATAAGTGCAAATATATATATATATAATTGTTAAGTAAGTGATGTTTTGAGGGTAGATTATTATAAGATGCAATTATTTATGCCATTAGTTATTTATTTCTTATTTTAAGAAAAGTTATTTTGTATCAATTATATTTAGATATATAAATATGAATAGATTTGTTATAGGCCCAGAATTATGTATTACATCATTGTTTAACGATTGATTTTAGAGAGAAAGCTTTTATAAGTGTAATTATATATATATTTAATTGTTAAGTAAGAAAGGTTTGGAGGGAAGATTATTATGAGATGCAATTATTTATACCATTAGTTATCTATTTCTTATTTAAAGAAAAGTTAATTTGTATCAATTATATTTAAATATATAAACATGAATAGATTTGTTCATGACAATCACGTTACAAATAAAATTGGAAGTTAGTGCTTACATTAAGATTATCTATGGTTCATAGAATTAGAATAAAAGGTTTATCTACATCTTAAAAGTGGAAGTTGATATGTAATACTATTAAGATAGAGTTGATATGTAATACCATTACTTATATTGTTTATATCTAGGCAAAATGTATTACTGTGTAAACTACATTTGGATAAATGAATAGAATAGTTTTACTTGCGACAAAACATATTTCAATAGAATTGAAATATAATGCTTACAACTATGTCAATCTATAGCTCATAGGCTTGAATGAAAAGTCTTAAATTATGTCAATTTTCATATCAAAGGAAGAATTGATAGGTAGTGTCATTATTTATTTTAATTATGTTTCGATGTCGAAATAGAATATCATGTCATTTTATATCTCAAAGATAGAATTGAAAACTAGTCTCATCTATACTTTTTCATATTTCAAAAGATGTACTCTATTTATGCTAATCTACAATCCTTTCAAAACAAAAAAAAAACTACTAGAACGGCGAACCCTACATTACCCCTAAAATTTTCCATAAAGCTCATCATCAAAATATCTTGTAAACCATAGTAATAGTAAGTCCAACTAAGTATTTTAATCACTGTCAAAATATAAGACAAATTTAAACTATAAACAAGGACAACACTTCACCTACCTTTTCTAAGATTAGGTGATTCCACTTCATAGATTAAACAAAAACATATTCAATCCAATTTCGCCTCTAAAAGTAAATGTACTTTGTGATGTTAGAAATTAAAATTACAAAACATTCTAAAATAGAGAAATATATATTTAAATTTTATTAAGCAGTTATAGTTTAAAGTTATGAAAGAGCAGTGATGACTAACTAGTAAAGTATGACAACGATTACTCTATATTGTTTTTAAAAATCTATTGGACTTGAGTGTTAATTTGTTTATGCACAATATTCATTGTGAATTCTCTCTAATCTTAATACTTGCCCAACTCAATCCATATTGTAGTATAATCATAATGATTATATCACCTATTGATAAATGTAGTCCGGTTTTGAATGATCTTTACATTATTTCTTTCTTATAAAACCATTTCCAACTAATAACAATACCACTAAATTAATAAGGGTGTGAAGCATCTTCCACATCCCTAGACAAAGACCCCCCACCATATGTAAAATACTCCATAATGGGGATCTCTTGATGCCTCTACCTTGTGCAATCAATGGCTTCATGCACATCCCTTAGGCACAGTTTATTAATTTTGAATTTCCCAACATTCACATTATGCTCATCATATCCACCCCACCCTCCAAATATTTATAATTGAAGACCAATAATGTGGTTCCCAACATGTGAGCCATATGAAAATGAGACCATTTCCACTTTTGCCAATCCAAATAAACCATCATTTATGTAAGCGATTCACACCTTTAAGAGACATAGCAAGATAAAAGTGGGTGAAAATACATTGAAAAACATTGAGAAGGCACGCTTTCTATAAATGATTATAGACATTGCATTATTATGGAACTACTCCAAGAGAACACAAAGAGTTGGACAAAGAATGCAGACCCTTAATTATCTCTAATGACATTATGTTAATCTTTCATTGAACTTGCAACATGCACATAATTTTATCTCCTGGTTTTCCATTTGACCACATGCTCGCAACCGTTGAGTTGTCATTTTTAATATATAACCATTATCTTCTACATGTTGCTCATCAATCTTGTGTTGTACAATTTATTGCTATGTTTATCAAAAGTGGGATGTGTACATATGATTTCTTCCAATAAATTATATTTATCATTGCCATTTGAGCTATATGTTTTTCCCCTTTGCAATCATAATACAGCATTGTAAAGAGAAATATTGAAGCATACCCCATACAACCGTTCCGTTCCATTAAGTTGACTAAAAAGTGTTCATATTTTGATTTTAGTTTCTAATGTAATATATCAAGCACAACACAATATAGAAAATCCATATTATCATATTTTAGAGAATATGCGTGATTTTTAAAGATTGTAATACAAACTAATATACACAAATTCATAAAACATTATTATTTGGGTCAATAAAATAGTAATCTTCTAACATTTTCTAACTTATCAATATCTTCGTAGCATTCTTATCATACTTTGGATGAGATAATTAAATACAGAAGTTCATAACCATTCATTGGTCAATGAAGGGTAAGGATTGAGTTGCCTCTTCTTGTACGTGGGTGAAATATAGATCTAAATGTAAATAGGTAATGAAAAGACGTGTAACATCATTCAATACTTACATATATAAGAGGAATGAATCTCTATTTGCCCTTACATCACAACCTAAAAAACTTCGTGATTGTTAAAGCATGTTTATAACTAGATAAAATATTAGGGAAGGGGAGTAGAGCAATTGTTATTTGTCAAGTTTTTGCCACTTGGAAATCAATGTTTTGAATATGGCTGGAATTTTCTAAAAGGTTACAAGGGAGCATTGCAACCCATTGGATACAACAAAGGAGCATTGTTGATTTCCCTTTATATTAAAAAAAAGAGTCTTGAAGTTTGTAGTTGAAAAACCATGTTTTAACTACACAAAATTGAAAAAACATGTTCAAAATCACATGATCCGGATAAAACATTGTATAACTAAATATATAAACATGCCCCACACATCTAGTTATTTAAAGAGTGTTCATATTTTCAATTTAGTTCTTAATGTAATCTATCAAGCACAACACTACAAAAAAAATCCTCATAATTATGTGTTTTTTAAAAGATTGTAATAAACTAAAATGCACATTAGTGTTTGAGTGAATATAAAGAGTAATTTTCTACCATATTGTAGCAGAAGTGCTATAAAACACATAAGTTTTCTGCAATAGAAATTGAATATATAGAAGTAAAATCGATAATGAATTAATCATTTACAACAAGCCTCGTAACAATGTATTTATATGGTCACGATGGGAAGGGGTCCTTGCCCTTGACTTTTTAACTAACCCAACTATATTATTATAATATTATTAATAATACATTTGTATTTATATTTGTTACACATATCAATATGTTCATAGCATTTACATCATAACCTTGAAATCATAAATAATTACAAAAGTTAATAACCTAAAACATAACATATCTAAAACCATGCAATTAAAACAACATGTCTATAACTACACAAAATATCAAGGAAGGGGAGTAATGCAATTGGTCTCAATGGAGTGTTTGTCGATTGGAGGTCTATTTTTTGAAACTTGTGTGCCTCTATCTATCCCCATCAAAGCAGCCCAAATTTCTTGAGGTGAAGGAGGATTATAGATGTTAATCCATGACCCATTGGATACGATGAAGGGGCATTGTTGATTATACAAACAAATATTTATAATAAAAAACAAAACTTTAAATTTGAAGAAAAAAATATATAAACAACTCAATACCTTTGCCATTGAAAAACATGTTTATAACTACACAAGATATATAAAAGGGTAATTGAAAATAAATGTTTAACTATACAAAATATCTGAAAGTTTACAATTGAAAATAATTACATGTTTAGAAATCCATATTGATATTGACCATTATCATCTTTAAAATTCTTACACACACACTAGAATATATATATATATATATATATATAGAGAGAGAGAGAGAGAGAGAGAGAGAGAGAGAGAGAGAGAGATTGTCCAAAAACTTGGGAATTGACTACAATAAAAGACATAATTGTCCTTCATAGAGGATGTCCAAAGTTTTTGCAAGTATAAACCTTGAAACAAACAACTAAAACCATACATATTTTGCAAACACGATAGAACCTAAGCTTAGCAAAGAACATGCTTCTTGTGAGCCTCCTCCTGATCGAAGGGTGAATATTGGGAATCCTTATTCATACCATCCATGCCAACATCTTCAAGCAACTGATAAACAATGTATTCTTCTTTAACTCCCTAGGAACTTAACCCATTTACATTTTGTAATTGGAGACATCAGACTACGAGCCCTAACCAGATGACAAAGCATATTGTAGTCAACCTCTAAGGCTTGAAGTTGACTTTTCTACAAAAGCAAGGCCTCCATAAAACTGCATAGCCATTATTGTGAAATCCCCTTTGCTATAAGATCCTCTTGCCTAAGTAAAACACAATGGATGTCAAGAATTTAAAAGAATGGAAAATGCCCAAGCTGGGAACAACTTTCCATGCTATCCATGTGAAAATTCTTGAGCCTAAGTGATTAATATCCTAATTTTCTCTATCAAACAAGTATGTCATTTAATTGCATAAATATAATTTCTTCACATCGCAACAATCACACAATAGCTAGAAAGTAAATAGCAGAAGTGTAAAACAATTACACACAAAGAATTTCTCCTTCAAATCAACTTATCATTAACTTAAAGCTTACAAGACAACCTCCATAGTTGTTAAAAGCTAATAGTTGCACAGTCAACAAATTCACCTCAAACTTGAGGTTTATGATGTCTAGAGAAAATTATGCTTGCACAAAAATCGAGAAACAATGCTACTATACGATCCTATTGTTGTTCTAATGCATACTATTATACGGCTTGATCATATAGATGGTTGTTGCTATCTGCCTCCTTAGTAATGAGCTATCTTCAGTTGCTATCCCTAATTGACAAAATTGTGTCTAAACGCTCTATTCTAACCTACCTTCATACTTGCATTGAAACCCTAATCTCCAATGAGATGTGCGATTGGGATTGCTCTAAATTACTAATGTATAAATACACTTTATTAGACTCAATCAACTAAATATAAGACTTTTACTTTATTCCTAAAATTAATTACAAAATAGAATGAGCTCGAACCATTTTTGGCACATTCACATTGAACTTGTGTGGAAGTTCATATCCAAGTTACATTCTTTAACAATCCATTCGATAGAGAAACTAGAAATATAGCTCCCAATTTCCTTCTTTAGAAGGCTCAATCCTCACTATGACCCAATCAAAGCTCCACACCAAACAAGGGGGCAAATCAAAACCTTCTAGCTATACTAAGAACCAATTGAAATTCCCCACCAAACCAAAATCACAAGACATACAACAAGCACAATTATCCATGAGATCCCAATTTCTTTCTTCGGCTTCTTCATCCACAATAGGACCCAATCAAAATTCCACACCAAACCAAAATCGTAGAGCATGGGGAAGTTACAATTACACATAGAAGAAGCTACACAATTACACCAAAAGAAACAAAAACTTGCTACCTTAACTGAAAGGGTTGAGCAAGAGAAGGTGCCTACAATTTGGAGGGTGGTTGAAAGGACAAACCATCAAATACCATAACCAAAATTACCCCTCTTAGACAATGACAACCATCAACATGAAACTTCCCCATCATCCCACCTGTAGTCAAACTAATAACCATAGCCATTTGAAATTAATGAGCCCCCATTACAGTCAAAGAGTGTGATGGCATAGAGACTATGAATGTCCTTAGTATTCACTCTCTAAGATTAAATCCACCCTTCCATTCGCTTTGAAGCATGGATGACATGCAAGACTTTGGGTTATTCATTCAATTTAAATTAAGGAATTGGGGAGAATGATAGCCCCCCTTTTAATATTCCTCCTTGATGAGAGGCTACATTGGTTGAATGATCAACTTGGTGATTGTGTCTCTTAGGACATGAGCTTGGCGAGTTTTCCATTAGACATAATGAGGGGTATATTCATGGGTCTTATAACTATTGTTGAATCACCAATGATCATTAGGTTCTTGATTTGCCTTTAGTCTTAATTTTTTAGCCCATAGAATAGTGTGAGCTCCTCATCCAAGTTTTTTGTTGCTTCATCCAACCCCCATTCAAACCTAACCACTTGATGCTTCATCCAACCCCCATTCAAAACTAACCACTTGATCTCCTTCAGGATCAAGGAAAAAACGACATTTTTTTATTCACATTCAAGAGTGCCCTTATAACAATACACACTTATATACTAATGTATCATTTTTTATTGGATTAAATTACATTACTTTCTTACATTTAATTACATGTATCTATTGAAATAGCTCATCTTTTTACAAGAGCTATGAATTGGGCATCTAAAGTGTCCGCATAAGGCTTCAACTTCGACAAAACACTTTGACCTTCCATTTTAGTTGAATAAAATGATTAAAAATTTGCATTTGCTGATATTATGGAATAACACTTATCCAAATGAGAAAGATATATGCTTGTTTAGTCCATCGTTAATTCTCTTCATTTTTCATTTTCACTCTAACAATGGATTTTTTTTACTTTCAACCAATCATATAGCCATGTTCCGAAATATATTATTCTTGCTTTTAGATTGAATGAACACAATTAATGGCACAAAGTTAGAAGGATTCAAAACAGAAGTAAAATTACCCATTTGAAATTAATCTCACAAAATGCTCACATAATCAACCATTTTACACAGGCAGTTTAATAAACATGGGCAGATAAATAAATAAAAGAATACATGATTAGAATTTTAATTGGACACTTTAATTGAAAATTAAACAATCATATAAACTTCCCATGGCTATAGACTTGGGCAATTTCAATCCACTCTTAAGGCATCCACGCACGTTTAATTAGAAGAAACATTGACAATATGCATTAAAGCATATGAATACTGAAAAATACACGAACATTTTCCGCAGACATGATTATCCCAATCAAGGAAAGCCATCACTTTAGTTATAGGTATACTTGAGTAAATAGTCATTTCATACATAATTTACAAGTTCTGAAAAATAAGTTCTGTCAAGGGAAACAATTCCAAGAGCGATCCATTCGGTTAGCTCTTTCACTTAATTTTCCTTTTTCTAATCTTTAACTGATTTTTGACAAATATGTGGCCTGATTCTTGATTACATTTTGCCTTAATGAATTTAAACATCCGAATTTATCAGCCAGTTTTGAAGGTGTTGTGCTCGTTGAAAAAATCCATGAAACGATGCCTTGTAGGCAGTGAAACAATTCATTTTAAATATTCAGAACAATTCATTTTAAATATTCAGTGGGGAAAATGGAATGCCGATAGGGATCTCTGGACTAGATTGATATGTAAAACTTCACTTCGAAGATAGCCTTAATGAATTTAAACATCCGAATTTATCAACCAGTTTTGAAGGTGTTGTGCTCGTTGACCAAATCCATGAAACAATGTCTTGTAGGCAGTGAAACAATTCATTTTAAATATTCAGTGGGGCAAATGGAATGGTTATAGGGATCTCTGGACTAGATTGATATGTAAAACTTCCCTTGAAATATAACTTCAAAGCTTTACATGGATGATAAATGCAATGCAGACCTACTAGAAGATGTTTCAAAATTGGGCTTCTACAGAAAATTACTGAAAACCTCTGTTTGCTATGGACATTTTACATCAGTCATAATAACCACTTACCAAACGAAAGGAATGATGTAAATACGGCGGAAGTAGTAAAAAAGAAGACATCCAAAATAATGTAGCAATGAAGAGTGGAGAAAAAGATCATAGCTTAGATGAGGAAGATGTTCACTTCCTGAAATGTGATTACTGGCCCACTTGAAAAATAACAGCCTTTGAATGCATGTGAAAAATAAATTAATATTTTAGAAGCATTTCACATGAATCATAGTTGGCCCAGATTCATCATCCTCTGCCTTAGTAATATGTTGATTCCGAGGGAAGACAACCTTTGCCAAGACGCCACCACTAATCCAAGACAAATTCCTCAACATGTTCTCCAGCAAGATGAAAAATGACAGCCTTTGAATGCATATGAAGGATAAATTAATATTTTAGAAGCATTTCCTATGAACGATAGTTGGCCCAGATTCGTCATACTCTGCCTTTGTGATATGCTGATTCTGAAGGAAGACGGCTTTTGCCAAGATAGCACCTCCAATCCAAGCCGAATTCCTCAACATGTTTTCTGACATATATTCAGGAGGCTGCATCGACAACCATGTCAGAGATCAGAAATTAAACTTTCCTACGAAGTTCATGTCATATACAGCCATAAATAGATCAAGTAGATATTGTGGTCAGTACTCAAACATCTTGGATTCTCTCCTTCCTTTTTTATGTTCTTAACCCTATTTTTAAGAACTAATTGTCAACAAGAAGATGAGTAAAACTGGGAACACAAAATCAGCATACTGAATTCATTTAATGGTATAAGCTTCATTCCTGCAATCTGAACTACTGACTCTCAAATACTCTGACCCGATACAACTTAAAAAGGACTTAAGATTCTGAAAACTTGAGTTCAGAACTTAAGTATTGTTCCTGTTATATGCCTGACAAGAGTGATAATTAAGTCAGGGTTAAGAGGAATACAAGAGAAATGAAGAGAAAACAGGTTAAAAACAAACAAGAAGGCTATAAATACATTATAGATTAAAATCATGATCATCAAAGAGGAAACAGGAGCCCTAATGATCAAGTATTACCCTTAATATTGAGAAAAGACAAACTCCATTCCATAGACATTCAACATTCAACTCCTGTCGAAATGGAATGGCCCCGTTTTCTACAGTGAATAGGCATCTAATGCAGTCGTGAGATTGTACATCAACCTGAGCTGATGTAGGAGCTGTTGTGTACCTCATTTCATGGCAATATCTGCCAGAACACCCAATGTAGGTGTAAAAATGGTAATTTAGGTTGCAATTGTACATATGATTGACCATATTTTAAAGTGCATCTGTTGAAGAATGTAACTTCAGAAGATATTCTTATTTGTATTATTTGTATTGTACTTCCTTCGGGAATCATTTATGTTGTATTTATTCATGCAAGAGTCGTAGAAAGAATCAATGTAAACCCTACTAGTTGAGTCGGCCTAGAAGAATCCAGGAAAAAACATGAAAAAAATATTTTATTGTATCCTAGACAAGTCGGCCCTGTTGAAGAGGTCAAGTCATCTCTGTTAGGGAAAAAGGTCAGTCTTGTGATTAGTATAAATAGGAGGGTCGCCCTCCTCATTTGGTCATGTCATTCACTCACTCAAGTTCGCATGAGTAGAGGAGAAAATTCTAGTTACTTGGGAGAGAAGAGTATCTGCTTTGAAGACATCTTATTCTTGGGTTATTGTGCAGGATTGACATTGTACTTTCTGACAAATCTATAATGCAGAAGTTTTGCTGGGTTTTCTGCCCCACAAGGGTTTCCCAGGATAAATTGTTGTGTACTATTGTTTATGCCGTGCTTGTCTATTTTTCAGTGATCCTTTACTTTATTGCATTTAAAATTCTAACACAATCTTCTAATGTTTTGAGTAATTTGCAAATTTGAAATTATCATATTAAAGTGTAAATAAGAATGCATGGCATAGGACAATTGGTTTGAGGCAAACCCAGGAGAAATAATGTCAGATTGGCAAAGGCGATGCCCATATTGTGGCACAATATGGTTAATTGGTTTAACAATGTTTTAATCCCATGTCCAAACTACTAGTAGGTCAGGATGTTGAAGCAAAACATCCATAGGCGGAACATTGATCTATACTTTGATGTCCTTGGTAATGAACTTGCTGATGCTTTTGATTGAAGACATGGCTGGCAGTCTACAATGTTGTTTTGTTGTCAGCATGTATATTTTTGCAGATTGTTTCTCCTTGTATATGTATATGTATTCACATGTGATTGATATGAATGAAATAAATCATCAATTCTTCTGAGACATCTCTGCCTATTTGATAAAGATTTAACACATGATTGACCAGTTTACGGGCCTACATGGTCCAAATCGAACACCCAAACCGGAAATGAACGGCTCTGAATGGAACTGACCTTAAATGCCTAAACTGGTCGACCTGACTCAGTTCCATACAAATCCATATGCAATGTGTGGTACCACTATTTTGACCCTGAAAGCTGAAAAAATAAATGAAAAATAAAAACCCTAAACTGAACCCTAGACCACTCCCATTGCTATTTAATGAGGTCCCCACCTTCCATTTGCCTCATGCCCTTCACTTCATCAATTTGGAGTTTTTGAGCTGGATTGGACTCTTTCTTGGGTTGATTTCTAGTGTTGAATTGGAGAAATTGTTGGGCCGATTTGGAGAGCTGATTCAAGAGTTAATAACTTAATTTGGAGAATTTATTGAGTTGTTATAGAGATGTTTTTTATGTTGTTTTGGAGTGTTGGTACACTCAATAAAGATAGACAGATAATTGTGAATGCTCAATTTCATTAAGAATATACACACATAAATACCATGATGTGACCCTGGGTTTCATATTCTAAGAGGTCTCTTGGACTCCACATGACTCCTATTAACATGTGACTCTTCATATTCACCTATGGTGAATGTGACTAGTAAATATAAATAATATATCTAACCCTAAGGATTAGGTTTCCAACATTCCCCCCTTAATCCGAAGGGGATTTTGTGAGTCCAAGAATCTTTCTGAAAGAGTGAAAAATCTGGAAATGCACAGCTGTAAATGGCTGAACTTATCACTAAAGTTAGCAAAAGCTGATGTCTTCTACTAAATGGTGGTTTTTGGATGAATACAAATTTGGTGTAGATGGTGGTTTATGATGACCACAAACCTGGTCAGCAAAAGATGATGTCTTTTACTAAATGGTGGTTTTAGGATGACCACAAACCTCGTATAGATGGTGGTTTAGGATGACCACAAACCTGGTTAGAAAAAGCTGATGTATTCTACTAAATGGTGGTTTTAGGATGACTGAAAACCTCGTGTAGATGGTGGTTTAGGATGACCACAAACCATTGGATGCTCTGGATTCCTGGAAAATGGCTCTATCTTTGTCTCATGGTTACGAATCTGACTCTCGCTTTGGCTCTGGCTCAAGTTCGCTTGTTTCTGCAATTTAGATGTAGGCAATCTATTTCATTGATGGGGTTTCGAAATTTGAACCCTGACTGTCAATCCATGATATTGACCCTTGTTAGGCACAAGGTGAGAAGCAAGAAGACTTTCTACTACAAGTTGTATCAAAACTCGAGACTAACTTCTTCGATATGAATGATATATCTTCTTAGTTGGTGATGACCATCGCCAAGAATTGATCCACCCATAGTGAATCTTTAAAATTGCAGGTTTCTTCAGTTTTGAACATCTATTTGAAGAATGATTATGCTTCCTGCAATGCTGACAAGGATGGAAATCAAAGTATTGATCTTCCATGTGGCCAATTCAATGACAATGTTGGCACTAATGTTCAACTAGAACATGTGAAGTTGAATCTTCTTCAAGGATTCCAACACTATGGAATTGGATTAGTTTGGAATAATTTGGAATATGAAAGGAGACTTCCTTATCATATCCAAGTCTTGTTCTGTGTTTGTTGTTCCTGATTTCCTCCCAAGGTCTTATGATAGGCTTAGAAAGATAACGTTGAACATGTTCATGATATGCTTGGTCTTCTACATCTGATATTGTTTCAATGAGTTAGTCATATGCTAACAGCTGATAGGATTCATTATTAAACTCAAAAAGAGGGTTGTTTTGCACAAGCACTAGTTCAGAATGTTGATTTCTTCACTATATTTCATCATGTTAGTGTTGTGATTGAGACTGAAGGAGGCCCACTTTGGCTTGTGAATCTTGTAAACAGGTTAGCACAAATTGGAGAGTTTCCTTATTAATTGTGATTGTATTGTCGATAGCAGCGAGTGTTAGGGTGTACAGTAACTCTAATAATTCTCCAGTTTGAGCCATTTTTAAAGACTAAATGAGGCCTCCTTGTGTAGGTAGCTCTAAATTATAATTGACTCGACAACAAAGAAGAGGGCTTCTTGCAAACCTACCCTTTAGACAATGAAACTCAACAATTGGAATTTGTACCGGCCTGCACAAGAATACACCCAATTACAATCGAGAATACACCCAATTACATGGTAGAGTTTGATTTCAATTTGACGCTTACAAAACGACTATTGCGAGTTCACTGCTCAAAAAGGATGTTGATGATAGAGTTTTCTAGATTTACCATAGTTGTCATTATTAGAATCAATGTTTCAAATCCTGAACTGGATTCGTCATTAGGACAAATAGTCCTATTTCAATTTGGCGCTTACAAAATGACTATTGCGAGTTCACTACTGAAAATGGATGTTGATTTTGAAATTGGACTTTCAAATTCGAATGCTTCACAATGCTTCAAGTTCCCCACTGATTACTAGCTTGATGTGTCCATTGTTTTTATGATGATGCTTAAGTGAGCATCTTAATTACCTTTGAATGCCCTGATTGATTGTCTTTAGTTTTGGTGGTCTTTGATTGCAAATGGTTAGTTTGTGCTTGTAATATGAAGTATTAGCTAAGCAAAGAAAAATAATACAAGTTCACTGATACTTAAGCACACAAAATGCCTTTGATCCCCTTATTCAAATTTCAGGTCAGACGAAGGACTTAAGGAAAAAAGGTGAAATTTTATTAATTTATACATCACTTCTGTATCCTTTAAAAATAAAAGGATTTCAATTTTCACCTCCTTATACAAACTCAAATCTCCACCTCCTTTGACAAACTTTGGTGATATAGACAACACCAATATTCCAACAAACTTAATGTACACACCCAATGATATTTTTTCTTTGGTCTCTCCTTCAAAAGCGTAAGAGTTAGGGAATTATTGACTTGAATGCAAGTGGTGTGGTATCAAATGAAAGTGTTGAAGTAGATCCAAATGTAGGTGTGCTAGTTGCACCAAAAGTAGGTTGACTGGTTGCACCAAAAAGTTAACTACCAAAAGTTGGTTTCATCTGACTAAAAGTATATCCAAATGGACTTGATTGAGTAGGACTTGGTGATCCAAATCCTCCAAATGTAGGTTCTTGTCCAAATGTAGATGCTCCACCAAATGGAGTAGATGTTGCAGAACTAAATGCGGGTGTTGAAGGTGCACCAAAAGTTAGTGTCGAAGAGGTGCCAAACACTAGAGAAGAGGTGCCAAAGTGCTTAAATATTTTGATGCATTTGCGAAAAAGGTTCACAAGCAACGCTCTGTGAGGAGGCAAACACAATGCCCAAATCGAAAGGAAAGAAGGAAATCTCATTCACCTATTGACAAACAATGATGTTTGAGTTTGCAAAGAAGGCAGTAGACTCTCTTTCGATCAATCATCACCCGTTCAAGAGCTTGAATCTCCTACCTCTCTAATGTGTGCTCGAGTCAAACAAATCTGATGAAAGGATGAAACTGGATATCTTCTAGTAGTAGAATGAGACTAGCCGTGACTTGAAGGTCTTACATCAACCTCTAATACACCTACAGAGAGGACAACAAGTTCAAGAGACATTCTATCTCTCACTCAAGATCAACCTACGATCAGTTTCTACAAGTGCTATTCTTTACACCGATCTTAGTCACAGGCACAACACTATCCATTGAATGATAGACATAATGACAATCAACCGAGTGAATCACTTTTAAAAGTGAGAAGATGTATATTACTGCCAACTCAAACATTACTAAAGGGAAGACTTTCTCATAACTCCACCAAATCAATTATTGGGAGATAATCCTTGGTGCAAAAACACTAGTTAGGAGCTTCATGCCATGTCGAAGGATGAAAAATAATTATGCGGCGAGATGGAGGAGCAATTGGTGAATGAAAAGTAAAAAAATTCCATTTCTCTATGATCTAGTGATAGCCCACACCCTCGAATGGCATTTGCTCACAGTACAATGGCTCTCGAACTACAAAGAACCCTTATATTCCATTCATAAAATGATACTATTGAAGTGATTGTGGATATGGAAACACCGATCTGTGGATAGAAGGTCGCTCACCCTTGCTTCTCTAATTGATCAAATGGTATTTCACTCGATAGCGAACACATCGGAAGAGTTCTACAAAACTATATTTTTGCTAGAGTAGGAACAAGTGAGATACTACATAGAGGTGGTACCAATACACACTTGTAGATTAAGTTTGTTTTTTTAAACCACACAGTGAATACATGCAAAAGTGAAACTCGGGTAATATGTAAAGGTAAAATAAATTCAAAGGTAATACCCCATTGCATCACACAAAAGGATAATATGCAAAGCAGAGCTTACAAAGTTTACAGTAGGTAATACATAGAGTTGGAACAACTCAAGTAATGTATAACCGACAGAGGAGGCGATACATAGTAGATTAGGGTTAAGAAAATGATTCACTAATACGACTGAACATGGCACAGTGTACCGGTATGCAAAGGTAGTATGAATTGTGAGAACTAACATTAGCGGAATAGAATGAGAGGGGAGAAGCTGGAGCAACCTCATTGATAATCATGGAGTTATAAAAATACCAAGGCTTTGATACTAGTGTTGGAATCAGCCCTAAATAGATAGGCAAGGATAAATGTGAATGCTCAATTTCATTAAGAATATAGACATAAATACAATGATGTAACAGTTGTTTTCAGATTTCGAGAGGTCTCTTGGACTCCTCATGACTCTTCCTATTCACATGTGACTTTTCATATTCACCTATGGTGAATGTGAATAGTAAATATAGATAATATACCTAACCCTAAGGATTAGGTTTCCAACTTGGAGCTTCCATTCAATAGCTTTGGAGCTGTTATTCTTCTCTTAGTTTGGAGGTCTTGTTAAGGTATTGTTATCATGTAAATCTGCACCAACAAACTTGCCTAATAATTATAGGCCACCTAGCCCTGTCAACCTTTAGATGCCTCTCCCTTCAAACCAGTGCTTTACCAGTCTCAAAGTGTTGTCCCTAAAAGGTGTATGCTTCCATCTAATCAATAAATCTGCACAAACTCCACGACAATCAACACACAAAAGACTCCCTCTTAGCCTATCCATAAACAATCAACAACTAGGGTTAGTTTTAAATAATAATTTGAAGTGGTTGGGATCAAGTCCTAGAGATAGTTATGACAATGTATTTAACAAAAATGAGTGGAGTGAGTGTGTGCATTAAGTGAATAAAATTCAAATTGCATGCACTACAAACCACCAAAACAGTGCAAACAATATAACCAATAACAACCAAGAGATCATGCTTGCAATGGAGGTATGGCTAGATGGTTGTATGATATAGACATACCTTTCAACACTACTTATTCCTCTTATTTTTAACCTATGATAGATGTTATAGTTTCATGTGGTGCATGTTTCAGAAGCCCTAGTTTTCATGATATTAGGGGGGCACTTTTATGAAATTAGGTTCAAAGAATAGATGAATAATTTGTGGAATTCAAAGAGTCATGGAGTAAAACAGGTTGCACAATTATGTTTGATGGAAGATCCTGCACCATTCTTAATTTCCAAATTGCTTGCCGAAAAGGAACTATGTTTCATAAATCAATTGATGCATTAGATTAGGTGAAGAGTGCACAATTATTAATCTTTCTTTTAGTTGTAGTGATTGAGGAAGTGGGTGGAGAATGTTGCACAAGTCATCATAAACAATGCCTCCAAACATGTTGCGGTGGGAAAGATATTGGAGGAAAAACAACCCACGATTTGGTGGACTCCATGCGCAACCCATTGTTTGGATCTCATGCTTGAGGACATTGGGAAAACAAGTGCATTTTTTGGATCTCATGCTTGAGGATATTGGGAAAACTCCATCCATCAAATAGCAATCCTCCATCAAATAGTTGTAGATGTGGAGGATTGCTATCTGATGGATGGAGTTTACAAGAAGGGATGGGGGGCACCTTGCCTAGGTGGAGGCCACCTCCCCACCCTAATTCATTGCAAACTTGAGTTAGTTGGTATGTTATCACTCCAAGCCACATCTTGATTGGTTGGTGACTGGATTTTGGGGTTTTGTCTAGTATTATTGGCTCCCTTAGTGCCAAATTCGAATTAGGGTTTTAGCTTAATTATTTTGCTATAAAGAGAGGCCATTTTGGCTCTCTTCTCATGGAGATTTTGAGCATGAACACTCTGCCCAAAAATCATTGTAATATTTGTTTAATGTTTGAATAAAATAGTGACTTTGGAGGTCCATACAAGAGCTTTGGGGATGTCTTTCACATTGCTTGGTGACATCTTTCTCACCTTATTCCTTATTTCAAGCTTTTCATCATTTAGTATATGTTCTATAATTTTTAGAAATGTACTATTCGGTTTGGCTTGTTTAATGTGTAAGGGTTTTGCAAGATTCACACAAGGTGGAGAATGACTTGGAGATCAAGTTACTCTTTGCCCATCAATGGCTATTAGCACCTAATCAAATTTTCTTGCAGGTTCCCAAAGGACTTTCTTATCTCAAGAGAAGAAACAATTAGAGGAGACTTGCCTCTTCCTCCATCACCAAAATTTTTACAAATCTTGGTTACTTGTTACTTTGTGAGAACCCTAGATCTTTACTTTGCCCATCTTTTGGCCTTCTCCCACTTCCATTCGCTCCTCCATCTCATCTCCTTTCGTTTCACTCTTCTCCCATTTCATCCCTCTTCCCTCTCGTCCATCCTCTTCAAAAACCCTCCTCCTTAACTTTCGTTTGGCCCTAGTTGTCCCTCTTTCATCCTCCCATTCGTTTTTGCTCCTCCACTTTGCTCTCGTCCACCTCTTCTAGCTTCCATTTCTCCCTCTCGTCCCTCTCCAAAAGAGCCCTAAAAACACAATAAGAAATAAAACAAGTTAGATTGTTAGTAGTAGCTAGTTTTTACTTGTTGTAGGTTGCATTTAGCTTATATCTTTTTGCATTTTCTTTTCTCATTCAAAAGATACAATTTACATACAAAAATATTTCAATTTTTTTATGTTTTAGATCTCTTTCCCATCATCTTTTAGGCATATGTTGTTTGCTGGTCCGTTTTTACATTTGTGCATATTTCAAAGTTAAATCTCATACATTTAGTTTTTAAAGTCTTTTTATAGATTCTAGATCTAGATAGTTTCAAGTTCTCTTTTGATTTTCATTAACATTTAATGGGTGCTTGTTGAGATCTCTTTTGAAATTGTGTAGGTTACTTTGAAGAAGAAGAGGTGCTTTTGGAAAGCAAGACTCAAGAAGATCAAACCCAAGGGAAGACTTGAACCAAGAAAGACAAATACTACAAGCACTATCCTTTGTAAAAAAAAAAGCCCTCAAGGGTTTCTAAGTTTAAAGTTCTCATTAGTTATTTCATTTTTCTCAAAAGACCTTGCAAGGATCTCATTCCTAAGGCACTTGTAATAAATAAATAAAAGGCTAAGTGGAGGAGTCCTCCACTTTTTGGGTTCTCTTCCCCATTTGGGGAAGAGTGTTGTGCTTTGCTAATTTAGATTTCTCTTGTTTCATGCTTTAGATTAATTTTTTTTATTTTCATTATACTCCATTTCCAAGTTTTGACTAGAGTAAGCAAACTTTGGGATTACATCCCAAAGGCCACATAGCTTCGTGGTAGCTTCTCGTTCCCCATTAGCCTCCTTGCCGAAGTTTCAGCTAGCTGGAAAGTCTCAAAGACTAGTGGTTCTAGTGATCAACCTTATTCGGAGGTAGATCCCGCTTTTAGATTAACATTGTTTGGTAGAACACTAAGTTTATTTTCAGTTTGTTTCAAGTATCTGGTTACATTTTATTATCATCATTTCATTTTCAGTTATTTAAGCTTCATATTTGTTCTTTAAGTGATAACTACTTCTATTCTTAAAAGGAACTAAAGCCTCTTGAACTTGGCCAAATCTAAGTCAAGAGCACTCTCTGTCGGAGAGCATTTTACTTGTTGCATTTCCCTTGCATTAGGCATTTAGACTAAATAAAGTCTCTTGAACTTTGGTCTTAAGACTAAGTCAAGAGCGCTCTCTGTCGGAGAGTTGAACAAGTGTGCTCTTAATAATCTCTAAAATCATTCCAACTCACACCCCATTAATTAATTTATCTTGGTCGTTATCTGACACCCGTATGCTCTGCCAACCTGAAAGGGTTGGGCTAGTACTCAAAAAGGTGTTGGATTTGCTAATCTCACAAGTGATAACTTAATAAAATTTTACCCCAACCAACGAACCGGCATTGCTTTCGAGATTTACTGAGGTAGTTTCCTGAAACAGGTGGTGCCGAAATCCCACTGTCAGACTCGAGGGTGGTCAAGCCAATTGAACACTTACCCTCTTGAAATCTAGGTGGCTTCGACCTATCATCTAAGAGGTTACCAGTACTATTTCCGGACTTTTGATATCCTTGTTCTTAGCCTAATAATCAAGACCACTAAAAACTTATAATTTTCCAAGATAATTTGCATAATGATCTCACGAACAGCTACCTTTCAAGACCCACACATTCAGCATCACATACTTGTTATTCTTTGACTCCATAAGGCACTAGTTATTTAAATATTATATCTTGATCAAGACCATTTGTCCTTGTGGTTTTACTTTATCTTGTGGATGCATTATTTAAACTTCAAGTCTTGAAAAGTACTGTCATTTTCGATATATTATTTAGCAACGTGGATTGCATCTTATCTTGTTTATCTCATTTATAATTTGGTTTCATCATAAAAACTCCTAAACAACACCCATCCGCATCGCTTCATCAAAAAACATTACAAAACATAAGAGCCTTAGTGAAACTCTTTGTAGGGACTACCCCCCTTGGCTTTGTTAGGAGTTAGCCTAAACGGAGGAGCTAGGATTCAGGTGATAGTACCTGGCTCATTGCTTGCCCCCAAGGCCACACTTCTCCCCACTTCCAGTGAGGGAGACGGCTTTCGAAAGATTTCTGCTGCTGGTGTGCAATCTGGCGGACAACAGAACCAAAAAAGGCAGAAGAGATAGTACTATTCAATGAGCCTCTTGTAAAAGTGTTGCAAATGGCGAATGGTGATAAACTTGCCATCAGTTTTATTTATGAGGCCTTAGATCAAGCCAAAGAAGCAATAAAGGCGACATATGGTGAAAAAAGAAAAAAGTATCTTCCTTGTTACGAAAAACGATAAACGAGAAACCCTAGATAGGGTTACGCCACTGAATCCATGAGAGCTCAATACCACACAACACAATGAACGATGATATTACTATGAGACGTTACGGTCCAACATTACAATGAGGGTCCTCGCTCTTATAAAGAATCTGAGTGACCAAAACCCTAAACCTAAGATGCCTAAAACCCTAACTCTTATCCTAAGTCACTTAAGTGATTTTATTGCATTAATGTAGCCTTATATCTTAACACCCCCCATAAGGCATACATTGCTAAAATCAAATGCATATACTGAAAAACACATAAACTGAAAACAAAACATCTGTTGGGAGCTACCTCTTTGAACATAGTTCATAGACCAAGTTGAGCTCCATCAAGTTGCATCGTAACCCTCAGAAGGGTGTACTTTCTGAGTTGAATTCCTGAGTTCTCAGATTCCACTTCCCCAAACTCCCGAATCACGAATCTCCTAAAGTCAATTACTAGACATAAATCCACATGTATGTCGCATAACCTCACTAGTAGATTCCAATCCACATGCACATCTCAACCAATGAGAGATCTTTCCCTAGATCCACAACTACTGAACTCTCTATGCAACCATTCTCTTTAGAAGCTTTTAAGTTTTAATTGATCCCTTTCCTGTCTTCAAAGTATGGGCCTCTCATAACATGAAAGATTCATCTGCCTTTCCCTAAATAACCAGATTTGTTCATACACGATTCATTTTTGCTACAAATTGGTAGAAGTTTAGAACACAACAAGGACAACCAAGAAATGCACAACTCTGACACTAATCTTTCAAAAATCTTGCTAACAAAATAGTATTCTACCCTAAGATGAAAAAAATAACTGATGGATATTGAAATCTGTGCAAAGAGTAATTTCAAAAAACAAAAAACTTCTACGAATACACATGTTATAAATGCTTGCGGGAAAACTATGTCTATTCTCTGTAAGGAAAACACCACAAGCAGTGTCTGGGGGTTCTTCCTTCATAAACCCGACAACACGGGCTATGTGATCCATCATCTGTCTCTAAATCCCTTTGCCATTAAACAATCTAGGATGATAATTCGGTGTATCGAGAATGGTGTTTTTGCAGTTAGGGTGTGAACAAAAAACACAAACTGTACAGATCATTGTGATGACTGCAAAACAACCGTACGAAGGTATGTTGTGATGTACATGTTGTGTAATGATTGTACAACGTACAGATCAATTGGAAAAAAGGCAGATGACAACTTAAAAACAGGAGTTGTGTATCCTTCAATGGAAGGATGTGGTTGCGATAATAAAAAACGGCGGTTGTAGATGTCGAATCATAGACGACAGAAAAATAGATGGTTGCTAGGCAACGACGGCTTAGATTTGGCAGCTATATAAAAAAATTCATGGTGGCTAAGACCAGTTCCTTGCTTTTGGCGATGCCTTCTCCCTTTTGACGGCAACTATTCCCTTGCGACAACGACTAACTTTAAATGTAACTCATGGCTAGCGACTATTCAACAATTCAACGGGAAAACCAGTGCATAGAGGACGGCTCCAGTATGGAGGCTCAAATAGACAACAGGGCAACCTATTCTTTGATTGCTCGATTTTTAAAACTGATGGCTTGGTCTTTCCTTGACGGTTGAACAAAGAATATGCGGCTAGCTTAAAACGGTGTCTAAATTTGACAAACAAGTATGATGGTCATCGAATATGAAGTGTTGAAAAGTTAACAAGAAAGTGTCCAACCCTTAACCTTGCTTCATGCAAAAGCAAAACTTTTTCTTGAGGTTGCATGCAGCAAATGCATGCATGTATTTTTTAATGCGGAAGTGTTATTTTTGCATGAAAAATAAATTAGGTATTTTGATTCCTAAAAGGTAGTGAAACGTAAAAGAGAGTTGAGAAGGAAAAACGGGGGCATTATTCAGTAGTGAGAAGCTACACAGAGAGGGCGAATGAGTGCATGAGGAGAGGGCGCATTCTTGAGAAGAGAAGGGCGCATTTCAGAGAGAGTGAGGGCACAAATCTAAGGAGGGGTTGAGCACACTTGATCTGAGGCTGAGAGAGGATTCATTGGAGGTTGAGATTGCTTTTGAGAGTGATTGAATCGAGCTACAGATTGTTCATTGATTCAGTTGACAGAGGGAGCGCATTCTTGAGAGGAGGGGACGCACTTCACTGGAGGAGGGCGAGCTCAGGGATTGAGCTCATCAGACAGAGAGAGGGCAATCACCGATAAGGTAATCCAGTAGTAGAGGGGCATGAAGCCCAAAGTCAGAGAGCACGTTTTCAAAGAGGGGCGCATTCAGAGAGAGGGGCGCATTCAGAGAGAGGAGCGCATTTCCCAGTTATCCAATAGAGATCATACTTGAGCATCAAAGTCATAGGCTCAGAGATAAGTTTGTGTTGGAAGTTTTTTGTTGTACCTCATTGTAACTGCTTGAGATAATAAAAGTTATTCTACTCTCTCACTGGTTTTCCCGCAAGGCTTTTTTCTAGGGTCACATTGACCAAAAAATTCAGTGTCTATTGTTATATGTGTGATTGTTATTGACTAAAAGAGTAGATAGATCTCATGTGTTTCTTGTTCTAAATAATTGTTTATGCTAATATACATTCGCTAGGGTTGAGAATTAAGTTGTGCATCTAACTTGTGATTTAGAGAGACTTGAAATCGATTTGGGATTTGAGCATTTTTTTGAGATTTATGAAAATTTTACATGACGGATTGTGGCTCCCTTTGAAAATCAACTAATTGCTGGAAAATTTGAATCAACGGCTCATGTAAAGAGTGAATCAAAAAACCTTCACGAAATGGTGGCCCGATGTGATCAAACTTCCCACTCTGATATCATATTACAAAAAACGATAAACGAGAAACCCTAGATAGGGTTACATTACCAAATCCATGAGAGCTTAATATCACACAACACAATGAACAATGATATTATTATGAGAAAGTATGATCCAACATTATAATGACGGTCATCACTCTTATAAAGAGTCTGCGACTTGAGTGACAAAACCCTAACCCTAAGATGCCTAAAACCCTAAGTTTTATCCTAAGTCACTTAAGTGACTTTATTACATCAATGTAGCCTTATATCTTAACATTCCTCTATGGAAAATCATTGATGATAGATGGAATAGACAACTCCATGGAACTTTACATGCAATTGGCTATTACTTAAACCCGAAGTACATAATTTCAAAGTTTTTAAGTTATATTATTGATTATTCTAGAATCTATGCATTGCAAAACCTTAGTGGCTAGCAAAAGTTTAAAGGTTTGGTACTCATTTGATGAAGGTTCTTTGTCTTCTAAAGTTACCATTATACAAAAGATTTTGAAGCAACTGGAGAGGTACAAAGGATTGTACAAATGCATTGAGTGCATGTTGCCTGATCCAAAGGTACAAGAGATGATACATAGTAAGCTTGTAGTGACCCTTAACCCTTGAAATTGAATCACAAACAAGATAGAACCCTTAAAGTTCAAAAATATCAAGATGCATTTACCATAAGCAAAACCCCCTTAAGTTTAGAAATGTCAAAATTCAACCACACAAGAATAGCATCACCTACCAAGTGGACATATTCCATGATTATGGCCATTCATTCATCTTAGTGAAATGTGGATGCTTCCTTTCCACCTCGATCTTGATTCTAGATACTCCTTTAATTCCATTTTGTCGTCGTGCTACTCTAATATCTCCATGCATTGCTTTTAGTCTTCCATGTGCCTCCATATTGGTTGCCTTGTTGGTTCAATGTTGGTCCATAGTAAGTTTGTTGATACTCACGACCTTGCCCTGATGACTATTGTTTCTTAAGGTGTTGTGGGTGGCAATATACAACAACCCTAGCTATTGGTTTTTTTAGTCTTTGACTTTTCAACCTATGAGTCATGTAGCTCCTTAGATTCTTCTTCCTTTTTATGCCTTTCCCAAGGCATTCCTTCAGGTTCTTCTATAGGCCCTTCTTTGATTCAACATCAAACTCTCCATCTACTGTGTTTATAAGTATTGTTATCACACAAACTCTAGCTGCTTAGTGCATGTATCCCAATAGGTACGGTAGAGGAGCACAGCTAGGCCGGTGTAACCAACAACAGCCAAGTCCTCTGTCCAAGGGACAGAAGTCACACCGGACGAGGCTGCAGTCACTTTAAACAAGGCACTTGGCCTAGTCAAGGGGGAGACCCTCTCAACCGGTGAAGGTTGAGACTCAACAATCACACACCCTGAACCCAGCAAAGATGATCAAAGCAATAGACAAAATGGATGACTGAAGGTGAAAGTTCTTCCAGCCTTAGTGGAATCAAGACTCTGGGTAAGAAGATATACTAAGTAAAACAACTCAGATCTGATTACACATATAAAAGATGAATGAAATGAAGAATTAGAAGGCTGGAAATTAAATCAGCAAACAAAAAATGCTAGAATAGTGGTTAGAGACCCTGCCTATGGGGAAATGAAGCCCATAATGATTTATCAATACATGGTAGCGGTAGATAAGTGATTTAGACACATATTCCAACAATTATATCTTAATTAAATGGCTGATTTAAGACACAAAAACAGATCAGCAAGCAAATGAAATGAACAACCCTAGGGGGATGAGCTAAACAGTAAAAATGTGGACCTAGGGCAGTCAAAAAAACGGTGTTTCTAAGCATTTCCAGGTGTTGAAACTCGGTACTCTACGGTAAAATGATGTTACGGAACAGATTAGAGAGTACCCACAACCCCAAAATGCACCCAACAGGCAGAAACAGAAAAACGCCCTAGAGGGACGTTTTTGACCAAGTGACTAGCACCTAAAATATGGGTAAATGGAGTCGGAATCTAACCAAACTTGGGATATAAGCTTTTGAGGGCAAATAATAAGCGGGTTTTAAAGAACTAAAGATTTTAACGGTTGGAAAATGAAATATTAATTTTTTGATTTTTTATGTGAGTTTTTCTCTTAGCAAACACACCAGAAATCTAACTAGAGAATTGAGCATGAGAGGAATACCTGAAACAAAGGCGAATGGATGAATAATTGTGTGAAGACCACTTGCCGAATCCAAATGATGAGCAACCAACGCTTTTCCTAGGCGTTTGAGTCAACCGGAGAGCAAGTGCGCCCTAGCTACCTGCCACAAGAGATGAAAAATTAGAAATCTGCAGCAAATAAGTAGTTAACACAGCAAATTGAAAGACAAATGATTAGAAATTGAATGACAAAACAGTAGATTCAACTCCCTCTTTGAAATCCTTGAGGAAAAACCCAAGTGTGGAGTTTCCACTCCAAGAAGTGCGCCCCTCCTCAAGTGGACTTCCAACCTGCAAATCGATTCAGCTGTAGAAGATGGATAACAACACTAAAATGCTCATCAATACATCAGCAAATGGCATCAATCATCACAACATTCATCCAAGCAAAATGTCTCAAGAGCTCTCTAGAATCTCTTCTCTATTTCAGTCTAAGTGTTTACAAAAAATGCCAAGAGGAGGCAAAATGACGTGAGTCCATTCTCTTATAGAGATGGCTCACTTTCAACTAGGTTTCCCCCCAAAATGGAGGGTTGAGATCATCTCCCCATCCACAAAATCTAATGTTGGAGATTGATCTCTAGAGGGGGGTGCGAATTGCCCCAAGGAGAGCGCACTAGTGAATGGGAGAGGGCCATGTGGGGTCCATACAATATATGAAATGGTGTTGGGGGGTGTCTATAGTATGTTTTATGCACCCAACATAATACATCAAGGCTCAATACATGAAACATACACCAAGTCGAATTCCCCTAGTGGAGAAAAACGCCCCCCTATGGTCAAACTCGTCCTCCATGGTGAGTTGGGCAAGTGAGGGCCCCACAAACATGAAATACAATGTCAAAACATACCAAAATTACCTTATGAATTACCTTTACCATTGCTAGCCATTGATTTTGCCATTTCTCTATAGTTGCCTTAGTCCAAATTCTGATTTCCATGTATTTTCTGCTGGTTTATATGGTTGAAGATGAAAATTGGGCTTTTGACCCACTTTTATTGCCCGGATTGCCAAACTGTCTGCTGCAATGCGATTGTGGACCCCAAAAGTAGTAGGGATGACCACTTGAACGATCACGATCCATCACTTTGGCATTATTTGCCCCAAATCCATGATTTTTAATTAAAATAGGTCAAAGTTGACCAATAATAATTAAAAATCTCTCAAACGGTTCAATGTTTTGCAATTCCGTCAATTGCATGCTCATATGGGACCCCTGTAGATAATAAATGATCGAAATCGAAATTTCGATCGCAACATTTTTTCGGGCCCATTTTTGGCCTAGTCAACCCAGGTTGACCAAGTCAAATCTGGTCAACAATAGTGCTAGCTGAAACCTGTATGCAAGCATGAAGTGACAAGGCTCAATTAAACAAGTTAGTACATTACTAAGCAATAAATGATATCATGGTGATCAAAAATACATTAAATCCCGAAATAGTACAAGGCCCTGGTGAAGTGGGCCCACCACCTCCAAAAGACTAGGATGCTACACACCTCCATAGACTTGACCACCTTGCTGACTCTAGGTGATGTGGACAACAAGGTAAAAGATATGGGAAGACGAGGATAAAGATCATGTGACCACTAGACATCTCGGGAAAGCGGGGTCCACTGAGGTAAGTATGCCATGACAGAACACAGGGAAGGGCGGTGCCTCACAAATGGGTATAGTGCAGGGAAACCACCACTAGTCATCTAACAAGTATCCCACAACTCACATCCATATCCGAAGACTCCGTGAGGTTCTTTTCTAGAGCCGCCAAACTGGGTGTCAAGCAAACCGTAACTTGAGACTCTGGGGGCAATCTTGAGCTTGTCCCTTGCTCCTTCTCACCTCCTTGTCCCGCAGGACTAGGTGAGGAATAACCACTACAAATGCTGACATGTATAGCTGACCAGAATCCATGTGTGTTCATAAACACATTGCATGGATTTTACAATGAGTTTCATACTTAGCCCTTTTTTGGCTAGATTTTACAATTTACAATACAATGGTCTTTTTAGCCTGATTTACATTTCATTTTTTCATTTCTTCATGGCCCTCTTGGGCTACATACACATCTCAAAAGATATAAACATGGCGCTCATACTGCAAAGGTAATGGGGGTGGGTAATACAAGCTTCGACGACAAGTGGGGAGCACCCGGTGAGGCTACACAATCCTAACTGCATTGCAACATCGGGGCAACCGACAGGAGCAAATCCCAGGTCTAACCGTGTATTTCACACACTAAAGAGCCGAGGCACAATAAACAGGGAGTCATGGCAAACTCAGAGATCAATGGGGAAAGGGGGTCCTCGCGATCACAAATCAGAATCCAAGTCGGGGAAGAAGTGTCATGGATGAGTCGGATGAGTGGAGGAAGTGAATATGGTGCTAAAGTCAGCTACCGAGGGGGTAAGTGATCAAGTCTAAGCCAAGTACACAGGACATGACTCAACGTGCATATACATAAGTCTAACTAGAGGGGTGGACTGACATCACTAATAGGCCCAAACATATCATATCATAAGCAGATCACCAAATATATCATCTCCTGGAAAGTTAGTGTACTAGCAAGTGTAAAAGAGTCTAATCTAGAACATGAGCAATAATCAATATATGCAATACCTGCTGCACCATATACCTGCTGCTACTGAACCTGTATCTGAGCTGGATCTCTGCTGAATCCGGGCATACAATAAACCAACACCGTACTGTGACAATCTCTATCAGAATATGACTAGGCACTATCTCAAATGGGCTCTGTGTCAAAGCCTGGAAAGGAAAGGTAACCCTGTGGTAGATGGTAAGTCCAACTGCCTGTCCCCTCTGATGTATTTGCTACGGGCAATCTGAACAAAAATGCCTCCTCTGAAGGCGGCTGATCTCTGATCTGGAAAAAAAAAGGTACTGTGCGATCCTCGGGCACACAATCTGCAGTGTGGAAGCTGCTCCCGACATAAAATGTGATAACAAGTACTTCAATTAGTTTACCTATAGGACCTTCTTCGTGTGCCCCCTTGCACGCTTCTTGTTTAGTAAGAGAAATATATTGCAATGTAAATTTATTTTTCCTATACCAATGGTTCATAAAAAAAATTTGCACAATAATATTAATTGTAACGATTCCATCAAAGAATATCCCAAAACAATATTCTCACCATCAATATATATAGCATGAAAAATTGAATGCAACACATATCTATCCATATAAATATTCAAATCTTTAAAAAAGTTGAACACTTTCACCCTCAATCTAGGTGATTTGAATATTCTTTGCAACAACTTGCAATCTTTTAGCCAAGTTAACATTAATGAAATTATGTTTGCTACTATGGCTTATAAATAAAATAGCAGTTTCGTGTTGAATACATCCAGGAACCTGTAATAGGAAGTTTGTGCAAGAAAATAAACCCTCAGTGCATTTTTTATCACTTTACACAACATGAGACCATCTATCTAAATAAACCTTTTCATATTCTTCATTTAAAAGTGCTTGTCTTGTCATGATTAAGCAACTGCCACCATGTGGTAGCATCATCTCTTAAATCACATTGTGCACAAATTCTCCAATATTTAACCGTATCGACTACTTTTCTTTTATGTATTTTTCAATAATAGGACCATCATATTTTTTTGTAAAATACATCTTGCTTGCTATAACCTGAAAATAGAACTAAAGTTTTGAAGAAAATTACATACTTTTCAATGGAGGTCTTATATGCATTTGGGGTTTTGACTCTTTGAGGGACCAAATTTGCCAAGGTTGTATCCTTTTTTTCCAAGGTATGCATACCCGAGGGTAGGGTACACATCCCGCACCAAGTACAGGTACTCATGTACCCGAAACAAGGTCGGATATCTTTGGTGTGTCCCCCCGAAGTACCCAAAACGTAGCCTAGTCTAGGGACGCCATACCCTTCATTTGGGAGACATGTCACTCAATGGGGATGTCGTACGGGTACCCCTATATTTGAGGATGCATGAGGGTATGTCCGTGCGAGCTACTATCTCAGTTGGGCGAAAAACAAGGAGGGAGGAGGGGGAGGCGGCACCCCCTTCCAAAATCCTTAACCTCATTTTTACACACAAAACCACTCACATGGAAATCATTTCTATCCTCTAGTTGTGAAGAAGAAGAGCAGTCCAACAAACGGTTAAGGGAGACAAACAATGACAATGTAGGATTTGACTCTTAACGGTCCAATAGTAAAGGGGAGAGGGAGGAGCAATCCAATAGTGAAGGAGAAACAGTCCAGCATTGGAGTGAGGTATTTCTCTGTCTTGAGTCTTTGAATTTCCATATTGGGCCTTAGCAGATTTTATAAATTCTTTGTTTCATTTTTTCAAATTTATCATTTCTCCATTCTTCTTATATCTCCAACCAAGATGGCATCATCAAATATTCAATATCCACTATGGAAATACATGTAGAGGACAAAAAGCAACAAAGGGTGGAATTTTCAGCTATACTTAAGTTAAAAGCGATTTAATGAATATTCCAAAGAAGGGCATTGGAATTTGTACAGAAGATCTAGAGGATCCCACTAGACTCTCTGGTGCACAAAGGGAGCAACAAAGGGTTGATGGTAACGTAGGGAATTCAATCTCAAAGCCATGCCATGATGTCAGTGACCATGATGAGTCTAATGACAATGATGCGAGGTGTCTTTAGTTCACATGTTGCTAAGCCTGATAGCCACAAGAAAAAGGATCCAATTGATTGGTAGTGGCTTCATGGTGTTGATGCTCTTGACTTGCAACAATTTTCCATACAATTACTTTGTTTTACAATTACTTGGGCAAGTAGCTAATTCCTCACCTTGTGAGACGAATTGGAGCACTTATGCTTTCATCCATTTAGTGAAGGGAAATTGGTTGGGATCGAAGAAGGCAGATAACTTTGTCTACATTCATAGCACACTTCATCTCATATCTCAAAAAGAGTTATGGTACAAGGAGGGTCCTTTCAGGAGATGGGAGTAATACACAGATGATGCCATATGTGTGGATGAGGAGATAGAACCAAATGGCCTTGTCAAGATGCCTTCAATTTCTATGGATGAGGAGACTCCACTTAAGAGTGACTCTTACCTAAAGAGCTTGTCGACTAAGGACCTTAGTGATGCCAATGACAGGGATGATGCAAATGTAGCTAGCCTAGCAGACATGGCTTGAGGAAACGAAATAAACTATGGTGTTCATTGTTCAATGTTTTTTGAATTTTCTATCAATATATTTAGTTTTTACAGTTTACTTTATGAATGAATCAATTTGCATATTTTAGTTAGCATGTTAGTGTGTTACTTGTTGAAAATGATTTCATATATATATATATATATATATATATATCCAACGTACCCAAGTCCTCTGCTTCAAAAATTGTCGTCCTCGTCCCAAATCCCAAGTATCCTGGCAACTTAGGTTGTAGCACTCTGAATATGGAAAAGCATAACATGTAATATATCAAATCAAACCCCCGAAAATCCTCTATCCAATGGCATTGATCTAGTTGAAATCTAAGCACCCTATCAACATATATCTTCTTTGCAAGTTGTGCAACAATCATGGGAAAAAACCCTAAAATAGCTAATTTTAAATCAACAATATCTCCACTTGTCAGACTTCTATTTGGATTATTTTTTTAAATCAGGTAATTTTTTTAGAGGAATTCAAATCTACAATTGGTTTCTTTAGATTCTACATAGAACATTTTAGAAATTGTCTTGATTACCATTGCCCTATTATCCCTTTGAAATTCTACAAAACAAAGAAAAAAAAATCTTCCAAGTTTTTGCCCAAGAAAGAGCTCCAATACCACTTGTAGTGATTCTTGATAGATATATGTCCTTAAACTTGAGAAGAAACCCTTAACTTTAGAAATGCCAAAATTCATCCACACAGGAATAATACCAAGATATAGAAAGAAGTCTTAAACGCAAGGTAACACCATCAAATACTCCTTACGAAAGGAATCACTCCACAAGCCTTGCATGTTACAATACAATAACACCCAACATATCCAGTCCAATGATACTCGTGTATTATATTTCTCATAAGAACTCCTAGGGGTCTCTGACAACTACTACCTCGTGGGCCTGTTCCATGATTATGGCCAAATTATATTCATTATCCCCCAAGGTACCTCCTTAGGTACCTCATATTATCCTCCCTAGGCACATTGCAAATCTCCTACATTTCAATGAGTATAGGTACCTTCGGCATGTCTATGGATATTCGAACTAGATCTAAGAACCCACTAGGTAAGTAGTTTCAAAGTTTTTTTGTTATATTAGTCATTGCAAAAGTTTAGTTAAAGTTTCTGTAAATATTTGATCCAGAGTTCACTACTCCCTCTAGATCGCCAGGAGATCTCAAGCGGTATGAGTCTCGATATCAATACAACATTAATATGAACTCAAACAACTAGATCTGCATGTACCAACTGAACAATATAAATGCAATCATACATAAACAACAAATATACCCTAGAACCCTTTCGGGAGAAACCAGCAAACTATGGGGCTATCTTCTTTCTCGAGCCCAGAGCATATAGGAAAAGAGACAAGTACAATACAGGGTTACCTTAGTAATCTTTTCTGGCCAACTCAAGATTTGCATGCATCCAGCTGATGCATGCAAGGAAGAGATAAGCCCTAACTCGAAAACTGGATCTGAATGTCCCTGTATCCGCCTCTTCCTGATCTATCTGTCTCTATCCTCAGCTCTGCTCTGCTCGTTCTGAAGACTACTTTGTGATTGAAAACATCCTCTTCTTGCATGCACAAGTGCGCCCTCCCTCCAACAATGAAAGACTCGTACTGAATTAGATTTGAGCTCTGATCGTCACTGATCTTCCTCAATCTCTGAGACGAAGATACTCTGTAAGTTACAGACACTCAACTGCTCTACCGGATGCGGTACGAACTTCTCCCTCCGTGAAGAATGCGCCCTCCTTCACATGTGAAGTCATCCTCCTCTCTCTTGATCTATCTCAGATCAAAGATCTCCCTTAGGAAGACAGTCACCTCCTGCCTTCCTTATAACATCTCATCATGAAGTTAGGTCTACCAAAAACCTAAAATAGTTGCATGCAAAACTCATTTTTGCATGCATTTCTCTCTGGTCATTTTCCTGGTTAATATATTAACACTCCCTCTTAACCAGGAAAGGATTCTGTACCACTCCCATCTTCTCCCTGAAGTACTCAAACTTAGTATTCATCAAGGACTTCGTCAGAATGTCTACAACCTGCTCATCTGTAGAAATGTACTGGAGCTCAACTGCTCCCTTTTGAACATGATCACGAATAAAGTGATATCTAATCTCAATGTATTTGGATCGATCATGGAACACTAGATTCTTAGGGAGCTTGATACAACTCTGATTGTCACAGTGAATCACCGTACGCTCCAACTGCTAATCAAATAGACTCACCAACATCTTGCGAAGCCAGATGGCTTCACAACTGGCTAAGCTAGCCGTCATATATTCTGCCTCAGCAGAGCTCAATGAATCAGACTTCTACTTCCTGCTGAACCATGACACAACTGTCGAACCTAAGCTGAAGCAACACCCGGAGGTGCTTTTCCTGTCACCCCGCATTCCCTGCCCAGTCTAAATCTATGAACCCCACTAGCTGGACTTCTCCCTGCCTCACATAATTCAGTCCATACTCTGTTGTTCCACTGATGTACCTCAAAACATGCTTTGCTGCTACCCAGTGCACATCTTTGGGTTCTACCATGTACTAACTCAAGGTGTTGACTGCAAAGCTCAAATATGGTCTAGTGTTGACCAAATACATCAAGGAACCGATGAGCTATCTATACTGAGTGGAATCGGCCAACTTACTCTCAGAAGCCACTTGCTTCTTCCAGTTGGTCGTCATAGGGGTAGTCATGGGCTTGCAATCTTGCATCTGAAATCTCTTCAGAATGTCCATCGCATACTTGCCCTGACTAAATAAGATATGCCCATCCTCCTGCCAGACTTCCACCCCTAGGAAGTAATGCATCAGTCCTATATCCTTCATCTCAAACTCAGATGCAAGATCCTTCTTGCAATCACTGATGAGTTTCTCTGCTCCTCTAATAAACAGGTCATCTACATAAAGCACAAGAATAAGAGGATCCCCTCTCACTACAATGAAGTAGAGATTTGGATCTGCTTCACTCTTCTGAAACCGTAGCTGTTACAAATAGGTATCTATCGTAGAATACCAAGCTCTGGGTGCCTGCTTCAAGCCATATAGAGCTTTCTTCAATCTACACACGTGAGACTCTCTCTCAAGTACCTCAAAGCCGTCAGGCTGCTCAATGTAAACCTCCTCCTCGATGAGTCCATTTAGGAAGGCTGTCTTGACATCCATCTGATGAATCTTCCATCCCATCTCTGCTGCAACAGAAATAATAGTCCTGATGGAAGAATACTTGGCCACAGGAGCAAACGTCTCCTCATAGTCAACTCCCTCTATCTGTGAGAACCCTCTAGCCACAAACCTGGCTTTGCATTTCTCAATGTTGCCATCTGCTGCATACTTAATCTGATAAAGCCATCTGGAGGTGACTACTGATTTTCCCTCTGGTCTGGGTACCACTTCCCACACATCATTCTTCATGATGGAAGCATATTCTTCCAACATGGCATCTCTCCAAGCCTACTTTCCTCTTGCTTGTTCATATGAGGAAGGCTCTGGCTCACTGATGCTGCTTGCTAGTGCTAAGTAACTGTGGAATCTCTGTGGAGCCTTTCTTTCTCTCACATCTTTCTTGGGAGTTCCTACTGCCTGAGCATCCTTCAAGGTGTCTTGAAGCCACTTAGGCTTCCTCTTTCCTGAAGTGACATCCTGAGATGAGAACTCCTCATCCTCGTCCCAATATCCTATATGTGAGTGAGTACCTCCAGTAGAGGTTCCAGTAGCTGTTGATCCTGTAGCTCGAGAACCTGTAATCTGGGATCCTGATCTTAGTTGATCACCAACCTGAGATCTTGTGCCAGTCCCTGCTTCTGTGCTTGTGGAAAACGTATCCTGTGTATCTGTCACTCCGGACACTTGGGACCCTCTTGACTGTTGAGCAGTACTATGTCCTGTGTCAAGTGGGGATGTATCAACTTGTTGTTTTCCCTTCTCTGACTCACATGACTTTCGAAAGGCCCGATCCTCCTCGAACTTCACATCCAGTCTCACAATAGTCTTTTTGAGAGCAGGGATGTAAATGCAGTAGGCCTTTGAAGTCTCATCGTACCCAACCAGAATTCCTCTTTCTACAATGGATTCCAGCTTTGTCCTTTTCTCTGAAGGACAATGAGAATAGGTGAGGCATCCAAAAATCCTAAAGTGCCCAACTTCAAGTTTCTTCCCAGAGAAGGCTTCCTCGGGGGTCCTGTCCCCAGAAGCCTTATGGGGGCTCCTGTTTTGAATGTAGGCTGCAGTATTGCAAGCTTCAGCCCAAAGAAAAAACAGCAATCCCTAATCATGCAACATGGATCTCGCAGCTCGAATAATGGCCCTGTTCTTCCTCTCAGCCACCCCATTCTGTTGGGGTGTATAAGGAACAGTCAACTGCCTCATGATGCCTTCCTGAGTGCAGAACTTATTGAACTCAGCGGAGGTGTACTCTCCCCCATTATCTGATCTGAAGATCTTAATCTTCCTTTCTATCTGCTTTTCCACAAGGGCCTTGAACTCCTGAAACTTCTGCAAAACTTCCTTAGACTCTTTGCTCTTCAGGAAGTAGATCCAAGTCTTCCTAGAATAGTCATCAATGAAAGACACATAGTACTCGTATCCTTTCAGTGATGTGGTGGACATCAGACCACAAAGGTCAGAATGAATCAAATCTGTTATCACATCTATGTTAGATGGAGCTACCATACTGCAGACTATGTGGCCGAGGACCACACAGTACTTTTTTTTCCAGATCAGAGGTCCGATGCCTTAAGAGGAGGCACACAGTTTTGTTCAGATTGCCCAGAGCAGATATATCAGAGGGGACAGATGGTTGTACAGTGGTCCAGACATGTTACTTAGCATTTACCGCAAGGTCACCCTTCCTTGCCAGGCTTTGATATGAGCCCATTGAGACAGTTGCCTAGTCTTGCTTTGATTGAGACTATCACAGAGTATTGCTGGTTTACTATTTGTGCCCGGATTCAACAGCAATCCAGTTCAGAGACAGCCTCAGGAGCAGGTATATGGTGCGGCAGGTATTGCATTTGATGTTTATTGCTCATGATTGTTGCTTAGACTTGTGTATACATGATAGTACACTAACTTTTCGTATGACGATTGATTTGGTGATCTAGCTATTGTTATGATATATGATTGGGGCCTTGGTGATGTCAGTCCACCCCTTCCTAGTAGACCCCTGTATATGCACACCGGGTCACACCCCTACTCTTGGTATAGACTTGGTCACTTAGTCCCCTTTGGCAGCTGACTTTGGATCCACCTTCACCTTCTCCATCCATCCGACTCATCCATGATAGTCTTTCCCGCCTTGGATTCCGATTTGTGACCTTGAGGATCCCTTTCCCCACTGATCTCTGAGTATGCCATGATTCCCTGTCTATTGTGCCTCGGCTCTTTAGTGTGTCAGATGCACTCTCAAACCTGGGATTTGCTCCTATCGGTTGCCCCCGATGTTGCAATGCAGTTAGGATTGTGTAGCCTCACCGGGTGTTCCCCATTGGTCATCGAAGCATGTATTGCTCACCCCCATTACTTTGCAGTATGAGCACCATGATTATATCTATTGAGATATGTATGTCGCCCAAAAGGGCCTTGAAGAAATGAAGAAATGTAAAGCAAGCCAAAAAGGCTTTTTGTAAATGTAAAATCTAGCCAAAAAAGGGCTAAGTATGAAACTCATTGTAAAATCCATGCAATGTGTTTGTAAACACACATGGACACAGGTCAGCCGTACATGTCAGCATTTGTAGTGGTTATTTCCTCACCTAGTCCTGCGGGGCAAGGAGGTGAGAGGGTGCAAAGGAAAAGCTCAAGATTGTCCCCTAGAGTCTCAAGTTACGGTTTGCAGGAAACCCAGTTTGGTGGCTCTAGAAAAGAACCTCACGGAGTCTTCAGGCACGGATGTGAGTTGTGAGATACTTGTTAGATGACCATTGGCGGTTTCCCTGCACTATACCCATTTGTGAGGCACCGCCCTTCCCCGTGTTTTTGTCATGGTATGCTTATCTCAGTGGACCCCGCTTTCCCGAGTCATCCGAAAGGTCACATGGTCTTTATCCTTGTCATCCCTCATCCTTCACCGTGTATTCCACATCACCCAAAGTCAACTAGGTGGTCAAGTCTATAGGTTGTGCATAGCAGTTGAGTCTTTTGGATGTGGTGGGCCCACCTCACCTGGGGCCTTGTATTTTTCCGAGATTTAATGGGATTTTTTATCACCATATTATTGTCATATTGTTTAGTAATGTACTTTTATAAGGAAGCCTTTCACTTCATGATTGCATATAGGTATTCATCTAGCACCATTGTTGACCAAATTTGACTTGGTCAAACTAGGTTGACCAAGCCAAAAATGGACCCGAAAAAATGTTGCGACCGGAATTTCGATTTTGGTCAATTATTATCTACAGGGGACCCATATGAGCTTCCAAGTGACAGAATGCAAAAATTGAGGCATTTGTGAGATTTTTAATTATCATTGGTCATTAATGGTCGTTTTAATTAAAAATCATGGATTTTAGGCAAATTATGCCTAAGTGATGGATCGGGGTCGTTCGAGTGGTCATTCCTACTATTTTTGGGGTCCACAATCACATTGCAGCAGACGGTTCGGCAATCCGAGCACTCTAGGTGGGTCAAAAGCCCAAATTACATCTTCAGCAATAAAATACATGGAAAATCAAAAAATTGACAAAGGAAACTATTGCAAAGGGCAAAAATCAATGGCTCGCAAATAAAAGGGTGATTCCTAAGGTAAATTGGTAATGTTTGACATGGTATTTGTGCATTGTGGGGCCCTCTCTTGCCCAGCTCACTAGGTTGGACGAATTGCCTATGGGGGGCGTTTTTCTCCACTTGGGCAATTCGATTTTGATGTAACATTATATGTGGGGGCCATGTTGTTTGATATTTGTATGGGCCCTACAAGGGATCCCCCTCCACTAATGCGCTTCACTTGGGCAATTCGCACCCCCATGAGGGATAAAACACCATATAGACACCCCCTAGCATGTTGTTTGATATTTGTATGGGCCCTACAAGGGATCCCCCTCCACTAGTGCGCTTCACTAGGGCAATTCGCACCCCCATGAGGAGAGATCACCATTCGTTTTAGTTGATTGGGGAGTTGATCTTAGCCCTTCATTTTGGAGGGAATAGGTTTTGGAGAGTGACCTTTCTCTATAAGAGAAGGCACTCACTCCATTGTTAGCCCTCCATTTTGGAGGGAATAGATTTTGGAGAGTGGCCTTTCTCTATAAGAGAAGGCACTCGCTCCATTGTTGCCTCTCTTGGCATTTTTGTAAGCTTGTGACTTGTGAATAGAGAAGCATTTCTTTTGATCTTCTTGTGTACATGGTGGTTAAGTGTTTAGATGATGACTCTTAGCTTGTTGCTGATGCATTGTTGAGCGTGTGTGCGCTATTTCCATCCATTTCCTTGGCCAAACAAACTGCGGGTGAACTGACCACTTGAAGGGGGTCGCAGCCATTGAGCCTGGCAGCTCCACGTTGGTCTTTCTCTTCAGGGTTTCAACAAAAGGGAGTAAAACTTACTTTGTTATCTTATTTCCTTTCATCATTTGTTGTTTATTTGTTGATTTCTCCTTGTTATTTGCCATAGTTTCTGACTTAGCTCTCTCTCTCTCTGGCACGTACAGTGGCACACTTGGTCAACTGCCTGCTCCAAACATTGAAGGAAAACGCTCATCTGCTCAATATTTGGACTTCAGAATTTGTGTTCATCATCAAGCTCTTCTTCTCCATTGTTTCAAGTAGGCAATCTCTGCTTGTTTCTCAAAATTCCATTTCCATTGTGAATGTTAGGCTGCAAAACATTAAAGAAAATCAGTAGCCTCGGGGTCTCCCCCCTGACTTGGCCACGAGCCTCGTCTAAAGCGACAGTAGCCTTGTCCAGTGTGACTTCCGTTCCTTGAACAAAGGACCTGGCTATTGTTGGTTACACCTTCCTAGTTGTTCACCTCTACCATCCCTGTTGGGACACCTACTACCAAACAGCTAGAGTTTGTGTGATAACAAAATCAAGAGCTCCTGTAGCTCTAGTGTCGCTCTTGGGAAATGCAGTCTTAACTTACTTTCCGAGAGCACACCCCTTACACACATCAGTGTGCTCGGTGCTGAACTCAAGCAGTCATGTCACAATCTCCCTCAGAATCTTCAGAGTCGGATGGTGCAGATGAGCCATCCTTCTGTGCCAAAGCTCCCAGGGATCACATCCCTCATCTCGACTACTATGACTTAGGGCATGATGTAGTTGGAAACTCAGCTTGTATAGTTTCCCACTGCAGACTCCAATCCTCTCTACTGAGGCAACATTGGATCCCTTGGGATGAACTAGTACATTTCCATCTCTGAACATCACCCATAGCCCTCGATCTTCAATGGTGTAAACGGAGATCAAGTTTTTCTTAAGACCTGGAACATATAGGATATCACAAACTCTCATCTGTTCTCCAAAGTCTTTCTGGAAGGACACAGTTCCTCGTCCTATAGCCTTGACCGTAGAGTTGTCTCCTAGGACAATCTCAAGATCTATTCCATCCTCTGCTAAGTCAAAAAAATATCCACGAACACCTGTCATATGACTCGAAGCTCCACTGTCTATGTACCATACACTAGAAGTGGAGGCCATCAACGATTGACAAGAGTTAAGAGCCATCTCCCTGTCAATCTCATCTATAGTACACTCATCAATATTCGTAGCGGAGCAAGAGGTGCAAACAATTTGCTCTTCCCCCATGATGTAGATCTGATGCTGCAGCTGTAGATCTATGTATGAAAGCACTCCCTGACCCTTACCAGGGCTCTGATACCATGTAAATATTTGATCCAGAGTTCACTACTCCCTCTGGATTGCCAGGAGATCTCAAGCGGTATGAGTCTCGATATCAATACAACATTAATATGAACTCAAACAACTAGATCTGCATTTACCAACTGAACAATAAATGCAATCATACATAAACAACAAATATACCCTAGAACCCTTTCGGGAGAAACCAGCAAACTATGGGGTTGTCTTCTTTCTCGAGCCTAGAGCATATAGGAAAAGAGACAAGTACAATACAGGGTTACCTCAGTAATCTTTTCTGGCCAACTCAAGATTTGCATGCATCCAGCTGATGCCTGCACGGAAGAGATAAGCCCTAACTAGAAAACTGGATCTGAATGTCCCTGTATCCGCCTCTTCCTGATCTATCTGTCTCTATCCTCAGCTCTGCTCTGCTCGCTCTGAAGACTACCCTGTGACTGAAAACATCCTCTTCTTGCATGCACAAGTGCGCCCTCCCTCCAACAATGGAAGACTCGTCACTGATCTTTCTCAATCTCTGAGACAAAGATACTCTGTAAGTTACAGACACTCAAATGCTCTATCGAATGCGGTACGAGCTTATCCCTCCTTGAAGAATGCGCCCTCCTTCACATGTGAAGTCGTCCTCCTCTCTCTTGATTTATCTCAGATCAATGATCTCCCTTATGAAGACAGTCACCTCCTGTCTTCCTTATAACATCTCATAATGAAGTTAGGTCTACCAAAAACCTAAAATAGTTGCATGCAAAACTCACTTTTGCATGCATCCATGCAAACCTTTTTGCATGCGTTTCTCTCCGATCATTTTCCTGGTTAATATATTAACAGTTCCAAACTCATTTGTTGAAGCTTCTTCATCTTCAACTCTATTTGCTACATATTGGTGGAGCAATTTGGTATCTCATGCTCTGATTTGGAAAAATATGCAATTTGAATCTTGAGTCAAATATGCAATGTTTTTGCATGTGAATGAGTTGGAGGTTTGAGTGCATCCACGATTCCACACCAAGAAGAGAAATTGTTTGGAACAAAAACGGTTGAATGGTATGGTACATGTTCAATACAACCTTAGGTTGAGAAGCAACCAATTGTTGAACAAGGCCCCTAATCAAGCACCATAAACTTGGATGATATTAATCCTCCATGTTATTTTTTTGGATTTTCACAACGTTTCCCATTTAAATCGGATGTTTCGAGTAGAAACCCTGCTCATCTTTAGGGAAGCAGAAAGTAGTGTAAGGGATTTATGTGTAGATCATAAGAATTTATGCTCAAATGCATTAGTGAAAAAAAATATTGATAATCTTAGAAAGATAATGTGTCCTTAGATTTAGGTTAAGAAACACCCAAAATATTAAAGGTGGGGGGGGGGGGGGGGGGGTAAATAAAGGTAAAATAAGGAGTACTAATTATGAAAAAGTTTATAAGTGAATAATATGTGAGCTCAATTCCCGCTAGCTCATCCAGTTAAGGTGTGGGTCTCATCTGCAAGGTGACTCGAGTTCAATTCCCCTTAGGGATGACTTAGTTGGGAGGAGACACCTAAAAATCCAGCCACATTGAGAGTTGATGTGGTCTAAGCCGGGTGCGATCCCCAAGTGATTTTAATGGCTTAGATGCCCCTAGGTCACGGTTTCTTAGACCACAGGCCACTCCTGCAAGTTAGGGAGATTCAAGCAAACAAAAAAAAGGTTAAAAGGGGGTGAATAAAAGAAGTGAAATAATGAATATTTAATATAAAATAATTAATAATATGCGAGAAAAAGGAGGGTTAAATTTAATAACATAAAAGGATTTAATGGAATAAGGTTAAAAGGGGGTGAATATAAGAAGTGAAATAAAGAGTATTTAATATAAAACAATTAATAATATGAGAGAAAAAACAAGGCTAAAATTATTAAACTAAAAGTATTCACCTAGAATAAGATCAAAAGGGAGTGAGTAAATGCACTAAAGTAAAGATAATTAAATATAAAATAATTCTCTCTTTTGAAACTCGCATGAAAGAACACATAGCTAACACTACCCACAACCGAACCACAAAATCAGCCATCGTTGAGTACTCTTCTAAAACAAAGCACCTCATCCAATTCGACCAAACAAAAATTTTAGCCCGAGACTCCCACTATTCCACTCACTTAGTCAGAGAGGCCCTAGAAATAGAAAAGAACCCAAACAACATCAACAAAGAAGATGGCTTAAAACTCAATCAATCTTGGACCCCTATTACTAACAAAAATTCTAATCCCTCTTAAAACTCTCTAATCATCTTTTGGATCTTTTAAATTTTTCTAATCATTTATCAACTGTTCATTTCAACCGTCATTGTCCTAACCTCTTCTTAACTATCTCATATTTTTTGTTTTTATCCTATTTTAAAATTATTATTTTTCCTTTCCCAATCAATTTTTCACCCCAACCTCATCACAACCAAACTCTCTCACCAACTATGCCCATCAATTCCACAATTTTATTTTCATTATTAGTTATTAGTTATTTCTTATCTCTTCATTTCTCACTACTTGTTAAGATTTATTTCTTTTATTTTTTCACAAGTTTATCCAACTTATACCCAAAAATTTTAACCTAACTATTTTTCTTTCAAACAATCACCTCCTCTCAAATTACTATTTCTTCTCTAATTAATTCCGCTTATTATGTTTCTATTTTGATCTTATTCTAAGTAATTCCTTTTATTTTAATAATTTTAACCCTTTTTTCCTCTCATATTAATTATTTTATATCAAATACTCTTTATTTCCCTTCTTTTATTCACCCCCTTTTAACCTTATTCCAATAAATCCTTTTATTTAATTAAATTTAACCCTCTTTCTTCTCTCATATTATTAACTATTTTATATTAAATACTCTTTATTTCACTTCTTTTAATCACCCCCTTTTAACCTTACTCCAATCATTCCTTTTATTTTATTAAATTTAACCCTCTTTTTGCTTACATATTATTCACTTATAAAAAATTTCATAATTAATACTTCTTATTTTACTTTTATTTACCCCCCTTTTTAATCCTTTGGTTATTTCTTCACCTAAATCTAACGACACATTATCTCTCTAAACATAAATTAAAAAATTCACTAATGCATCTTTTCATAAATTCTTGTGTGCTACACATAAATCTCTTGTGCTACTTCTTGCTTCCCTGAAGATGAGCGTGTTTCTGCTCGAAACATCGGATTCAAATGCCCAACGCAATGAAAATCCAAAAAATAACATGGACAATCAAGACAACTGGGAAAGCCTAAATCATGATATCAATCCCTCGTCAAGTGGGTTGTGGAGACTAAACCAACAAAATTTGACAATGAAGACCTATCTTGGATGGACTTCAATCCACCTCCACGGGCAGAGGATCTTAGCATTGTTGTTGGATCGATACCTTTAGGTCCAGGGGAATAGAGTTGGAATCCCTTCTCAGAGTCTGCTCATGTTGAGGACATGGTGGATGTGGACACAAATGGTTTTTTCACATGCTTTGATTCTAGAGCCCGGACTCCAAGTATTATTGATTACTATGCTTATGTTTTGATCAAAGCAACCACGATCCACCACTCAATCCTAAGACATCAAAGTATCCTACTAAGACAAAGTTCGACACAAATGTCTAGAGTTATCCAAGTTTAGCATAAAGAGAAAACATCAAAATTGAGGCAATTTATGCACATAGAAGACAATCAAGAATGAAAGCACCATATGAAAGGCAAGTAACAAGTTATAAGTTATTTGGTATTTAATTATTGAAAACAAAAATTATTTTAAAATTTTCCAAGATAGAAACTTTACATAGATTTAGTTATATTTAAAAGCAAAAGTATATTGTACATGAGAAATAATTTGACAACCCAAAAACAAAAATAATTTGACAACCGCATATTTCCACAAAATTATACACAATTGAAACAATATATTTCTTCCAACATAAATCCCAATCGACGAGCAAGCCGATAACAACAGCATTCCAACAAGGTCTAGATCTGGGAGATCTTGGGGAGGCTCTCATCCCCCATCAACCAGACCTATGTTGGGTTGCTGTCTTAGGCTCCCCACTTGAAGCGGAGAGACAGGCAACGAACTAGTTATTCTTCAAGCGCTTTTGGACAGCGTTCTATCATGCACCTTTTCTTTTCAACCGCAGAGGCTAGGAGGGATACTTAAACAAAGGAGGATGACCAGCCATGAAACATTTTCTCCTCTTCCTCCAGAGATAGGTCCATGGGGAATTTGAGGCTCCACTGGTACCCCCTCCAAGGCATCCATCCATGGCGTTTTAGGCTTGTGGCCCTTAGCAATCCATACATCACTCCAGATTTCCTAACAACATCTTTTATAGTATTAGTTTTTAGATGTTAGATTAGATCTACTTTTGGTTTTTATAGGAGTGACCTTTGCTCCCACCCTGTATTGATACTATTGTACTTATCAGTCCCATTGACCTATTTGTGGTCATTTGTGAGACATTAATAAAATTTCCTTATCGATATTTTCATTTGCTACTAAGCTTCCTGGACCTGCCAACATCTTTCCTTGTTTTCTTTTCCTTGGAATACAATCCGTCCCACCCTCAAGCCAACAAGTGATAATGAGATCGCTGGTACCTTGCTAGTCCCATCAAAAATTGGTACACGAAGAGCCCCAATCAACAATCAATTCATGGAAAGAAAACATGTCACCAGTGGGATTTGAACCTAGGTGGGGGTGATAACATTCCTCCTCTCAACCATATGAACGAGACCCAGAAATGTCCTTTGAACCAGAAGAGTTCCAGAAAGTCTGGATTCATATTTTAACTACTCATTCTGAAACAAATGAGGCAAATCAAATTCCAATGGAGATATTCATGACCTATAATTGAACAAGACAACGAGAATTCATATGCTCTAGCTGTCCAAATGTCAGAATGTTGACAAGACTTGTATCCATTGCCTTCACCCAATTGTCATTGTTGGACTGATATGTGTTGTTTTAACTTGATTATATGCACACATTGGATTGTTGTGCGTGTGGTAGAGAACACATGGCTCCCAAGAATCAAAGAAAAGGCAAAAGAACAGAGAGGCAATCTACAAAAATCTAGAAATGAGCCAGTGGTATTAAAAATAATCCAGAGGCAACCATGGCATTAGAGGACACAAATGCTCCTATAGGATTTCCTACCCACAAGTTCTACAGGCAACTATCTGCGATGTATAAAAAGTTGTTGCCACCACAAAGTAGTCCCATGAACAATAAAGACTTTGTAGACATGAAGGAGAGCTGTAATGTCCAGAGGTCTTACTTGCACAACGCTGTTGCTCACACATAGTTGTTCCATTGCATCAATGTGATCTAATGCCTTTTTAACATGGCAGATTTGAATGATAGAAAGATATAATTAAATAATAAGAGAGAGTGGACTGCCTCTTCCACCCCAAAGCCCATCGCAATTATCTACAAATTTCCATATACTTGAATAGAATTAACTCTGAATTGAGTAGAAGAGCTAGAAGGCATGACCTGGAAATCAAGGCTGCCATAATCTTTATGAATCTAGCAAGGGGAGGCCGGAGAACATTGGTTCTGTGTGCAGACTACAAATTGGTTGTAGAATAGATGCAAGGCTCCAAGCACCAGAAAAGCATCCAGCATCAGGGCAGCCTACAATTTGCTGAAGGCCTTAAGAACACATTCACCTCTGAATCATTTTTACACATTTACAGAGACTACAACCAAGAGGTAGACACACTCTCAAAACAAGCATACAGAAGGGAACCTGGCCCATTGCAGCTCAAAATTACAACTGAATAAGGAGTGGAAATTCATCCGCCAAGACAAATTAATTTATGACTCACTTCTGCTCAGCCCGAACAGAAGTTGCCAGAATTGTTGTGATGATTAATGATCTTGCTGAACCAATTTTAAAGACATTTTACAGACCTGAGCTGTCTGTACTTTCTCCAGCTTCAGTTTAGAAAAACTCTCCACTGTTTTTCTAGGATACCGCTTGTATATTCTGTACTTATCTTGCTCTCTGAGAGACAACTTGCAAATCAGAAGTATGCCTCTTCCTAGACAGTGCCCTAGTAGCTTTGACTTTGCTGTATACTCCTTTGACATTAATAAAAAGTCTATGAATTTTTTCTTTGGGAAATAAAGGGTTTGATTGCAAGAAATTAAGCAAAAATACAAAAGCATTTGAATACCTTTACAAGTGCAGGTCGGATAGATGTTGATGATGCTAGGATTGATTCCATTTGAAAGCGGTCCTCAAAACCTACAAAATAGCAAATGTTTTCAGTGTTTTCAACATTGTTTAAAATAATACATATTTCTCCCTTCAACCAAACAACCTTCTAGAAAAAAAAAATTACTCCCAATAATGATGCAATACAATACATAACAATAATTGAACACATATCAATATCAATGATTTTCTTCATCATCTGGAAGCTAAGTTATCAAGATACGGATACGGATACGGATTTGCTAGATTTTTTAAAACCCAGGATCCGGATACGGCAGGGAAACGGCCAGGTACAAAAAAATATAAAAATATTTATATAATAAATAAAAATATAGAGTGAAGAATCAAAACTATTCATGAAACCAATGTTTTAATAACCGGAACCGGGAATCAAACCGGTCTGGGGTCAACTCGGACCGGAACCGGAACCGGTAATGAACCGGACCGGTTTGATTTCAATGAACCGCGCTATTAAAAAATACAAAAAAAATTACAATTTTAATCATAAAAATTATATTTAACATTCCAAGCTATATTTCGAAGCATTAGACACATAATATGCATATTTGAAAGTGAAACCATTAGACCAGTAGACACATTGACATTCACATAATATGTAAACTTTGTAAAGTCTACTCATATATATAAATCGGAAATCCATAAACCATGTATGGGTAACAAAATGGCACCGGCCCAAGGGAATAGAAACTGAATCCCGCCTTGGGCATGAATCTGATTAGTTTTATTTTTCTGAATTTACTATGTTTTGTTATATAGTTTATTATTATTATAGTTTGTAAAGCAGCATACCTGCCAATCTTTATTTAGATGATGCTATAAAGGCAGGCGTAGTGTTTTTGGGGCTGGTAAGTCTTTAGTTCTGAAACTCTGGCCAAGGCCATACATATCTAAAATTTTGTATTACAATGTTGTACAGTTCAGCTGCAGTTTTACTTCATATAAAATCTAACCATAATTGTGAAAAAAAATAACCAACTAATATTTAGTAGGCTTTTGTTGTGTGAGCTACATTTAAGGGGCTAGTAGGAAAATGCAGAGCAAAGATGTTATTTAAAGGACTTAAGCATACTCTGTCACAATGTTTAAGACAGAAGTTTATCATGGAAAATCATTTATGCCGCATCCAAAAAACCTGCAGGCACAAGTGAAATAAAAGATGTGGATACACTTCTAAGTTTTCAGCCATATAAGAGGGGCAGACTTTTGGTAAATATTTTTGTGCTGTGGTCTGAAAGATGTTGATTATCAGACCAAGTGCAGTACCCAGGCCCCACACTACTCTTGGAGTTGCTTAGATCTGAGTTGGTTCCCACGCCTTCTTAGAAAACTTTTCCTTATCTTATGTACCGGCCGGTTTAATACGGGACCGGACCGGTTAGTTCCGGCTGGACCGGTTTGGTATTGAACCGGTCCGGTTAGGTCCGGTTTGGTATTGAACCGGTCCGGTTAGGACCGGTTCAATACCAAACCGGGCCCCCGGTCCGGTTTAAAGGCCGGTTTGATACTCTTGTTATGCTGACCGGTCAAACCGGCCGGTTCCGGTTCGAACCGGACCGGTTATTAAAACACTGCATGAAACACAAGAGTAGAACTATAAGTTATTGCCAAAAAAGAGAGTTCATGAACCATAACTGATAATTTGATGAGTTGTAACCATGATTGATATTGATAATTTTAAAAACCATTTCAGCATGAACTTGAAGCAGGTCATAATAGTGTTTTTGTGAGCCACATCCACATGTCCCTATCAGCAGGCAATAAAGTGGTTTTCTTGAAGGCTATGGCAAGACTACATAACAGTGTAGGTGAAGTGGCAACAACATAGCACATAAAGATAGATCAGCCCTTGACAGCAGACCCTGACCATAAAGATAAATAAAATAAAAACATTGAGAGCAGAACTTGATATTGATATATCAGAGTTCAAGAGCAGATCTTGACATAAGGATAGATCAGACCTTGAGCAGGAATGGGTTTTACACTTTTAGCCGTTAGTTGTTTAGGGATTTTTAAGTTTTTCATTAAAAAACAATTTTTTGGGGGGATCAATGGGTCATAGAAGCACTGGAAGTTTCAGGATCCGTTTGAAAAATTTCAGGAAATGTTTGATTTTTCACAGGATCCATTTCATAGGATCAGGATACGTTTCCTTCTGCAGGGAATTCGTTTCCATGATGGATCCTAGACGGATCCGATCTGGATACGTATCGGATCCGCGGATCCTACACACTGGTGTGATGGATCCAGTAACACAGTCTGGAAGTTACATTAGAAACAATGTCCACGTCAATTTCTGCTTTTATTATAAATCAGGCTATTTTGATGTCTAAATGCATACTTTGTGTAATTATTTAGAAGATCTTTGAGTCATTGTTAGGAGTGATAAATCCTGATAGAAGTTCTTTCTACGTGCCCTTTTACTTAAATGTCCAATTGTTTACCCTCAAGTATGCCACAAGTAGTATTGCAAATTTCCTTTCCGTTTTTTTGCATTTTCTCGTCCACTAATGCCTAAGTGTTTCCAGTGTCCATTTACTCAATAACCACAATTTTCAAAAAGGAAAAGCTTTTCTAAAAAATAATGACTGAAACTGGATATATATATATATATATACCTTTATATTGTTATTTCATAGAATGAAATGTACATATTATATTCTGAACTTATCTAAGGCATATGTGTCAATAATAAATACAGGATTTTTACAGATAATAATTAAATTAAACAAAAAAATCATATATCTGACAAGAAAAGAATGAGGATATCATCCTTACAGCTCAAGATGTTAACCATCTACTGGCTATCATGGAAAAAAGCCTTACAAAAAATACTGCTGACAAAGGACTAGTAGTAAGCCACAATGACAAAGGACTAGTATTCAGCCACAATAAGCACTGAAAAATGAAACCTCCATCTGCTACACCTGCAAAATACCATTTATAGGAAAGCATGAGGGGATTCAGTAACCACCCCCGGAATTTATAGAAAAGCGTGAGGGTATTTAGTAACCACCCCTTCCAAATCCTCAAACAGATGAAGAATGCCCACTTCTTTTGTAACACCAAGTTTTTCCTGCGGATCTACCTTGCAATTTAGCTCCCTGAAAACATACTTCAAAGTGATGAGATTGAATCTCCCTTTCCAGATGAGAACTCAATCCATAAGGCCTGCAAGACTCAACTTTTGAAAGAGGAAAGTGCCATTCATCCAATCTATCATGAGCTGAGAATCACCAAACACTTCAAAGAGACTCAACACCCTTCTCCAGAGCAATTCTGAGCAGAGTAAACTAGGAAGATCTAGCTATCCCCAAATGTAAAATTTTCTGAGTTTACTGCTTGCTGGTTTATGTCAACATTTCAGTGGATTTCACTTCCAGCCGGTTTTGCATAGGCTGGAAATTACTTATGAAATTTTCTTCAACAATTAAACATGCTGTAAAATCATACTGACAGGCAGAAAATAGATTTTAACATGCACACCATAAAAGATAGAGACTCAGAAATTTTTGGCAACTGTGCCCTGGAAAAACCCCCACGGGGAAAACCAGTAAGAGAGAGAGAGAGAGATTTTATTTCTTCAGCAAATAATTTCAGTACAATAATATTTCTAGTAAAAATGTACTTATCTCCACCCAGAAAATTTACACAGAGGCTGCCTCAAATTCTGTGTCAAGCTGCTGTCTCGAAATCTGTGCCAAATCCCAGCACCTTGAAATCTGTGCCTAACCTCAATTTCTGTGCAGCATTTACTGTCTCGATTTTTGTGCCAACAGGTACAGTCCATACAGACTGTACGGACCTCGAAAACAGTGCCCGAAAACTAGAAAACCGTGTCACAGAAATTTCTCAATTTCTGTGCAACTGTACAGTACTGCAAATGAATGTTGTGTATGGCCCTCGAAATCTGTGCCAATACAGTACAGCAATAACTGCTGTATGGCCCTCAAAATTTGTGCCCCTTTCTCAGCTGTACGGATGCCTCGATTTGTGTGCCCACTTAATGCTGTACAGATGCCTCGAAACCTGTGCTGAATATTAAATACTGCTGCCTCGATAAATGTGCCCAGAAACCTGCTGTATGGATTTATCTCCCTGTCTTGGAATCCGTGCTGTGCTCTTAATGCTCAACTAGTTGCCTTGAAAAACGTGCCAGCTGAGAATGCCTCCCTCGATTTATGTGTCTCTCTTCTCTTGCTCTCTCTAGCTCTTCACTTAGCTTGAATCTCTCAAAAGTGAAGTGAAATGCCTCCCTCATACATTTTTTATCAAACCCTAGGGTTGTTCTAATCCAATGGATGAGATTGATTTAGATCAATGGATGAAATTAAATGCTCCATTTATTTCTCATAAATAATTAATTTCACTCACCCACTTAAATTTATCAAAAAGTGACTTTCATCTTATAAAGTCTCATTAAGTGCATTTAATGTGAGGGTCACCTTTTTCCCCCTTTCTAAGTGACTTAGGCAAATGTCACTAGGGGAACACTTCCCTAGGTACAAAACTAACACCAAATACCGGCCTAGCTCTATTTTTAGGAAAGAGAGTAACTAAAGATAATTACTTAGATGCAAAACACTCTTTGATTTAATGTTTCAATGATGTACAAGATTTAACCATACGAAATAAATACATGATACCATGAAGGAAATAGAAGCATTCACATTAACAATTAACCATTGAATTTTTGAATAACAAATAATCCCCCAATCCCAAAAAGGCTTGATAGTCACAGGGATTGTCAAGCTACAGTATCAATTTGATCTACCCAAAAGATCCAACAATGTGCTCGGCCCATTGACTATACCCTTGGCCACACCACCCAACCTCTCAGATACGTGAAGAGTAATCTTCCTGAATGTTGTGTTCAATGGACAACAGTAACAAGACGATCAATAGGTTAATTTCAGGATGCCTAGAGGGGTCCTCGATAAAAGGCTTGATAGTCACAGGCATTGTCAATCTACAGTAGCCCTTCGATCTACCCGCCAGATCCAACAATGTGCTTGGCGCAATCTTTCAAAGCACTAACCAAGGAGAATTGACCATACCCTTGGCCATACCACCCAACCTCTCAAATACGTGAAGACTGAAGAGTAATCTTCCTGAATGTTGTGTTCGATGCACTACAGTAACAAGAAGATCGATAGGTTGATTTCAAGATGCCTAGAGGGGTCCTCGATATACTCAAGGTATGTGGGGTCCAAGTCTGTGTTCAATTCTATCTAATGTGGTACTACTCAAAGAAGGGTACTAGAAGGGAAGTCAAAGGGGATGTCCAACGTCTTGCACCTAACGAGGATGCAAGGAGATTTCTACCAACAACGGTTGTTGTCTATAGGGATCCCTTCAACCACAGTTTTACCAACCTAACGACAAGCTCCAAATGATATTTATAGACACCGACACACATCTTCTACCCAAGAATCCCAATAGTCATTATGCCATAGATGTTCATTATCATTTAATAAAAATACTTTCAATTAAACAATATATATCAATATATCACTTGCATTTAACAATAGCCCATAACACCAATGTAAATCTTAACATCAGCAAAGATCTAGCTATCCCCAAATAGTGACCTAGCTCTATTTTTAGGAAAGAGAGTCTAACTAAAGATAATTAGTTATATGTAAGCTATGTTCATAAGCTCTTTGTGTTTCTCAAGGATTACATTGGAAGTATCTTGTTGATTTTGTACCTAGGAAAGTGTTTCCCCAGTGACCTTGCCTAAGTCACTAAAAGGGGAAAAGTGACATGACCCTTGCATTAATTTCACTTTATGAGTTTTAAAGTAAATTTTGAAAAATTTAATGAGGTGAGAGAAATTAATTATTTTATGGAGAGAAAAAGTGAATTATTCTCCTCCATTGATGTATCATCACAAGATCCATCATGGGCCCTTGGATCTTGTGACTTCTCATTTACCCTGAATAACCAAACAAAAGGCAAAGGGAAAGAGCAAGAGGTACATTCATTCCATGAGATGTCGCGAGGTCGACTTCTTGAAAGTTGAGAGGAGGAGCAGCAGAGAGAGAACATTGAGCACAATTCAGCAGCACAAAAAACAAGGCAGCAAGCACACATTCCAAGGAGGATGGTGCACATATCCCGAGGTGACTGGCATGTTTTTTGAGGAAGAAGTTTCAGCATTTCCAGAGAGCAGTCCGTACAGTGACACGAATTTCAAGGCAGTGTCTTGCACAGAATTTGACAGAATTTAGTAGAGGTGTGGCATGAATCCCTAGACTGTCATTTGCACAGAAACCAAGACAAACAGTAGCCTATCTTGCACAGAATTCGAGGGGGAGGTTGTACAATACTGTTCTTAGCAAAGTGGCATGTATTTCTAGGCTGGAAGATATTATGGGTTACGACATAAGTTTGTCATTAAATGCTGATTAAGACTGTTGTACTTTATTTCAATGTTACAAATATCGGCGCGGCAACAAAATTGGCAGGGTCCAGGAAACATCGTTTCGGGATATCTCGGCAGAACAGCGACAAAAATCGGCAAACTTAAAAAACACAAAAATATTCATTTTTTTCAATTTTTTAAACATCTAAAGCAACAATAACATCAAATAAACACATTGCCACATGAATATGGAAAGAAAACCAATTATAAGATATATAAGATGTCTAGAGATACATCACACATCAAAATAGATCGTGTCCCAGTCCTACTCCTGAATAGTGAATACTGAATGTCTGAATCATCAAAAATATAAGTTATAACAAATGTATCTCATGATCATCATCATGACTCATGAGTCATCTACAGTGAAATAAAGTAAATAAATTATTGATTCTCTCTACCCCTTTTACGGGAAAAGGTAATCGTTGTGGAAATGGCCCTTGCCCTTCCTTTAGGACTAGGTGCCCTCGAGGCTTGTGGGCCCATACTGGTATCTGACGTCCTCTAGAAGAAGACCCTGCAAAATGATGTCCTCTAGAAACTGAAGGTGGCTGAAACTAGTGTACTGAAGAAGAAGAAGAAGGAGCTCGAGAAGGTAGTCCTACAGCTACTCCTCTACCAGTACAAGTGCTACTATCGAGTCTATCTCCCTCTAACCTTCCTGTGGCTCTGGCTCTAACTGTGGCACACTCCCAGACTCAGTGTGAAACTCCTTTGGAACAGGATCACCCTCAAATCGAGCCTCTGTAACATCATCATGATCACTATCATGATCATCCACTAGCCAATCAGGGGCTACCTCCATAGCAGTCTCCTCACACTCCGTCCTCCAAGCTGTAGTAGTGTCAATCTCATCTAATGAAATGGCCTTTGAATCAACTTTTCTCTAAAATTGCTTCACCCACAACCTAAGTCACCGCGTTCGCCGATTTTTCGGCTTGAAAATCGAAATTTGTCGAATTTAATGGGAGGGCGAATTTAAATGGTTAAGTTCGCCGAATTTCATCTGTTACATTTACCTGTAGACTGCTAGCCCGAGTGAAACTTCATAGCCATCCTGCAGCCGCCCCTGCCGTCGCTAAATCGGCAAATGCTGCGAGAGAAATTAAAAGTCGAGTGAGTTTGTGCTTCTCCCGACGGCCTAGACCGGAACTGCAGCAGAGCTTGCCATCGATGTTGTGCTCTTTCTCTTGTCTATGCACCTGAAAGTCGAATTCGAAGCAAAAACCGGTTCGTGGGCCCGTGGAAAACCATTTTAACAGACATATAATTTTAATGGGAGTATCATTGAGTTTGTCAAAAAATTTGTCTCCAAGCCGACCTTGAACTAGGTTTCAATTATTTTATTGTTTCTGCGTTGATATACTTTTTTTTTACTTTATTATTTATCTATGAAGGCTCTTTTTGTGTGGTTAGTTATAATAATATTTAATAATCTTATTCTTAAATATATTATTTTTAATATTAAAAGATGTAATTAATATTATCATTTATGTTAAATTTATTACTAATATTATAGATGTTATTATTAATATTAAGATTATACTAAAACTATAATTAATATTAACATTAAGATTATTAAAACTAATATTAATATTAGCACAACTAAAACTCATGAGTCATACCAATACTAATACTAAGATTACTAGAAAATACTAAATACTAATACTAAAAAAGTTCTTATATATATATATATATATATTTTTTTTAATTTTTTTTTTAATTTTATACTATCGAATTTAATGCCGAATTTTATCACCGAAATTTTCATTGTCGATTTTTTGACGAATTTCAAAGTCTTCGAACTCGAACACGAATTCGAACCAGGTGACTTAGCCCACAACCTGAGATTGTAGTGGACGTAGACCAAATCATTAAGGCGCAGAGTATCCAACCTGTAGGAGGATCAAAGAATTAGATATTAAATTATAAAGTTCATAATTTGTAATGCATAAATTAGAAGGCAAAGGGGCATAATGATAAATGATAAAATTATAAACTAGAATTCAATAATTTATAATGAATTTGAAAATTCTCTAACCTGTTGCGCTTTTTGGAGTGTACTTTTTCAAATACACTCCAGCTGCGCTCGCAACCGGAAGAGCTACATGTCTAGCTGAGCACTCGAATGGCAAGCTTCTGTAGAATAGGTACGCAACCACCATAGTTTTCCCACCAGGTATCTACAACGAATTAAAGAAACATAAGAAAAGACAATGAAATTAAAAAAAAAAAAATTAGAAAAAGAAAACGAAATTTGAAATAAGGTGAAGCTTACTTGGCATCAGGTTGGTCCTGTCATGTACTATCATATCAAACCCAAGTAATCCTACGGCTCTCTTATACACTTCCAACTCTTGGGAAAGCTCTGCATGATCAACTGAACATGGCACCATCCTATGGACACACTCGTAGAATCCAACCATAACCTCTCCATCAAATCTAAAGCCACGGGAGTAACCAAACGCAGGGTTGAGGTATAACCCTGCAGCATGAATGGGACGATGGAGTGTGTTGTTCCATCGCGCATCAATCAAACCCCATAAAATATGTTGTCTCTCCTACCCCCGATCTCCCTTGTCCTCGTAATAGGCACGAATGGACTCTTTGGCCCTATCCATGGCCTCATATAGGTATCCCATTGCAGGCTTATCTCCATCAACCAAGTGGAGAACCCTTACCAAAGGTTCAGTGACGGCACAAACCTCCCTCACCTCATCCCAAAATATCTGATGGAATGTAACTAGCCTGAATATGGCTTGCCCCTCTGGTCTAGTGCTAAATGATAAAGCACGCCACTCAAGTGAAAGGAACATTTGCTGCAAGTCCCAAATAGAACCCAAGAGGGACTGGAGAGAAATAAAGCTAGTGGCAAAGCGTGTGATGGCAGGATGCACCAACTCTCTGTCACCTAAGTGACAGGACACGTCCTAAGGGGTCCCCGTGTCCCGTGGGCCACGTTTGGGCGCGGACACGCTGGCCCCACGTGGGGGACACGAGATTTTTCGTGTCCCAAAATCGAGACACGCGTGTCCTATTTCTGTGCAGCGTGGGGATTTTCCAGGACACGAAAAATCGCGTTAAAGGGTGCCTGCGGGCCCATAAAAACGCATTTTTGGTTTTTGTTTTGTCATTTGCTAACTGATGGGAGTGTGAGGGAGAGCTAGAGTGAGCCCAAAGTCATGTTTTTTGCAGGTGAAGGAGATTCAAGAGTGTTTTCTTGCAGGTGAAGGAGATTCAAGAGTGTTTTCTTGCAGGTGAAGGAGATTCAAGTGTGATTTCACCATCAAGGTTGAAGGAAAATGTCTCAACCAGCTAGGGCAGCAAGTAGAGGGCAAAGGAAAGGGAAGAATGCCCCATCTATTCCCTCTCGTCCTATTCCTCCTCCAAGCACATCCCCTTCTGCTCCTAGCAGTGCTCCAACCGGTTCTAGTGGCCATGCTTTGGCAAAACAACAAGCAGAAGAGAGTAAATACCCTTTGTGGAAGTATGTGACAAGGAAAGAAGGTGTTGGAGCGAAGCTTGGTGGGGGAGGCAATGTGTGTTGGACTTGCAATGTCTGCAGGCATGAATTCAAGAGCACCTATTACCGGGTTAAAGGCCATTTGTTGGCCCTCCCTTGTGGGATTTCTTCATGCAAAGCTGTGAGTGTTAACCAAAGGAGGGAGATGGATAGAGAAGACCATGTTGGGGTAGGGAAGGTGGCTGCAGCAAGCAAGACATTTCATCGTGAGGATCCTCTTCCATTCTTGAGGAAACCCTCTAGCACTAGGAGTGGGGTTGATGCTATTGCTTATCCAACAAGAAAGAGGCCAAGTTCAAGAGGTCCAATGGATAGGATTTTCCAACATGAGGCACGAGAAGAGGTAGACCTCTCCATTGCATTTTTCTTCTATCTCAACTTCATCTCATTCAATGTTGCACGATCACCATTGTACTTTGAGATGTGTCGATCTATAATGGAACGAGCTCTGACTGGTTATGTGCCTCCTAGTTCAGAGAAGCTTAGAACCACATTGTTGGTTAAGGCAAAGAAGGAGGTGGATAAAATTATTGATCCAATTAAATCAAAATGGTCCACATGGGGTGTTAGTATTGTTTCTGATGGATGGACGGATCCAACACGCCATCCACTCATCAATTTCATGGTGTCTTCCACAAATGGACCAATGTTCTTGAAAGCGGTGGATGCTCTTGGGAAATACAAGGATGCACAATATATGGGTGATTTGTTCATCAAAACCATTGAAGAAGTAGGTGTTGATTCTTGTGTACAAATCATCACAGACAATGCACCTGTTTGCAAGGTTGCTGGCATGATTGTGGAAGCTAAACATCCACAGGTATGTGATTGTTAATTTACTCATTTATTTGAAATTTTGAGTTGTTAGTAACTTAGTAGTTAGTTGTAGTCTTGTGGAGTCTAGGAGTCTAGACTCAATGACTCATTTATACTTTCTTTTATTGATCTTACAGGTATTTTGGACACCTTGCATTGTCCATTCTTTGAATTTAGCACTGAAATCTATTGCTTCAGATGTGCCATGGATTGGCAAACTTATTGAGGATGCACGCCATATCCGTAACTTTGTACAAAACCACACCAATGCCCTCACAATCTACAAAGAGTACACACATCTTTCATTGTTGAAGGTTGCAGATACTCGGCTTGCTTCCTCATTCATCATGCTCAAGAGATTGAGAGAGGTAAAAACCGCTCTTGGGTCCATGGTGATTTCAGAGTTTTGGGCTTTTTGGAGAAAGTCGGATCAAAATGCTTCACAAAAGGTGAAGGACACAATATTAGATGATGGTTGGTGGGATAGGGTAGTCCTTAGCATCAAGATCATGGAGCCAATCATTTCTTTGTTGCGGTTTGCAGACACAGACCAGCCCATCCTAGGAGATGTTTATGAGGGGTGGGATTCCATGATTGAGTCCATGAGGACCATTGTTATGGAGAATGAGTGTGCTGAGTATGAGACATCAGCAGAGAACTTATGGTCCATCATACAGGGCATTCTTATCTCCAGGTGGGATAAGAATTGCACACCTTTGCATTGCTTGGCCCACTCATTGAACCCTAGGTTCTACGCTCAGGATTGGCTCAGTGGTGGGTCGGGGCCCTCATCCAAAGTCCCTCCTCACATGGATGGAGAGATCTCAAAGGGGAGGAAGATAGCATTTAGACGGCTACTTCAGGATAGAGACCACCTTGAGGTGGTGGAGGCGGAATTTTATGTGTTTTCTAGTGGCACCGGGAGATTTGGAGGATATGAGGTGGTTAGAGACATGGGGGTTAAGAAACCCCTTGTTTGGTGGACAACTCATGGGGCAACATGCCCTATTCTACAAAAGATAGCCTTGAGGGTCCTCTCTCAAGTTACTTCATCCTCTTGTTGTGAGAGGAATTGGAGCACATATGGGAACTTGTATAGTGTGAAGAAGAGCAGACTTGAGCAGTCCAGGGCAGAGACGATGGTGTGTGTGCACTCCAACCTTCGTCTTATTTACAGGAAGAGGGAGGAGTGGGTGAAGGGAAAGACACGGATGTGGGATGTCTTTCCTGATGAGATGGGTTTGGACAGCAGTACTGAGTTGGCATTAGCCAACATGGATCTTAATGATCCAATGCTAGAGCCGGTCACTTTTGATGAGGGTGATCGTATGGAGGGGTCATCCTTCACACCAGCAAATGCAGTTAGTCAGATTGGCAGAGAGGAGGAGGAGGAGGAGGATCAGGGCAGTGATGAGTTTGTTGATTCAGGCATGGAGGAGGACTATTGAGTCATTGACAAATGGGATTCTTCCATCTTGATCCACCCCTTTTTTGTATTTACTATTAGACTATTAGTCTAGACTCTATTTGGCATTTGCCAGTGCCCAGTGGCAGTGGCATTCTGACATCTATGTAATACATTTTGATTTTGATGACTTAATGAGAAATATGGTTCCGAGTCTCTAACATGCATCTATGTGTCTCAATGTCTCATTGTGATTTGTGATTGTGAATGACAAATGTGTTGTGATTTGTGAATGATCTAATTTCTATTGAATATTTCATATTTGTAATTGTAAATGTAATTTCTATTAAATATTTGTAATTGTAAATGTTAAATTTTATTGGATCTATATGTCTATATTTTTAAATTGTAATATATTTAAAAATATATATATATGTATATAAAACGTGTCCTACGTGTCCTGATTCCGGGGGTCACCGTGTCCCATGGGGACACTCGTATTTTGGGGACACTCGTGTCATGTGACTTAGTCTGTCACCTATGAAAGTTCTCATCAAGCTAAGAACTGTTGTGTGATTGTTTATGAATTTTGTGATGCTTCGTGCTGAATTAATGGTATCCATGATCCAATCAATCTTGGCTAAATCCTCTAACATCAAATCAAGGCAATGGGTCGCACAAGGAGTCCAGAATAGTGAAGGATACATGGCCATAAGCATCCTACCAGCAGACACATAGTTCGCAGCATTGTCCGTTATGACTTGGACAACATGCTGCGGGCCAATCTCTTGGATGAAGTCATCCAACAAGCTACATAGTAAAGCCGCATCTTTGACATGTGCAGATGCATCCACGGATTTCATAAACATAATGCCCCTTGGACAATGAACCAAGAAGTTGAGAAGGGTCCTACCCTTCATATCAATCCAACCGTCTGACATCACTGTGCATCCTATTAACTCCCATGATTTTCGAAGATCCTCCAACCTGTGAGTGCAGTCGGCCTTTTCATCCTGGAGGATGGGCCCTCTCAACTCCTCATAAGTGGGGGGCTTATACCCCGGTCCAACAATAGCAGCTGCCTCAAATATGGACACATAAAATGGGTTATTGGCAAAGTTAAATGGAATATCACTCCATAGCAAGCATCGACCCACAAGTCTATCTGCTTCTTTTTTCTCCTTTCCTTTCATCATGGACCTTATAGAGGGTTGTCTACCAAGTGTGCATCTCGACACAAAGAAAGGTGATGGTGATGCAGTCGAAGGTGAAGGCATTGAGGACTGTTGTGTGTAGAAGGTTTCTGGACTCGTCCCACTAGCCCCCACTCCTAATCCGGACTCGGATCTTGAGGCAATTTGATTTCTCATGGCCTCCTTGTATTGTTTCTTTCGTTTAGTTCCCTCAATTGCTTTTTTGGCCTTGTCAATGTGATCCTCGCTTGCTGCGGTGCAAGGAATCACATCATACCCCGGTATTTGTGCAATGTGATATTTCAACCTGCTTATCCCACTCGTCATTCTTTTCCCACATAGATTGCAAGTGAGAGTTTGTCGATTTTCTGGATCAACAGCTGTGCCATATTCCCAAAATGGATCCAAACCTTTCGACATCTATATATGGAAAAAATGAATTTTCAAACTTTCAAGTAAACCTAGGGCAACAAAAAAAAAAAATTAGCATATGTGATTGATGGAAATATAAAAGATAAAATAAAAAACAACAAATCAGAGAATAAATACTAATAGAAATTTTCCAATTTTTGTGAGGTTTTCCAAAGACCTAGGGCAAGAAAAAACGTTTTTTTGGCAAACATAATGTTACATAACTGCTGCAAATTACATTAAGATGGAAAAAAAACTGTTTAAGAGACTTTAGAAAACAATAATGAGGATGGAGAAATTATAGACAATGCAAACCAACATGAACCCACTTGGAAAAATGAGAAATTATGGGCAATTTTTTTTACATACCTTCAACTGTGATAAACTTGGAAAAAACTCCAAATGCAAAGCTCCAATCTTCAAATCTGATGGTTGATGGCGAGCGAAATGATGACCAAACTCCTCCTTGGGCAAAATAAAACCTACCCTAGTCTCCTTGGCTCTCCTCTCCTGGTTGTAGCGTCCAAATGAACCTGAAAAAACAGCGCACGCGAACTTAAAACCCAACTTTTGGGACCCTATCAAAAAATCGTCGAGTCGACCGCCTTCAAAAATCGCGATTTTTTGCAATTCGTCGATTTTTCGGCCGATATTTGTAACACTGCTTTAATTTGAAGAAGAAATAATAAAGAAACTTCCTCACAAGTTCTCCCCCATGGGGTTTTTCCTGAAGCATTAGCTTAAATATTTTGAGTCTGAATTTTTATTGTGTGACTGAGTTTTGATTTTTTGCTCATTAAATTAGTAATTTTACCTATGTGTTTTCAGTTCCGTGTGGTTCATGAGAAACAATTCATTTGCAGCATTTATGATGAATGGGTTGGACATTAAACCATGAAACAGTGAAACTTGAAACCAAGTTGGGAAAAGGCAAAATTTTTACATGGTGTTAGAGCTGAGTTAAAGAGAGGGCAGCAGAATTACTGAGCAATGATTTTCAGACTTGAGAGAGACTTTTGTTAACTAGGCAGATTTTGGACTTTCATTTTTAGTGAGATTACCACTGGGTTGAGGATTGGGGACAGGTTGGATGGGGCAGCCAATTTAATTTCTTGGAAAGCAAGGATTGTGTTGATTCTGCAGGAGAATGTGTTGTGGAGCATTGTGAACAGCACTACAGCTAATCCCGTGGTGGTTCCCGCAGCTAGAGATGCAGCACCTAAGGCAACCTTTGACAAGAAGGACATCAAGGCTAAGAGAATTATCTTTGATGCTGTGAAAGACCATGTGATCACTCACGCGTCCGGTAAGCACTATGTTTATCAAATGTGGGATGCCTTAACCAATTTGTACCAGAGTTCCAATGAAAACCGGAAGATGGTACTAAGAGAGAAGTTGAAAAGCATCAGGATGGCTAAATCTAAAAATGTTATTTCCTACCTTACTAGGATCACACAGGTGAGTAATGAGCCTAGAGCAGTTGGAGAGAAGGTTGAGGGCAGTGAGCTAGTGTGAACAACCTTGAATGGCGTGGCCAAGCCATGGGTTGTGTTTGTGGAGGCCATTGTAGCTAGAGAAAACATGTCTTCTTGGGATCGTCTTTGGGATGACTTCATTCAGGAGGAGACCCGAAGAGGATATGTGTAGAGTAGTTCATCTCACAATAAGCATGATGAGGAGAATGTGGCTTTGACAACTAAGGGGAAGAAGAAGTCCAAGAAGGCTCCCAAGGGTGGGGATAAGCAACAGGAGGTGGTGATTAGAAGAAAGATTTGAGCAAAGTCAAGTGCTTTGCTTGCCAGGGGTTTGGGCACTATGTTGGATAGTGCCCAAACAAGAAGAAGAAGAAGAAGAGGCAGCAGGAAACAGCTTCGGCGGAGATAGATGAATATGCAACTAGATTTGAGAGAGAGCTTTCTCTTTGTGCTGGTCATTCAGAGAGAGCATTCGTTACTAGCACTAATGTAGAGCAGGAGAGAGAGTACTCACTATTGGTTGGCCATTCCTTCAATGCATCCAACACCTCATGTACCTGGTACATTTATAGACACTCTTTAATTTAATGTTTCAATGATGTACACGATTTAACCATAAGCAATAAATACATGATACCACAAAGGAAATAGAAGCATTCACATTAACAATTAACCATTGACTTCTTGAATAATAAAGAGCCCCTCAATCCCAAAAAGGCTTGATAGTCAAAGGGATTATCAAGCTAATGTAGCCCTTTGATCTACCCGCAAGATCCATTGATGATGTTCGGCCCAATTTTTTAGAGCACTAAACAAGGAGGATCGACCATACCCTTGGCCAAACCACCCAAACTCTGAGATACATGAAGAGTAATCTTTTCGAAGTGCACTAAAGTAACAAGACGACCAATAGGTTGATTTCAGGATGCCTAGAGGAGCCCTCAATATACTCAAGTTACATGGGGTCCAAGTCCATGTTCAGTGTTGTATAATGTGGTACTACTCGAAAAATGGTACTAGATGGAAATCAAAGGGGATGTCCAATGTTTTGCACCTAACGATGATGCAAGGAGACTTCTCCCAATAATGGTCATTGTGTAGTAGGAATCCCTTCATCGCATTTTTACCCACCTAACGACAAGCCCCTCATGATCTTCATAGACACCAACACATGTCTTCTACCCAAGAATCCCAACAGTCATTGCACCATATATGCTCATTATCATTCAATAAAATACTTCCAATTAAACAATATATATCAATATATCACTTGCATTTAACAATAGCTCATAGCATCAACGTATTTCTTAACATCAATGAAGATCTAGCTATCCCCAAATACCGGCCTAGCTCTATTTTTATAAGAGTGTCTAACTAAAGATAATTACTTAGATGCAAGACACTCTTTAAATTAGTGTTTCAATGATGTACAAGATTTAACCATAAGCAATAAATGCATGCTAACACAAAGGAAATAGAAGCATTTACATTAACAATTAACCATTGACTTCTTAAATAATAGATAACCCCCCAACCCCAAAAAGGCTTGATAGGCACGGGGATTGTCAAGCTACTGTAGCCCTTCGATCTACCCACGAGATCTAACGAACATAGCTAAGAGGACAAACCTTTTCAATTATTGACCGCTGACTATACACCTACCTGGACTCCTCTTCTTTGAAGTTTGAACCATCCTATACAATTACCAAGTGGTACACCATGGTTTTGACTCATGATGATGAGATACATTTATATATTTGATGTCATTTTGTATTGGTTGTCCACTTTTGAGTCCTTGATTGGACAACTATGAAGGTTCAGGATTTAGTATTGACTTTGATGTATCATTTTTTATTTGGCATCCACTACATCGTATATCTCGGTGTTTTTCCTATATTTATGTGCCAACGCGTTTGTTTGATGTTGTTGGTTTATATGTTTAAAAATTGAAAAAAATAAATTTATATTGTATGTTTTAACACTTGCCACGGTTTGCCGATTTTTTCCATTTTTTTCACCAATGATGCCAAGATGTTGTATTCCGGACCCCCCGCCAATTTTTTGCCAATGCCAAATTTTCCAACAATGGTTTAAATGAATGAAAATGGAATAAGTATTCTTCAACCACGGTCTGTGTTCTTGTTGATATTCTTGGCTGCTTAATAGTCACTTCCTTCACTGTGGCACATAGGAGAGAGGTTTTGGGCAACTGGCAAGACATTGTGCACTAATTGGCGTTGTTGCAATTGTTTTTGTTGGCTAGTCATCAACTGCTAAAACATAAACATCATGTATGCATCAACTTCACTTGGAACTCATTTTGTTGATGTCTTTACTCGACCAATTGTTCTATTTGCGCTACAAGTTGCTGCCATTGTTCCAACAATTATTACTGCTGCTCTGCCAAATATTGTCGCTGCTCTGGCTGCTGAAAAACTATGAGTTTATTATGTTGTTGGGGCAATTGGGAGCCTTGGGACAAATAGATTCTGCAGATCTGGGCAAGTATTTCAGTGTAAAATGGATAGAATAGGAGTGGAAATGCAGCTACATAGTTGTGAGGAATTTGTGAGTTGATAGTTCTTTTGTTGGTTTGGTTGAATTGAATCATAACAGTATGCCAGAGGAATGATTCTGCAGGTTTGGAACTGAATCCTATTTTCCACCAGAGTATGACCAAAATGAACAAAATAATGCACACATACAAAAAATGTTCAACAAAAATAATCCGTACAAATGACAAAAATCCAATCAATCAAGGAGAGGACACAAAATGGTTTAGAACATAGCTCTTGAAAAGCAAAAGAGCACACAAACATAAGACAGATTTCTCAAGCTTTTTGTTCATGCAAAAGCCTCAAAAGATGATTGCCAATAACCCCAAGTAGACCAAAAATGCCAATGTCAAAGGAGTTTTCTGGAGAAGGTGAAAGTCTCCAAAATTGCAAACCTTTTCATAGCACATAGGATCCAACAATGAAATGATTTCTAATCGGTGGAATAATTACTAGAATGCTAGGTAGAGCACTGGAGTGGTTGAGCGATTAGTGGGACATGCTTACAATTTGTCTCCTTAACTTACAAGTTACAAAAAAAAATGTACAGTTATGTTATAATGCCACTTGTCGCCTACTAAATCTCACCAAATTTGTCTATTACCCAATGCTTATCGTGCCTCTTCTAATATCTTGCTTGTGATATCTGCAAGATTTCTTATAGCTGCTTATGTATCTGTTGTATTTTCTCAAAAAGCTTCACAACTTTCACTGGCTCATTTTCTTCATGCTTGTTACTAACCTCCAATGTTTGAAAAATAAGTATAAGGTGTTTGTGAAAGATAACAAAAATATCTATCAAATGGAGACATCTAGGTCAATCCACAAATTCCACTTTTGTAGCAACTTTTAGGTATCACAGGATTTCATCAAATGTCTTGGGATGTTTAGTGGTTATAATTTATAAACTGATACCCTTGTAATAGCTGCAATAAACTCCAATATACAACCTTTAACTGTGCAAAGATCTATCGGTGGAAAAAAAAATACTTCTATTCAATTAAGTGTCCATGAAGGTCCAGAAATTGCTCAAGAGTTTATGACGGAGATTAGTAATCCTAAACGTACTCAGACATTACTAAAGAAAAACTTTGTTATTTGCTGTCTTGTACAATATTGCAGAATGGAATAACTATTGCCATTTGCGGAAACCATTGACAACAACAAGGAGGTAATCATGTCCATGACTAGTCTTCAGTCATCCACCTAGGAAATCCACCGAAATGCTTTACCAAGATTTCAATGAGACCAGTAGTGAGGTACAACCACAATTTTCCATTCACTGATATACGTTTCATAATGTACAACCTTTAATAGTCTTTCCATATCATGCTGCATCCACGAGTAGTATACATCTGTGTATTTTAACGAAGGTATTGCTTACTCCAAAGTGTCCCACAATCTTGGAGTTTATAAGAGATTTTGACAATAAAATCTCCATTAGTGTCATGGAGATGTAAGAATCGCTATATAAAGAAATATACGTTGAAGTTTGAACACACTTTTAGAGAATCTACGTGGTAACACCTAGTATCTGGAGGAGCAAATTGTACACGTAAAAGAATAATGGTTAGGGATACTGGAGCTTGTCGGACAAAGAATCATGAAATACATGGAACCCCAAGTTTCATTTCTTGGTTACAACCTGCCAAAACACATGATTCTCCACCAAGATTTCCCACTGTATCATGTGATCATCTGCATCGCTTCTCTGGAAATATTGAGTCGCTTTCAAGAGCTACATAATCTTGGAAACTTGTCTTTCCATATCCCTAAACATATCCAGCCCAATCAAAATCCTGTGTGTTGGATACTACAGAAAGTTTGTCCAAACTCAAATGAAAACATTGTTGTGTGCACATAAGAATGCACTGAAGGCGATGTAGGGTTTCTCATGCAAGGGAAACATATCATATTTAATGAGTCAAGCAAGCACAAGGATCATGAGATTAACTACCCTACAAATGTTTAGGAAACTGCTGCTATTGTTCATGCTTATGGGTAGAGGAACATTTGAATCTAGAACTAACCATGACATTGTCAAGTACTTATTCACCCAACCAAACTTGAGTGTGAGGCAAAGAAGATAGCTAGACAACTTGTTGAGTATGACCTTGAGGTCGAGCACAACAAAGGGAATGAAAACAATGAGGTTGATGCACTTCGTAGAAGACACGGATGGTTGCCATAAGTTCATGTGAATATAAGATATGATAATTTTATTAATGTCCAACAAATGAACACATAAGTAGGTCAATGGGACTAAAAAAGTACGTTATTGTAAGCACAAGTCGAAATGATAACAACTCCTATAACTACACAATGAAAATTCCCCATACTACCGGCATCCATGTAGAATAAACCAAAATATATATATTTTACTAACATGAAAGCTCCCTTCACTAGAATAGACACATGTACACATTTCTTTATAACAAATAACAATATTGAACAGACCTTAGAATTATATTTATTCTATGGCAGAATACTAATACTAATGTTCAGTACAACACACAAAATGGCCAAGAATAAACATCTGAAAAGTGAAAACATACCAGACATATCTGTTGTGCCACCACAGAGAACAGTGTTTTCTAGGACTTGCCTCTGATTCTCAAAAGGTAAACACGAGGCACAACGAATCAATTGCTCAACAATACTATATTCCTCAATTCCTAATATGGATGGTCGAAATAAAGCCTCTCCTACAGTGTACCGTTCCTTGCCAATTGATATAACCTACATATCGAAAATACCCAGTCTGTCAGGCATACTTTTATTTAAAAACTATTGAAAAAGCAAAGCTTTACAATAGCTTTTAAGTCTCATAGTTCAGTATTGCACTCAAATATCCTAATATGTAAATTGTATCTCTATATTGAAATTTGTAATCATGCAAAAAAGAAATCTTTAAAAGAACACTTTAACATGTAAAAGTCAGTAAATTGTGCAAGTAAATAACATAACCTGCCCTTTGCATTGCAAAAATTTCCAAGCATTGTTCATTTCTTTGGTGGGGACATTAGACCCTGAGTTGCCAATTGTCTAGATATTAGTGAATTGTCATCATGCTATTATATTGCACTACTAGTTGTATGACAAAGGTAGATTGCCTACCTAGTATCCATAACATCCATATGTTGATATAACTATGTTTTCTAAGGACAAGGTCAAACAGCCATAGAGAAAACCAGCATACCCTCTTGGACTACTCAGCAATTATGTACTCCTTTTATATTACAAGCATACTGTTGTGTTCATGCATGTGTCTACTATATTTGACCTTTGTTGGAATGCAATCTGATGGCCAATACATGGCACCATGGTTGTTGCAGGTAAGAACAAAATACTCTCCACCATAGGTGGGTGACAATAACATAATGAAGTAGACCAAAAAGGTTAAAGAATGAGTATAATTTGTAATGAACAATGAGAATATATCCCTGCTTTCAGTTTCACTCAAACCAGCACTGCTTTCTTCAATGCAGACTCGGTACAACTTGTAGACACCATGCCCACTATCACCTCAACGTACATGCCTCTCGCTTAGGGTCGGTTCATGCCAACTCCAAACGGTATCCCTAACTGTACCTCCAACCTACTAGTTAATCAAGCAATAGGATTGGGTTGCAAGTAAGTAAACTTCTATGTTGAACTTCCAACTAGGTCAGAAGAATCAGAGAAGACCAATGCCTTTCAAGTTTCAAGGGATGGTGGGGTTTGTTACAACTTGGTTTAGCACTTGGGTGGAAATGTCCCAATCCACTAGCACTATCAAGGAGCAATTTCGGAAGGGAGCACCATTGTCACCTTAGCGCTAACTTCCCTCTCTTTAGACCATCTCTCAAGGTCAAGGTAGGCTTTCCTAGGGTTGATTATAGATGAATTGTACTGAAGAGAGCTAAAGGGGGAATTGATCATGACTTAGTTGAAAGTGTGAGATTAAAGAAAAGTTAATTTCTCCAGATGGCACTTGGACATCTGAGATAGTTAAATTGGCTAAACCAAACACTTAAATGGAAATACTCAAAACATATCAACTTGAATAATAAAAATCCATGAACATTAAGATCATTAATTCTAGAAATTTAAAATAACCTTGCAAAAAATAAGCTCAATGTATCAATGCCAAATGTCGTCAATGAGTGGGTTCATGTGTTGCAATTTAAAACATATCCAAAACTAAAATAAAAGTGAAACAAGTTGCCCAGCAAATGTCTTAAAGCACAAGAAGCTATGGCCCAAGGTGAGGCCGTGCTTGAGAAATTTCTGAAGCAAGATGTTACGCGAGGATGTTAAATTAAAGAAGTGAAATTCCAAATTCTTGAAGGGATAAAAATCACTTCTCCAAATGTGGAGCTGAGCCAATGATTTACAACCAATGCTTAAGTAGAAATTTAGAGAACACCATTCCATTTATCCATGATTAATTATCCAAGTATATGAAAATTATCCCAAGAGTTGTGCAAGAGAAAAAATTTAAAAAAGAAATAAGGTTTGCACAAGTAATTTCCAAAATTATTAGTGATATGCTTAATAAAACATGAAATTATGATCAAACATTAACCAAGAGAACACTTCAAAGAAATCTTGCTTTAGAATCCGTTTGTTGTTATGTAGTAAAGCAAAATAACTCAAAAGTTTCCAGAATTCATAAGAAGTAATGAACATAAATTTTAACCATAAAAACTGAAAATTAAAACCCATAAAAAATCTAGAATTAAAAGTGATAACTAATGTGAATTTCCAAAATTATCTTATACGAATTATGAGACAAATAACCACTTAAATCAGCCTAAAAGCATGAATAAAGTTATAAACAGCTCACAAATGTATATGTGAATATTCTAGCATGATACCCTAACTTAAGATGTGATTGTATGGAGTATCTAGGGTTGATTTACTTATGTTTGCTTGTTGTTAGAAAATAAGAGTAAAATGGAAACAAATCTATGAGAATCAAGCCCAAAACAATGGTATAGCATGAGAAATTACCTTGGCTTGATGGAAATGGAAATCTGAAAATTATTGCAGCCTTCTTTTAAGAAACCCAGATTTCACCCTAAAAAATAAGGAAATAAAGGTTTTTTGAAGTTTAATGGTTGATAAGATGGAGTGTTAGACTACTGCCTTTAATTCTTGGGCAAATGGAGTCTTAGAAATAGTTCCGCTTGGGACTTGTTTGAGATTACTTGGAGCTGGAACATGACAATTCCCCTCCAATCCTCTGGGGTTTCATGCAAATCCTTCCAAGGAAGCGCCACCCTACAAGCATACACCTTCAATGACTAGTCACTAGACCCTAGGATATATCCTAACCTACCCAAACTTAAACTTGGAACCCTCCTAAATATGACAATCACAAGCAAACAAGACTAGAACATATAGCAAGCAAAGAGACTTTCCCTGCTTAATTCCAATGAAGCAAATTTAGCTCTCTTATGGACTAGATCTAGAAATTGGATGATGTAAAACATACATGTTACCTCAAGCATAGCTTCACCAAGATATGCCTCACATGTAATAAAGATTACCATAGAAAACCAAGATCCTTTGATGCAAAAGATAGTTTTATTCTCCAATCAACAACAACAAGATACAAATGAGGAAAAGGCACTCGTATATAGGAGAGAAGCTCAACTTTCTTTAAAATAAAATAATAATAGATATACCAAAACCCTAGATCTATCCTAGGGAGGATCACAAATCCTCTAAACATGGTCAAAAAACATGAAAAAATGAGGGAGTTAGAGTAACAACTCCAAACCCTAACTAAAGGCCAAAGACAAGGGGGCCATTCCTCATTATCAAGCGTGAAATGCATCAAAGTGGTACAAAATAGGCCCAACAAGGGAAGCACTCCAACTCTAGATGGTCCAAGTATCAACCAAATAAAATAATATGCTCCAACACTCCACTAGAAACCCACACATGTGGTACAAATAATGCCTCAGAGGGTGATGTCTAGGTCCAAGTCCAAAGAAATGAGTGATGAATGCCGAAAGGAGGGGAGCACTCTCCATGAAAGATGTGTCAAGTGATAGCAATGGTCCATACTAAGGTCAAACTCTAGAATGCTCCTACCGCAATGCAAGGAAAGTCCTCCAAACCCTCACACGTGGTTCACCCCTCCTAGAATGTGCTCCAACGTCCTCAAGAAGGCTCTAGATCATGTGCCAATGGTCCAAAGTGATGAAGATCGATCCAAGAGTGAGAGGGAATGGTCCAAATGTGTCTCAAGTCTTCCCACGTGCCAAGGAGAAGGGTCTCCATCATCTAGGAAGGGGTCAGCCCCATCCTAAGTATTGAGGTAACCTCCAAATAAAGTGTGCCAAGGGTAGCACTCCACATGAAGTAACTAGTCATCATCATAATATGCCACAACATGTCATAACATGTAAATATAGTAGAGTCAAGCTACCCACCAAGGTCAAAATAACAGCCTACCCACTCGAAGCAAAGACGTACTACCCATTGCAGCCCCTCTTCCAACTCTTCTTCCAAACAGTGTACTCTTTTGGGATTCCTCCAGTCGGCCTTGGATGGTAGGAGAGATACTTCGAGTGCTCCATGACAGACTCACCATTTTTGTATAATATCTTTCAGATCTACTCTCTCTTGGTTTTAGGGTAGAACTGTACTTCTTGCTTTTTATAGGAGTCGTCTTAGCACTCCCACTTTGTATTGACATCATGGTACCACATAGTCCCATTGACCTACTTTAGTGGTCATTTGGTTGGAGATTAATATAATTATCTTATCTTATCTAGTGCTAAGGGGTTAAGCCACATTTAACTTAGGAAATGTACACAAATATGAAGATCATAATACATGAAATTAATTACAATCGCACATTTCAAACAACTCAACGACTTATTTAAGTTTTACTCATCTAGTCTAAAATTGGTGTGCCCTTTTTAAACCTTATTACATGTGAAAGTCCTATGCTAAGCTGCACAACCTTAACACCTAAGATAAGTGAAGGTAATTGAAGTGAATGTGTACTTGGGGAAAGAAAGGGGTCTTTGCAAATTATTCATCATAGTAATTGAGTGTGATATGTCTACCCTTAACTTTCAAGAGCTATGGTTTAAGATATTTCTTCCATGTGTATGCCTTAGAAGGAAGTGTTGTCATGGGTAACCTATCCTTGAACCTTTTTTTTGTGATCCCTTTTTATTCTATTTTTTCAATTATTTGCATTTCTTAGCCCTTTCATTGGCTTTGATAATTTGGGACATAGGGAACCTGCATTTCTGCAAGGGGAAATATCTCCCATATATGTTTTCAATTTAATTTAGCAACATCAACCTTAAGAGTAAAAGACTCTTTTAGTTTTAATGAGGAATTCATAAATGGGAATAGTTATGAGATCTTAGATAATTACTATTGATAGATCACTTACAAAGGGAAAAATGAAGGGGATGGACGAACTGGCTAGGCAAAATGTTGTGAAATGGGTGAAAACAACTCACTTGTTCACAAGGGTAAAACTTAACCTTCGGTATGACACACTTCTAAGATAGAATGATCATAACAAGAAGGTTAGACTAAGTAATGAGTAACATCTTCAAGTGTTATGAGTCATTATACAAGCATAAAAGTAACATCCCATGAAATCATATTGTCATATAAGCAAACATTCTGAGTGTCAATGAGGGTAATTGATATCATAGCACAAGCACATCTGACACCATCTATGCTAGGCACATCCAAGGGAGATGGACCATCTAAACATACTGAAAGGATCTCTGACCAATGACATATGGAGAAGCCACAGATCTCATCTCAGGTGCAACTGATCAACATATCACCCCTCGCTGAAAAAAGGGGTAACAGGGTCAAAATTCAAGCTAGGACAATCATCAGAAGAGAGCTGGAGAACAGGGGCAAGGCTTCCAAGATTGAAAAATCTAACCACAAAAATAGGGTATACCTTGAATTATTGGGTTGGGTGCCAATGACAACTTTCTCCTGGTTGTATGAGGGAGCTAAGGACTGGATTTCCCACTATACAGGTCCCTAGGGGCTTGGAGGGCCTGCTAAACCTGCAACAATTAGTGCATATCAAAGAAAATAACCTTCAAATCTGCTAACTAGTCCTAACAACTTGCACGAGAATGAAATCAGGAGTACACTGTAAATATCAAGTACACAGGAAACAGGAAAACATATGTGGATCAATGAACTAGCTTCAGCTGTCAATCTGAATTTCAAGAGCCAATCTCTGGGATTCGACCTTTTACAATGAGCATTGCACATCATTTTATAGGCATCGACTGTCCTAGGTTAATGCGCCATAGCTCTGTGCATGTGCATGAGATTAATGCTAAATGTGGTGTGTAAGTCCAGTATTAACTAAATTGAAACAGCAGCTGAACTATTGTCTAAGTTTGAAGTATATGTCAAACTAAAACATAAGGCCACTGTGTAACTGCCAGCATGCAACCCGAGTGTACTTAACTACCATTTGAAATGGGGCGCAACTCTTCTTTTGAAGTGCAAATCAAACAACAAAGAATTTTGCTAAAATTAGAGTCCTTTCTGCATGTTGATTTAACAAGAGGTGATCTGGAACCTCCACAGGCTGAGCACACCTGTCTTGCATGAGAACAGCAACGAGATAAGAGTATGTTTTTCTAAAATTAGGCTACCAAATATACCTTGTGCCAATGCTGATCTGTACTCTAAACACTGTGCCTTAATTTTAGACTATTGTTTACATATACCAAGTAACTTCACTTTAGCTGTGCCTTGCACTCAAAATAACCACAACACTCATCTGCTGTTCCAGAAATAGCACTGAACTTCTCCTTGCTTGCACCTCCTTGCATGAAGGATAACTCAAGATAACAACCAAAAAGTACACCTTCTTTTGGAGTTTGAAATAGCAACACAAGTAATGACAAGTGTGATTGTCTCTATAATAGCAAATAGGCTCCAGATTAAGTAGTGATGCATGCGTCCTCATCCACTTCACAATCATACGTTTAACTGCTGTAAAGAGGATAAACGTGCTGTATGCATGAGTTCGGGACTAAATCAAAGGCATACTCTCACTCGTCAATTAGTTATGTATGCAATCTGGAATAGATGTGTCCCTTTTAGACTAGCTGCACCCTCATTATTTGGTGAAGATGGACATGCAACTGCTTGCAACAGCGTGTATGAATAGGCATACGCCACAATAGAATGTGTAAGCCTGCATGCTGACTCCACCACAGATGAACCTCTGCCTCTAGATCGCCTTGATCACTTGTTCTTTACTCATTGCTTGCATGCTTACACGATACTAGTCTAGACAAGCTGCCATGCTATCTCTTCTCCAGAACCATCATAACTTCGCTCTAGCTCCTATACTAAACTGCCAAACTTTGAAATTATGAATCGAGAGTTCTCACAGGACATGGTGGTATACCCATTGAGGGAAATGGGTTTAACACAGAGGCAGCTGTATAACAATATCCTGCGCATGAGTAACACATGTGCTCTGGTACAAATATATACAGAAATTTGCAAACACAGAATTTCAAATGCGAGTTTGCCCCAGATCACAACTTGAACACCCTTTGCTACACGATTTACCATAAGATCAAGTGTGCAAAGTAAGCCATGCTTCCAACCATTGAATGCCCAGCAATCAGAATCAATAGCTCACTATTCCTCAATCTGTCAATTCGCAGCTTGATTATTTGTTTTCAGATTTTGTAATATTTATTATTACCCATTGATTCAAGCATTAATGACCAATATATGTTGTTGATATCTTTTCTAAACACGATTTTTCCAGAAGTTCCCCACATATCTCAGTTTGCAGAGAAGCAACAACTAGCATCAGTCTCCAATTTCTTGCTCTCTATGATGTTTAAATACTACTGTGTAGAAACTTCACCTCTTAAACAGACTTTAAGCTAATGCACAGATAATCTCAGTTCAATATTTAAATCTCATTCAACTAGCTGCAAATAAGATTTTAACTCATGAACCATCAAAGCACAATAAAAGGTTCTACCATTTAAAATCTGAGCAGAAAACACAACCATCACACATAGTTTCAGACACAGGGATTTTAGCCAATATGTCCCAGGCAAAACCCCAACTTGGGGAAACCTGTGAGAGGAGGAGAGAGAGTATTTTATTATTTTCTTCTGCAAAAATGAATTTGTACAGCAATAAAATCAAGATTCCAAGTCCAACTTATCTCAAACAACAGACAAAAATGCTGCCTCGAAAACAGTGCAGAGGCTGCCTAGACTTCTGTGCAACCAATCTTGAAATTCGTGCCAACCCAGCAGAGTACAAACTGTCAGCTTTCAGCCTTTATGGTCCTTGAAAATCATGCCCAGAATTTTCTCTTCCTTCTTGGAACTTGTGCAACTGTTACAGTCTAATACTCCCTTGAAATTCGTGCTCACTTTGCCTCGAATTTTGTGCCCAGAATCAGCCTAGAAAATCATTCATTCAGCAGTACAATTCAGTATTTAATGCAGCTGTACGGAACCTTGAAAATCATGCCAGAAGTCTGAAAATGAGTGCCCACTCTCTTCTTGATTGGTGTGCTCATTTAATTGCAGCTGTACGGTCTGGTTTCACTGCTGTACCTGCGCCTTGGAACTCGTGCCAGTGGTCTCCTTCCTCTCCTCTCAAACTTAACTTGCTCCAACTCTCTTGGATATCATCCATCACCAAAACTCTCTTTTTGAATGCTCAACAATGGTAGAGCGAATGCCTTTTTAATTCAAATCCCTTGTCTTTTGGTTTGCCTCTCAAGGGCATCTCAACAGTCATCTAATCCAAGGGCCCACATTGGCTTAGATCAATGGATGAGAATAAATGCTCATAATTCTCTCCATAAATTAATTTCATTCACCTACCACTTAAATAAATCAAGTCACTTGATAACCTAAGAAACCGGATTCGCTCTAACCCCCCCCCCAAGTGTCACAAATCGGACACGATTCGATCTCAGTTTGTGTCTGATTCGATCTTCAGGCGAATCCGAAATCGGGACACGATGCAAAATCGAATCCCCGACTGTCGGACACGAATCCCGAAAACAGGACACGTAAAGTGCGCTACAGTCCGGAAAAGTGCAGTCGGTTTTGTTTTAAAAGCAAAATTTGAGTTTCCTTTTGTCATTTGCAAGGAAGGAGTTGGCTGAGAGTGAGTTGTAAGTGCAGGTGAAGGAGATTTGAAGGAGATTTGAAGGCTTGTTTCCAAGCGATTCCAAGTGCATTCCGGTGGATTTGTGGAGAGGATTGCAAGCTCAACCATCACACAAGAAAAGGAATGTCTCAATCAGCTAGGGCAGGAGGTAGGGGGCAAAGGAGAGGGAGAAATGCACCATCTAGTGCCTCTCCTCATATTCAACCAAGCACAGGCGATTCTCCTCCTCCGTCAAGTGCTCCATCGGCTGCTAGTGGAGCTCATTCTATGGCTCCATTTAACCCTGTTTTAGCAAAACAACAAGCCCAAGAAAAAAAATACCCTTTGTGGAAGTATGTGACAAGGAAAGATGGGCCCGGGGCAAAGCTTGGTGGGGGAGGCAATGTGTCTTGGAGATGCAATTTTTGCAAGCATGAGTTCAAGAGCACATATTTCCGGGTTAAGGGCCATTTGTTGGCCCTTCCTTCTTGTGGTATTTCTTCATGCAAAGCAATGATTGTTCACCAAAGGAGGGATATGGAAAGAGGGGATCATGTTCGCTTAGGGAAGGTGGCAGCAGCAAGCAAGAAAAAAGAGGATGATCCTCTTCCATTTTTGAGGAAGTCCTCTAGCACCAAGCCTCCATTTCCACCTAGCATTCATGGGCATGGACATGGGGATACTTATCAAACAAGAAAGAGGCAATCTACAGGTGGTCCAATGAATAGGATTTTCCAACAAGAGGCGCGAGAAGAGGTAGACCCTACCATTGCATTTTTCTTCTACCTCAACTTCATCTCATTCAATGTTGCACGGTCACCATTGTATTTTGAGACGGTTAAAACTATCTTGGAACGAGCTCCAAATGGTTATGTGCCTCCTGGTTCAGAGAAGTTTAGAACCACATTGTTGGTTAAAGCCAAGAAGGAGGTAGATAAAATTCTTGAGCCAATTAGATCAACATGGCCCTCATCCGATGTGAGTATTGTTTCTGATGGATGGACGGATCCCGCACGCCATCCACTCATCAATTCATGGTATCTTCCCAAAATGGAGCGTTGTTCTTGAAAGCAATGGATGCTCTTGGGAAATACAAGGATGCACAATTTATGGGTGATTTATTCATCAAAACCATTGAAGAAGTAGGTTTTGAGTCGTGTGTACAAATCATCATGAACAATGCACCTGTTTGCAAGGCTGCTTGCATGATTGTGGAAGCTAAATATCCACAGGTATGTTCATTTTGGACACCTTTCATTTCTAATTTGCTCATTGTTTGAATTTGGTCATTGCAATGTTAGTGTTGTAGAGTCATCGATACATGTTTTTATTGCTCTTACAGGTTTTTTGGACACCTTGCATTGTCCATTCCTTGAATTTAGCACTGAAAGCCATTGCTTCGGATGTGGCATGGATTGACAACCTTATTGAGGATGCACACCATATTCGTAACTTTGTACAAAACCACACAAATGCCCTCACCATCTACAAACAGTACACACATCTTTCATTGTTGAAGATTGCAAATACTCGGTTTGCTTCCTCATTCATCATGCTCAAGAGGTTGAGGGAGGTCAAAACCGCTCTTGGGTCCATGGTGATTTCAGAGTTTTGGGCTTTTTGGAGAAAGACGGATCAGGCCGCTTCACAAAAGGTGAAGGGCATGGTGTTAAATGATGGTTGGTGGGACACGGTGGATCTTACCATTAAGATCATGGAGCCAATCATTTCTTTGTTGCGGTTTGCAGACACGGACCAGCCCATCCTAGCAGAGGTTTAAGAGGGGTGGGATTCCATGATTGAGTCCATGAGGTCCATTGTCATGGAGAATGAGTGTCCCGAGTATGGGACATTGGCAAAGAACTTATGGACCATTATTCGGGATATTCTTATCTCCAGGTGGGATAAGAATTGCACACCTTTGCATTGCTTGGCCCACTCCTTAAACCTCAAATTCTACACTCAGGAGTGGCTCATTGGTGGATCGGGGGCCTCACACAGAGTCCCTCCTCACATGGATGCAGAGATTGCAAATGGGAGGAATATAGCACTTAGACGGCTATTTCAAGATAGAAACATGCTTGAGGAGGTGGAGGATGGATTTGTAGATTTTTCCACTGCCACTGGGAGATTTGGAGGCTATGATGTGCTTAGAGATAGGGAGGGTAAGAAACCCTATGCTTGGTGGGGAACTCATGGGGCAACATCCCCTATTCTACAGAAGTTAGCCTTCAGGGTCATCTCTCAAGTTACATCATCCTCTTGTTGTGAGAGGAATTGGAGCACATATGAGAACTTGTACAGTGTGAAGAAGAGCAGGCTTGAGCAGTCCAGGGCAGAGTCGATGGTGTATGTGCACTCCAACCTTCGTCTTATTTACAGGAAGAGGGAGGAGTGGGTGAAGGGAAAGACAAAGATGTGGGATGTCTTTCCTGATGATATGGGTTTGGACAGCAGTACTGAGTTGGCATTAGCCAACATGGATCTTAATGATCCAGTGCTGGAGCCAGTCACTTTTGATGATAGTGATCGTATAGAGGGGTCATCCTCCACAGCAGCAGATGCAGGTCGTCAGATGGGCAGAGAGGAGGAGGGGGAGGAAGATGAGGATGAGAAGGATGAGGATCAGGGCAGTGGTAGTGATGAGTATGTTGATTCAGGCATGGAGGAGGACTACTGACATATGGGATTCTCCCATCTTGATCCACCCATTTTTGTATTTACTATTAGTCTATTTGGCATTTGCCAGTGCCCAGTGGCATTCCGACATATATGTATACATTTTGATTTTGATGACTTAATGAGAAATATGGTTCCGACATGCATCTATGTGTCTCATAATTCATTGTGATTTGTGAATGACAAATGTGAAATGTGTTGTGATTCGTGAATACTGAATACTGAATCGTGATTTGTGAATGACAATGTGTAATCTACTAATCATTAATGTGTTTTCATTCTAATTTCTATTGAATATTTCATATTTGTAAATTGTAAATGTTCTAGTTTCTAAAGATTTTTGGATCTATATGTCTATATTTTTAAATATTAATATATTTTTTAAAAATATATATATGTATATAAAACATGTCCTACGTGTCCTGATTCCGGGGGTCACCGTGTTCGTGTCGAACTCTCGTATTTTCGTGTCATGTTTGTCTCGTGTCCCCGTGTCAGGTGACTTAGTTTATAACATTAAAGTGAATTAATTGCTCATCTCAAGCAATTAATACAAGGGCCAAGTCACATTTTCTCTCATTAATTACTTAGGCAAAAAATAGTTAGGAGAACACTTCCTAGGTACAAATTTCAACACTCCCCCTTACCAAGGAAGGTGTTCTCCCTGACAACCAACTCATCCATGAAGAAGATGAATTGCTTCCCCACCAAAGTTGGTAAACTGCTCATGTGCTTCTCGCACAATATCAAAGTCTGCCCATGTGCTTCTCGCACAATATTGGAGATGCCCACCCTTTCTAAACTTTGCTCTAGAAGTAGAAAGGTCAAATCAAGTGTCCCTTCATGTTAGACATCATCACATGAAGAAAACCCTGAGCTGCAAAGCTCAGTGCTTCCACTTCACACGAGAAGACCTTCTGGCATATCCTCTGCCAGAACCATACTCCAGTCTCACACTGTCAGCAGTAGATGCTCCCCCTGTCTCTAGAAGTTATCCCGCATCCTGCACTGATGCCTCATGTCGGGACTCTGGACATCTCATCTTGCTCATCCATCAGTGACATGTAATACCAGTTGAGCCTCTTGCCAGCACTAGAGGAAGTAGCCTCTTGTTGACTCCTCTAAATAGAAAACGAAATACTCGATACTACTATAATCTCTGGAGCATCTCGCTCTCTCCTGTGAACTGCTGACTAACTAATCGGCGCCACATCAATCCTTGAAGCATCTCACTCATCGTTTGTCTCAGACTCGAGATCTGTTATCCACCCAGATCCTCCTGCTGTAGGCTGACCACACACTACATACTCTTGATCTCTCTGATAACCTATCAAGTATCAACACAGGGTCAACCGGATCCACCCCCAATACATAAATGAAGATATGTTCACTCTTGAACAATACTGGAATTGAAATCCTGCTGTCCTGCAGCGCTCCAAGGAATGCAATTGGCTGCCCCATCCAACCTGTCCTCCATCCTCAACCCAATGGCCATCTCACTGAAAATGTAAGTCCAAAAACTGCCTATCTGGAGAACAAAAGAAATCTGCCTCTGATGTCTGAAGATCATTGTCTATCAATCTGCCCTCAACAGGGCTCTAATACCATGTAGAAATTTCACCTCTTAAACAGACTTTAAGCTAATGCACAGATAATCTCAGTTCAATATTTAAATCTCATTCAACTAGCTGCAAATAAGATTTTAACTCATGAACCATCTGAACTTAAAGCACAATAAAAGGTTCTACCATTTAAAATCTGAGCAAAAAACACAACCATCACACATAGTTTCAGACACAGGGATTTTAGCCAATATGTCCCAGGCAAAACCCCAACTTGGGGAAAACCTGCGAGAGGACAGAGTATTTTATTATTTTCTTCTGCAAAAATGAATTTGTACAGCAATAAAATCAAGATTCCAAGTCCAACATATCTCAAACAGCAGACAAAAATGCTGCCTCGAAAACAGTGCAGAGGCTGCCTAGAATTCCGTGCAACGAATCTTGAAATTCGTGCCAACTCAGCAGAGTACAAACTGTCAGCTTTCAGCCTGTACGGTCCCTGAAAATCATGCCAGAATTTTCTCTTCCTTCTCGGAATTCGTGCCAGTTACAGTCAAATACTCCCTCGAAATTTGTGCTCATTTTGCCTCGAATTTTGTGCTCAGAATCAGCCTGGAAAATCATGCATTCAGCAGTACAATTCAGTATTTAATGCAGCTGTACAGAACCTTGAAAATCGTGCCAGAAGTCTGAAAATGAGTGCCCAGTCTCTTCTCGATTGGCATGCTCATTAATTGCATCTGTATGGTCTGGTTTCACTGCTGTACCTGCGCCTTGGAACTCATGCCAGTGGTCTCCTTCCTCTCCTCTCAAACTCAACTTGCTCCAACTCTCTTGGATATCATGCCTCACCAAAAATTCTCTTTTTGGATGCTCAACAATAGTAGAGGGAATGCCTTTTTAATTCAAATCCCTTATCTTTTGGTTTGCCTCTCAAGGGTAGCTCAACAGTCATCTAATCCAAGGGCCCACATTGGCTTAGATCAATGGATGAGAATTATTGCTCATAATTCTCTCCATAAATTAATTTGATTCAACTACAACTTAAATAAATCAAAAGCCACTTTATAAAATTAAAATGCATTAATTGCTCATCTCAAGCTATTAATACAAGGGTCAAGTCACCTTTTCCCTCAATAATTTCTTAGGCAAAAATAGCTAGGAGAACACTTCCTAGGTACAAATTTCAACATACTGCAGGTGGGAATCTGAAATTTTGAACTTCAATGACCATGTCTTTGTCCAATGTCCTTGGTGTGATGCTCTTGTGATGGGAGTCTTCAGGTTGACCCAGCATAATATATGTTTTGCCAGATCCAACTTGTCAATAAGCAATGAGGCAGACCTTGTACCCATCCAATGCAGTACAAGCTGAGAAATGTCAAAAAATACATCTTCCTGGGTGTCCTGAGCACTAAACCTTTTATCAAAGGAGAAAGAAAACTTTTGTCCATGTGGGGACTGAATAAACTCAATATTACATGCCTCTGAATCTGCTGAAGTAGGTTATTGAACCACAAGAAATTCTGAAAAAGACCAGTCATCCTTGGGAAGCATGGGCTCCACTCTATAGAATACTCTACCGTTACCTTTAAGTTCCTGGATGGCATTATGCAACTTTATTAGAAGCTCTCTGTTTAAAGTTAAACCCCTCAAGCATCGACTCCTTTGTTAAAAGTGCCAATTGACCATCTGTTTGATAGCCAAGATCTGTGTGATAAACTTTCAATTTGATCATAGATCCAAAACCAGTTTAGAGGGCAAACTACTGCTCTAAATCATACTATCCTGTAAGCGAACCAGTGCTTTGAAACACTACAAATCTGCCCTTGACTGTTCACAAACTAGGAGAATTGTGATGAGGCAGATTGTGTGTTAACAGTGCACAATTGTGGACACCTCCTTTTCATCCCATACTAAACATGGAAAATGAAGCATGTAGGCCATGCCCTCAACCGTCACATATCACAATCGTACACTAACAAGAACTAAATTTATCCATATAGAAGTAAAGAAAATGAATAACAACCAAAATAAAGGCCATACAATATTTAGTATTTACTTTTCCTCGTGACATGTTTTAGATAGCTTGATTTTATTTTGCATCTTGTGCAAATAAGTTATCTATTATGGAATATCATATAATGACTACTTAAGTTCAAGAATTATAACTCAAAGGTTGACCTCTAGTATAGTTACCTAATTGACTTGCAAAATGACATAGAATGTTACCACAAGTCATTCTGATTTAGTAATATTTCAAAGTTTTTACCGAGTCTTTTTCAGTATTAACCAATATCATAGTTATTACTTATTAGTATATTACTAATTATGATTATATAATAATATTACTACTGTTTGATATTTTCTCTATTTGGGTGTGTAGTAGCTATCTCCCATCTCTTCCCATCGCTTGTGTAATCCATCCATACACATACAATACAAAATCAAACTCTGTGTAAGTCCACTGGGCTACTTCAGATGCAAAATAAAATAAAATAGATAACACACAGAATATGCGAAAAAAAGTCATGTATTAAAAAGAAAGAAAGAAGCTCTACAAGTTGTAAAGAGGTTAGGATAAAAAAGTAGAGTGTGTGAAGCAGATGTTAAAATTTCAGATCATGGTAAGCAGATTCTGCCCTCAGAAACTCAAACACATGAAAAACTCACAAGTCAACTCGAGAAATTATAATACTATTAATATTAAAATACACTAAATTTTCGTGAAAAACGTATTTTTCATTAATATGAAAGTTTGCAATTTCCATATGACGCAAACTTTATATAATACTCATTAAAAAGTACATAAATTATGCTACATACAACAAAAACCATGGATGCTTGACGGAACAAATTTATTGGTTGTTGATTCTATATTGTGAAATCAAATAAAAAAAAGGGGGTGCTTCTTTATGTTTCTCAATGTCTTTTCTAAAGAGAGGACCAAGTCAAACATGTGAGAATCATGAGTTAAACTCGAGAAGTCAATTTGGATAGCAAGTCAAACTCACACTGTCAATCCAACTTACGTTTTACATGCAAATCAAAATTGAAAGGATGACTCGAGCCGCACTAGACTTGAAAGAGCTTACTCAAACTCAGTTTCCTCAAAGAGTAAAGTCAAACTTGTGAATTAAATCAAAGTTGAAAGACTCTAGCTCACATGATCTATGACTTAATGGCATGCTATGAGAGGATGCTTGATGGGCACTCTAGAGGATGAGATGGTTCAGTACTCAAGATGGCATATGACATGGTCAACCAAGCTCAATCTTAGGGGGCATTTTGCACATGGAGAGGACAACGGGCACCCCCACTTATTTGTCCTTTTATTTTATTATGTATTGTTGACTTGTCTTTGCAGGTTATTATGAGACGACTCTTGATGAGCACTCTAGAGGATGAGCTGGCACATTAATCAAGATGGCATCTGACATGGTCAACCAAGCTCAATGTTAGGGGGCATTTTGCACAAGGAGAGGATAACTGGAACCCCCACTTATTTGTCCTTTTACTTTTTATGTATTGTTGACTTGTCTTCGGAGGTTATTACGAGATATTATATTTTATTTTCCCCTACGAAAGATAATGGATCTAGAATTCGTTCAATATTATTTTATTATTGAGGGTTTTGAGCTTAATCTCTATCTAAGAGAAACTCCCTCAATTATAATTGTTTTTGAAGGATTGAAGCAAAGAACTCACTGGCTAAGTATTGAAGATCTTTTGAAGGCAATGTATGTTTGAGGGTGTTTCTTCATGTGTGGTTCTTCATTTTACATCCATATTGTTGTTTCTACTAACTGAAAATTACAACTAATTGCTCCTGCAAAGGGCTTTGATTCAAAGGCAAAATCTGTAATCTAAAAAAGGGTTGATTGAGGTGTTTCCTATCCATTAGCCTTGCTGATTTTTGTTGTTAAACTAGTTCATTTGCTGCTGTCATTTCAGTGAAAGGTAGGGAAAATTTATGGTGGTTAGTAAGATCACCACTTTGTTGTCATGTATATGTATTTGAGGAGTAGGAGCACCACTGGTAGAGCCCTCCCTAGCTAATTTTCTGCAAATCTGAAATAGCAATCACAGATAGATCCCGATTCCCAGCATGTTGTAACAGCATAATCAATCATCCCATTCACACATGTTTGAGTCCTCTAAATATCCCTTTGACTCCATTCGCCCTAAGTTGATGCTTGGCACTAGTCTTCCTTTCAACCACCCAAAAATGTAACCTAAAATCATTTCAAATTTTGGTTTCACTAAAGTTAATTTTGTAGTATTTGGGCCGACCGCCTTGGCACTATAGGCCCTTCCTCTTCATCTTCCTCTTCTTGCTATTGTTGTGCAGCATGTGCTTCCTCTTCTTCCAAGCTGCCATTAAAGTTCATCGGGTTGCTGCCGAGATGTCATGTTGCCATTGAGATGACATTTCCACAAACTTTTATCAATTGCTACACTCAACCATCTCAGTGGCCTTGTCTTCTAGCCACCATCAAACCCACCTTTGTTGCAAGCCACACCCTCCCTTGTTTGTAAACACTAATTTCCGCACCTTTAATAATGATCTAGATTCCTGAAAATCAGAGATGGAAATCAGTACAACTTATAGAAAATTCACCCATTTGACACCGATGAATCTCCTCTCTGTTTGAGCTAGTGCATGCCAACCTCAGGGGAGTGTCCCTAGTCTTTGTATACTGCTTTCCAGCCTTTAAATCTGCAATAAAAAACAATATAACAACAGCAAATGATGATCTTTGGCTTGTGATGAAGCTACCAAAGAGATATAAAAATTGTCTTTTGAGTTTTTGTGGTAGAAATTCCCACATGCAACAGTGTTAAATGTAATTGAATGGGAGAAAAGCACTTTAAATGATAGCTAATTATCAAAATAAAAGACTATGACTTCTAAAATTCCATATACGAATAAATCAATGCACCAACGGATCAAAAAGCTAGAATATTAGCAGAGTAAAACTGTGCTTTGCATTAATCAAAAGGCTGAATATAACATAGAGACAGTAACAAAGCTGATCTAATGACGATCCCAGCACAAAAATAGAGAACTTAGAAGCCGAGAGAGAAATGAAGAAGAATTTTGGAGCGATATGCTACTGCTGCTAAGAAAAAATTCCAACCCTCTTCCTTTCGTAAGACCTCACTAAATAGCTTGGCCTAGGGGGGCCTCATACACCTCCCACTAACTAATCCAACATGTGCTGAGGGAGCACCTCTCTAGATGAAGCTAAAGAAGAGAGAATGTGCCCCACTTCCTAGAGTTCATCTGTTACATGGAGAGGATGCACCCCCTTCTGCCAGAGTTCATTAGGAAATGTGCCCCGCTTCTGTTGGAGTCCATCTGTGTCTGACACAAGAGTTAAGCATCCAGTTGAACGGAACTCGTCCTTATGCACTTCACCTCAACCTCGTGTTCTTCACCTTGACCTCGTGTACTTCACCCTGTAGCTTGGTTGAGTTAAGTGGAAGAGCTCTAAGTTAAGTGAAGCAAGTCTCATGCATGCTTCCTACTCAAGTTTAGTTCACCCTAGTCTCATGCATGCTCTCTAATTCTGCAACTTGTCACAACGAGAGACCACCACAGGGTGCACATCCATCGATGCCACATGCCGCACATGCATTGATGCCACATGTCACACATGCATGGCTCACAGCTAAAAAAATAGGGAGATAGTTTGCATGTTTTTGCATGGTCCATGCAAGGCCATGCAACTCAAACCCTAACTGCTAAAAATAGAAGTATCTCGCATGTCATTAGGAAAAATCTTACGAGAATCGTGATCTTGCAATGATGCCAAAAATGTGATCATCTCTACTAAGCGGACCTCCAAACTATGTCTCCTAAAAAATAGGAAAACTTCCAAAAATAGACATCTCCTCCAATATTGATGAAAACCCTATGAAATGCCCTCTGACTCTAAACTTGGATCATATCACTGAATCAACCCATCTCTGAACCTTGTGGGAACCAACCTATGACCTATGAAAGTTTTCTCTTTGGAACAAGTCTAAATACTAGCTAGATGAAATAAGCTGGCTCTTAACCCTCCAAATTTGCATATGGGAAAATTTGGGGGTTGACACTTGCTAACCATCAAATCTTCCTTTGTTGCGTGTCAAGCCCAATTCTGAGCTTTTTAGAAAATTGCATGGGTAATTGGGATCTAATAGAAGGGTTTGTGGCCCCCAAATCACGTCAGCTTCAACAATAACTTCGACTGGGCTCATCCTAGATTTCAACATAGTAAGTTCCACTCTAGGCCTACTCAACCCCAACCCATGCCTTTCAATAGGAATCGAAACCTACTATTTAATTTCATGGGCCTCTGGTCTAATGCCCTTGGGAAGTTCGCCTCTTCTACCCATTTTGATGACCCCCTTGCAGGTTATCCAACCTTCTCCTTTACTGCATGTGGACATAGACTCTCCTTTATTTGCAAGTTGTTCAAAGGATGGGATGGAAAACCCCTTCGTTGGAGGGAGGGGGGGCGTCAGCATTAAATTAATTACAGGGATTTCAAAATCAAAGAAGTAGGACTCTAGAGGTAGTGGTGGAAATAATATTATTCAAGAGCTTATGAATAGATCAAAACTCATGGAATCATCACGCATGGCATTACAAATAGTTTGTAACCTTATAAATAGAGTAGTGGAAATTGAATCTGAGAACATTATCTTAAAACAACAATTCAATGATACCAAGAACCAAAAAACTCTTCACCCTTCAAATTATTCCCTTCATACAAAAATCCTTGATCTCACGAATAAGCATGATGAATTTTGCTCCCAACAGGCCTTGTTTAAGTAAGAAGTTGAGACCCAACAAGAAACCCTCAATTCTTGGGTTGATGTCATAAAGGGGAGGAACAACACAACCCCTCAAGCGGGTGAAATAAACAAGAGTTCATTTACTAACAAATATCCAACATAAGAACAAGGAACAAAAATGCATATAAGATAGTAAATAAATAAACGAATAATGAAAAGATGATAGAATAGAATAGGATGGATGAATTATAATACCATGGAATGGTATACTTATATATGCATTGACTAGTCACCATGGTTGATAGGTCATGTCCATTCATTAGGATGTGACACTTCATTATTTATTTTTTATTTCTATTTATTATTATTATTTATTTATTGATTGATGTTTAATAGTTTATTTATATCTATGTATGTCCATTACATTGCCTTCCCCTTTAGAAATGCTTTGTCCTCAAAGCATACTTATGGGAAAAACTTATATTTGGTTATGACCCGTAATGCCTCATCATGATCTTTTGTCTTTGTCGCTATGAGAGTTGATGATACAAGATATAAGAGTTACAAAGCATTGAGCATACATGTCTTACTACAAATTGGTAAGACCACCCAAATTCAATTTTCTGCAAATCTATGTCGCAACAACATCTATGATTTGGAAAATGATAAGATTCCACATTTGAACTTCTTTCCAATATAGTAGTATATTTACTTGACTACACATACTGATTATGTCTCCACCTACTTCATTGATGACCTGTATAATTAGGATGACAATAAGGCATCATTGTATCTTGAGTCATGCTTTTAGCACCTTCGTCTTTTGATACTTCTGGCGATTTATTGGTTGATAAGATTTCAATTGGATCTATATTGGTTCCTTTCTCCAACGTCTTGATTTTCACATATGATGACTTCCTTATTTCAACTGGATCGATCATTGTTTTTTAATCGATCGTTGGCTCTTTGTTGGTAAGTTGATCTAGCTTTCCCTATACTGACTTCTTATCAATCTTTTGCTTCTTAATTTGTGCAACCAAACTTTGCTTCTTTCTGCATCTTTTGCATCGACTTCAGATTATCTTGAAGGGTCATCTTTGAAATATCTTTAAGGTCTTTTGATGATGTTGCTTCTAAATCTGACTTACATCCTACAACGTTATCTTCTTCTTATGGAAAAATGTCAAAAAAAAATTCTTCATGTTTAAGATGGAAGAACCCAATGTTTCTAGCCAAATTGAACCTAGCATTAGTTGTAGGTCCTTGATTTCATATTTTTCCCCGTAAAAAATTGTTTCCTTTTTCGAATATACTAGGCTCTAGAACTATTAATTTATTCGCCAAGTCAACATTAATGTGACTTTTCTCAACGTTCAAACAAGTGGTGATGCTAATATCCTTTACGTGAATGACCCCCTTGAGTTTTAACATGGCAATAGTGCATCTTGTATAAGTACGTAGGAATCTTCCTTTTATTTTCATTACTAAATTCCATTTTGTTTTCATCAATAAGTATACCTTCGATATTGAAACTTTTATCTTCCTTTTATGACTCATTGATATTTCACTTAGTCTTTGGCACCTTATATGTAATATACCCCTTTAGTTTAGATAAATAGCTTTGAACATTCTTCTTACTTAATTGCTCTCTTAATTGAACTTTCAACATAAAAGGCAACACTATAGTGGATTTTTCTTAGCCCTTTAAATAAAAAAATTATAAAAAACTCCTTATCCTTGATATCCCTCGAACCTTAGAAGGTACTTGAACTTCTTTTGTGTAATTAAATTTAATGTGCAAAACCTTGCAATGAGGACTTCCAATAAGTTGCATCTTTAATATCTAAAAACTCACAACATTTTTTACAATCCTATATAATGTTTCTTATGGTCCAATATAATTGGTGTATGACTTGTTCAACTGCAAAATTTCAATGATTGGTTTTGGGCTAAGTCACCTGACACGGGGACACAAGACACGTAGGACACGAAAATACGAGAGTCCGACACGGACACGGTGACCCCCAGAATCAGGACACGTTTTATATACATATATATATATATATTTTTAAATATATTAAAATTTAAAAATATAGACATATAGATCCAAAAATATTTAGAAACTAGAACATTTACAAATATTCAATAGAAATTAGAATAAAAACACCTTAATGATTATGATTACACATTGTCATTCACAAATCACGATTCACGAATCACAACACATTTCACATTTGTCATTCACAAATCACAATGAGACATCAGACACATAGATGCATGTCGGAACCATATTTCTCATTAAGTCATCAAAATCAAAATGTATACATATATGTGGGAATGCCACTGGGCACTGGCAAATGCCAAATAGACTAATAGTAAATACAAAAAGGGGTGGATCAAGATGGGAGAATCTCATATGTCAGTAGTCCTCCTCCATGCCTAAATCAACATACTCATCACTGCCACTGCCCTGATCCTCATCCTCATCCTCCTCCCCCTCCTCCTCTCTACCCATCTGACGATCTGAATCTGTTGTTGTGGAGGATGACCCCTCTATACGATCACTATCATCAAAAGTGACCAGCTCTAGCACTAGATCACTAAGATCCATGTTTTCTAATGCCAACTCAATACTGTTGTCCAAACCCATATCATCAGGAAAGACATCCCACATCTTTGTCTTTCCCTTCACCCACTCCTCCCTCTTCCTATAAATAAGACGAAGGTTGGAATGCACATACACCATCGATTCTGCCCTGGACTGCTCAAGCCTGCTCTTCTTCACATTGTACAAGTTCCCATATGTGCTCCAATTCGTCTCACAACAAGAGGATGATGTAACTTGAGAGATGACCCTGAAGGCTAACTTCTGTAGAATAGGGGATGTTGCCCCATGAGTTGCCCACCAAGCATAGGGTTTCTTACCCTCCCTATCTCTAAGCACATCATAGCCTCCAAATCTCCCAGTGGCAGTGGAAAAATCTACAAAGCCATCCTCCACCTCCTCAAGCATGTCTCTATCCTGAAATAGCCGTCTAAGTGCTATCTTCCTCCCATTTGCAATCTCTGCATCCATGTGAGGAGGGACTCTGTGTGAGGCCCCCGATCCACCAGTGAGCCACTCCTGAGTGTAGAACTTGGGGTTCAAGGAGTGGGCCAAGCAATGCAAAGGTGTGCAATTCTTATCCCACCTGGAGATAAGAATATCCCGAATAATGGTCCATAAGTTCTCTGCCGATGTCCCATACTCGAGACACTCATTCTCCATGACAATGGACCTCATGGACTCAATCATGGAATCCCACCCCTCATAAACCTCTGCTAGGATGGGTTGGTCCGTCTCTGCAAACCGCAACAAAGAAATGATTGGCTCCATCATCTTAATAGTAAGATCCACCGTGTCCCACCAACCATCATTTAACACCAAGTCCTTCACCTTTTGTGAAGCGGCCTGATCCGTCTTTCTCCAAAAATCCCAAAACTCTGAAATCACCATGGACCCAAGAGCGGTTTTGACCTCCCTCAACCTCTTGAGCATGATGAATGAGGAAGCAAACCGAGTATCTGCAATCTTCAGCAATGAAAGCTGTGTGTACTGTTTGTAGATGGTGAGGGCATTTGTGTGGTTTTGTACAAAGTTACGGATATGGCGTGCATCCTCAATAAGGTTGTCAATCCATGCCACATCCGAAGCAATGGCTTTCAGTGCTAAATTCAAGGAATGGACAATGCAAGGTGTCCAAAAAACCTGTAAGAGCAATAAAAACATGTATCGATGACTCTACAACACTAACATTGCAATGACCAAATTCAAACAATGAGCAAATTAGAAATGAAAGGTGTCCAAAATGAACATACCTGTGGATATTTAGCTTCCACAATCATGCAAGCAGCCTTGCAAACAGGTGCATTGTCCGTGATGATTTGTACACACGACTCAACACCTACTTCTTCAATGGTTTTGATGAATAAATCACCCATAAATTGTGCATCCTTGTATTCCCCAAGAGCATCCACCGCTTTCAAGAACAACAGTCCATTTTGGGAAGATACCATGAAATTGATGAGTGGATGGCGTGCGAGATCCGTCCATCCATCAGAAACAATACTCACACCGGATGAGAGCCATGTTGATCTAATTGGCTCAAGAATTTTATCTACATCCTTCTTTGCTTTAACCAACAATGTGGTTCTAAGCTTCTCTGAACCAGGAGGCACATAACCATTTGGAGCTCGTTCCAAGATAGTTTTAACCGTCTCAAAATACAATGGTGACCGTGCAACATTGAATGAGATGAAGTTGAGGTAGAAGAAAAATGCAATAGTAAGGTCTACCTCTTCTCGCGCCTCTTTTTGGAAAATCCTATCCATTGGACCACCTGTAGATTGCCTCTTTCTTGTTTGATAAGTATCCCCACGCCCACGCCCATGAATGCTAGGTGGAAATGGAGGCTTGGTGCTAGAGGACTTCCTCAAGAATGAAAGAAGATCATCCTCTTTTTTCTTGCTTGTTGCTGCCACCTTCCCTAATCCAACATGATCCTCTCTTTCCATATCCCTCCTTTGGTGAACAGTCACCGCTTTGCATGAAGAAATCCCACAAGAAGGAAGGGCCAACAAATGGCCCTTAACCCGGAAATATGTGCTCATGAACTCATGCTTGCAAAAATTGCATCTCCAAGACACATTGCCTCCCCCACCAAGCTTTGCCCCGGGCCCATCTTTCCTTGTCACATACTTCCACAAAGGGTATTTTTTTTCTTGGGCTTGTTGTCTTGCTCAAACAGGGTTAAATGGAGCCATAGAATGAGCTCCACTAGCAACCGATGGAGCACTTGACGAAGGAGAAGAACCGCTTGTGCTTGGTGGAATAGGAGGGGAGGCCCTAGATGGTGCATTTCTCCCTCTCCTTTGCCCCCTACCTCCTGCCCTAGCTGATTGAGACATTGCTTTTCTTGTGTGATGGTTGAGCTTGCAATCCTCTCCACAAATCCACCGGAATGCACTTGGAATCGCTTGGAAACAATGGATAGCTTTCAAATCTACTTCACCTGCACATACAACTCACTCTCAACCAAATGCTTCCTTGCAAATGACAAAAAGAAAGGCAAAATTCTGTTTTTAAGTGAACCCGAACACCTTTTTCAGCAAAAAACGTGTCCTGTTTTTCGGGTTCGTGTCCGACAGTCGAGACACGCTTTAAATTCGTGTCCGATTCGTTTTAAAAACGTGTCCCGAATTCGGATTCGAAGGAAAGTCGAATCAGACACGAATTCATATCGAATCGTGTCCGATTCGGGACACGGGGGGGTTTCCTACGAATCCGGTTTCTTAGGTTTTGGGAGATCCCAAAATCTCTCAAATGTGGTCCCCACCACCTATCTTCCTTTATAATTTCCACTTTGATTTTAAAACATTGTAACTTGGAAATATTTATAGCCTTCTTAGTATTCCCTTACAATCGTGTAATTCATATAGTGGATATATTATTTCAACGCCATAAATATTTTTCCCAACCTTAATCCACTCTTTGATTCCATAGGTCATTCAACAGGCTAGGGTCTTGACAGGTTAATTTTTATGTCCCCTATTCAACCTTGCAACATATCTCTTTGGGGAAATGACGACTAAATGTGGCAATGACTGATACGTCCAATATAGTATCCCAGTGGTGGCAAGCATATTTGAACTTGGCGACTTGATGGCAACAAACCAGCCTTCTTCTAGTCTTCTTCCTACACTAAGTAATTTAACCTTCAATCTTCGCACAGCCACACACATAGATGCTCAAATTGCCTTCACTAATCAAAATTATTTGAGCAGCACTAGATTCTTCCTTCATGATTGTTTTAATAACCTTATTGATTTCTTAAATTTACTAGAGCTTTTGAATTGAAAATGGCCAAGCGCAAGTTGTGGTCAAATATTGAGGTCATCAAAGAAACTCCCAAAAATTGGAACATGGCCAAAAGATCAATCAAAATGAGGCTCCAATACCAATGAAATGAACAATACTAACAAATATCCAACATAAGAAGGTCGAAGAACAAAAATCCATATTGGACAATAAATAAATAAATGAATAATGAATAGATTATAGAATAGAATAAGATAGATGAATTACAATGCCATGGGATGGTATACATATATATGCATTTACTAATCATTGTGTCTAATAGGTTATGTCACTTCATCAAGACATGACACTTCATTAATTAATTAACTAATTATTATTATTATTATTATTATTATTGATGTTAATTTATATATATTTATGTCCATTCCAACGAAGGTTGAGGAAGTTATAAAGTTAAAACATTTATAGGAGCATACAAAACGAGCTCAATAGCGAAACTTGAAGTTGAGATTCCCTTTACCATCATCACCTTCCCTAGACAACAAGCAGAAAGGGTTGCATTTCTTCAACATACCCTAGGCCTCTCTGGGTTAACTCTTGAGAGCGTGTGGTTTCGCTCTAACTCCACACTCTTCCTATGCTTCGGATCTATAGGGGACAAACTAAAGCCTTACGAGCTAAATAGAAGCTCTTTTCTCTCCCTCGTAGGATCTTTCTCGACACTTACCTCACAAGATCCCAATTCCTTAAGCTCAAGCAAGCACGAAAGAAGGTTGTTGTAGCATTAAAAGTCAGCAAATGAGCCATTATCAATAAAACATATTAGAGCTTGTTATTGCTTTGCAAAGGCCTTCTGCCTATTTCAATGGGTTGGTCACTCAATTGATCACCTCCTCCATTCAGATACTCCCTTGATGTCCTTGGTCGAAACTTGTCGACTAACCAAGAGTTGGATAGTATCATCAAAGAGGACATCATCATACAATTTATTCAAGTTACATGGGTCAATCATCTATGTGGACTAAGTCCCAAGATGGCATTCTATATGGAGCACTATTTGAAGCTAAGAAATGGCCTTCTTGTTCACTCCCCTACATGCTCAAGCACTCTCTCAATCCCCCTTGGGCAGCCTCAAGTTGGTTTTGAACATCTTTGGATATAAATCAAACACCATATCTAATGAGACAAGAACTGTTAACCCTACCATCTTCATGAGACAGAGACAAAGAAGCACTTCATCTTCAAGTGCCCCATCTACTATGAGGTTAAAGGTCATTTTTACTACCTTTCCAAGGAGTCCCAGAACTCTCTATCCCAATTTTTTTGTTTCAAGACAAGAGATGCTTGGATTTGTACATGAAGGAGGCCCTTGGATTCAGAACTCGCTTAGTCCACCCTTCTCAGGCCCATCCAGACCTAGTTTAGAAAATTACAGATTTATTTTCGATGCTTCTAGTAGATAAAGGCACCAAGAGGCATGTAGATAGTAGTTCTACATCAAATATCAAATCAATGAGACCTCGAGAGAGCATCAGTGCTAGACCAACAAGACCCTTACAATCTTGTCATCTCAACTCCTACGATATCTCAAACCACACTAATAGTCAAGTTACTCCACCCCGATCATGGTCATGTACTCCTGGATTCAAACAGCGAGACATTCTCATACCTTTTCTCCCAACTTTTCCAAATCATCAAACCAATCATTCCTTCACCCTCGAATGTTAGGAGAGAGGGATTCAAGGGATGTTGATTGCCCCCAAGGTAAAACAGCGCCCTAGGAGGGCCAGTAGCTCTTGACATCATCGCTTTGTTTCACTTCTCCATAAGACTTAGGTTTTTGGATTCTTTTTTATATAGGATAGAGTTTCTTATATTGGGATTTTCTTGGAGCAACTTTAGCACTCCCACTTTATAATCTCAACGATGTACTTAGCAATCCCAGTGGCCTATTTATGGTCACTCGTTGGACCTAAACTAAAATCATCTTATTTTATCTTATCTATTTAATTTTGAACCTCCATTGTATAGCTTTAGTAATCTTAACCCTAGCAATATACCACTTGTTTAGGAGGATAGACGAGCTAAAGTGAGAGAGAGTATTGTTATTGTGACAATGGGAAGCCCCTCTTAATTCCCCCAAGGTTTCACTTGTGTTTAGGGGATTTACCACATAAAGTGTAAGTTTGGAGGTAATAAATATCAATCTTGATACAAGGTTGACCATGATCAAAAATTAAAACTACACCCCGACACTCAACATCACACCTAATTTAAACAAAGAGTTGCAAAGAGAAAACAATCCAACTACATCCTTCCTTATTGTTGAAGAGGAGCCAAATAGATAGCCCCCCTTCAATGCCATATATCATGTTGACCTTTCAACCTACACTTCAAAAATTATCCAAGACCAAGAGCAAATGCAAATAACCCAAGGACACCACCCACAACCAACCCAATAGTCATTCTTCACTCTTTAGGTTAGTACATTTCTAACCAAAGGGGGAAATCCATACACATGTCCTTTAAATGCAAATCTACAAATCAACTTTATGAATGTAATGCTTTTTTAAATTTTTAAAAATTAATATGGCCGATTTTGGGAAGATCAATGTTTTGCCTTAGGGTTCCAAAGTCTAACCATTGGTGCTTTAAAACACATGAAGATGGGCATGATAAACCTTCTAGCAACAAATATAAGTAATCATAACAACTTTGGTATGTTAATAACAATCAGGTGAAACATATATAAGAAGTACAATGACACATCCATCAACTTATCACAACCATATATCTGTCAAAGATGAGATCTGAATGAAGAAACTATCATATTTCATTTGACTTGAACCATGTATCCATTATTGTGGAACATGCCTTGAACCATGTATCCTTATGCCCAAAGACCTCAAAGGTGAAATATACCTCCAAATATGTGGAACATGTCGATCCATGTTTCCTTAACCCAAAGTCCTCCTCAAAGCTTAAAGATGCCTCCAAATATGTAGTAGACCCATCAAAAGATGCATTGCCATTCCAACATAAGACATCTCAAGGATAGCATTGGCCTCCAACATGTTGCCATGAGATGAACAGTAGCCAAAAAGAAATCTCTTGCAATCTTGCATGTTAACATTGAATCCTTGTGAAGACTACACTCCCTTACTAAATGCAAGAGAACTCCATAATATTCAAGCTTGATTCTCGATGCGCCTACAAAGTGAATCAAATGTTTGCTCATTCATGACGAGATGGATCAAAAACTTCACAACCAGATCACATGTTACAAAATATCTTCCATCTCAATTTATTATAAAAAGAATGAGAATGTTCAGCTAACTACTTGTTCTGAAAAGGCTCCACAAATAAGGCATGAGCCCAAAAAGCAAAAAAGAGCATAACCCAAACGCAATATATTGTTCGCAAATATCGAACATATTCTTCCTATCCTAGTCTACAACAAGAAGATGCAATGTTTAATAAAGTCAAATAACCAATTTAGTCATCACAAAATCTCATCAAAGACATGATATATCTGTATATACAATGTTTGTGTATATATGTGTGTGTACACGTGCATGTGTGTGTGTGTGTGTGTGTGTTTTAAATATCATTAATTTAATTAAAATCTAATGAAATTAAATATAATATTAACATATTACAATTTTAATATAATTTTAATATCAGCTCTGAGGGGTAGCTCAGTTGGTTGGAGCTTCTGAGTCCAAGACCATAGTAGTCGAGGTCAGAGGTTCAAATATTCGAGTCCTTCAGGGTTAGGCTCTCGAACCTGGAGCCGACATGGTGAGCCCCCTTTGGGTGGGCCCCCTGAGAATTATTACTGTGGACGTAGCAAGCTCTCCATCTTCTGAGGCTGTGAACCACATTAATATATATATATATACATAATATATATATATATATATATAATTTTAATATATATATTAAAATATTCATAAAAAGTCACACATAATTTCTCATACTTGCAAAATACTTTGACTAAACCTACAAATGAAGATATTTCTCATGGACAACATTATTCAAAATTTCAAACCATCCATCTCCATCATCTTCCAAGGTCTGTACAAACATTTTCATCATGAAATTTTCTTGGACAACATTGAGATCTAAAATAAGTTCAATGAAAGATGTAACACATAGTAGTTAAACCAGTGTAGATCCATCTTAAACTCGGATCTATCAAGCACCGAGGTCCGAGAGGGATCCAATTTCTTGATGGGTAATTTTTTTAATTTAAACTCAAAAAAATTGATATCTCTCTTGGTTGATAGATGGACATAGATTCGGGTTTAAGTTTTAATTTTTTATTTTATAGATGGACATCGATTTTTTAATTACTTTTCATGTTCTTTTATTTTATGAGCTGACATGGATTTTCTTTTAATTATTTTTCATACTATTTTTTTATTTTATGAGCCGACATGAATTTTTTTAATTATTTTTTTGTGTTATGTTACGTTACGTTACATTATGTGACAACATCGCCCCCATTCTGAGCTGTAGAGCACCTTGCTGCTCTCGGTGCACTCAGTATGTCCCTGGAACTTCGAATTATGCTTGGACCATTTTGGAGGAGGGAACTCCTTCAGATATCTAGGGATACACAAAAAATCTGAAGGACCAAACACTTGAAACGTCCAACTTTTATTGGAATGATGCCATATTTCTTCACTTCCAAATCTTCAAAATGAAAAACTATATGAAATTTTAAAAACACAATACCATCATACTTCTTTTCCATATCAGTGGCGTCACTAGGTGAGGTTTCAAATGCCTTTAAATCTTGTTGGATGTGCGGACCTCTACAAACAGAATATCACCATAAAAAAGTGGAACGAGGCATTGCTCCTTCATGGAGCCGCTAGAGGAGAAAAGGATCTTCAAAAGGAATGTCTTATCAAATTACTATACCTTGACTACTGAATCGGGAGCTGGACCTTTGTCCACAGCAACAACCCCAATTTCTTGACCTTTCAACCTGCACTCAAAAAATTATCCAAGTACAAGAGCATATACAAGTAAAAGATATATGAAGTACACCACCCACTGCCATCTCAGTTGTCGTCCTACATTCTATAAGCTAGTACTTTTCTAACCAAGGGGGAAAAGTTGAAAACCCTAGAATAAGACCATAAACATGTCCTTTAAATGCTGATATACAAAGCAAATTTATTTAATGTAATGCATTTTTGGATTTTAACGGTTAATATGGTGAATTCTGGAAAGATCAGTACCTTGCCTTAGGGTTGTTGAGTCTAGGCAATCAGTGGTGCTTTAAAACACATGAAGGACGTAATAAACCCCCTTAGGCGAATATTATCTGTCATGACTCATAACAGATCTGATATATTAATAACAGTCTAGTGAAACATACATAAGAAGTATAATGACACATCCATAAACTTATCACAACCATACATCTGTCAAAAATGAAATCTGAGTAAAGAAACAACCATATTTATTGCATGAACAGCTCCTTAGTACATCACAAAATAAGTTTAACAGGAATAGAAGAGGGCTGCTAAAACCATGGTTCAAACCCTCTTTTAATTTTTAAACAGTAAACAGCCTATATATCGGCAATAGAACAGTCAACTTGCCAAAAGATGTGATAGCAAATAAGTATAATGGTGACCTTAAAAATATACCATCTCTGGAAAAATGAAAGAAGATGACGGCCACAAAAGACTCAACTTTACAGTAGCAACAACCAAGTATACTTTATTTTTTTCTCATCCCGGAATCTCCCTTGCAAATGAAATGAGCTCTCTATATATAATTTTCTCTTGAAACCCTAGAATGATTAGCGTAAGGTATATGAAATAATACTAGCACAGCCACTTAACTTGTGGCCGGTGAACACCGATATGTCACAAGTTAAGTGCCATGAAGAAGTTATCTCTTACTTGTTCTCCATGCTTAGTCGTAATCACCTATTCTTCTTCATGCCTCAGCTACCTGCTACCTGTTACCTTCTTTAGTTAAATGGGTTGTCTATTTGTTATCCATGCATGAGCTACGAGTTATCCATGCATCAACTACTAGTTATTTTTTATATTTCTTTTTTCTTATAATTGTTTATTTGGAATTTTGAACGACGACCATAAAATCAATCTGGACAGTACACTTGTCTCATCCTCCTTCAATCTAAGAAAAGCATAGATGGTAGTTCACCCCAAATTCTAAGATATATACACCTATCGATGTAAAAATAATACTCCTCTTTCTTTTCCTCCAAACATTTCACTAAAATAATATTTATGAAAGACCTAAAAGATCCTTTTCCAACTTTTCCTCCAAAAGAAGAGCTCACACCCTCAATAAAACAAGATAAGATGGCCTTGTAGTCTTCTCCAAGGAAGGCATTCCTCTTGTAGTGGTCCCAGTGATCCTATTGCCATGACTTAAGGTTTGAGAAGGTCCACCTAGCCACATGTCATCTTCATATGCCACAAACTCCCTCAATATATGCCTTTAATGTGGAACATTCATCAAACCATGTATCCTTACCCCCAAAGACCTGTTGCCGCCGGATACGCACCTCGCGGTTAAGGGGGTTAGCGTGGCAGAAATCTTCAAGCCACTGGGTGCGTCTTTGGGGACAAGTCTCGAGTCAAGGCTATCACCTGATCCTGACTCCTTCGTTTAGGCTAACTCCTAACAAAGCCAAGGGGGGTAGTCCCTATGAAAGAGTTTCTAAGGCTCATTAATTATTTATTAGTTGTGGATATGAAGTTATTTAGGAGTTTCGAACTGGATTACTGAACCAAGCTACTGCAAATGTGGAATTTGTATTCAACAACATAAAAAGATATATGGCATTCATAACATATTTGACTAAAAGCAAATAATGATAATAAATTGTACCAGTGCCAATGGAGTCAAAATAACATAATGCTACTAAAAAAATAGTAAATGTTTTGCAGTGTACTTGGTCAGTTTTAATTTATTAAGATGATGAGTGGATGAAGGGGAAGGGGATTCCCGATATACCGTGAAATACTAGGAATATGTCTGGATTATGACAAAGGTCGTTCCACACATGAAAATGTGGGTTGGATCGAAGTCTCTGGGAGGTGTTCAACACTACACCAATCGAGGGTGCAATCTAACGGTATCTCGATGTCAATATCCAGTGGTTCCCGCTTCCTTTGAAGAATTTGCCCACACAATATCAAAGACTGATACGCCGGATTTTCGTAATGTATTGGGGAAGATGTTTTTATTAAGGTGAGTTGTTTATTACATGTGTAAAGTTAAAAAGTGCACACTTTCGCTTTTGGTTATCCCAAAGATCAGGGTGAAACTGCAATGGGCAAGAGCATACACAGAAGGGCGGATTGTTTATTCCAATTGAGATTAAAATACAAAAAGGAAAATGTGAGACTAATTACTACGGCAAAGAGTATATTTTCCCCAATCGAGCAAGCTCTCTTGGGCAGTTGGTTACTCGGTAGAGCAATGTCGGGTTAGTGTTCGTTACTTTACAAAAACCATGCAAGAAAAATTAAACTAACCAAAACAAGAAAAAGGAGACTAATCTAAAGAAAAAATAATGATACAGAAAAGAAAACCATCAAGGAGGCGACACGAATCCACCCAGTGGAGATGGGGTGCGGGCACTTGGAAATCCCACTCGCTCTTCTTATTATTATTATATTACAAGTGAAAAAAGGTGGTTTCCTTTGGTCCTTGCATGGTGGTTTCCTACACGTACTTTCCCCAAGGTGGGGTTATGGGTCTACATCAAGATGACTAGGCCGGCATTAACCACAACCTAGTATTATAATAAATGATTACATTAAATAATAATAATAATAATCTATTTTTAAGGTCACATCCTAGCCAGAGACCAATTTGGTGTGTGAGACCACCTTATTTGTGGAAAAGCCCCTCCCCTCTCTACGCAGCGATTTGACTACTAAAATCTATGGAGGTGTACATACCCTACCCCCCTCCGGATTTGAATCCATGAACTCCTAGGAGGAACACATGCTCTTAATAGTTAGGCCCACTTAGGCCAAACCAAATAAATTAATGACACAATGTGTGTTGACTGTAGCCAAATGTGAGGATTACACCATTCTCAACAGTGACTCTTGTGTATGGTTATCCATTCCCCATGAAAGCAAGAAAAAAAAACAAATAAAATATTAGGGTGTAGAAGTTGTAGCAAACACAAGCCTCCAATCTTCATCCTAAGAAAAACTTTATGATACTAACACTAACATAAGAGATGGCATTCAACACTTTTCTGAATTAATATCAGAATCAGTTTTACATAAGATAAGATAATTGCCCCGAGAGTAGCAAGGTGCTCTACAGCCCAGTATGGGAAGGATGTTGTCACGTAACGTACATGACAACAACAAAAACTTTTGGATAGCATATGTCAGCTCAATTTTATATTTTACACAAATGCTATAAAAAATTAAAATCAGCATGGATTCATCTTAAATGGGATCTATCAAGCACCAAGAGGGATCAAATTTATTGAGGTGTAATTTTTTTTATCTTAAATCTTTTACACGTCAATTAAAAAAAAATAGATGTCAAGAAACTTGATCCCTCTCGTGCTTCATAGATCTGGATTTAAAATGAATCTATACTGGTTTTATTAGTGTCAACAGATGACCACAAAAGTCGGTTAATGGGACTAAGAGTGTATATTCAGTGTAGGCACAAAATGGAAATGCAAAGGTAACTCCTAGATATATACTGAAGGCCAAAAAGAATAAAGATCAAAGAACCAAGAGGCTCACTAAAAGCTAAATTTCTAGAACATTTATAATGAGGGGCAAATACAAGAACAAGAAAGGTGCTATACACTGATAACTCTCTGTGCTCAACAAAGAGAGGATATCAAACTCTAATGGAGATGGAGCTGACTAGCAGGGACGAGAGAGGGGACCATGATACAGTGCTCACTTTTTCCCTGAGTTCTAAATTTTATATTATATTTATGGTGTTTGTCCTCTTCTTCCAATCCAATTTATTGCTTGAAAACAGATAAGAAAATGTTATGTCAGAAATATAAAAGGTACTCTCTTGAGAAGAAAATTGATCTGTTATGGCTGATAACAGTCTATTATTCATGCATACAATTTTTAAAAAAGAATATGTTCAACGGCTGCCAATGAAACAGATATAAAACATCACTGGTCAAAAAAGATGATTGAAAAAATAAGTTATAAAAATATTCTACTGAGGAACCATACCTGTCCATCTGGTAGAGTATGCTTTTCTTCCTGAAAGGTATTGATTTTCTCCTCATATGCTTTCTCATCCTCAGTAGTGCATGCATATGTCTCCTTCAACTTCTCAAAAATCGAAAGATCAAGACTGACCTTAGGATTTGATTTGCCAAGTTCCCGGGCAAACAGTTCAGTCAAATCCATGCCCCCAATCTCCAATTTCTTTGAAGCATTGTGCAGAACAGCACCTTCCCAAACTGGTGCAATATCTGGGAAAAATAAAACAAAACTGGACATTGTAGACCATTAAGAGCCATCAGTCAACATTATAGTTAAAATAAACATACTGTTTAAATCAATAATGCCCAAGTTATATGTAATCCCTTTTTCCAGATAAATCATAATCATAATAATGGTGACAAATTACCAACTCTGACAAAATAATGGTGTGTTCCCATTGTTGTTTTCGGAAATATAGCTAACTTTATGCTCTCAATGTCAACATGCAGTAACCCTGCAAGTTAGAAATCACAGCTTATAGAATTTTTACAGCTGCCTAACATAGACAGCAATTAAGATGGCAACTACGCCGTTGGGAGCGGGGAGCGAGAGCGGGAAGTGGGAAGCAGGAGCAAAGCGAAAAGAAAAATTTTCAAAAGCTTCCGGGTTGGGAGCGTTTCGGGAGCATTTTTTATATAATATATATTTTTTATATATTTTGATGCATATATGTGAACAAAACCATGCAGAATGTTGAATTAGTTACAAAAAACATAAAAACATGGATTAAACTATATAACCTGAATCATCTAGTGGTTATAAGTTATAACCTATAGCTTATAACATTGTCATCATGATCAAATCATCAAATCATCAACCATTTTCAATATATAGCATTTGTAATTTTGGCATGACTCATCAAATGATCAATCATCAATCATCAAACTCATAATTATTGTAACCAAGATACCAAACTATAACAGAGAACATAAAATGATCAAGTTCAAGTGTTCAACAATGAAATGAAACGATTCAATTTCACAAAGCAATGAACTTCAAAGTTCAAACATCAAACTCAAATTGCCATATAATATCTTCAAAATTGACTATAAGAAATATTAAAGAGTCAATAGGTACTGTAGGTTACAAAATGCAAAGTACTGAAAAACTAGAAAAAGACAAGTACTAATATTTCCTTTTGCCACGGGAAACTTCTAATTTCTTTTCCCTTGCTCTATGAGCACTACTAGCAGTAGTATCAGGATCCTCATCCTCAGTAGGTGGAACTGGAAATGGTCGTGAACCATGTCTAATAGCTACACGACCCCCACGAAACAATCAAGGTTGTGAAGCTACAGGAAAAACCGGTACATCTGGGATTGTCGCTGGAAGTGGAAGTGGACGTGGAAAACTACTACTGGAGGGAGGTGGCATCGCTGCTGCTGGTGCATGGTCAATAATAACATCATCATCGCCCAAAATTTCATCTTCCAAGCGCTCTAAAACCATGGCTCCATCCTCCAAATTACCCTCCTTCGGGTTGTTGTCCCAAGCGACAAATGTTCTATCGCTTTAGGCCCGCTCACAATAATGAGGCAACAAGCTCAAGTTGTAGTGTACAAAAACCAAGCTTTCTGCCCAGTTTTCATTTAGGTTGTTTCTTTTCACACTGTGGATATAGCTATAGGAGCTCCAACACCTCTCTACAGAATAGCTATTAACCACCTGTGAAAGCACTTTAATGGCCAATTTATGCAACTGTGTGGCGGCGGAGCCATACATATTCCACCACTCGATAGGAGGAATCCTTTCTCGATCTTTGTTTGCATGCAAAGTACCAGACACCCCATGTTGACTAAGATATTTGCTCAATTGAGCACGCAATATGGCACTTTCCTCTTCATCAGGGACGAACTTATCTAATGCTTGCATGTACCCATTATGTACCTCTGGATCTGTGTGGGGTTTTTTCCTGATCCCACCCCCAGGTGTTGGTTTGGCCAACCAAGATGGAGAATAATATTTTGGTGTAAGGACGTAGGCTAAGGCATGGAGTGGAACATTAAGAATATCCCAACTTTTGACCACATGTTTGCAAATATGATCATACAAGATGGCATCTTTTGGCTCAACAATATCTTTTATTTGGCCTAGCATACTATCCATTTGCTCATACACCTCCCCAATTACCGGCTCATCAGTATCTACAAACCAAATCATGTGATAAATGGGCTTGGTGAAATTCAAAACATACATTACACTTGCCCAAAACTAACCATCAAGAACGGTGTCCACCTCCTGAAAATCTTGCCTGTCAGATGCGGATGTAGCCCTATCTTTCAAAACCTGCCATGAGTCACTTGATGCCATATTAGCCAATGCCTCTCTTACCTTCAAAAGGCGCATGAAGGTGAGGTAATAGCTAGCAAATCTAGTCTTAGCAATCTTCAAAAGCTCCAACTTTGAGGGACTACGGAAAATATGGTGGGCATTACTATGATTGGTAATGAATCTTATCATGAACTTGTCTTTCTTGTACAATGAACCAATCCATTTATAATCATGTTCCTTCATCTTGATAATGTCATGCATCAAAAGGTTCAATGTGTGAACCAAACACCCGGACCAAAATATGTTGGGGTATCTATCCTCAATGATTGCTCTCACCGTCTTAAAATTAGCAGCATTATCGGTAATGACTTGTATGACATTGTATGGCCCAATAGATTCAATGGTTTTAATTAAGGATTATGCAATATTGAGGCTGGTCTTGAAGCGATCAGAGTAGTCATGAGATGAAAGGAAGAGTGCACCATTAGCAGACACCCCAAAAATATTTATCAATGGCTTTCCTTTTATATTTTTCCAACCATCAAATACATTGGAAACCCCATATTCATTCCAAGCATTTCTAAATTGCCCCAAAGCATTTTGGATCTTGGCATTTTCCTTGTCAAGACCTACGGTTCTAGCTTTGTCATACCCGGGGCTCCTATATCCTTTAGGGGCAAAACGGGTGGCTTCTATCATTTCATGCCAATAGGGGGAGCGAAGAACATTGAATGGTATGCCACATGCATAAAGAAACCGGAACACTTTTGCATCCACGTCATCCTTACCACCTTGGTCAAGGAAATCTGATATTGTTCTACGCCCTGAACTTGCAGGCATGGCCGACAATCCACTACCATGGGTGGATGGGGTTCGAGCACTGAATCCTCTATGTGAGCTTGAGGTCTCCTGTTCAACCCTCGATTTTTTGGTTTGGTATTGTGCTTCCTCCTCTTCCCTCTTATATTTGGCTCTATCTTTTGATGGGACTTCAGTACAAGTTTTGACTCCTATAGTCTTATTTTCATCCCATGGCATAACCCCACATAAATGATTTCTCACACGGGTATATGAACCTATGAATGTTACTCTACAATGGGGGCATGCAAATTTTGTGGTTCCAACCCCTTTCCCTCCTCCAAGCTTTGTGACATATTTCCACAAGGGTGTGTGGTTCTCTCTGCTTTTCCTTCCATTATCATCACTATCCTCTCCCTCTCCCTCCTCTTCCTCCTCTCCATGATATGCGCCACTGCCCACTTCTTCATCATCTCCATCATTTCTCCTCCGGTTTCCAATCAACACCATCATAACAAACAATGGAACCAAAAAGAGAAGCCACATTGGAATACCCATGATCATCATGCTTGTAGCAGTAGAGGTTCAAACTTTAAGTTCAAAGAATAACCCTTTGCCTGCAATAGAATCAGGGAGAAGGAATGGGAAAGAGTAGGAGAAGAAAACATACAAGTAACAAGCATTCAAATTCAAGCTAAAAAAAAGGGATGAGTTTAGAGCCTACCTCTTTGGCTCTCCAATGGTGCTTGAAGCCTTAACCCTATGGAAGCCTTCAATCTCCCCTCCAAGCTTTCACAAATGGCACCCTTCAATCTCTCTTCCAAGCTCTCCAAGAGTCCAATCTTCCTGCAAAATCTCCAAATGAACTCCAAGCTCCTCAAACACTTGCAATGGTGAATGAAATGGCAACAATGAAGTGAAATGAAGTGGGGGAGTGCTTTATAGCCCAAGCAAACTCCCCCAAAACAAAAACAAAAAACACTCTTCTTCAATCCGCGAACTTCCTCGGGAGCAATGGGGAGCGAACTAGGAGCGATTTTAAAGCGTTTTAGGAGCGCTCAGGAGCGATGAGGGAGCAACCATGGAGCGGTCGCTCCCTCATTGCTCCGGAGCAGAGGCAAGGAAAGATTTTTTTTACTCTGGAGTGCGCTTCCCAAAATCACTTTGGATCAGGAACGAAAGCGGAGCGCTTTCACATCGCTTTGGCTCGGAGCGAGCTTCCGGAGCGGGGGCGAGGGGGGGGGCGCTTCCACGCAACGTAGGGAAAGAAAGCAAACAATTTAATAGCACAAACCCCAAGACTAAATTAACAATAACGCTCTGAAATCTCACTCAGACGCTAAGCACACACAAATGGAAAGAAGACCGTTAAAGAGAAAACTTCAGGTCATTGCAAAATGAATGGTGCAACTTCATTCTGGAATCTGAACACTTCAAAGAATTAAGGATCTGATTTCCACCACTATAAAAAAAAAAAAAATTTGAACCACCAATGCCCAAATATTTTATTTGATGTTAGAATGAGAAATTATTTGCTAACATAGAAAGCCATTGTAGATTGTTAATCGGCGATCTCCTCAAAAATCAAAAGAAAATCAGTGGATTAAAATCAGAAAATTCCTAACTACATGCAAACGATAATCAACTGAATATAGTATATACGACATAAATTTATGGTACTCCTTATTTGACTAGGAAATCTAATCTGTTAAATACCCTCAGGGAGCTCTAAATGAACAGTTCATAAGGCACAGAATTTGCTAAGATTTTTCAAATGAGGTACAAAGTTAAGTGGGCTCGACCACAAGGGAAAACTCCATTAAGCACACTTCAACCATAGTAGCCTTGGGATGTGTGACCTTCCCGGGAAGTCCTCATTATCAAGTGCATATCCCAGACATGATGATTGATGCTATGTGAATCATTTCATTAGTCTCAATCCCTGATCTCCACCCATGTGAGCATCACCTGATCCAATGAATGTTGGGTGGACTATTCAAATTCATGAGAAGTCGGTTATTTTAATTAGTTCTCATGGAACATGGGTCAAGCATTAATGAATTACTCTATGCAGATAATCCTAGAAATGATATTTCATAATGAAAACATCTTATAAGCAAACCGATAAAAAATTTGTAAGTCCAAGGAAACCACATAATTTAGTTTCACGGGGACAACATATCGCCACACATGTTGCAACAGCTAAACATCTAATGCAAATTAGTGAAATCATTAGTGCATAGTACTCCACCCCTCAACCCTAGTACGCAAGTCTATAAAGTATTTAGTTTCTTTTCCCCCTTTTGAACTCTTGAGCTCTCATGCAAGTCCCAAGGAGAGAATCAATTGTCACATATAGCATCCACAAAATACTCCTGCAAAGAATCTCATCAAATATCATCATCCAGAGGAATCTTCCGTACATGCTTACACCTATGAACCAATTAGGCCTCAAGACTACTCGTCCTTATCACAATGTTTGAGCCATGGATTCTAGGGGAATTGAAATCTTGGGTTTGATTAAAGACTTAAAGGTTAACTTATTTGCTCATCCTGACATCTCAATCTTAATGGATATCTTGGTGATTGAGGTTCCCGCTTCTTAGAGGATGTTTTTTTCAAGAACGTGGGCTACAAGTTTTGGGGGTAGTTTACAAATGGATCTATCTTTTGCTACCATTCCAACTTTTGAAGGACCATTTGTTACTTTACATCATGAGCCTCCTAGGAGATACCATGTGGAGGACCCACAAGAGCCAATGAATGATTTCATTTGTGTTGATGATAGTTCGAGAAATTTCAAAATCCTAGCTCACACTGTGGCCCCACAAATAAATCCTAAAATCCAAGAACTTAATGAAAAAGTCTTAGACAAAAAGAATGAGGCTAAGTTAGAGAAAGATGAAATCTGGAAGATGAATTTTGACAGAGCCTATTATGGAACAAGAACCAGTGCCGGCATAGTTTTCATATCCCCCAAAGGTGACAAACTTAGTTATGCATATCGGTTAGAGTTTGACTCTAACAATAATGTGGTTGAGTATGAATCTTTACTTTTAGGCCTTGAGTTAGCAAGAGATATGGGAATAAAGGTCTTAAAGGTTATAGGTGATTCTGACCTTGTTGTTCATCAAGTAAGGAATGTCTTTTCAGCAAAGGGATGCAAGGATGAAGCACTATAAGCATGTTGTATGGGATGCCATATAACTATTTGATGCATTTTCTATTTGGGCAGTCCCAAAGGAAACACATTTGTTGATGCCTTAGTTGTAGCCACTTCTACCCTTCAACCATGTGAAAGTCGATTGACCAAGGAGAGTAAGATGGAAATAGTTTTTACACCTTCTGTTCCGGATAATATTGAACACTGGCAGCTTTCTCATGATGATTCACAAATTCTAAGGTTCATGAATAACTTACAAGAATTTGCTAATCTTGAGGCTTATTGGAGAGCCAAAATAGATGAAAACCAAGGTGTTGAAGTCTTGGTAGAAAATAAGTTCCCTAAGGGACTTGCCCCTTTAAAACGAGACATTAATAGGGATGATGTCTTCAAGCACAAGAAAGAAGACAACAAACCTAGGGATTACATAGAGTTGAACATTGGTTCTGAGTCTAGTTCAAAGATCATTAAGTTGGGTAATACCACTACTTTGAAAGAAAGAAGAGACGTTGAAAATCTGGTAAGAGAGTATAAGGATGTGTTTGCTTGGACATATGATGACTTAAAAGGATATCGAGAAGATGTGATCTAGCACTCTACTCCTTTGAAGGAAGGTGCTAAACCCTTAGACAAAAGTTGAGAAGGATTAATCCTAAGTTATCTCCTCTCATTAAATAGGAGTTAGAAAAAATGTTGGAAGCCAAGATTATTGCCCCTACTAGACACTCTAAGTGGGTAGCTAATTTGCTTGTGGTTAGGAAAAAGAATGGTGAGAAAAGACTGTGTCGATTTTTGAAACCTAAACCAACTGTACCTTAAAGATAACTACCCAATTCTTAACATGCAGAATCTTTTACAGAGGGTCACTGGGGCTGGCATGATGTCAATGTTGGATGGGTTTCCAGGTTCTAACCAAGTCTTGGTCAAAGAGAGGAAGATAGGCCAAAGGCATCCTTCATGACTACTTGGGGGACCTTTGAATATGTTAGAATGCCATTGGACTAATGAATGTGGACTCCACTTTCCAATGTGCAATGGAATTTGCTTTCAGGGACCTCATCAAGAAGATCATTGATATTTATCAAGATAACTTGACTGTAGTGTCAAAGGAACAGAAAAATCATATAAGTCATCTTAGGTAAGTTTTCGAGTGGTGTAGAAAGTACAGGATATCTCTGAACCTAAGCCACAAGACACGAGACACGAAGTACACAAAAATACGAGTATCTGACATGGGACATGGCGACCTAGCAAATAGGACACGAGGGACACGTTATATATATATGTGTGTGTGTGTGTGTGTCTGTGTGTGTGTATTTTAATTTTTTTATATATATTAAAAAAATTTAACATAAAGATCCAAACTTTTTAAAAACTAGAAATCTAGAACATATTGATATTTGATACAACTTACAAATTGTCAAATTACAATCATACATGATACATGTAACATGATACAAATTGCAATGATAAATTGTGCATCACTTTAGAATTAGAATTTAGAACCATAAATTGCAGATTTCTCATTAAGTTCAAAATCAAAATGTATTAGATAGATAACGAGAATGCCAAAGGCAAATACAAAAGAGAGTAGATACTAGAAGTAGATACAAAATAGGGAAGAACATCATAGTTGGTCACTAGGTCAGTCGTACTGGCCACTATCAATAGTCTTCCTCCATGGAAATATCAGCATCACTGTCACTGCTCTCTCCTCCATCCTCTGCACCCAATCCAGGATCTGCTGCTACACCTGCTAGTGTGGAGGATGATCCCTCAAGAAGCTCATCACCAAAAGTGACCGACTCTAGCATTGGGTCATTAAGGTCCATGTCCATTGAGTCACTCGTGACTGTAGAACCTAGGATTCAATGAGTGGGCCAAGCAATGCAAAGGTGTGCAATTCTTATCCCACCTGGCGATAAGAATATCCTGTTTGGTGGACCATAAGTTCTCTGTTGATGTCTCATAGTGAGGAAACTCATTCTCCATAACAATAGTCTTCATAGACTCAATCATGGAATCCCACCCCTCATAAACATCTCCTAAGATGGGTTGGTCTGTATCTGCAAACCGCAACAAAGAAATGATAGCGTCCATGATCTTAATGGCAAGATCTACCCTCTCCCACCAAAGATCATCCTTCATTGTGTCCTTCACCTTTTTTGAAGCAGCTTCATTCGCCTTTGTCCAAAAAGACCAAAACCCTGAAATAACCATGGCCCCAAGAACGGCCTTGACTTCCCTCAACCTCTTAAGCATGATGAATGAGGAAGCAAACAAAGTATATGCAACCTTCAACAATGATAGATGTGTGTACACTTTATATATTGTGAGGGCATTGGCATGGTTTTGTACAAAATTGCGGATATGGCATGCATCATCAATGAGATCGCCAATCCATGCCACATCTGAAGCAATAGATTTAAGTGCCAAATTCAAGGAGTGAACAATGCAAGGTGTCCAAAATATTTGTGGATATTTAGTTTCCACAATCATGCCAGCAGCTTTGCAAACAAGTGCATTATCCGGGATGATTTGCACACAAGAATCAACACCTACATCTTCAATAACTTTAATGAACAACTCACCCATATATTGTGCATCCTTGTATTTTCCAAGAGCATCTACCGCTTTCAAGAAGACCAATCCATTTTGGGAAGACACCATGAAATTGATGAGTGGATGTCGTGCTGCATCCGTCCATCCATCGGAAACAATAGTAACACCGAAAGTGGGTCATGATGATTGGATTTAGGATTTTTTCCACCTCCTTCTTTGCCTTAGCCAACAATGTGGTCCTAAGCCTCTCTGAACTTGGAAGCACATACCCGGTTGGAGCCTTTTCAACTAGAAATTGACACATCTCAATGAACAAAGGTGATCGTGCAACATTAAAAGAAATGAAGTTGAGATAGAAAAAAGAATGCAACAGTAAGATCAACCTCATCTCTCTTCTCTTGTTGATAAATCTTGTCCATTGGACCATAAGTTGGGGCTGCCCTCTTTTTTTGTGGTTGAATTTTAGCCCCACCACCAAATTTGCTTGATGCATTTCTTAGGAATGCAAGAGGATCATCATGTTTTTGAAATTTCTTGCTTGTTACTACCACATTCCCCAAGCCAACTATATCCTCATTTTCCAACTCATACCTTTGGGTAGCATTGATCGCTTTACATGTTGCAAGTCCACAAGGAAGGCCCAACAAATGGCCTTTAACTCGATAGTATGTACTCTTGAATTCACCCTTGCAAAATTGCAATACCAAACAACATTTCCTCCTCCAACAAGCTTCGATCCAAGCCCTTATTTCCTTGTTACATACTTCCATAGGGGGTATTTTTTGCTTGTTGCTTCGCTACAGCAAGGTTGTTTAAGGGTATGGAAGCACCAATAATTTCACTTGAAGCACTTGGAGCACTGCAACCTGTAGCCATTGTAAAACTAGGAGAGGGACCACTAACAGAGACATTCCTCCCTTTCTTTTGACCCCTGCCAATTGCCCTTGACGATTGAGCCATCACTTCCTTGAATGCTTGAGCTAAATGAAAAAACGATGCTGCTATGTAAAAAAATCAATTCCCTAGCTGCCAAATCTGAGGTAAATCCGCCTTCAATGCCTTCCTTGAACTCACAAACCCTTCACCTGCAAACAAAAGACACTTCTCTCAACTCACAACAACAAATAAGATGGGAAAAATGAAAGGCGGGCCGCCTGTTTTAACCAACGGGCATCTTTTTTGGAGGACACGTGTTCTGGAAATCAGGACACATTCTGGGTCGTGTCCAACACGGGAAATTGCGTGTCCCCTCTTTCATGACACGGGAAATTGTGTGTCCAAGCGTGTCACGTGCCAGACACGTAGGACACGAACACTGAGGCCTAAAAGACCATGTCTTGTTTCTTAGCTTTGAACCCTATGAAATTAATTATTGGGGTTAATGAAGGTAAACTCTAAGGACACAATGTACACAAAGAGGGAATCAAAATTGACCGTTGAAGAATTGAGGCCATCCAACAAGTACCTTTTCCCATAAACAAGAAAGTTGCCCAATCCTTCTTCGAAATGATAAACTTTATTAGACGGTTTATTCCTAACTTTTCTGAAATCACAAAACCAATCTCCAACTTACCTAAGAAGGATCAAGACTTCAAGTGGAATGAGGATAGTAAGAAAGTTTTCGACTTAATCAAACAAGCTATTGCTCCTTGTCTTAGCCAATCCAAATTATTCCAAAGACTTCCAAATTTTTTCCTTCGCTTCTAAGGATATAGTTGATGGGGTCTCGTTGCAAAAGAACGATGAAAACTTAGAGCAACCCGTAGCCTTTATGAGCAAAGCACTTAGAGATGTGGAATTGAAGTATGCCATAGCGAAAAAGCAAGCTTATGCTCTTGTTCAATCATTGAAACATTGTAGAAGCTATGTTGGTTACTTTTAAGGTAATAACCTACATACCCCATGCCGCAATCAAGAACATCTAACTCAACATGATTGTCTAAGAGTTAGAGGAAAGTGGGTGACTCAAATTCAAGAATATGACTTAGAGATAAAACCCACCAAATTGATCAAAGCACAAGGCTTAGCCCAGAATCGTGGCCTCTCTCCGAACAGGAAGGTGCGCCCGACAGAGGGATAGGCACGCACACCTCGCACATGTAAGTGCGCCCGAGAAAGGCAGTGCAGCCAACAAGGGAGTTTTTGGTAAAAAGACAACGAAAGTGGAAGATATGGGGATCCATTGGTCAGGACGACCCCAGATGCTCTCAAAAGGAAATGAAAAAGTGCAACATGATTGGTACTCAAACATTATTTATTACTTGAAGAATCTTACTTTCCCGGACCACTTAGTTTACCATAAGCGAAGAGCCTTGAGACTTAAACTGCATCCAAGTATTGTATCGTGCAGCAAAGTTTTAGGTTGGAGAAACCCAGATGGATTGTTCTTGAGATGTGTTGATGATGTTGAAGCTAAACAGCTCATGACTGATTTTCATGAAGGATTTTAAGCTGGAAATTACACTACTAGAATGACCACTCATAAGATCTTGAGGGCTGGTTACTATTGGCCCACGATATTTATTGATGTCCACAGGTTTGTAAGGAATTGTCAACCCTGCCAATTGTTTGTGGGTATACAAAAGCTTGCATCCCTTCCTTTGCAACCAGTCATAGATGAAGCTCCTTTTTGGCTATGGGGATTGGATTTTATCGAAGAAATCAAGGATAACAAGTAATAGCCATAAATTGGTCCTCACAGCAATAGACTATTTTACAAGGTGGATCGAATCCATCCTCACCAAGAGAGCAACTAATAGTCTGGTGATTGAATTCCTCAAAGATAAGATCATTACCAGGTTCAGCATTCCTACCAAAATCACCAACAACAATGGCAAAGCTTTTAGCTCATCAGAAATGTCAACAATTTGTTTTGAGTATGGCATTGTCCTATCCCATTCCTCGAACTATTACCCTCAGGGAAATGGTCTAGCAGAATCTAATAACAACAATCTGATGACCATCCTGAAGCAAACTGTAGGCAAGAACAAGAAGAACTGGAATGGCAAGATCAAATACGTTTATGAGTTGATAGAATAACTATGAAAGAATCAACTTGAAAAAGCCCTTTTGAATTTGTATACGGGATAGATGTCACTTTGCCCATTCACTTAAAGATTCCTGTGTACCAATTCTTGCAGCAATTTACCTCCAACCAAGATGTTGTGCAAGAAACAATCAATCAATTAATGAACTTAAGGAAAGATTTCGACCATTTTGCAAAGTGCCAAGAGAGAAAAGATGGTATTCGATAGTAAAGGTCGTAGCAGGCACTTCCAGAAGGGTGGCCTAGTGCTCATGTAGAACAAACGTAGTGAAAAACCTAGAAAGCACGAGAAATTTGAGGGTTTGTTGTTGGGACCCTATAGAATTGATGACCTTGCAAGTACTAACTCTTTTTACCTTAGTCACTTGGATGGAGAAAGATTTCCTTTTCCTGTCAAAGGGAAAATTCTAAAACTGCATTATCACGATGGTATCTGAGCCATGGGGCATCCTCTGTAGGATAGGACTGCATTTCATTTGACTAGTTGTATCTGCATTTGATTTACATGTTGCTTTACACATATTGAGTTACACATGCATTGCATTCTGATTGACATCTTGCTTTATACATTTGATTGAGTTGCATTCCATGTCAATTGATGTGTTCATTTTATGCACTTTACTTTATTTATTGAATAAAATTGATCTATTGGTTCCATTATGCTTTCCAGCTTTGATTTATATAAATAAGGGCAAGGCACTTGTGTCTTGATCCCAAGATAGGATTTGATCTGCACTTTGAGTGGGTTGTGCAAGAGACAGGTTGAGATTCTGGAGTTCTCATGCACTCTCACATAAAGTACATGTCTTGCTGTTGGAGCTAGATGTTACCCCTTCTTCAACAAGGGTGATTTTGATTAAAGATTCCTGAGATGAGATATGTGGCTTCAGCATAGATCTTTGGCCAGCGGTCCTTCAGCTTTGTTAAATGGTCCATGTGCCTTGATGTGCCTAGTCAGAGACAATGCATGATCCTATAGTGATGTGATATATCTAACCATGATTTACTCTTAGCATGTTTTCTAGTATGACGGTATGTTAGCATGAGTTGCTACATGACTGCTTCTATAATGACTCATATACTTAAATTGTTTCCCATCTCTTATGTAACCTTAGCGTTATTCTTCCAGCTTAATAAGTGTGTTAGTACAAAAGTTTATTTGTACCTTGGTGAACTAAGTCAAGTGATTTCATCCATTTCATAATTTTTTACCTAGTCGTTTTTCATTTCATTAACAAACTCACCCATCCCCTTCACTTTCCACTTTGTAAATGATCTATCATTAGTAATTGCATATGGTCTCTTTACTATTCCAATGTATGAATGCCTCAAATAAAGCTAAAACAGCCTCAAATAAAGGATTTGTTGATAAATTAAATGCAAAAATGCAAAAGAAAATTATGGAAGATACTCCCCTTGCAAAAAGCCAAGTTCCCTTGTCCCGAGTTATCAAAGCCAAATCTAAAGCAAAAGGGACTAAGCCAATGAAAGGGTTGAATGAAATGTAAATAAACGAAATATCAAAAGAAAAATAAAATAAAGGGATCACAATATGAAGGCATAAGGATAGATGACCCATACACAACTTCCTTAGGCACACATATGGACCATCATACTTATCTTGCTATGATGGTTATTTCATGAAGACCCCCTTTCTTCCCTATGTACATGCTGCACTTCATATACCCTCACATGACTTGGGTAGCTAAGTTATGCATGTTGGCTTAGGACTCTCACATTAAAAGGGTTCTAAGGGTCACACTAATGTTAGAAAAGATGAGTTAAAAGAAAAAATTATAAATCATTGAGTTGTTAAAAAATGTGTACTTGTACTGTATATCTTGTGTATTATTGTCATGTTAAATTAACATTTGGCTATGTTTTGAGGATGGGCTATCTTTATTACACTAGAGTGATTTTATTTACACACATGCTATGACTCGATTGGTATGTTGGTTGATTATTAGGCACCTATACTTGGAGCATTACACATGTTGATGTTCCTACTTCCTAGCACACTTGAGGGGGATGTCACACACATCAAGACCCTTACTTAGCAGGTGGGAGGCTTAGGGAGGCTTCTAGACCCTTCGTCCCACACATTTGAACCTATCGCCTCACTTTGGACCTTGGATGATGACACTTGGAGCTTCTAGAGGAATGTTGGATGCTAGAGATCGACCATTGGAGGATTTCTAGGAGGGTGTCCTAGGCTTTGACCTTGGGATTGGCCCTTCAACTACTTAACACCCTTATTGAGGCTAGTGCTGACCTATTTTGAGGGTCAATTACATGATTGGACCATATTTTGATGATGGCTTCCCACCTTGAGGTCATTTGGAGCCACACATGTTTCCTTTTTAAGGGAGCACTCTCACTTTTTGGGGCTTTATTGTTATGTTGGGTCAATTTTGGATCATTTCTCCTAGAGCACCCTTCTTCTTGGCCACTATTTTGTACCATTTGTCACTCAATGACCATGATTTGATGGAGCGCCCTCTCTCTTGAAGAGTTTGTTGGTTGGTTTGGATTATTTTATGATTTTTTACTCTATCTTCGAGAGTCCCTATGCTAGATCTAGGGTTTTAGCACATCTATTATTATTTTATTGTAAAGTAAGTTGATTTTTTCTCCTATAAGAACTCATTTCTCATTCTCATTTGTTGTTGATGTTGGAGATGAGATAAGATAAGATAAGATAATTTTATTAATGTCCAACTAATGATCACAAAAGTAGATCAATGGGGCAGATTAGTACAATGATGCCATTACAAAGCAGGAGTACCAAACGGTTTCCTATAAAAGGTAGAAGACAAGAAAGGAAAATAAAGTAGAACAAAGTGTGAAGTCTGTGCTAGGTCATGAAAAACATGAAAAACCCTCGACCTCGAGCACGAAAGACCGCATGCAGGTGAAGATGTACAAGAGTAAAAGATCTAGAAGTAATAACATAGGTCTATCATGGAATAGACCCATCTCTCCTAACCTCTGAGACCGAATGTAGGAAACTCGGAATAGTATGTTGTCCAAGGGAAGAGCTGATGGAAGACTTGAGCTATCCACTATGCTGCTGTCGAGAGGAGGTAGCCTGTCATTGGGACCTAGCGTGTCTTGTCTATTGGGGCTTCTTCTTCCATGGTTGGCACAACTTGAGATCTTATTGAGGTAACATGTTATTTTTATCATTGTAAGATTTATGTTTCTAGTTCACTTAAAGGGTAAATTTCCTCAAGTGGAATAACCTTGTTTATTTTGTGGTTTAACTTTGTTATTTGTCTTGTGGTTTGGCTATCTTAGGAGGGGCTACAAATCAAGTTTCATAAGCTAGGACATAGGTTGGAAGTGTGTTCCATAGAAGCCACCCTTGGTGAGGATTTGCATGAAATTTCAACAGCTTTGGGTAGGAATTTATCTTACATCTTGCAGAAATTCCAGTCCAGCAATTGCACACAAGGATACAAGGAGGATTGATCCCAAGACCCCATAGCCCAAGGGTTTAAAAGGCACTAGTCATTTCTCTAATTGCTTCAACCAAAAAATTACGAAAAATCTCTCAATTTCTTTGCATTTTAGAGTAGATCTAATCTCAAAAATCCAAAAAAAAAAATTACTTTATTTTTTTATATTAGTTTTGTTGGTTGCTTATGGTTAGATTCATCTAGTTTAATATTTTGATAGTTAATTTTAATTTTCTGCATTCAGTTACAGTAAAAACAGTCCTAAAGTATCATTAATTCCATGTATTTAAAGGGTTTTATATGTTGGAAATGATCACTGAAAATTCTGGGTTTGAGATTTGAAATTTCTTGAGTTTTCTAGTGGTTTAAAGAGGCTAACAACACATTTAAAGAATTCTAAAAACTTTTCACAGCAATAACATTAAATCTAGAAATTTCTCTTAGCCTTTCTAGCATTAGATTTTCTATGTTTAAAATTTCTCCAAATTAATCTTGGGTTGAAAATTTGAAATCTGAAAATCCTCTTAATTTCTTGCTTGTTTTTTGGCTGAAATATACTAGGACAGCAAACTTAAATTTTCTGGAAGTTATAATTTAGTTAATGACAAATCCTAACTTGCTAAACACCTTAAATTGTTGACTAAAGTAACTTTTTTAAGTTCTGGAAACTTTTTTGAGTTTTACTGTTATATTGGATCTCTTAAAACAGCAAGATAACGTGGTGTTCTTGTTTAGTTGAATGCTAGTTAAATATAGCATCTATTTCAGATTTATTGGCTAAATAGTGAAACTCATTAATTCTGGAAAATCTCTTGGTTCATGGTTAGTATCCTTATGCTATATCTCATATAATCATCTCTAAAAGTTCTGGAATCTTATTTTGTGCAAAGTATCTTTCATTTATCTTTCATTTGCACATGATCTTGATGTTTATCCTTCATGGATCATGGACTTGAGAGCAATGTTATATGGTTAAATCAACTTGAAGCTATTGGCACACTAATTACAACTAAAACTACATTTGCCACACTCAACAAAGTGATTTTAATCACTTTTGAATGTCTAGTTTTATTAAATTGGGTGACACCTTGTTTCAGAAATCTTCTCTCAAGCAAGGCCTCATTCAAAGCCTAACTCAAGATCTCTAATAATAACAAGTGCTCTATATTCTTATCTCATTTGGTGAATGGTTTTGTTTATCTCATGGCAATGAAACCACTTTGTTGATGTATTTTACTTTCCAAGTCTTGAGATACATTACTATCTTTTACTAAGTGTTGTTAATGTCCATGTTTTATTTCATTGTACATCATTGAGCTATCTTCCAATTATTTAATCTGATAATCACTGTGAATCTTAATGGTTGAATGCTTATTTGGGAAATTAACCTGACAACTTCACACTTCACACCTAAACAAGTTGATCTCTTTTCCCTTTGCTCTCCTTAAACCTTAGATCTAATCAACCTATAGAGAAGTCTCCCTTGGCCTTGAGAGCTGACCTAAAAGTGGGAAATTAACATTGTGGTGACATTGGTGCTTCTTTCCAAAGTTTCTCTAGCACTACTGGATTAGGACTTTTCCACCCAAGTGCTAAATCAAAATGTAATAGAGTTCACAGTATTTAAGGCCAATCTTGTTGACAATTAGATCAAGCTCATGTATTTTGTAATCTGATTTGGCACATTTTAAAAAATTGGTGTTTAAAATCTCTATGTACTAATCTTTAAAAAAATGGCATTTGAAATCTCTATTGTACTAATCTTGAAATGTATCAAAAACATAAAACATTTGAAAATCTAGTGTACCCGCAGCTGATTCACCCCTAAAAGCCACTCACAAGCCCCTAATTCTGGCAACTTTCAGAAAAATAGATTGTGCCTTTAGACACTCAAGCCCATACTATAAGATGCAAAGATATATTTGTAAAAGATATTAAAGACTCTTAAACTATATATCTTGTACCAGTTTGAAAAAGAATCGTGGCAAAGGTGCATTTGACAACTTATCCTCTATTTGACAATTTGTTGGCCAAGACAGAAAACAAGTAAATAAGGATTATCGTGTCCTTCCTTTTACTGGAAAGTATGAACAAACCTTTTAATATGTAGAAGTAATCCTAGGACAGAAATGTAATATCTATACTACCTAAACATAGGGTACTAGAAAAGCAAAGCAAAATGTATTTGGAGATGCATCTACCTGGCAGTGGTAAAAACAGCATGGGACAATTGAGCATACTCAGATAACTTCAAGTCAGCATCATCGATGTTCCAAGTAAGAATACATTCAAGCTCATGGTAGAAGTTCCCCCAGGCTATATGCCCAAACTAAATTCTAGAAACTTTTTTGTAGGGTCCGAAGGGAAATATGCAAGAGATAAGATAAGATAAGATAATTTTATTAATGTCCAACGTATGACCACAAAAGTAGGTCAACGGGACTAAAAAGATACAATCAGTATGAGTACAATGTGGGAGTGCAAACGCAACTCCTAGATAATGCCGGAACTAAACCTAATATAGAATAACATAAAGAAAGAAAGATACAAGCAGTGAGACGTCCTCATAAACATGTATAAAGCCATGATAAGGCACAGTGATGTAGGAGAAGACATGAAATGAGGCTGATGAAGTCAAGAACGTCTGAGTCTAATAGCTGACAGCGATGGGGGCGATCTAGGCACTGGTCCACTATCACTATCGGAGTCCTTTGGAGCCACTGAGGCGCCTCGCCAAAGAATGCAAATCTAGTACAAAAGGCCAAAGAGTCATGACATAGGTGTAGTGAGCCACTTACCAGCTATTTGGTGGCCAAAGAATGAAAACAAGTAAATAAGAACTAGCATGTACTCTACTGTATTGGGAAAAACACGATAATTTAAAATGTTGGGAAGAAGTATGCCTACCTACACCACCAATAACAAAGAAAATAGAAGAGCAGGATAAAATGCATTTGGTATAAGTATGCCTCTGCCTGGTAGTGTAAGAATATCACAGAACAGTTACATCCAGTGCAAACTGTTCAATTACTTACTTAACTGCCACTCAACATTGTTGATATTCTAAGTATAGCCACCATCCATATTCACACATCTCCAGGAGAATATCAAAACAATATGAAATTGCAAAAAATAACAAAACTAACAGTTAAAATAAGACAGATAATAGAAACCTGTCAGTGTTAAGCATTAATCATGCAATACCTATCTTTCCATGCCCAATATCAACAGCACAACCAGATATCCTTCCGGCAGCATAAATTGACAATACTGCTTGTTCAGATGCATAATATCCCGTCACATTAAAAGTTTCAAACATGAGCTGAACCAGCTGCTCTCTTATGGCCTGGATAGTCAAGTACAGGTTTCAGCACAAATTGTTTAGATATCCATCCTTACAACAGTGCATCTCATTAATAAGAATTACTAAATATTTTGCATGGTGCTATCAAAACCCTATAATCAAATAAATTGCAACATTGAAGCAATGCTTAATGAATTGGTCAATTGAAATCAGTGTGGAAGACATCGCCGATATATCGTGATGTCCAAGCGAAAACGATATATCACTGAGCAAAACTCGCGATTTTTTCCCGATTTTTTAGGAAACGTCGCGAGTCGATGGAAAATATCGCCGAGGGTGCGGACAGTCCGGCATAAAACCCTATTTTTTACTTTCTTTTTTTCATTTTACTTGCTTGTTGAGGAGTGTTACCGGGCAAACTAGCAGGGCTAGTTCCCGATAAGCAAAAATAAGAAAAGTGATCCAATGTCACCCCAATCACGATTATAACTTCTTCGGCAGCCATTAGCCTCCAAGGAGAAGTACCCTTTGATAACCTGTAAGACACTAGTACAACCAAAGAACTATATTCTCTCTGCAAGTGTTAGTTAGACCAGTGCCTAGATGGAGTCAATATGAAGATAAGTTAAATTAATAAACCTACGCTAGTAAATTAGGCAAAGTATGTTATCAACGTGTCACCAAGTTATGCCAGCATTCATCAAGGATTATTCAATGAAAGTGTAAGGCCAACTCATTTACTAATTAAATAGGGCATTAACCAATAGATAACCAAACGAAACACCATTACCACTTAGGTCATCAATGTAAGGACAGGCCCGACATCATATATGCAAATAAATATAGCAAGGATCATAAACGTTTATTATGGCAATGTGTAACCAATAACCATCATAACCATCCACCAATAATTGTCAATAACCAGTATATAACAAAGTTTTGAGTATGCATTCAATGACTGTATTAGAATGAAACTTCGGTGGTAAATGTAGATGTCCACAACGTATTAGTAGGATTCCCAAAACAGAACTGAAACTCGGCTTAAATGACGACTTAGCAAGCTATAGGTATTAGCATCATCAAAAAAGGTTTTCAATTGAAAGCAATTTCCAGATATATATGTCAATATATGCTAATAAAAATGATAGTATTGCAACTTAGTGTTGTCGTAAGACTTTCTCCACTCTAACATTCAAATAAGGATCATTCATAAATAACCGACTTTAACCATCAGAAATCACATGTAATTCAAACCAATATAAATTCCAAATCTGTACATAAGAAAATGCAGCAGAGATATAACTTTAAGGTGTATGAAACATGCCAAAAATAGCCCAAGAAATAACATACAGGGAACCTAAATTAAAATGCTAACTTTTAATTTTTGTTTTCTGTGTTGCAGCCAACAAGAGAAGGAAGACACAAGATCTGCAATTTTTATTGCAGACATGTGTATGCTTGAAGTAAGGGCTCGAATGAGAGTGAAGGGATGGAGAAAAGTGGAGGAAGATAGAAAAGAAATAGAGGGGAGGAAAAGGGAACGGAGTAAGGAAGAATAAGGGGAAGGAAAAGTGGAGAGGGCTGCAGATAGGAAGAAGGGAGGAGAAGGTCAAAAGGGATTGCTCGGGCAGCGAAAAAGATGGAAGAGGAAAGGCTCGGGCGGAAGGGAGCAGATCCGAGGGTTTTAGGAGGATGAAGAGGAAGGTGGGCCAAGGTAGAAGGAGCAGCGAAGAAGGAGGAGGGGATCCGAGGGTTAGCAGAGAAGGAGCAGCAGGTTCGAGTGGAGCAAAGGAGCAGATCTGAGGTGAAAGAAAAAGGGGGCAGCGAAATAGAAAAAGAGGGGGGCGAGGGTGCTGGAAAAGGAAAGGAGGGAGGTCGAATGTCTTGGAGAGGAGGGTGAAGAAAAAGGAGAGGAACTGAGGGAGGTCGTAGGGGTTAGGGTCCTGCAAAAACTGGGTAAAAAAACACAAAAAAACTCAGAAATAGGGCTTTAGTTTAGGGTTTTTAATTCGAATTTTATAAAAAAAAGTAAAAGCCTAAATTACAAAAAGTTAACAAGACTAACCTAACATAATATTTACAACATGTACAATACTCAAAAATTAGGTTTAGAAATGTAAATGAACAACACTAGGGCTTCATTACTGAAAATTACCTAACCCTAGAGCATCAAAGAGGATGGCCCTCCTCTTGTGATGGTGCTTGCCAAGTTTGGAAAACTAGGGCTTCCTCAACAACTTCAAGAGTTGGTTGATGATGCCCTAACTAAGACAAACTTTGAGGACCTAAAACTCAAGTTGACAATGCTAGGGTAACTAAAGGCTAGAAAATGACTTATGCTAGGGCAAAATGCAACACCAATGGATACCATTCAACCTTAGACAAGCATACATCCAACATTTAACAAAAATACATCAAGAGAAAGACTTAGATACATTTTGTACATATGTTAAGCAAACAACTCTTAGCATCACCTTAGCAAAGAAACAATAACAAAGACTTCAAAGATTTGTCACCAAATTAGCAAGCATGATCATCCTCAAGAGATGCGCATCACTCAAAGAGCCCTAGTGAGGGCAAAAATCATAAATAAAAGTGTAATACCATAAAGTTGATGTGTAAAAATGAAGTGAGGAAAAGTTATTTATACATTTCACACTCAGTTTTACAAAAATAATTAAAATCCAGGCCGCCGTGCCTTTTTAAAATGTCAATTTGAAATTATAAATGTCAACTTAAAATTAAAACAAAAATAATATAAAATAGTCAGAACTGCGGGTAATTTGGGGTGTTTCCCCAGTCTTTACCCACATATGACTAAAATGCCTAAAAATGAGCAAAATAGCCCGTTCTAAAGACCAGACTGTGGAGGGGGGGTCGTCATGCCCCAACTAACCTCAATAGAAGTGAAAAATCCCTCAACACCCCCTCTTTATCAAGGACCACAGTTAGCTCTCATGGATGACGTCATCTTTTGTAGGAGGGCCCAGAGAGAGGGCATTGGTGAGATGGAGGGCCCGGAGGGTACTGGAGATGCTCTGGAGGATAAAAATGTGTCTCAGTGCTGAAACACCTGCTGCTGGAGTGGTGGAACAGAGTTAGGGTTATGTGACCCGGTGATCCACCCCTGGATGCCTTGGACACCAACGTCAGGGCTTCAAGCCCTTTCATGAGGCAGTCAGCAATGCCACTAAGCCATAGTACTTCCAAGAGAGAAGTCAGAGAGTCTGGCCATAATCCCTACTCAGAAAAAGTTGGCTAAACACCCCTCTTGGCAAGAAAAATGACACCCTCTCCCTGGGGCACCTCTTTAGGTGCGTTGGTACTGGTACCATCGTAACAAGGGGTTTGGAGAGCAAAGGAGCTTGCTATCATTTTGCTTAGAGCCAATGAGTAGATTCATTGTGTTTCCATCAACAATCACAAAGTTATTGTGGATTGGGGATTGATTCCCATTAGTGGTTTCTCAATTTGCAGATATGTATATAATTGTGTAACCATTTGCTCATCTTTATTTTTTTGGTAAATTTTTTATAGGTTTACGGTTCTTATCAATGTTCTCTCTTCTTGCCAAATTTTAAAGAGAGATCTACAACCATTTATGCAAAATATAGGATTGTTTTGATATTTGCAGCATTATTTTATTTTTTTTTGGGGGGGGGCGCAAATTTCAATGAATCTTACTATCTACTATCTTCATTGTTCAAGCTTGAATTTAAACTTCATTTTTCATTTTTTTTGCCCCAGGTTTAATCATTGTGTGAAAAATCAAAATGCCTAAAGCTTTGGACTCTATGTGGGTATATGGTGAGCCCTTGGAGGGGTTTAATAAGCAAAAATTGACTTGCAAGTTGTGTGGAAAGGAAATGACAAGGGGGATCAATCGATTGAAATACAACCCTGCACAAATTCGTGGGCATGAAGTGGGAATTTGTGAACAAGCAACCCCAGAAATTGTTCAAATTGCCAATAAATCACTTCATGATATGAATATGAAGAGAGATGTGACGGCATCAGTGAGGACTGAGATTGGATTAAGTAGAACTGGAAGTGAGAGCTTTACCTCAGTTGCACCTTCCAGTTCCACAATGCCCTCAATGGCCTCAACTTTCTTTGTTCCAAGAACCATTGTTGCAGCACCACCTTCTATGAGGTCAATGGTTAAAATAAAGTAGAAGGCAGAAGCAGACAAGCTTGTGGGTAGGTCTTTTTTATGGAGTGACATTCCTTTCAGCATTGCCAAAACCAAGCCCTTCTACCAACCTATGTTTGATGTTGTTGTTGTTGGCCCGGGGTATAAGGCCCCCACCTTTGATGACTTGAGAGTGCCTATCCTTCAAGCTGAAAAGGTTGACTACACTTAGAGATTGGAGGAGTTTAAGGAGTCATGAGGACTCACAGGATGCACGGTTATGTCAGATGGTTGGATCGATCAGAAGGGTAGGAGCCTTCTTAATTTCTTGGTCAGTTGCTTTAGGAGGATAATGTTTATTAGATTTGTTGATGCATCTGCACATATCAAAGATGCAGCGCTATTATGTGAGTTGTTGGATGGGTTCATCCAAGAGATAGGTCCGCAGAACGTTCTCCAAGTCATAACGGATAACACTGCTAATTATGTGTCTGCTGGCAAGTTGCTTATGATGAGGCATCTGACCTTGTTTTGGACTCCTTGTGCTGCACATTGCATCGATTTGATGCTAGAGGATATGGGCAAAATTCATTTCATCAGAGATATTGTTGATTCATCTAGCAGCATCACAAAATTTATATACAATCATACATCTGTGCTCAGCTTGATGAGACAATTCACAAATAACAGGGAGTTGGTGCGTCCGGCAATCACACGTTTTGCCACAAGCTTCATTTCACTTTAATCCCTCTTGGCTTGTATGTGGGAGATTAAGAGAATGTTCCTTTCGGATGAGTGGTGTTACCGGACGAACTAGAAGGGCTAGTTTCTGATGACAAATGTAAGAGAAGTGACCACTGTCACCTTAGCCAATTCTCTAAACTTCTTCGGAGAGTCAGGACCTCCAAGGGAAAGAGCCCTTATGTGGTCTGCAAAACACTTTAGGACAACAGAAGCTATGTCTTCTTAACAACAATATTAGTGACCAGTGCCTTAGACAATGAATTTAAAATAATGAAGAAGACATACTAATTAATGGCAACAATGCAAACACTCGTACTAACGTCTAGGTAGTCAATATAGCAATAAGTTTCAGTTTCAATGATAAATTTCATATATCGCCAAATAAGTGTAAATGTCCAAAGATAGCAAAAGATTCTTGAGCAATGCATGTAGTTCCAATAATCTGATCACCTCTATGACAGTTAAATAGCATTTATATCAGACTTGCAAGGAAGAAACGAGATTGTTATCATCAACTTATGAAGAACAATAAGGGTAAGACAATATTCCAACCAACCTCACCTCCACACTTTTATGCAAAGGATCACAACCACATCAGAATTATAGCAGCATCAATAGCAATTACAATAGCTGTACCAAGATCAATTTTAGGAGGCAAGAACAATAAAGTTTTTATCAACCAATGAAAAGCAAGTTTGAGTATGCTGTATGTAGAGTTAATAAAGTTTTTATCAACCAATAAAAAGCAAGTTTGAGTATGCTGTATGTAGAGTTAATCTTCTTGTTTCAGGTCTGCATGGAGAAATATTTGCACGGTATAGCAGCAGTAAGAATAATAGCCAATAACCATAAAGACCATAGGAAAATTAGTATAATCACTTGCACTTTTAAATTAGTTATTTTTCCCAATTTCATCGACCAAATCAAGGTGTATCGGAATTATACCAGTACCAGCAGTATATCAGAAATACATAACAGCAGTATGTTGGTGGATGCAAATCAACCTTAATGGTGAAGTAAGAATGGTATCTACTATCAACCACAATTCTTCTGAGGTAGGATAAGAACGTTTCACTATAAGGGCAATTATTACTCAGGCCTTTGTCTGTATTGTTTCCAGACCTGTTATTTACATGAATTTCAGACCTACTTATGGGCAGAATTTGTTTCAATTAGGACACAAATAACACTTGAAACTAACCACTTTTGATTGCTTATGATCACAGGTGAAATTGCTTGGGGTTTTCAGCTGTATAATGATGATATATGCAGCAGTAGCAGGTTAAGGAACAGCAGAGAAGAAGGTGAATCTATGGTCTATGACATATGGAATGGGGGAGGCCAAGGTTCTCCTAGCCAAGACCTAAAGGGCATCCAATAAGAAGAGGAGGGGTCAAGTCTTTAGGACGGAGACCGAACCCTCTTTAGGGCAGCCCTAAGTGAAAGAAAAGATGAGAAAGAAAGAGGAGATAAGAAGATAGGGAGGAAGAAGGAAGAAGACGAGAAGGGATGAGGAAGTGGGAAGAAATGGGAAGATAGGGAAGCGAGGTTGTAGGAGAAGAGAAGAAAGAGGAGGAAGGGAAATAGGGGCAGCGAAGGAAAAAGGGGGAGAAAAATGAGGGTAGCGAAGGTAGGAAAGAGGGAAGCGAGGTAGGAGATGAAGAGGGCGGCGAGGGTCTAGGGCAGGAAATGAGGATAGGGCGAGCTCAGAAAATAGGGGAGTGAAGGTAAGAAATGAAGAGAAGGAGGGCCGCTAGGGCCAAAAGAAACTGGAGCTGAGGTTTTATGAAAGCTTTTACGTTTTGAATTTTAATTTTATGAAAATTATGTACATAAATCAAACCTAATTGACAGAATAACACAAAATTTAACCTTAAATAATATTTACACATATAAAATTAGGGTTTTTATGGAGTTTTGATATTTTTAAATCTTAGGGCTTCCTAAAATTTCTCCCTAGGGTTTTTAGGGCTAAAGAAGACGGGACGAAATTGTAGGAGAGGGCTGAAATTTTAGGGAGGCCAAAAAATGTAAAAAAAAAAAAAAATTATTTTTAGGGTTTTTGTCATAAAATTGCAGACCTAATTCTAAGCCTAATACCACCATGAAAATACAAAATTATACATGAAAATGCAAGTTTAACCTAGCAATAATATTTACAAAAATACAAACTAGGGTTTGATGTAGAGAAAATGGACAAAATTAGGGTTTTCATGGATGCTACCCCAAACCCTAGCCTTAGAGGAAGGTGACGAGCCTTCTTCTTGGAGGTAATTTTTCTTGCTACTAGGTTAGGGTTTCTTGAAACAACCTCTTGGGTTGGTTTCAAGAGCCTAAACTAGGGCCAAGTTGGAGCTCCAAGGCCAAACTTTGTAAAAACCTCCTCTTGAGAGTGTTTTTACTATGAAATGAGGATAGAATAGCAGGCAAAAGCCCTATTCAAAGAGAATGTAGCCCTTGGGCTACCATTCAATCATTCAAGATGCAAAATTTACCTACCATTCATTAAGCAAACCTTAAAAATGTAAAAGACTTACTTGAGCATGAGTTATTCCAACCATTCTAGCATCCACAAAGCATTAGCAAGACAAAGAAAGCATCCAACTTCATCCAAGAGCAAAAAGAATCATCCCTCCAAGAGGTGCACATCACTTCATAAGGCCCTTCTAGGGTAAAAGAGTAGCATAATGAATTTTATCCCATAAGTTGTGTGTAAAAGTGAAGTGAGGAGATTGTATTTATATGATCTCACACTCACTTTTTACAAAATATTCAAAGCCTACATTCTTTAAAATGTCAATTTAAAATTAAAACATGTCAACTTAAAATTATAATATAAAATAATCAAATATGTGGGTAACTTGGGATATTTTCCTCAAAGTTTACCCAAAAATGACTAAAATAGCTAAAAATGAGCAAACCACTCCGAACTGAAGGCTGGAGTGGCGATGGGGGGACCGTCATGCCCCATCTAACCTCAACAACAGTGAAAATCTCTCAACGCCCCCCCCATATCAAGCAATGTAGGCCTGGTACAAGGATGACATCATCATGACTAGGAGCCCAAGGAGAGAGGGTGTTGCAGGGCAGAGGGACCAAGAAGGTGTGGACGGTGACCTAGAAGAGAGACATAAGCCTCAATGCTGAGAGAAACGCCACCGAAATGATAAAACATATGGGATGTCATATGACCCAGTGACCCACCTAGGAGCCCTGGAAACCAAGCTCACGATTTCAAGCCCTTTCATGAGGCAGTCAGCAATGCCACTATGTCATAGTACTCCCAAGAGAAGAACCAAAGGCTCTGGCCATAACCTCCACTCATAAAATGTTTAAAAACAACCCTCCTAGTCAGAAAAAGTGACCCTCTCTCCCTGGGCCACAGCTGAAGGTGCGCTGGTACTGGTACCACGTAACAAGTGGCATGCATCGTCATTTAGCACAAAACCGGTGGGGCGGGCCATATATAGGCTAGTGTCACTCCATGAGAGCTTTTGGACAGGAGTGGAGGAGGTGTGTGCCATTAGTGAACCTTTGGTAAAGGTTCTTTGGTTGGTTGATGGAGACAAGCCCGCAATGGGCTAACTGTATAATGCCATGGATAGGGCCAAAGAATCCATCCATGCAAATTATGAGAACAAGGGGGATGAAGGGTATGACAAAAGATTATTGATATGGAAGGTCATTGATGAGCGATGGAACAATACACTCCATCGCCACATTCATGCTGCAGGGATCTACCTCAACCCTGCATTCCCTTACTCTTGTGGTTTTAGATTTGATGTTGAGGTCATGATTGGATTCCTCACGTGTTCGAAGGATGGTGCCAAATCTGCAAGAACGTGCGGAGATTTCTAAAGAAATGGAGATATATAGAATGGCTGGTGGGACATTTGGCTTTGACATGCTTGTTAATGATAAGAAGACCAAAGGATTGGCTAATAGAATATGACAAGGAATCAATATATAGCATCTCTGCAATCGAGCTCCAAGAAACTGAAGGAAGAAGTACGTTGATTTATATACTGAGGATTATGGTGGCTTCGCAGATGATGGATGCTTAGCACATGTTAGCAGAGCAGACTCCAGGCTCGTGGTTGGTTCGATCTCCTCAGTACAGACTGGAGACTCCTTGGTCACGGTCAGGTTTCTTTGGTTTATCGGGCGATGGTGGTCATCTCTGGCAGCGAGCACTATCTTTAGGTATTGAACTATGGCTGGGAGTTTGAAGCAGAAGATCACATACTCTGAGTCTGGGCTGTATGAGAATCGGGTCGCAGTATTGCTGTTCGATGCTGAGTAGCCATTGCTCCTGGCTTCTTTTGGGCGTGTGTTTGGGATCCGGATCTGATTTGTTGTGGCTCATGGAGGGGTGGACTGTCTGAGCATAAACCCTGCGGCTGTGTGTTGGGATCCGAGGGATCAGGTGAGTACGGTGGATAGGGGACTGGGCCCTATTTGGGTTTCTGTCGATTAGTTAGCTGCCTGCTCGGTCGGGGTCCGGCTTTGCCTGTCGTGAGGGAACTGCTGGAGTGGTATGGGGAGCGGATATGAGCAGGAGGTGGACTACACCTCGGGTGGGGATTGTGACATAGGGATATTTGATCTTGGAGCAAAAATTTCGGCGGATTATGGGTCGGGGGCTTTGACTAGCCCTTTCTTGTCTGGCAGGGGGACCGGGGATCTACCTGGGTCCGCGGGAGCGATGGATTCGCCGGTCATCTCTCGTGGGCTGGAGGGTTTCGTGGAGGATTTAGCAACCTTTCGGTCTTCTGCTAGCAATAAGGACAGGCCGGATTTGGCGGGTCTCCTGGGGCGGACGCTGCAACCCCAACTGGGGTCTTATACAAATTTTCCTATTCTTTCGGAAGGCCGTGATTACATGCGGTCGGGTGGCGGACCAGCTTCTCTCTCTTTCGGAAATCTGCTTCAGTCAGTGGAACTCCGTGATGTGGAGGTACGGGGACCGGCCAGTGGTGGCCAGGGAAACACAACTGGTGCATCTGCTGCGGTGGCATCTGGGGTGGGCGTACTCCTACCTGATGAAGAACCTTTGATTCCTCGTGCAAGGGTTCCTGCACCGGCGGCAAAACATTCTACAAACAAGGTCAAGGAACGGAGAAGGAAGGACAAACTGGTGTTGGGTGTGGATGTCTCGATGGAGGAAGCGGAGGAATTCTCCCACATAGCTGTGGTTGGACATGCCCGTGGAAAGAGGCTCGGGCGGGGCTTCCTACAGCGATGGGTGGCCGAGAATTGGAAGGATCTGGTGGCTGCTGCACCGGAGATTAGGGTACTGACGAAGGGTTGGTTCTCCTTTATATTGGCAAATATTGGAGAGGTTGAAGTTGTTTTAGGCCGACATTGGACGCTGCTGGGCGTCCCCATTGTGCTGAAACGATGGTCGCCCTTCTTTGACTCCAAGACTGAAAGAATTGACCGTGAACCGATTTGGGTGAAGCTACCAGGGCTCCCCATGCATCTCTGGAATGAATCACGATTTGCTGCCATTGGGAATTTTCTTGGCGAATACATATGCGCTGACCATTCCCATACTGAAACAGGTAATTATTCGGTGGCTAAGATCTTGGTCAAAATCGATCTTAGGCTGGGGCTATCGGCTGAGATCTCCATTCAGACAAAGGATGGGGATTTCACACAGATATTGGACTATGTGGGGGTGCCGTTTCGTTGCCACCGATGTCACGCTATTGGACACCTGGTAGCTGGGTGCACGCTACCATATCGGGGTAGAAAACCGCCGGTTGTTCCTGTTGCAGCTGTTAGGACTGATACTGTGCAGAAGGGGAGTCCACTGATGGCAAGGGATCATGAATTTACGACTACTATTGCCACTGAGGCTGTCGTATCAATGCAACCTGAGGCATCGTGTGGCATACCGAATTCCGGGACACCCTTGTCTTCTTTGGAGAACGTGGGCTGGGATAATATTCAAAGATTGATGATGGATGGAGTGGGGACTGCATTGGGCTCCACGACACCCTTAACTCGAGCAGACTCCAGAACGATTCTTGAACAGCTTTCGAGTCGGGGCTCATCTCCCCCGGGTAAGTCACAACAATACTCTTCTAATGATCCCCTTTTTTCCGTCTCCACTGATTTTGGGGGGGTATGTTCAAAGTCACGTTCTCCTGACAGCCCTGTATCACCTTGCACAGTAGCGCCTTGTGTAATACCTATCACAAATTGTGCTTACACGCCACCTTTAGTATCCACTCTACCCTCTCCCAATTCTGTGGGTCGTAGTATCCGGTATGCTCTTAGAAATAGGGTGATCTCTGCTGATGGATCGGGAGGTAGGGGACTTCCTGAGTTGGCTGCAAATACTATAGGGAAAGGACGGGGACGGAAATCTCACCTGTCCAAAGCACAAGATCGAGCAAAAGTTGATTTGGTAATGGGCACTCAATCCTCTATTGAATGGGCACTTAGAGCTGCGAAAACCCTGGAAGGGGGTTTTATATGAAACTATTGTCATTCAACTGTCGTGGGTTGGCGAGTCCCATTAAAAAATCGTCTCTCCGGAGGTTGGTGGATTTAAATCAACCTGATATATTACTACTTCAAGAAACACTGGGCGGCAGTGTGGAGGTGGTTCGGGTACTGGAAACTCTGCTACCTGGCTGGAAGTTTGTGGGTGTGGATGCTCGTGGTCGCTCTGGTGGGCTGGCAACGGGGTGGAAGGTGAAAAATTGCAGATATGATAGCTCTTGGGGTATCTCTTCTGGTATTGGTTTGGAAGTTTGGGATGCTGAGATTGGTAGGATGATAACGATTCTCAATATCTATGGACCCTATCTTAATAGGGCTGGATTCTGGGACTCCTTGCTAAGCATGGATCTCTTTGACGGAAGGGATGTGATCTTGGGTGGAGATCTCAATCTATCCCTGGGGTCATCTGAAGTCTGGGGGCCTCGTGCTGCTCCGGATCCATTAGCTAACTTTTTCATACAAGCTTTTGCTGGAAAGGATCTACTTGACATACAGCCTACCAGGTTAACCCCGACGTGGAGGAATAAGAGAGCAGGGGAACAAAGGGTGGCTAAAAGACTGGATAGGTTTCTGGTGGCAGATGTGTTGGCACTGGGGGTTGATGTTGTAAAGCAATGGGTTGGATCAGGGGGGGTCTCTGACCATTGTCCCATACTACTGGAATTAAGAGGCAGTCGTAACAAACCTCCTAGTCCATTCAAGTTCAATCCTAGCTGGCTGAAGGAGGAGGATTATCTGAAATTAGTTCAGCAACAGTGGGTTCATCGACCTTTGGAGTCACTGGAACATGCGGGCGCTCACTTTCAACTCAATCTCAAGCGTATAAAAGAGGCCACGATAATCTGGGCATCTGATAAAAGGGTAAAAGATGATCAGATTCTGAGGGATGCTGAGCTGAATATTGATAGACTACTACATTGTCGGGGTATGGGATATCTGGATGAACAGCAGAAAGGCGAGCTGCTGGACTGGGAGAGCAGAAGAAATGTGTTACTGTGTGAGCGTGAAGAGATGTGGCGCATGAAAAGCAGGGCGATTTGGCTGCAGTGCGGGGATGAGAATACAAAATTCTTTCAAGCATATGCAAAGGGAAGAAAATTCACTAACTCAATCTAGGAACTATCTTCATCTGAAGGGGAACGGGTCTCCAGCTTTGATGGCTTGGCTGAGATGGGTGTCCGACACTTCGAAGAATTATTCACCGCTCAACCTGGGGCCTCCATAGCTGAGGTTATCAGGATGTCTCAGCTTTTCCCACGTTTTGTGGGGGAGGAAGAGAACAGACTCTTGATGGAGGAGGTGCAATCGACTGAGCTCTTGTAGGTTATGCAATCATTCCAGAAAGATAAAAGCCCGGGGCCTGATGGCTGGCCAATTGAATTTTACTTGGGATTCTTTGACTGTTTTGGGGAGGAATTATTGACTGTGGTGGAAGAATCTAGAAAGGCTGGATTTGTACATGGCCCCTTTAACTCGACTTTTATTGCTCTCATTCCCAAAACAGACAAGCCTGATCGATTTGATGAATTCAGACCTATTTCACTGTGCAATTGCATTTATAAGATCATATCAAAGGTTATGGCTAGGAGACTTAAAAATATCCTGTCTCAGCATATCTCATGTGAACAATTTGGATTCTTGGAAGGGCGACAAATTCACGAGGCCATTGGTGTAGCTCAAGAAGGTTTACATACCCTGAAGGTTCAGAAACAAAAGGGTGCAGTGATAAAGATTGACCTCTCTAAAGCTTTCGACCGGGTGAGTTGGCTTTATATCCGGATGCTTCTCACACATCTGGGCTTCTGCTATGAATTTGTTCGATGGATTATGGCATGCATCACCACGGTGAGTTTTGCTGTATTGATCAATGGTTCGGCTAGCACATTCTTCCATGCAGGCAGGGGGCTACGACAAGGCTGCCCACTATCACCGCTGTTATTTCTCCTTGTCGCAGAAGGCCTCAGTCGTTTTATCCTGAAAGCAAAGGCTGATGGCTCTTTTCGTGGCATCTCCATTACCCAGGTAATGTATATCACACATCTCCTATTTGTTGACGATATTCTTATATTTTGTGATGGCTCGCAACAGGCTATTGATAAGGTGGTCGAAGGACTCAATCTTCTGCAAGTCGCCGCGGGCATGCTCGTGAATACTGATAAATCAACTATCTCATGCTCGCAATTAAATGAGCAGGAGATCCATCGACTGGCCATCAGACTTCCCTATCGGATTATGGACATTGATGATGGCTTAAAGTACCTTGGATTTCGCTTAAAACCCAATGCATATCATAAGGCTGATTGGCACTGGCTAATTGCTAAATTAGAGCTGAGACTACTTGGATGGAGTCAAAAATGGCTCTCGCGGGCTGGGAGATTGATTCTGGTTAAATCAGTTTTGGAAGCAATACCGGTTTACTGGATTTCACTTGCTTGGATTCCCAGAGGCGTCTTGGAGCAGATTCGACGGTTGGTTTTTGCCTTCCTTTGGAAGGGTAAGGGAGTGCATCGAGCCTTGGTATGGGTTAGATGGGATTTGATTGCGATCCCCAAAGCACTGGGTGGCTGGGGCTTAAAGAATATCTTCCTATTTGCCAAAGCTTTGGGGGCTAAGGTGGCCTGGCGAATCATCCATACCCGGAGCCTCTGGACTAAGGTGGTATACCACAAATATATTGCTCCCTTAACCTTACTTGAATGGATTAGGCTGGGAAATAAGTCGAGGGCAAATTGCTCTGTGGTATGGAAAGCGGTGGTTCAGCATTTTCAGCTGGTGGGATCGGGATTAGTGTGGCGAATTGGGAATGGGCAATTTCTCCGTATTGGACTGGATCCTTGGGTAGGATGCAGGGGGGGACATGTCCTGCCTGTGGACTTAAGGAACTTTCTGGCAGCTAGGGGATGTCTGTTCTTAGCTGATATTGCCCAACCGGGCTTATCCACTCTTATGCACCAGGGATGGACCTCTTCCCAGCGACTTGAGGTTCCTGAGAATCTGACCGGGGTTTGGGAGGACTACATTCGGACATTAAGATTCACACATATTCGGCTGACAGATCGGCCTGATGAACTTATTTGGGATCACCATCCCTCTGGACGATACACACCAAAACTTGGATACATTCAGCTTAATTTGGAGGTGCAAAATCGGGCTTTGGTGTGGTGGTGGAAAAACCTGTGGAAACTAAAATGCCTTGGAAAAGCCAAACTACTCTTTTGGGCGATTTTAGAACATAAGGCTCCTACATGGGATACTCTGAAAAGACGATTTCTACAGGGCCCGGGCTTTTGCCCACTATGTAGGGAGGCGGACGAGACTCTATCACACTTATTTGTCCACTGCCGATTCACACAGACGGTATGGACACAAATTTGCAAATATTTGGATATCAACACGCGTTGGTGGGGCGAAAATGTAGATGAGGCATTCAAAGATTGGTGGACTGAACAACAGACTTCTACCATCTGTGCGGTCCCATGCATTTTTGCCTGGGGTATATGGATCACGCGCAACAAGATTATATTCCAGGATTGCAGAGTCCCGATGGAGCAGATAGTGGCACAAGCTGTGGCCATCATTATTCATTACCAGTCTGCCACTAAACCGATTAGAACTCGTCCAGTGATCGCTGAAACGATTGATACTACATTTCCGTGGGCTTTCTTCGATGGCGCATCAATGGATCAAATGGTGTGCGGTGGGGGGATCGTATTACACTTATCTGATTCACATTACTTCCACATTGCGGCTGGATTGGGGAGCGGTACAAACAACTATGCTGAAATCATGTCGCTTAGACTGTTGCTGATTTTTGCACTTGAACAGGGTTGTCGTACATTACAGATTTCTGGAGACTCACTGATTGTTATTGATTGGGCCAATGAGCATACCCGCTGTAATGTGATGGTTCTCTCACCTATACTGGAAGATGTTTTACGTTTAAAGCAAAATTTTAATCTTATAACATTTACACATGTTTACAGGGAAAGAAATGGCATGGCAGACCATCTTTCCAAAGAAGCTACTCATCAACGTCTTGATCTCGGTACCTGGAGAATTACATTATATAACACTGCTACATCCTACAGTTATTACCATATGCCCTTCAACGTGGCATTGGAGGACAGGTTGGGCGATTGATTGGTTCCTTTCACTACAGTTTTGGTTACTTAGGCAAGACAATCAAGGCACCGATATGGGATACAGCTGGCCAAGAGAGGTATCGGGCATTCACAAGTGATTATGACAGAGGTGCTGTGGGAGACTTGTTGGTGTATGATATTACCTAGAATGCTACTTCTGATAATGTGAAGCGGTGGCTCAGGGAACCATACGAGGGCTGTGTCAAGATGAAGCACAGGATATTGCTGAAAAAGAGGGCTTTCCTTTCATGGAAACATCTGCATTGGAGTCTACAAATGTCTTTTTAGTAATTCTTACTGAAATCTATCAGATTGTTAGATCGATTGCAGCAGAGGAGGCAGCCTCTGCTGTGCCTAATCAGGGAACTCCATTAAATGTGGAAGATGCTGAAACATGTGCAAACAAGAAGTTGCTGCGTTTTAATTTCTCTTTTTTATCTTAAGTATGGTGGTATTACATTGGTCTATATGGCTTTGATGGAACTGTGATGGAGCATTAATTTGCACACATCTGTTCTGTATTTGATTCAGGGCAGATTAGACTGAGTATTCGTTTTGAAGATACTACTGAAATATGTAACCGGCTATTGGTGTGCTGTTATGGACAGCATTTATTTTGAGATTGTTTGGGTCTCATAGACCTGTAAGATACTAGAACAGCAATATGTGACAATGTAGGGATCACTATGATTCTATTACATGTGCAGAATGTAATTTTTTTCAATCTATTGAAATAAAATTACGAATTTTTCCAAGGAAAAAAAAAAAAAGAAGACCAAAATGGCAGGTAAGCTTCAAGTTCATTTTATTGCGAATTTCAATGTCTCTTCTCCATTTGTTTCAAACTTTAAAATTTCAATGTTATTTCTTATGTTTCTAACTTTCTACTTTATCTTATTTGTTCTATATGCTTGGTGGACAAGCTATGGCCGAAGAGTACCCCATTTACAAAAGCTAGCCATTCGGGTGCTAAGCCAAACATGTAGCTCGTCAGGATGGGAGCACAATTGGAGTGTGTTTGAGAAAATAAACACCAAGAAGCGCAACAGGTTAAAAAATTTCAAATAAAATTTTGACGTTATTTTAAATTATAAGTTTATAATTTTATGCACATTACCATGTCAACCTTTAAAATTTAAATTATATATTATAAAATTTGAATTATAATTTATGACCCTCATACAGGTCGGAAACCTCCTGCCTTAATGACATGGTCTACGTTTACTACAACCTTCGATTATGGGTGAGGCAACTTCAGAAAACACCAGATGTGGATGCCATTTCATTGGATGGGATTGACACCACTGCTGCATGGACGGTGGAGAACGAGGCACCCTATCATTGAACAAGACCTTGATTGGTTACATGAGGATTTGGAGGGGGGTGGGCCAAGTGGCAGGGGAGGCAATAGAGGTGGAGGATGATCTAGAGAGAGCACCTTTACAGGAGGTGGCTATTGACCCTGGGAGTGCACCACCACTTTCACAAACATAGACAAAGACAATGACGACAGAGCGAGCTAGACTTGGACATAGCATTGGCACTACTAGTAGAGGACGCCAAACTCTAGCATCTTCCTCTTCCAGAGGACGTCAAAGTGTAGCTTCTCCTTCTGTTAGAGCACATCAAAATTCTTTGCCACCCGTAGGGCCTTATTCAACTAGAGGAAGAGCCATTACAAGAGCCATCACCTTTGCCCGTAAAAGGGGCAAAGAGAATCGCTACTTTATTTTATTTGAATTCATTGTACTATGTAGTATGTAGATCTTAGTTGACAGTTGACTCATGATGATGAGATACATTTATTATATTTTTTTATGATATTTTGAGGCTCTGGAGTCAATACACTCATTACTACTCAGGAGTCGAGACTCAGGACATGATTCAGTATTGATGCATGATATATCATTAGACATCTTATACATCATATATATATGTTTTCTTTTCATATTTATGTGGCAATGTGTTTATTTAATGGTGTTGTTGCTTTAAATGTTTAAAATTTTGAAAAAAAAAATGAATATTTTTATATTTTTTTTGAAGTGTGCCAATATTTGCCGATATTTTTAGATATTTTCCCCGATGTTGTCGATAACTTGGTTCTGGAACCTCGGCAATATTTTCGTCGACACGATGTCTTCCACACTGATTGAAATAACCAAAAAAGTGTGTGAACAGTATTAGCTCCCACAAACATGACCACAACTTAGCAGTTCAAGTGAAATGGAGATAAAAAAAACTTGGTCTCCACTTGATCTCAAACGAAACGGGGACTCGTAAGCAAGGATCAAAAAAAATTGTACAAATGTATAATTTACTAACCTTGTATAAAAATTGTATTCATTCATTTAGAATTTGTTTGTTTAGGTAGACTTTACATAAGCTTTCAGGGAACCTTAGTCCCTATCATTGCCTTGGCTATTATACAATTTTTCGGATAGGCCAACTTCAGAGCTGCCACCAATCAAATAACATGTATTTCAATCTCAAAGAACATGAGGGACTGCAATACAATGATGCATTAATGCCTACCATAATTGAGACAACTACAGCGAATTACCACCTTATTCAAGTTTGTAATCACATTTCTGAATGAAAAGAGGCATGGGATTTAACTCAACTCATGAAAGACAAAAGGCGAGGTAGCTTGTCCAAACCACAAAGAAAGGGAAGAACGGAGAAAGCAGTCGAAGCTCATGTAGTAAAGTAGAGACCGACAAAGGGAAGACCCCAAGGTTCTACAGCAGGGTGAGCGACTATTAGACATCCAACCATGGCTCGCATAAGCCAAAGAAGCTTCAAAGGGAACGTCTCAATCCTATAGCAGGAAGGGGAACCATGGTATCAAGTTTCAACATATGGTGGAAGATGGAAATAGATTGGGAAGAGCTTCTGGGAGGAATTGAATAATTTGGGAAGCTCTAGACCAAGGAAAAATGTCTTCATTTTGGTAATGAAACTAAAAAAGACCTAGGCAAAATTTTAACTCATCGAGAGTGCAATTTGTAGGAATCCATGCAAGTACTACAATTGAACAAAGATTGCATGGTTGGAAGAATGAACATAATGGAATGGGATATTTCAACCAATAAAGGAGTCTTCCAAAATCAAGACAAGATCTACAAGCTAGAGATAAATTTCAACATTTGACTAGAAGAAGAGATTTCAGGCTCAGTCATAATCAAGTGGCAACCCTTGTTGATGTTTTGTAGCTAGGTCAAGAACTTCCGCAAAGGTTAGGTGTCAAAAATGCATGAAGTTGTCCAAGTTAATCTATTTTGTAATTCACGTTAGTAATAAAATGAAATTGTTTTAATTAGTTGTTGAGTCTAATAAAGAACATTTTAATGCATTAGTGATTTAGGCCCCTCAACCATAGATCTCAACGTGAGATTAGGGTTTTGGTAGATTAGGTCTTCAATTAACGTATAAAGGCAGGTCAAAGTAGAAGAAAAAGACACATTCATTCTTCACAAAGGCAGTTTTGTCCGAGGGTGGAGAAAAAGGACGAGCAAGAGGGAAAAGCAGGGCAGCAATGAGAAGATTGATTTGCAGGGTCGGCAAATCGAAGCAGCGAGTCCCAAAAGCGATTTTGTACAATTGTACGATATTCTATGCAGTCGTACGGATCCGTCAACCGTATAGGCCGTGCAGTCGTACGGACTGGCCAAGGGCAACAAGATCTGAGATCTGTTCATTGTTTTTCTCCTTCAGCAGGCAGAAAAACCTCATTTTGAGATGTCCTTGTAAGTTTTGAAGCATTAATGATAAATTGATCTGAAGGACAGATTTCATGTCTACTTGTTTCAACTATGTGTATTTTTCAGCCATCAGTGTAATTGACGCATGCTCAGATTTTTAATTATGTTATTGAGTAAACTTCAAATCTGATTTATTAAAGAGACATAGGACAGCAGTGACATAGGGTATGAAAAATTAACATGGTATCAAATCAGTTGTGGGCATCGAAGGACCAGGAGTGAGGGTTTCATTATTTTGTGATTTGTAAAGTTGTACTTTAGATCTTAGAGATGGCATTAGCTAGCCTCAAGTTCGAGGAGAGATTGGATGGTACCTCAAATTTTCTAGCATGGAAAGTCAAGGTAACTCTTCTATTAGAAGAGAATGACCTCTGGGATATCATCAAGGACGTTGGTAGATTTGTCGACAGGTCCGCAACTTTTGGCAGCTCACAAGAAAAAAGAAGTGAAAGCGAAGTGGATGATTGTGGATGCAATAGAGGATCATCTGATCCCTCATGTATCCGAGAAGAAAACGGCTAAGGACATGTTCAATGCCCTAGATAACGTTTACTAGAGCGAGAACATTAACCAAAAAGCGATTTTGCACAACAAGCTCAGATCTGTTGAGAATCAGATGACTAGATTAGACACCATCACCAATTACATGATGAAAGTCACACAAATCCGTGACCAACTTGCAGCAATTGCGAAGAAGATTGAAGACAAAGAGTTAGTAAATAAGGCACTAAATGGGTCCCACCTAAAAGGAAAACATTTGTCCAAGGTGTTTGTGCTCGAGAGAATCTTCCCAATTAGAAAAGACTTTGCGATGATTATATCCAAGAAGAGACTTGGATGGAGTCAATCAAAGGTCAGCAGACCATGCCCTCGTTGGTTAGGCAAAGAAAGGCAGAGGTAAAGGACCCAGCAACGGTAAGGAAAAGAGTGAGGAGTCGGCCTCACAGTCAGGGAAGAAGGACTTGAGTAAATTCAAGTGCTTCATATGTCATGAAGAAGGAGGGTAAAGGAAGCAGCACCACCAGGTAGCAGCCTCGACTGAAACTTAGATGAACAAGTTTGCCTCCAAGTTCGAGAAGGAATTGTCGATGGTATCTTGCCTCTCTTTCGGCATAATTCCGAAGAACGCATGGTATGTTGACAGTGGAGCATCAAGGCATATGACATCTTGGCACAGTTTTTCTATGTTATTAATGACGAGCATATTTGTCATTGATGACACCACATTAATGACAAAGGTTAAATTGCTGACATGGACAAAGACGATGGTGTTGAAGACATGGCAAAGGACAAGGACAAGGCAAAGCATGGCAAAGGATGATGACATGGCACAAAGGACAAGGACATGGCATGATGATGATATGGCAAAGGACAAAGACAAAGGACATGGCTTGGTGATGACATAACAAACATGACAAACAATGAGGACTTTGGCAAAGAACGATGACATGGCAAATGACAAGGACAATGAAAGACAAAGCAAAGGACAAAGACAAGTGTTGAAGACATGACATGGAGGACAAAGATTTGACAAGGACAATGAAGGACAAAGCATGACATGGCAAGTGTTGAAGACATGACAAAAGCTCAAGTCATGGCAAGCAAACAAGGACAAGGACAAACACAAGATGATATGGCAAGCATGGACATGCATTAATGACAAGGCATATGTGAAGGCATTGGTGACATGGCAAGCAAATCAAGATAGATGACATGGAAAAGATGACATGGAGGACAAAGAAGCATGACAAGGTTGACAAGGGCATTTGGAAGGCCCCTACGAGCATTTGCACGGCAGCTGCGGGCATTTGAAGGCACCTGCGGGCATAATCAAGGGTTGTGCGGGCATCCTACGGACATTTTGATGGAGTGTTGCGGGCATTTCCAAGAGCCCTTGTGGGCATTCTTAAAGGCTCCTTGCGGGCATATTATGGAGCCTTTTAAGGGCTCATGGGGGCATATTATGGAGCCTTTTAAGGGGTCATGCGGGCATTTGATATAAGCTTTGCGGGCATATTCTACATGCCCCTACGGGCATGTGAGAAGGAGCCCTTGCGGGCATCCTTTGAGAGATCATGCGGGCATCTGTGTGAGACCTTGCAGGCATCACAGCAGGCCCTTGCGGGCATATGATAAGGCCCCCCTGCGGGCATTTTTGGAGACATATGCGGGCATAATTCAAGGACCCATTGCAAGCATAATTCAAGGACCCTTGCGGGCATTCTGGAAGGAGGATGGCCGTATCAAATAAAGCCTTTTTGGTTTATTTAATTAATGTTAAAAATAAAAATACTCTGGAAGGTCAGCAAATGATGTGGCATAATAACTAAATGGTTGCACATCTTGTTGTTTATAGGATGGCCACCTAAGTTAAATTATTATTGAATTATTAAATGATAAAATAAAATAAACTTGACATGTCGGCCTCCAGAAGTTATGGAAAAGAAAGGTATAAATAAAGAGGACAAATGTTTATGTGAAACGTGGATTTTGTGGAAGATTTCGGAGGAGTAGTAGAGCTCTGATTTTCGGTAAGATGCCTGAGGAAAATTGCGGGGGTTAGCAGCAGCAGCAGTAGATCAGCCGGAGCAGCAATGAATTAATTTTTATATCTCTGATTTCTAGGTTAAACTAAGGCAGCAGTAATGGCAAATTGATGACAGGTTGTGGACATGTTGAAGATATGGACAGCATGATGAAAAGTGGACAATTGATGACATGTATGAAGTGTGTGTGGACAGAATCAAGATATGTTGGTGAATATAATGATGATGTGCTTGGACAGAGTGATGATAGGGCAGCAGTACTGGCAGATTGATTGAAGACATTATGACATGTTTGGATAGCAGAATTGGCAGCAGGTTATTGATTAGTTGATGACAGTGATGACATGTGACATGATTGTGTTGACAAGGGCAAATTGATGAAATGTAATGTGACAAGAATGTGTATGTAACTACAAGATGGGTCTTGTATATCTTTTTTTTAGTTGGATCTAGAAAAAGACCAAGCTGAGTCTTGGAATAGTAGTTGGTGCTTCTCAATCAGTTGTAGCTGATAAAACCCCACGGTTGTAGCCAATTGAAAAAATATAAAAAGATTACAAAGCTCATATTGTGTTGTGTCTCTAATAGTGTGAATTGATGTTTGACATGTTTAAGTTTGATAATTACTGTTGTATAACTTAGTGAATGATGAAAGTGTCAAAGGGGCATTGTTGAATGATATATATCAGTTGCAGCTTTGATTGGGTCAAAAGGTGCACCCCTAGACCACTAAGCCCTCTCCCCTTCAAAGTGCACCCTTCCGAGGTATTTCCTTGGGAGGTGTGAATCCCTTGCATGGGGATTCGTGAAGTATATTGAAAGTTGTGATATTGATTGATGATCTAAGTTAACTCCTTTATTTTGATTTATGTGTCTATATTATTCATTGTTGACTCCATATAAGGCACTAATCTAGTTACAAGATCGTAGAAAGATATTTGCATATATCGTGTTATTTGCAGTTATCTTTAAGGGCTCTCCCCTGGGTTTAGGAGTACCCAAAGAAATTGAGAGGCTAGGTTGTGGTGACATTTGGGCCTAGACTTCTCCCATATGCTTATATATCACTAGCATCAAGGTTACATTGCATTGCTTATTCAAGACTGCTAGTTTGAAGGGTTGCTGATGTTCTCCATGGTTCCAGCATCGAGCAAACATTCTGCAGATCATTCTCTTGGATGGGTTCGCGACCCAGAGAGAATGGCCCCGTCGTAGCCCTTGATAAGTTGATTGTGGCTCAGATGCTTAGCCTCGTTCAATCATCTGGATTGGATTGTAGAAGGCTAGAGGTCACATTGCGTACTACATGTGGGAGTGCTCCATAACGAGAGTGATCCATTCTCGTAGAGTGAGATGACTTGTCTATGTTACAAGGAGATCTTATCTACTTTTATATTAGACAAAGTCTAATCTAATGTTGAATTTGACAACTGGCTCTAAGAAGTGTCTAGGACGTCTTATAGTATGGTCAAATCAACATTAGAGCTCTGCTGAAAAGAATGTGACTAGAAGTGAGGAAATATCAATGAGGAGAACTTTTCTATGATGAAGAAATAACCAAGGAGTCAAGAAAATCTGTTGAATAAGTCTCAGAGAAAGTGGAAGACAAGGAAGAGCACAACTGCCCCATCAAAAGGGGTAAATTGACCCTAGAAGACAAAATGACAATTCGGCTTAAAAGATAAATAAAGAATAAAAATTACAGGCCGACCTAATTGTGGAAATTTCTAGTCAACTAAAGAATATAAATAGAAGTGTTCTCACACTTCATTTGAAACATTCACAACACATCTTCTTCTCTCAAGTGGTGCGAACTTCTCAAGGAAGACTAGCAAAAGTCACATGAAGTAATTTTGGGGTTCTCTTATTCTCTTATTCTTTTGGAAGATATCTACCCTCGCTAGGGTTTCTTGTGGAAGGAGAGCACATTCTTGTGCTAGGGCTTAATCTTCATGATTGGTATTGTTCTTGTATTGGATTGATTTTTCTTCTAAGAAAAGTTTGTTGGGTTTTCTCCCGAGTTCGGGTTTCCCAAGGTAAAATCTTTGTGTCTCTTGCGCATGGTTATCTTTCAATGATTCTTGTTTATTTTTTGCTGCAAATGGATGATGTTATAATTGTGGAATGAAATGATTTATGAAATTAAAAGTTGAAAGAGATTAAAATTATACTACTATGTTAAAACAACAACAAGGGTAACACGGCGTAAATGCTACAAAAGAAGCTTAGGCAGCAAACCTTGCGGTGGACAAGGTGGAAGACAAACAAAGGGATGAAGATGCCTTGGGAAGGTAGGAGTTATGAAGGCCAATACAAGGTAAGGATCGTGAATCTCACCATAATGGGGCAACAATGCGAAGAGACGGGAGAAGAGATCCAAGGAATGTCATTGGCTCGTAGTTGGAAACTTCCAAAAAAGAGGAAGGAGCCTCGAGAAGAGGAGTTCCCAAGTAAGAGGGAACAGAAGGAGGAAACAAAGGGAACAGAAGCAAGAGATGAGGAGAGTCTCGAGACAGAGGAAAGGAAGTATCCTGAGAAGAGAGGAGCAGAAGTGTAGCCAATCAATGGCACACCAGTAAGTCGACTGCAAGCAGTGTGAGGACAGAGCGAAAACTCTACTGTGTATGTAAAGCCTAGCTGAGACTAAGACCAATAGGCCATAGAGAATTGAGTGTTTGTAAAGATTGATGAGTTGTCGAACCCTTGTACAATGAATTGCCCAATCACGATATAATTGTAATTATATCTTGTGAATAATAGAAGAAGGGTTTGTCGAATCCCTGTTGTTGTATGAATCAACGTCGAGTCTATGTGTGAATGAAAATTTTGTTGTGCGTGTGAGCATACTTTGTGTTGAGTAGGACCCGCTCTTAAGTCCTCTTTCCCTTGTACATAGGGCAAAACCCGTTGCGCACTCTAAAACCCCAGAGCACCCGACGATGTCGGCCTACACCATCGTTGGTATCAGAGGAAGAGCATCCTGCGTGAGTGCAAAGAAGCTACAACTCCACAGATGTGATTGTGGGTAGAGTTGTAGAAAATTTGTGGAGTTATAGGAGATAGGTCCAACTGTGGTTGGGTGGAGTTGTGAGGATAGCTCCAATGGTTAAGGCTCAGTAGAGCTATCAAGAGAAGAAGGGGAACAAAACCCCTGAGAGGTTTGAAAGTTGAGACAACTCCAACAAGGAGGTCGGGTAGAGTTGTCCAGTGGAAGTAAAGAGCCCACTTGAAGGTGGAAGGCGGAGTTGAGTTATGTGCAGGAAGCTAATAAGATAATAGTTCCAGTAGTGGGAGTTGGGAAGAACAGTTAGGAGAACTCATTGAGGAAGTTCTCAAAGAAACTGCACATTGAGAGGTGCATAAATGGACTGGAAGAGCAGGTCAAGAATGGAAAACCTGACTAGACGGAGGTCATGGAAAGTGATGGTTCTCATAGAGATATGTGTTGAGTTGAGGAGAACGGTAGGGAAGGTAGAAGCTCTAGAAGGAGCGCAAGGTGTTGAGAAGCCCTTGAGACGTGAGAATCTATCGAAGGTCTTGATGGAGGAAACAAGAAGCCTCACAATGGAGGAGGTAAGGAAGATTAACGAGCTACTTGTGGAAAGGCTCGAAGTGCTAGAGCAAGCATAATAGGCATGAATGTCTAGGCATGTGATGAGCAAAAATATGATGTGAAAGAAGCAAAGAAAGCGAGGAGAACAGTGGTGTTATTGTTGTGACGGAAGGGAAGACTGAGGAACCTGCAGTGGTAAGAGAGACTGCAATGGAGGGTCAAAGAAGAAATGAATGGGAAGTAGAGTTGGATTCCCTGGAACGGTGGTTCCGTGGAGAAGTCAATACCGAGGAGAAGGTAACCATGGGAATGGTCGAGGTTGTAGTGCAGACCATGATAGAAGAACTAGGTGGAGAGATCTAAGACACGACTACACATTGTGAAGAGAAGAAAGAGTAAGGAACCACATTTGTTGCTATAGAGATTAGTGGGGATTAGAAGTTTCATGCAATGGTCACTGGTTTTACTAACCATGTGAACGCTTCTGAGTGTGCAAGTGCAGAATTAGGCGAGAAGGGTAACAGTGAGGTTGCCAAGGAAGAGCCGAGTGCAGAGAGTAGTTGTAGAGCTACCGAAGGTAGAAAAGAGGAGAGAATGCAAAGGCTATGTGTTGAAAACCAAGAACAGATCTTGGAAGAAGATAAGGAAGCGACAATCGAGGTCGTAAAGAAAGGGAGGACGGTAAAGATGAAAATGAAGACAAAGAGGAAGATGAACCCGCACACCTGCCATAGAGTTTGGCATCGACGTAAGAGCAAGAAGAGCAAGCCAGAGTCGCGAGAAGATCGAGGGCCTCAACATGAGGACATGGTTTTAAATAAGCAAGGGAGTATTGATGCAGGAGCATCCAACCGAAGAGCAGGCACTTGAGACCGAGCAAGATTTCGACAAAGGATCAGAAGTTTCGAACACAAGGTGCAGTTGTTTGCAGGGGGACACATGGCGACGTCCAAGGGAAGACATGGAGAAGGAATCTCAGGCATCCACTGAGATATCGAAGGCAGGTGTATTCATTCAATCACTGGAGGAAACAACCCGATGGAGTAGAGGGGAGGTTGAGTCGAGAGTGATCACAATCGTTCGATGTGTTATCGAGCATGATCCCAGCCATCAAATCAAGCAACATCAAAAGCCGACATAACGGCAATACCTCAATGGAGATCAACCATCGAAGCATATTACTGATAAGCACAAGATGGAAGAGCGATGGAGTGAAGAGTTACACTGTATCAATACCCAGCGTGTCAAAATTCGAGGCATCAAAACTGGATCCAGAGAGCACGAAATTAGAGGGATTGCATCAGAAGCATTGTTTTAAAACTCCGACTCAGAATCAGACTCAAACTTAGAACCGATCAAGGGTCAACTTGGCGTGGACTCTGACTCGACGATGACTCGAACCGGTATGATTTCAATGACTCGATTTTTTAAAAAATACATAAAATATTCAAATTTCCAAGGGAAAATTTTATTTTAAAGATTCCAAACCATTAAAGACAAAATATGCAAATCCTACTCATGTATATACTAAGTTGCAGGAAACGGCCTACCTTCCCCCATCCCCTGTTCGTTTCCATACGAAAACTCCAAAACGCGTACAGAACGTTACGGAAACCCGTTTCAAACAAAGTGAAACCCATTTCAAATTCAGAAACGCGTTTCAGAAATTATGAAACTCATTTCCAAATCGTAATTCGATTTTCTGCCACGTTTCCGACCAGTCAGCGCTCAAACCGCGGAAATTTGTTTTTGTTTTAAAAAATTTCGGTTCCGGTTTAGGGTTTTAGCAGTTTCGGGAAGTTTCTGCTATCCCTCACTCCGTTAAATTGGCATGTTGCTGCTATCCTTGGCAGCATTGGAGCAGTGCGAGCGTTTGAGTAATGGAGCAGTGTGAGTGTTTGAGTGTGAGCTGCAGGATTTTAGCGTGAGGGTTTTAGTGTGAACGCGATCTGAGCGTGCGAGTTTGAGTGTGAGCCTGTGTGAATCGTGACGTGAAGAGCGTGAGCCTCGGCGTGGGTAACCGCGAGTGTGGTGAACATGACAAGTGTGCTGAACGTGAACTTCAAGTGAACCGCGACTGAGCTGACCCTTGGTGTGGGTAACCTCGACTGAGCTTCGCGTGGGTGAAGTGAACTTGAAGTGAACTGCAACTGAGCCTCGGCGTGGGTAACCTGAACAGTAGATTGGAGCAGCGACAAGACACGGTAAAAGAATGCATAGTTCATTCCAGAATTTTTTAAATTGAAAATAATAAATAAAATCATAATGTTCATTTATTAAATTGAAATTGAAACGTTTTAAACTTTATTATAGTTCATTATTGTTTTTAGTTTTAAACTTTTATTTAATGAAACTTCATACATGAAAAGTAATGTGCTTCGGACTCATGGTGTTTCTCTCATCCTAACTGGACAATGTATGAAATTTATAAATTTATAACAGTATAACAATATTATACTATTATAGTATTATAACATTAATTTTTGTATTATAACAGTATAACAGTATTTATCTCTGCATAGTTTATTACTTTTTGTTGAAATTTATAACAGTATGATACTTTTTGAAATTTATAAAAGTATGAACTATGATACTTTTTGAAATTTATAACAGTATATCGACTTGCCAGAGTTGTATAACAATAAAATTTACCAGCATAGATCCAAATCCTAGGCTCTATTAAGCACCGAGAGGGATCAAATCTCCCGAGGTGCAAACCTCCTTGAGTGCAATACCTGAGCCACCTAATCCTAAGCTCTAAAGTCTCTAGTTTAAGTCTCATATTTACTTTTTATTTTGTATTATTCTTTTTTGTTTATGGTCGACATAATATTTATTACTTTTTACTTTGTATTATTCTTTTTTGTTTACTTTGTATTATTTTGTTACTCGACAAACACTCTAAAATCTCATATTTACTTTTTACTTTGTATTAAAAGTAAAAAGTAAAGTCTCTAGTTTAAGTCTCATATTTACTTTTTACTTTGTATTAAAAGTAAAAAGTAAAGTCTCTAGTTTAAGTCTCATATTTACTTTTTACTTTGTATTAAAAGTAAAAAGTAAAGTCTCTAGTTTAAGTCTCATATTTACTTTTTACTTTGTATTATTCTTTTTTTGTTTATGACCAACATAATATTTATCACCTAATCCTAAGCTCTAAAGTCTCTAGTTTAAGTCTCATATTTACTTTTTACTTTGTATTATTATTTTTTGTTTATGGCCGACATAATATTTATTACTTTTTACTTTGTATTATTCGTTTTTGTTTACTTTGTATTATTTTATTACTCGACAAACACTCACATGTTACAAGATCTCTCTCATACTGGGCTGTAGAGCGCCTCTCGGCGCAATAAAGCTGTTTTAAATGTTTAACTAAAAAATGTTATTGAATTCTCGATTTACATGGTTAGAAATTTTCATCAGTAGGGAATCAAATATGCTTCACAGATCCATTTTTTTGGTTTGGATTTGTTTTCTAAATTTTTTTGCAGCAGCAATGGCTTCCAGCCAAGCTATTGGTTCAGCCCCTAAGGTCAACAAGAGGGCTGAATACTATCCTCTTTGGGCTCATGTTCAAAAGATTGCAAGATGTGGAGGTGGTGGCTCATGGGAGTGGCGATGTACACTCTGCAAATCTCAGTATAAGGGCTCCTACCCAAGAGTCAGGTCACATTTCTTGCATGAAGCAGGAAAGGGAGTCGAAGGTTGCCCAAAAACAAGTGACCCAATTGAGAGGAGGAAGTATGAAGTTGAGCAAGATGAGGCTGACAGGCTTAAAAGAAGACATGACCAGCTTGCAAATCCTTCCATTTAACCTCCAAACACCGAGCCAAGGATTGTGCTTGAAGCAAGGAAGAGGAAAGCAGCTCAACAACAAGAAGTACAACCATAAAAAAATCCCAAAGGGACTCCTTTAATCCAAGAGAGTAGAATAGCCAAATTGGTGAATGTTCAAGGGAGAGAAGAAGCCGACACAAGGGTGGCTAGGGCCCTCTATGCTTGTGGGATACCTTTCAATGTGGTTTGGTCTCCTTACTGGCATGATCTTGTGCGAGCAATTAACACAGCTCCTGCAGGGTACAAGGGGCCAAACTAAGAAAAAGTCTGAACTGATCTTCTAAAAAAGGAGAAGGAGCTTGTGGAGGATATCTTAGCACCGATTCGTGCTTCATGGGGCAGCTCTGGGGTTACAGTAGTCTCAAATGGATGGACAGATACCAGGCGTAGGCCACTGATAAACATCATTGCCACTTCACCAAAAGGAGCAATGTTTCTAAGGGCTGAAGACTGTTCAGGGGAGGTGAAAGATGCTCAATTCATTGCTAACGTTTTAATCAAAGCTATTGAGCAAATAGGGCCTAATAAGGTGGTGCAAGTTATCACGGATAACACACCTGTTTGCAAAGCTGCAGGTTTAATTGTTGAGAGCAGGTTTGAGCACATTTTTTGGACACCTTGCATTGTCCATAATCTGAACCTGATCTTAGAAGAGATCGACAACAAAGTTTCATGGATCAAGGAACTCACAGAGCAAGCAAGGGAGATAGTTAAATTCATCACCAACCACCACCAATCTCAAGCCATATTTCGAGAGTACTCCAGATTGGAGTTGTTGAAAGTTGCTGAGACAAGATATGCTTCCAACTTCATCATGTTGCGTCACCTTGTTGAGGTTAAGCAACCATTATTTTCTATGGTAGTCAGTCAACTTTGGGTTGAGTGGAGACAGGCAGATTCAGAGCGGGGAATTGTTGTGCGTAGATTGTGCCTTGATGAGGAGTGGTGGAGCAAGATAGATTTCTTGCTCAAGTTCACAACCCTTGCATTTGAGCTTCTTCGAAGCGCTGACACAGACCGACCTTTCTTGGGAGAGGTATATGATGGCATGGATACTATGGTTGAGAAGACTATGGAAATCATTTTGCTTGAGTCTCCTCAGCTTTTATATGCTGATGGTGGATTTGTTGATTTGGTACATAAAATCATGGTTGATAGGTGGAATAGTTTCAACACTCCATTGCACACTTTAGCACATGCCTTGAACCCAAGATTCTATGATGAACAACTCATTGCTCAAAGCAATGGGAAGAGGAGGGCACCCCATCAGGATAGAGAGGTGGCTAATGGAGTGAAAAAGGCCCTTATGAGAATGTTTCCAGCTCATCTACACAGGGAGATGAAGGAAGAATTTGCTAGTTTTGCTGCAGGATTGGATGATTATTCAGATAAATCATCTTTGGATGAGAGAAGCACCATGAGTCTGGTTAGGTGGTGGATTTGTCATGGAGCAAATGGTGTGCATTTGCAAACACTTGCCATTCGTATTCTTTCACAGGTGGCAAGCTCATCATCAGCAGAAAGGAATTGGAGCACCTATGGTTTTATTCATTCTGTGAAGCGCAACAACTTGGGTTCACAAAAGCCTGAGGATCTTGTTTATGTGCACTCCAATCTTCGCCTTGCTTCTCGTAGGGGTCCGGAATATACCAGTGGGTCTTCTAAAAAATGGGATGTGGATCCAGAATCATCTAACTTGGACATCTCTCTTGCTGCCCTAAATATTGAGGAACCTAGCAGTGGAGTTGGCCAATCTTCTTCCGGTCAACAATCCACTATTGGGGGTGCTTCTTGTTCTATTTTTCAGGATGAGTATGAAGATGAGCCCGAGGATGCTGACTATTAGTCTTTACTCTTTGGGCTTGAGCGGATGTTTTTTTGATGTGTTCATTGTTCATTGTTCATGTTGATGTAGCTTTGTACTTGTAGCCTCATATATAAAGGCTGATTTTTTATATATATGTATTAGCGGCTTAGCCTCATTTATGAAGGCTGTTTTTTGGCTATTTCCACTTGTATTATGGAATCACTTATGAAATTATGAGTAAAATCGTAAATGTGATGTTACATGTATGACTATGACTATGATTTCTAATTTTGTTGAATTTAAAATTTTAATCTGTAAATAATTATAAATATATATATATATATATATTATTATTATTATATATATTGCGTTTCCCCGTTTCCTAAATTTTGGAGGGTCACGTTTCCTACGCGTCCCCGTTTCGGAAACTCGTCTCTGTTTCCCCGTTTCATGCAACTTAGTGTATATACCATGTTAGGGTGAATATATCAAAATGGCACCAAGTGCAATATATATATGAATCAAAATTGAAAATACATAATCAATGAGGCTCTAAATGTCCTATAGAGTTCAAAAAACAACATGATATGCCTACAAGGCTACAAGATCAACATGATATGCCTACAAGGCTACAAGATCAACATGACCAATCATCAAATATCAAACTCATCACAAGGGCAGATTTGACTCATTTCAGAGTCTCAGACTATTATTGGACCGGGACAATGGAAAGTTGAGGAAACAACCAACAAAACAGCTCAATGGCCACAAGTAACAAATGAGATAGACAGTAACTCCTTCAAGCTGGGTTGTAGTCTCCTCAATCAAATGCCAAATCCACTACAAACAATCCAAGAAGACTGCCCAACAAGCTCCAAAAACTCTAACTACTCAACCTGCTATTCTGCTCCAAAACCTCCAAATGCTCACAAATGCTCAATGAAGATGGTGTGAGGCAAATAGAGGGTGGGGGGCGTCTCCTCATATAACATTGAGCGCAATCCATATCTAGCCCAAAATACATAAACAAAGAGGCTCTAAATGGCATGAAGAGTCCAAAAAACATCATAATACAACAAATAACTACATATCATCACAATCATTGCCTATATTGGGATTATATTCCCACCTCCTCTAGGCTCTAGCCCTTGCCTCTACCTCAAATCTCAAAGTTGATCCTCCAATGACATTAGTCAACACCCTACAATTTTGATGAAACTTCTTAATCCAAGTATTAAAATAAGGTAGAAAATTTTTCCCATGCTTAATAAGTGCTTTTGCTCAACTGAAGGGTACATTTTTATTAAGGTCATGATAGAGGAGTTCAATCAACTTCAACCATAAACACAACCAACATTAAGGTACATAGAGAGGTTGATGTGCTTAATTAAATTCCAATCTTTACCCTCATACATTATAGAATCAAGTGGAAACCTTGCAATCTTAAAATCCTAAAAACTGTTAAGTCTAATGAATTTTGAATGGGATCTAAAATTCTACTTTTTGTATATGAAATCCAATGAGGTTGGAACCATAGTAGCAATATTTGAGTTTGAATACGATTTGGTATGAAAAAATTACATAAAGAAAAATTCTAGTACAACTAAAATACGGAAGTAGACATTTCATAAGTACAAAAAATGCATTTTTTAAATTTAAAAATATCTCAAATTTGAAACATAACATGAACATAGAATTTAATATGTGAAAATAGAGTTTAATAGGTTAGTATGGGCTCATGGCCTCATTGTATGTGTTTTTTAATGTTCACTGAGTAATAAGTATGGGCTCATGGCCTTAATGTACCTATTTTTTATAATGTTGATCAAGTAACATTACTTAAATGTTTATTTAAAAGATTACGTGGAACAATAATCACAAATTTGTTTAAAATGAAACCTAAGTTTTGGTGTGTCCAAATTATATTTGTTTTGTTTTTCAAAATTGTTATTTTTAAGTAAGTATAGTTGTAATTCTACAGAAATTCTAATAAAACATTTAGTGAATTTTGAAAATTGTAAATGTATTTAAGTATTTAGTAAACTTTATTTTATCGTATCGTATCCATAGCATGTCGAATATTCACCGAATTTTGAATTCCAAGCGAATTTTCATACATCCTCAAACAATTAATGGTAATGTTAAAAATTTAAGTGAAAGTGGCATTCTCCTTATCTTGGATAGAAAATGAAACATAAGGAGAATGTCACTTTTACTTTAAGAAATTAACATTACCATTTAATATTATTGACTTCAATGTCACTTGTACAAAACCTATCTGGTTCGTGCTTATCTGGTCCCCTCCACCCTGGTCTCTCGCAAGTCAACCCGGCTGAGTTAAGATGGACTTGGCCGATTTGACCGATTTGGTATCACACCGGTCAGGTTCGTACTAAACTGGTCCCCTCCACCCTAGTCACTTGCAAGTCAACCCAATTGAGTTAAGACGGACTTGTCCGGTTTGACCAGTTTGGTATAGAACCGGTCGAGTCAACCGGTTTGGTACCGAACAGACCGAGTTGAGACAATTTGGTGACCAGTTCAGAACCCTCGCCCAGCAACTCGATCAAATCGATGGGCTTCGAGTCCGAGTCGTCGATTTTTAAAATACTGATCGGAAGTGGCTCATCAAAGAGGATTGCCGAATAAGGAGAAACCCGACAGTGCTGCAGATTATGGCATCGGGATTGCCATATGAAGAGGACATGGATGGAGGCCCAAGGGTGAGGAGCCAACCAAACAGGGATTCACGTGCACTGAACAGGCATGAAGACCCAACATGTGCGACAATCGAAGGATCTAGAAGGCACAGATTTGGAGGCAAAAGTTATGAAGGACAATACAAGGTAATGATGAGGATCCAGGGAAGGGATGTTACCCGTGCATTCGAGGCAAGTTTGGGTGAGGATCGAGGATCTCACCATAATGGCGCAATAATGTGAAGAGACAGGAGAAGCAAGCCAGGGATTTGGTGTGCAGCTGGAAACTTCTAGAAAAGGGGAAGAAGCCTCGAGAAAAGGAGTTCCCAAGTAAGAGGGAACAGAAGGAGGAAACGGATGAGGGAACAAAAGGACGAGACAAGGAGAGTCTCAAGACAGAGGAAAGGAAGCCTCCTAAGAAGAGAGGAGCAAAAGTGTGGCCAGTTAGTGGCACACTGGTAAGCCGAGTGCAAGCTGTGTGAGGACAGAGCATAGACTCTGTTGTGTATGTAGTGCCTAGCTGAGAGACTAAGACCAGCAAGCCAGAGAGAATTGAGTGTGTGCAGAGATTGACTGGTTGTCAAACACAAGTATGATGAATTGCCCAGTCACAGCATAATTGAAATTATATAATGTTGTGCATAATAGAAGAAGGGTTTGTTTAGCCCTTGTTGTTGTATGACACTGTGTGAAGTCTGTATGTGAATGTGAATTCTGCTGTGTGTGTGAGAGAGCATACTCTGTGTTGCGTAGGACCAGATCGTGAGTACTCTTGCCCTCATGCATAGGGTGAAACCCATTGCACACTTTGAAACCCCACAGCACCCAGCAGCAACAACCTGAGCCACAAACCCCTATTAGGCTAGGGAGCAGTTGTCCATAGAAGACTAATCTTTGAAAATATGTCTCATTCAAAAAGCAATGCATAGTAGTAAAATAAGGAAAAGAAGAGACATGGTTCTAAAACTCAATATCAAAAACACCTTTCATAATCTGAGACTGTGTGCAACCACTTAAACCCTCACCTAAGGTGCAAAGTCCTCACCAAGTGAAACTTCAAGTGGAACTCAAAAGATTTACCACTGTCACCTTAGCACCCTCTTCCCTCACGTTAGGATGACTAGCAGTCAACGAGGTGGGCTTCCCTATCTTCACTAAGTCCAGAAATGTGCAATAAGTATTGAAAGGTGAATGGAGTTGTACTTGTTATAAATCCATCCTAATGAATTTCTCTGTAAATGGTTGCAGATTTGTGGGACAGAATTTAGTATCTGGTGTATAGTGCAGACAATTGCAAACTATCCACATTTTAAAGGTAAATCTAGATTGAGGATACAGGCTATTATTCCAAGATCTATTTGCAGAAATAAGTTTTGATTTTGAACTTATATAAATCTGCTCTTTTTCAAAACTGGAAATTGCATATTTATACGGCAAGAATTTCCAGTCTAGTTTGAAGTGTGAAGGACAAAGTTCTACAAGATTTTATGGGCAAAATTTTTAATTCTGAAATGAAGTGTAACAATTAGTGAATTTTTCAGATTTTGAGCAGATTTAATTAAAGTATGTGTGCTGTAAATTTCAGATCTTCTTTGCCGTAATAAAGTTATTTTCTGGGCTTAAATAAAAATTTGCTTAAGTGTTTTTTAAAGGCCTGAAAATACAGATTTATTAACCAGAAATTTTAGTCCAGGTTAAGATGCAACAAATGTGAATTTATTGGACTAATTTTGGACAAATCTGGAGTATGATGGTAGGCTGGGGGCACTGGCATAGTAGTCTCAGACTCGCCAGCAACCCCACCCACTTAGCAGCCTTCACCTTTGCCTTCTTTCTTTCTTCCATTATTATCAAATCTGTATAAGTTGGAGGAGGGCTTTGGGCTTTGGCATCTCTGTCTCCACTATTTCTGCCATTGCCATTCGAATAACACACTATCCCCGATCATTTCCCAATTTTCCTTGTGTGTGTGAAGTGAGTGGATCAAGTTTAGGGGATATTGTTCCATGGGGAAGAGACGGTAATGGGGGGAAGAGGTAATATTGGTGTCTCTTTTATTCAGGCTATCATTCAGATCTTCAACACCCTCCTTCCGGTAAGGTTCTCCAGCTTTCCACTCTCCAGACGAGTTGTACCTCCAATCAATTGGACATGTAATTTCAGGATCTGTTTTATATACAGAAAATGGGTTATTGCAGAATTTTTAGGTGGTTTAAAGGTAATACTAATGCCTATGCTTTATATTGGGCGTATGGGGTCTGATGAGGCTCAATGAGAGGCTGTCTTAATGAGGGAATGGGAAGAAATAAAGCTGCAGAGTGCATGCTTTATCCACTGTCTCTTTGTTGTCTTATACGTCAAAAACCAGTAAATGTGGTTTTTTGCTAAGGTAGATAAATCCTATGTTTGAGGATTTTATATTTATCCAAAATGAATTACAGGCACATAAAACCAGATGTAGAGAAGAATGTGTTCATGCAATTCATTAGAATGACAAACACAAACAAAAAAGGAAGGATGTTACCAGTTTTAATGCCTGACAAACACATTAATTAATCATTTCTATTCATAAGCAGCCAACAAATGTATCTAAATTCCATACCATCCACAAACATGAAAAAAAAGATGCAGAAATACTCAAGATATCCCACATAATGGTTCTTACCTTCGGAGTTAGAAGAGGATCTGCAAATAGAACTTGCCCTTCATTGCCAATTTCCCAACCAAGGCCAGTATAAAACACGTAATGCAACAAGTCTTCCATAGCATCCCAATTGTTGATAACACCCCTTACAATAGGATCAACACTTATATCTTGCAATACTTCTTTATCTGCTGATTGATCATCTTCAAGTATGCCTCGCATTTTAATTGGAATTATCTGCAACAGGATGGTGTGAAGTGACAATATTAGACAAATCTGAGTCTCTAACATACACAAAAAAAAAATTGCATTGCTAGTCGAACATCTGACTAGATGGAAGACAACACAGCAGGAATATCATACATCTCCAAAGAAAATTTATATCCTATTAATGGACCAAAAAAATGTGAAAAATAACAATTAAAACTATTTTCAACCTGTGTATATTGTAATAATGTTGTAGTCTTAGGTATGGCCCTAATCATTTTTATCAGTGACTTAGGCTTTAAATTAGGGTTTCTCTCTCTTTGTATAAAGTCTAAACATAGGTCTTCGACTCTTCCCCTCTAATTGTACCTCTCAGCATTTCATTAATACAATCAACAAGCTACGTTGGAGAGCTCTTCCTCCTTGGCACCATGCTATACAGACCTGCAGGGGCAATCCACTTGGGTGTGCAGGTGCCCCCAATCATATCTCTTGCTGTCAATTTTTTTCTCTCCTTTAGTTGTAGTAGTGCCATTTTGGATGTGAGTGCTGTTTATTATATAACAATATAAGTCAAGAATTAATCAGTACTTAAACTCATCTATTTTTTGTTGTAGCCATATGGCTGCCTTTCAAAGTTTCAAGGCATCAAAATCTGAATTCATGTGAATTTTGAAACTTGTAAAATAGAACATAGCATGCCACTAGAGACAGAATATTAAGAACAAATATGAAAGCTTTGGGGATACGAGGAGCAGCACAAGAACATAAAAGAACAGGCTTGTCTTCCATAGGGTGAAATTATGAATTGGAAGATAATTCTCAGAAAGCAATGGTAGATTGATAAAAAAAGACTAGGGTAATGTGAGAAGTTAAATATCCACCCGACCCAAACCTTTTCCCTACGCTCACTAAGTGTAACAAGCTTGACTGCACGATATGTATTGTCCTACAGAATCACAAATATACTCAAAATGGTAAAAATATAAGTACTGGTTGTACAACTGATGATACATTGCAGTGTATGTAGCATATAAATACCCGTCAACGAGTAGATAGGGACATGTCCCTTGCTATTGGATTCACGAGTTTGTTTACTGCCATATATGTAACTAGTATTCCAATATATTATTTGCATATATAAAATGCCATCCCCTCTTGTTCAATTGGGTCTAGCTTGAGCAGTAGAGAAGTTGTTATCCTCCCCACCCGGATTCAAAACCCACTTGTGACATGTTCGCTCTTCATGAACCAATTGTTGATTAGGGCTCTGCATGAGCTAATTGTTGATTGGGGCTAGCAAGTACAAGCAATTTCATTCTCACCTACAGGCTAGATAAAGGGAGAGTGCAAACATAGGGTAAAAAATGTCATCCCTTCCAGAAATGCTATGTCCTTGAAGCAGTGAAAAACAAATCTCATGCAGTATCTAATCATTGATAAAGAGGAATTACAGATATCATTTTTGGAACACAACAGCATCTTCATATTTTCTTTATCCTCAAAGAGAACCAGAATTAGCAGAATTGGAGCAAAACTGAGGTGATAATGTAATGCATTTGAATAGAACTCAATAAATTAGTGACAAAAGCTTATGGTAAAAATGTCCAGAGTATCCAACCACTCAGCTCCAAGTACAGCATCAACATCTTTTAGCATAATAGCATACATGAAAGTTTGAAGTGAGTATCCATGCATTGATAAATTAACTTTATGGCATTTTCTAGGACACAGAATTTGAGAACCATTAATGACATTGACGTTAAAAATTGTTTGCGTAAAGGAAAAATACATCAATAGGCGAACCAAAAAGATGTTTGAAAAAAACTATGGTATTACAGAATCAATAAGCACTAAATACTTAGGAATTTTTCATCTTTCCTTTGATTTTCAGGGTATTATGGCTGTTGTTCCCATTCATGGTTGCTATGAATAGCTTCCCAAATTGCTTTTGTATGTTAGAGTTAGCATTTATGATAATAGTTATATAAGGTTAGAAATAAAATGATTAAGCTATATCAAGATTACATATAAATAGTGTAGTTAAGTTATATTTAGAATTAAGTAATAAGGTGGTTGTACAAGATTTTGGTACGAGATATTGTGTCCCCTATATGTATTCCAGAATCAATAAGCACTAATACTTTGGAATTTTTCATTTTTCCTTTGATTTTTAGGGTACTATGGCAGTTGTTCCCATTCATGGCTGCTATGAATAGCTTCATAAATTGCTTTTGTATGTTAAGAGTTAGCATTTATGATAATCATATAATGGTTATATTAGGTTAGAAATAAAGTGATTTAAGTTATATCAAGATTACATACAAAGTGTAGTTAAGTTATATTTAGAATTAAGTAATAAGGTTTTGTCAGTGCATGAGGGGAGTCAGAGTAAATTTTTAAAAATGGGGGTCGGGGTGACAGAGGGGTGGGATGCTAATGTGCCCAGGCTAATACTTGTGAAGGAGAATCATCAGACTGCAAGAACCTGCAAAAAGCCAGCATTGGTTAATACCTGAATGGGACCAATATAGAAGAGAATTGGGTTGTCAAAGAGGTAGAGCAAATGTGTGACCTGTCATGATGAACAATTAAAAAAGAGTCAAATTGCCCACAAGTAATTGCACCCATCGTGGCAAGAAGCTGTCAAAACCATCGACTGTCAAAGCCCATATTCATGAGAAAATCCCATAAAGAATTGCAGAATTGGGATAAAGGGAACGCATCCCTGACAGGGATGTGCTTGAGCCTGTGGGATGCCATGGGAGTAAGTTACATAGTGTTGATCGAAAAGATTACTCGTGCTTGTGAGTCACTATGATGAAATGGGAGCCCATGAGGAATTACGAAATGGCTACACTTAGAGAGAGTCGTCATTGACCAATGAACAAAGAGGATGCCACCTGTGGAGAAGAGAATCTTTGTTTAAGGAGAGTTATAGAATCATGAAGAGCCCATGTGATTATGTTGTGTGGAGTAACCCCCTTCATCCCAATCAAAAGAATGCTTGAGCCACCATCAAGAGTTGCCCCAGTCAACGGCCAAACCAAGAAACCTCAAAAAACAGAAGTTGTTGCTCATTCGTCAAAGTCTGTGGAGTCCACAAGGGGAGGCACCACATAACAGAATATCTATGACCATGATGGGAGGCACTACATAAGAGTTTATATGCAACCGTGAAGAAAAGCCACCAGCAGAGTCGAGAATAAAGGTGCCATAAAAGAATTTGTAAGAGCATGAATTCAAAAAAGCATCCCACAGTCAAGGATCACACAAGGCCACGTGAAGGAGAACGAATTATTGTCAAGGCACAAGTAGAAACCATCTTACAACACGATCCTAAAAACAATTAGAAACGAGAAGTATGATCTTCATTTCCTAATCATTGTATCATGAAATTTGGAAAATACAAATCCAAAACAGTTACTTGTCTATGTGAAGAAATTTTTGTAAGAGTTGTTTTGTAGATGTCTGAGAAGTTTTTTTAAGTTGATATAAATTTGAATTTTTTCAGATTAAATACAGGGAGTATAAATCTAGTGGCATAGTGAACTTTTGGGACAATTTTGGGAGTATCTTACAAATTAAAATGGTTGATAGCAGAGACATTGATGTTAATGTACTTTGACATCACAGATATGGGCATCTATGCTGTTCGAATCTTTCCATTCTAAGAAGGTTTAAGGTGGTTGATAGAGGAGATGGAAGGGAGTTGTATATGTCGAAGTTTGCTGTCCAATAAGAACACCATCATTATTAGGGGAAAGGTAGTTTATCTTTGTCATTGATGATTTTTTGCAACAATCACAGGTCTTCTTTCTTAATTAAGCAAGAGATAGATGCTTTAAATGCTTTTATAAAGTTTACGGTAAAGAAAGAATATGAATGTGGTAAGAAGATAAGTGCTCTCCAGTGCTATACAGAAGATCAGTCTGATACATTTCCTGTTTTTTGTAAATAAGAAGTTTGGACATAAAGACGTGATGGTTAAAGGAAAGTAATAGAGTTATACACATGATGAATAAGATGTTGTAGGTTAAGTCACTTTCAAATAGACACAGAGTTGAAGCAATGAATACAGAAATATATTTGTTGAATGGGAGTCCCAACAAAGTTGTAACTTGTGATAGAAGCCACTCCTGAGGAGGCTTGGACAGGTGAGAACCCAAAGGTAAACCATCTAAAAGACTAAAAGTCTTTGGTTCAATTACCTACGGTGACACATGTAAACAATTGTTTTTGTTGGGTACGTTGATGAAAGGAAGGTATATGCATTGGCGGATGCTTGTAAAAAGGAGGTTGTTGTGAGCAAGGATGTTAGAATCAATGAAAGTTTAGACTTGAATCAAAATAATGTTGACTGGTTTGAGGTTGACGAATCAACAGATATGTAAGGAAGTGCAATGCAAAAGGTTGAGTAGTGATCATGCAATGTTGTGTAGGCGGCACAAGAGGCAAAAGAACTCGCACAATCTAGTGAACGAGGAGTTGGAAGGCTTGTTGAAGTGACTGAGGAAGAGCTCCCACAATCAACTGATAGAGAAGAAGGAAGGCTTGAATACATGAAGAAAGGTAGAACGCTACAAAATGAAGTGGAAGCAGAGGTGCTAGATGTATACAATTTAGTCCCAATTATGGCAAAACAATATGATAGGTGCATGGATGAAAAGAGGCCAAATAATTAGACACTCGTGGTTGTGGATCAGCCGCACGAAGTGCAAGTTGAAGGTGTGGATGAGACTCTTTATAGAGTGTTACCCCTTGACATGTAGGGTGACTTGATGATCATTGCGTATGTGATCTTCAATAACATCTCGTAGTTCCATAAATGAGATCTACAGTTTACCCATGTATGTTTTCCAAAGACACTTCCAACCTACTCAAATCATTATGATATGTGCCAAAGATCGGTGGGGACAATCATGTGACAGTAGGGTTATGACATATGCTATCTAGTTGACTCATGGTAAATGCTTTATTATGTGTAGACATCACCATAAAGCGTCAATGGTGTTACTCTATACATTGTGGTGTGGTTATAATTTTTCCTTAGAACAAGTGTATGACCTTGTGAATTAGGCATATCCCTAGGGATTTAAGTAAGTGTGACATGTACAACATTTTACCTAGCCATTTTTCACACCATTTACAACATTTTACCTAGCCATTTTTCATGCCAGGTCATTTCACTAGCCATTTCACCCATTTGCGTCATGTCCCCCTTTCGCAATTGACTTATCATATGTTATGTTCCAAAGTCTCTATAGTATATACTATTCCCATGTATGAATGCCTAAGCCAAAGTTCAAAAAGTCAAAGTACTATAGGGATGATGATGCTAAGTTATAAATGTAATATATGTGAGCAATGCCCCCTTGAAAAAAAACCAAATTCCCTATGTCCCAAGTTATCAAAGCCAAATCTAAAGCAAAGGGACTAACTAAAAAATTAAATAAATAAAAAGAGATCGCAAAAGAGGTGCGAGAAAAGGGTAACTCAAGAAAAAGTTCTCCCTCCTAAGGCACACATGTGGAAGAAAAATCATTAACCCCTAGCTCTTGAAAACTAAGGGTTAGACCTAGCACTCAATCACATTTCTATGATGGGCATGGTTAATTCACAAACACCCTTTCCTAGCATCACATTCATTTCACCACCCTCACCTCACCTAGAAACTTAGCAAATACACTTGGCCTTAGGGGCATAACATGAAATATGGATTAATTATGGTCACACCATGGTAATTCTAAGGTTAATGGGATAATTAATCAGAAGTGAGTGAATTAATTAGAAAAGTGCACTTGATAACCTTTAACATTAATGTTTTACTTATTTGAAGGTATTTTTCCAAAGTCATGCATTATAAATTTATATGGTCTAACACTTGGATGATTTACTATTATTGACTTTATTGTCCCCTCTTAGATGATGTGCCCTCCTTCATGCACACATGGGAGCCTTGAGGCACATGTTCTTCATCTTGATTGGCACGTGTGAGAGGACCAACCCTTTTTCACAGTATATTGATGGCTTGGATGAGTTGGCATGAGGTTTGACCACGTTTTGGACCTTTGGCACACTTCTTGAGGAGTTGGTTCTACATTTCCTCGGAGCACTCTAGGGTTTTTGACTAGTCTTAGACCCTTGAGACACTTGGCATCTTCATTTATGAAAGCACTCCATCATTTGAGGTGGTTTCATTCATGGTTTGACTTGTCTAGGTGGTATGTTGCACTTTGAAAGACTCGTTCAGGCCACGTGACACCTTCTCTTGGAACATTTATCATAATTGACTTGGTTTGTTAGAGGGCAACCCTATTGACATGGTTTTGGCACATTGTTTCATGTATTTTGATGAGGGCACACTTCCTTGTAGTAGTTGATTGGTGAAAACCTTAGGGTTTTGGGTTGTGTTACCGGATCTCTCGGGTAGAGTTATAGGATTCGTGGATCCAAGATTCAGAACCGGATCTGAATCCGGATTCGCCAAGAGAAAGGTTCCAGAAAACAGTGGATATGAATCCCGTCAAACAAAAATGGATCTGAGCCGTGACCCCACACGAAACGGATCCCCAACCAAAAAAAACCATCACACATATTTCAAGCACATTAGACTTTCCTTTTAGGTTTTTTTAATTATTAAACACCCCTACCCCACATCCAACATAACAACTCAACAAATAATTGGGTGTTCTGTCTGAGCGAGCAATTAGTTTTATGTTAGAAATTATTTCGTGTTCGATGCTCAGTTCCGGTGCCCTATTCGAAATTAGTGTTCGGTGTTCTGTTCCGGTGCTCTGTTCGAGATTATTATGTGCTCTGTTTCAACTATCAACACATCCACTCCTCCAATGCAAGTCAAAGCAGCAAACAACAACAGATGGCAACAAGCAAAGGTAGGCAGCTCGTGACTATCTTTATTTTATTTTTTGTGTTTTCACTATATTGCGTGCGCCCTCGACCTTATCGACATGTTAAACGCTTTCTCCGTCCACCTCTTTATCACTATCCACAGCAATGTGTTGACGCTTTTGTTGTCGGCTTGTGACCCGAATAACTCGGGCTGAGTTTTTTTGTTGTCAACTTGTCACTTGAGTAACTCGAGCCGAGTGACATTTAGCATGTCATCGTTGCTTTCGTTTCTGTCGTTTAATAGTCGACGTTTATCATTGTAGTGTAATGCCCGTTACATGTCAGCCCGTTACATGTCAACCCGTTACCATGCTCTCGTTTCTACTCCGACAGGCCATCCCGATTCCATTCAATGTGGTTTACCTTTACACTTTGATTCATTTATATTACAGAGGTTATTTGATCTCAAAATACTTTATTGAACCTTTTAATACTTTATATTCGGAACCTTATTGAGTTATTAATATCTAATGAGAGGATATAATTTATTGAACCTTTTAATACTTTATCTCATGTGAATCCAAAATATATGTGTTGCATGGGTACCCGTACCGGGGGGTCGGGTACACGAACCCGTACTAGGTACGCATACCGAGTACTTGGGTACTTCAATGGTACGTACCTAGCAGTACCCAAATCCAACCTCACGTACCGGGTACTTCATTTATGAAAACAGGGTACTTGAATGGATATCGATACACCGTACCGATTGTTTGGGTACGCGGGAGGTACGATCGTTGGGAAATTTACCTTAGCTCGACGGTTGAGAGGGGTCAATTTGCAATGTTTGAAGTTTAAAATTTTAAAAATTAAAAATTAAAACACTGAAACACATGTTATGTGGGCACTTACCCCTTACCTAAACCTACGCGGCACTCCATTTCTCACTACTAGTGCTCCGTGCTCACTACTCCAACAATGCCTACCTAGAAATCTTGCTAATAGAGGACCTTAGTGATGTTGATGACATTGATCCTGAGGATGCTGATGACATGGCTTGAGGAAGCCAAATCAGCTATCTTGTTCATTGTTCAATGTTTATTGTTTTGAACTTTCTTTTTCATGTCTGGAAATGCCATTCAGTCTTCCACTTGATATCTACTATGAGTCTATGTCATATGATTTATCAAATTTATTATTTTGTTTCAAATTTTCAATGTGAAAGTTCATATGAATCATTGAATTTAGAAATATCAAATATACATGTATGTACTATGATGTGACTGTGACATGTTTTATTTTTATAAATTTTAATATATATATATATATATAGTACCCCCGACGTACCCAAGTACCCTATTTCAAAAAGTGGCATCCCTGTCCCTGTCCCTGTACCAGTACCCGTCCCCGTACCCACGTTTCCTGGCAACTTAGCAAAATACCCTAGACGGAGTTGTCTACAGCTATGTTTGCTAGACCCAAAATACATTGATATAAATATAACCAATATATACGATAGGTGAAAATATTTTAGGGTTTTGGGGAATCGTGAAAATTTTTAATTTGAGAAATATTTAATGATTCATTGATTTGTGCAATGACTTTTTTTTGTCAATTTATAATTATTTGGTTTCAAAATGATTTTTTAAGTCTTAATGAAGTTGTGCCTTCATTTAATGGCAATTTATATAAGCTTTTTCTATGGTGTATTTTTCAATGGAAACTGTTTTTGGCATTTACGAGAATTCATTGGAAACTTTTTTATGGAAACTATTATCTAGAGGTTGATATGGTGACCTAAAAATTTGATTAGTTACTTTCTTAAAATTTAATCATGCAAAGTTATGCTATATTAGATTTTTGAATCTTAATAAGTTATACCTGATTATATGGACAATGTTATAGACACGGAACCAAAACAACATAGTTAAGGGGCACAAGAATCCATTCTCGGTAAAGACCCAAGGTCTCCATTATGCCAGTATGTTGAAATTATTGGCAAAAATCCGAGGGGTGGTTCATACAAATGGAAATGTAGTGAATGCAATAGCATCTGAAATGGCTCATACACTAGGGTGAAGGGCCATCTCACTGGGAAGACTAACACAGGGGTGTTCGTATGCACTGGTCCAAATGCTCAACCTGGACCAGGTTTGAGTCCCGCAAAACTTATGTTCTATGCATCTTTGCAAGATGCTACTGATAAGAGACACGCTAAGGGAAAAATCCCTGTGCAAGGCTCTGTAGCTAAGCCTCCATTGCCATCTAGACTTGCTGCCACAACTAATAAAAGGCCAACTCTAGGACCTCTAGAAGCAGCATTCAATAACCAGGGCAGAGACATAGCCAATGAGTATTTATCTCGTTGCATTTATGCAAATGGGCTAGCATTCAATTTGATGCGCACACCTTATTGGCAACAAATGATTAAGGTGGTCAATGAAGCACCGAAAGGGTATAAGAGCCTTGGTTATGAAAAGGTTCACACCACTTTGTTGACATCAGAAAGACAATTCACGGATAGACAGTTGCAATCAATCTGAGATACATGGGTGGAAATAGGGGTGTCCAAATTTTTTTATTGATGGAGAGAGCAAAGAAACCGTCCTTTAATCAATGTTATTGCAATATGCCCCCAAGGGGCAATGTTTTTGAAGGTTGTTGATTGCAGTGGAGTGGAGAAAGTTGAAGCATTCATCTCCAATATTCTTATTGATGCAATAGAAAGTGTGGGGCCACAGAATGTTGTCCAAGTCATCACGGACAATGCACAGGTATGTAGAGTTGCAGGGTTGATTATGGAGGGTCGATGTGATCACATATTTTGGACTCCATGTGTTGTGCATTTGTTGAACCTTATGCTTGCCAAAATTGGCGAGATTGAGTGGATCAACAACATATATGTAGCATCAAAAGAGATCCAAATGTTCATCACCAATCATTCAATGTCCCAGACCATATATCAGGGTTTTGCAAAATTGGAGCTATTGAAGGTACTCCCTTTTTAATCAATGTTATTTGTATTATGAATCCTTAATTTTAATTTATATGATTTTTTATTTGAGATTTGACTTTTCAAAGCTCATGTAGGTTGTTGAAACTCGTTTTGCCTCCCACACTCTAGTCATAAAGAGGTTTGTGGAGGTCAGACAAGCATTGCAAGCGATGGTCATCACCTCTCTTTAGGAATCGTGGAGGACATCCACTTCTGACAAGGGCCAAAAAATCAAGTCTATCACTCTTGATGATGCATGGTGGGACAAGGTCCAATACCTTTCGTAGTTTACAGAACCAATCCTAATTATGATCAAGATATTTGACACGGATATGCCTTTCTTGGGGGAAGTCTATGAAAACATAGATACTATGCTAGATAGAATAAAGGAAATTATCAAGGCAAGTGGAAGTGACCCTTTTGAAGTATTTTACAATGAAATAAAGGACATAGTTACCAAAAGGTGGAACAAAATGACCACACCATTACACCTTTTGGCCTATGCATTACACCCCAAATATTATCATTCCAAAATTTTGTCTTTACTCGGTGGACAGCTCCAAACAAGGATTTTGAAGTGGTACAAGGATATAAGACAGCATTGAGGAAGATATATAGGGATGTGGGAACTGCACTAGAAGTACATGAGGAATTTGGAGGATTTGTACAATCCACTGGTAACTTTTCAGATCCACTAGCCATGAATGATCAAGGTCATCTTGATCCTATTACTTGGTGGGGTTTCTGTGGTGGAGATAGCATTCAACTCTCGACTCTGGCCACCAATTTGTTATCGCAGGTTGCCAGTTCCTCATTCACTGAAAGGAATTGGAGTACATATGGCTTCATCCATTCAGTGAAGCAAAACATACCGGGAGCAGCAAAGGCTGAGGATCTTGTGTATGTTCATTCCAACCTCCGGCTTCTATCACATTCTAATCCAGGGTATAAGAAACGCCCAAGCAAGATGTGGGATGTGGAGCCTGAGATCTCTGACTTAAACATTTCATTCAATGCCATGACCCAATTCAACCTACTTGACGATGTTACACCACCAATCTAGCCTTCTTCTGTAGCGTACAACAATCCCAACGTCCCAATGTCGATTCATGATGTAGAGATGCAATATGCAAATGATGAGGATGTAGACCCATTTCTGGATATGTAATTAGATCTGCTCCACATTATCATATTAGTAGAGTGATCATTGATGACTCATTTTTGTATTTCTTATTATCCTTTTGTATGAGGCAATATATATCATCTCAGTTTTCATTATTTCAATGTTCATATTTATAAATTATCTAATGATGTGATGCGTGAATGGTTTTGATTATAAACTTCAAATATGTTTTTTTTAATTTAAAAAAAAAATATTCTTTTTTTCTACGTATACTTGACGTATCCTGGCCGTATCCGGCTTCTGACTTTTCAAAAATATGGCAGATCCATATCCAAATCCTTATTCGTATCCGTATGTAACCTAGGTTTTGGACCTAGCTATTATTATTTTGACCACATTCTTTGTTAGAATTTTGATTCTTCCAATATGGTTATGTTAGATCTTTAACAATTTATATTATTATCACAATAACCATATACAATAGGATCACTGAAAGATAGACAAGAACAACATAACAAGAGAACACAAAGATTTACCCTGGGAAAACCCTCTCACAGGAAAAACCTAGCAAAACTTCTTCAGTATAGATTCGTCAGAAAGTACAATGCCAATCTCGTACAATAACCCGAGAACAAGATACAATATAAACCCCAATAAAAGATGTCTTCAATGCAGCTACTCTTTCTCCCAAGCGAATTTGTCTTTCTGCTACTACTCATGCAAACTTGCTTGAGTGAGATGATGCACAAATGAGCTAGGCGCCACCCTATTTATACTGGTCACAAAACTAGCCTTTTGCATAACTGGGCCAACCTGACTTTCCCTAACTGGGCCGACCTGACTAGGGCAGTTCTGCCATTGTTTTGGGGCAGTTTACCCACTGAGACGACTTGACTATTTTACTTTTTACATAATCAAATACAATATGAATATTTCCTGAAGGAAGTACAATAAAAATACAATAAGAATATCTTCTGAAGTTACATTCTTCAACATTCTTTAGGGCGCTCCTCCTTTGGAATTTATTTTTTTTCTCATGTATTATCTCTCTTAATGAGTAGTGTGCCCCCCCCATATTGTCAAGGTTGTTAGGATTTGGTATTTTGACCATGTCATGAGGATATTTTATTATTTTCTCATGAGGGGTTAGTCTCTCTTCATATATAAGAGAATCCTCTCATTGTAAAGGTTGCTAGAACTTGAAAATAAAATTGCTCTTGCTACTATTTCTTAGTTTTCTTTATGTTAGGGTATTGGGTAAATATTGAAGAAATTAGTCAGAGCTATAGGTTCTTGATGTTAGCTATGGAATGCTTGCACAAATGGTGAATGTTTGAATGAGAAAATTGGGATAAGCTCTTTACCTTTGAAATTCAAAGTCGTGCTAATTTTATTTATTAGATAGCATTATACTCAACTCATGATATATGTTTACTTGTAGTAGATTTGGACCTTCGGTAATCTTTGCATGGAGATTTCTTTGAAGATATCAGGATTGAATGCTCCCTTTGGATAGGAAGAATCACGTATTTGGCTATCAAAAACTAGGAAAGGGGTTTGAGCTCTTCTACCCTCTCCTACTTTATCACCAAATCTCTGCATGTTTCCTTTATGGCCCCATTGCCCTATTTTCAAGCAACTAGGCACTTGTCAAGTGATCTAACTCTTTCTTTTAGCTATTTAAAACATTTACTTTATTTCTTTTAAAGTTCTTCTAAATGTGGAAATAATCTTTCATCTCAAGCATAAGAATAAGCAAAAGAATTAGGAAAAGTTACTTCAAACCCTCTTTTGAGGGGTGCAACTCATCTCTTTCCATTAATACCATATAGGTCATGATTTGCATGGTTAAAATTCATCTTAGAGCAATATCTGGTAAATTTGTGTTTGTTGTTTATTAAATCACATATTTGAGAATTGAGATAAATGTTAGTTCTTGATTTAATCTAATTTAGCCCTAGATCAGTTGTTTTACTCATCATTCAAATAGGGTTAAATTTTTAACGATTTTAAGTAATTTTCCTTTGCATCGTCTTTAGCACTCCAAGAATTCAGATCTTGGGTTGCTTCTACATGGTTTTACGGCATACATCACTTACAAATGCAGATCTGAAATTGAATTATTGTTGTTCACATAATAACCACTCCTTTCTTCACATGTTGATGGCATGTGCAAGTAACTAAATTCACTTTAAATATTTACACTCCAAAGCACATAGTTCCTTCTATTTCCTGTCATCTTTGCATTCAATTTCACTGATTAAGTTTGCTGGAATAATCTATTGTTATTATTAACAACAAAATTTTGTTTTGCAAATTCATAATTGGGTTAATCAACAATCATTGAAGTTGTGATGGTATTTCTGAAATTAATGGTTCCTCTATTCTATTGGCAATCACAAAAATAGTATAAGAGTTTCTGGTTCCTTAAGTTACATTTTCTCAAGTTATTTTCAGATTTATTTGCGTTCTTATTTCTTTAAATCAGCACACCTACACCTAATGCTCCCACAATCTTCATTACTGGTTTAAGGGAAGCTTATTTTCATTGCCGGTCATGAACACTCGATTCATCTTATATTTCAACAGCAATTTCATCTAGATCTATCATGTTTTAATTGGATATATTTCACTTGCTATGTTTTACTTTTCATCCTTACATTTCCGGATCTAATTCTTTTTGCAACAAGTTATTTTTCACTAGGCAAATCACATAAGCTTATTGGTTGCATGCAAGCAATGTGCTATGATTTTATGGATGTCTTGATCAAGGTATGAGTTAGTTTGGTTTCTGGATTTCAACTCATAATAAGCTTTACTAACTCATAACTAAGTTTGATTTCTGGATTTCAACTCACAATAAGCTTTAGTAAGTCATAACTATTATCCACTGAAAATCAATTTTGCAACCCAAGTAATTTGCATCATCTCTAGACACTTAGTTGCTTCTAGGGAATCCCCCCTAGTTATTTAGTCAAGTCACTAGGGAAGTAACTGTGGGTGACAGTTGCATTACTTGCATAGTTGCACTTAGTATGGCAGCCTCGTAAGTTTCAAAGCAATGGTTCATGATTTTTATAATAATTTGGTGCCTGGGTGTGAAAGAGGACAAACTTCTTGAAGTTGAAATCAGCATATACATCAGTGATATATGAACTAAAATTTTCAGCCAACATTGACTCTCATCCGGCTGAAGAGTCTGTGCTTGATCAAGTGGTTAGTGACGGTGTTTTTTGCTGCGTCAACCATACTGATAATATGGCATGCAGTAAGCATTTCTGCACATTCAGTGACAGCTTCAAAATCTGATTTTTGGAGTGCTTTTGAGAGGCAAACTGTAGAGTCATAGACATTTTTGACATGTCTCGTCCAAGTAAATTTGTAATTTGGGACAAGCATTTGATCTTTGTATGATCACTAAGGGAGGGTGCAACGAACAAACCTGTTCAATACCTAAATAAATATCCATTCCAAATAGGAAAGGGGAAAGAAACCCATATAGGATAAAATATATATTTGTAATAATGAATGTGATGATTTACCAGACCTCTCATGATGGTAAAAATATAATTGACTAGTCGTGAGGGTAAAAGGTTCTGATATTTGGTGATTAATTTTTTTCATATTTTTATTATTATGTAATATTATATTATTTTGTATACACATTTTATGTGTGTTACATTGCCATCCCCTTACGTCTTCATTACCGCTTGTACTTCTTTCTCTACTCTGGATGTTGTGCTGACTGAGGAAACAAGTTAGTAAGATCTTAGAAGTTCTGAACAATATTGTTGCATTGTGCGAGTTTCAATCCGCACTAGAACTGTATGGTGAGATGTATTATCAAGACTTCTTCCAATGCAATTCTCAGGGCAGATTTGGAACCAAATTGAATTGGCATCCTGATATCTAGAAATACAGATTGAATTTTGATTCAGAGAATGTCAATATATTGATCGTTTCCTGCAACGACTTCTGTGATTTGGATGATGATAGGGTCTAACAATTGAGCTTCCATCTGATATACATGAACCAACAACAGGTTAGGGAACAGGGCGGTTTAATTTTTATTTAGCAGAACAAATCCACAAGCATCAAGAATTGGTTGATTTACCATATGTACTTGACAATAACAATGGTTTGAATCTCTAAGACAACAAGATGGGCAGATGCTTATGCCCACAGGGCCAGAACGATATGCCTTGATGGTAAGAAGCTCATGCTTATGTCCACAATGCTCCTGTGTACATATGCTTCTAATATCTATGCTGGGTTTTCTGTGACAGAAGGGCATCAATATGTTTTTAATGGGTATGAATTGGCTCTGATAAACCCCCTATTTCGAGCTTCGGGAAGATAAAGAACAAGGTAGAGATAAGAGTCACATAAGAGGTTCAGTAAGAGACTTACACCGAGACAAGATAAGGGGCAGTAGGAAGAAGTGAGCTTGAACAATGGCCCAAACAGAAGAGAATAAAGGCAGTCATTATCCATACACTCGGAGGTGGTGAATGAAACCTCTTGGGTGTATGTTGAAAATGCCCTCATAGAATATTTTTTAGTAAAAATGTTGTTAGAAAAACCCAAAGAAATGGATGGAGAAACTATTAAAATCAAGATTAGGCTACTTAGTAAATTATTCATGATGGCAAGGGGTTACATCACCTTTGCAGACAATTCCAAATCTGAAAGGGAGCAGATAGGGAAAGGCCTTTGGTTCTGGGAGGACACCCCTTCCAACTTAAAATATCGAGAGCCTAGATTTGACCCTCTTAGTGTTAGAGCCAATCTGGCCACAGTATGGATCAAATTGTCATACCTAACCTTAGGACTATGGAATGAATATATCTGCAAGACCATAGGGAACATTTAGGTAAGTATATCACTACAATTGAAAAAACCAAATCCATCCAAAGTGCCTCCACAGCCATGGCTAAAATATATGTTGAGTTAGACCTAGGGTGAGGACTTCCTAATGGCATTGACAAGGAGGTTGAAGGACTGGAGTATAGACACTGGATTATATTAATGTTCCCTTCAAATGCAGTGGATATGGTCACTTGAAAAATACTTGTCCAAAAAGGGCAGAAGAAGATTGTGGCAGCCAGATCCTCAGAAGCTTTAAGGATCTACCTCATGACCCAGGATCCTCTGGTAATGTTGCAAGGACAGTAGCTCAATCAACCACTGATCTGAATAAACAGTAGCTCTTTTCCATTGAAGACTTGAGCAAGGATGGTCTCTTGAAACAGGCAATAATAATCTGCCTATCCATTAATATGAGGGGTTTGGAGGTCCCGCAATCAAAACTAAGGGGTAGTTCAGAAGTGCAAAGTTCTGTTAGGCTCACTAAATGTAATTCTCAAAGGATGGGATTTCGTAGCTAGCAGTATCAGAGGGAGGTCAGGTGCATTGGTAGTGGGGTGGAGGTAGACTTACATGATGAGGGACCATGTTATCTTAGAATCCACTATAGTTTGCAGAATGTATTTGATGGATCTAGACAGAGGAGTTATATTTGTTAATTTCCATAGGTGGAATCATAACAAAAAGGATAATTGGAACATCACTTTTGAATGAAGCCTCCTTTCCCAGAGAACATTTTGGGGGAAGCAGACCTTAATCTGGTAATGGGTAGTGATGAAATATTGGGGGAGGAATCTAGGAATGACCCACTAGCCGTATTTTTCCACGATCTCTTTAGAGACAAGGTTTAATGGATGTCAAGTCAATTGACCTAAACCCACATGGAGAAACAAATGGACTGGAAGTACAGCAATAGCCAACAGACTAGACCTGTTCCTGGTCTCAATGGTGTTCTGGCTGAGATGGGCAGATTCATAGATTGGGTATGAGTTGAAGGGAGTGGAAACTAAAAGCACCTTTGCAGACCAGGAGCTTTCTCTAGCCTATTCCAAACAATTAAGGTGTTGAAATGGGATAATCTTTAAAAGAGGACATGGCAAGGCCCATGGATATATATGTTGTGCAAGAAAAGTTTGAAAGTGTATTTTGTATCTTTCTAAAATGTCACTTTGCCCTAGGGGTGTGCACAGCAGTTAAAGCTTAACTGGAGGTAAAGGGAAATGGGGAAGCAACTCAATCGAGGAAGCACAGGAAGCTTGGTTAGAGAACAAGGAGATAAGGAGAAACTACCACTGTCTCCCCCTGTTTGTGATTTGGAGCATATGGCTCTCTAGAAATGTTGCACTATTTCAAGATCAACCAGTAACCATTGTCATGACCTATTATTAGATTATAGGAGCTTTCAATCCTCCGAGAGGAGCCATAATCAGAAAAGGCAGAGTAGTCGAGGAACTGGAGGTGGACAGGACCAAGACTTGGGGGTTTTTAATGGGCTGCTAACCAAAACCCTAGAGAGAGTGGGGCAGGAGGTTAGCTGCAAATCTCTGACCAACAGAAAACACTTTGGAGTGTCATTTCAAACTAAGTTCCAATAACGCAGAAAAGGTAAGGGCAGCTAGCATTCTGATGACCATTACTTTGGAGGAGAGCATCTAGGTCCTAGGAGATGAACCTATATGTATACTACAAGATGCTCCTTCATGCCACTAAGTTGAAGAACAAACTCCAAAATGTGACTGAAACTAGAGAGACGAGGTGTATTCAACTACACAAAATGCTCCTTCATGCAAACAAGTTGAAGGAAGGACAAATTCTAATATAATCACTTTCACCACATCTATTGAGAACACAATCAAGAAGCAGGCCTGCAATCACCATTCAAGTTCCTCAGTAGTATCCGCATCTAGAGATGGGGTTGAGGTAGTCCTTCCCCCAAGGATGATAGCATTTTGACATTCTACGTTGAAGCATTATAGATACTTCTATGATTCTCTGGCAACTATGATATCTTTCAATTTTTGTGGCTGAAATAGGGAGTATATGGAAGAAACTTCAGTGCCTTTGAACAATTTTATTTTATCCTTTTTATTCTAAATAATGGAAAGAGTTACGGTTGTTTTCTCTGAAAACGGTGTGTCTGTGTGTGCGTATAGTTTTGCAAACAAGATGGACTACAACCTATTTTACAGAGGCAAATATGTAATCACGTCAAACATTCACCTATTTGTTCGCAAATGAGACGATTGTGTTCAAGGAGGCACACGATATTTTGTTCTGCTGTGTGTCGAAAACAAAAAGTGTGGCAGCTAAATGCATTCAATGTTTAACATTTGTAGATGGTTGTATTTTCCAAATAGTTGGCATATATGCTTCATTTGATAATAGGGACCAGATTTTAACCTTCTTACCATTGCACAAGCAACAATACCAAATTCGCTATACCACTTGTTAAAGACCAAAGGGACGAATTTTTCACGTGTGCAAGTGGTCACCTGAGATGGATCTTTCACACTTAGGAGCTATCACTTCGTTCATTGGACTCCTTTAAGGTATAACTTCAAACTGGCATATAGGTTTAGGTCTAGCCTCTACACCATTGCATTTAGACCTGCTTTGTCACCCTTGAATACTTAGGGGTCCATTCATCCGACATTAGAGCCTTCCTATGATGGATCGCCCTAGATTAGTGCCTTTTGCCTTCCAACACCCATCCTAAGCTCTTTTCCCTAAAGGAATCCCACTTTCTGACATTGACCATTCAGCCTCATCCACTGCCTCTATCAATTTCAAACCATAACCAATTAGGACTCCTACTAATGATATTTTTGCTCCTATGCTTTGCACCATGTTGCTTGTTCTATTTTGCTCGTTGTTGCTTCCTCCATTAGCTTGTCAACTCTCTATCCCTCCATTCACTGCTAGCATGCTTCGAAGTACCAATTACATGCAAGCTATCACCTTTCTAAAGGAGGCACACTAGGGCGTTCTTGATGTTGTTACATGTTGCCGCCTTTCACACACCTGGGGGTTACGTGGTAGAAATCTTCAAGCCACTAAGTGTGTCCTTGGGGGAAAGCTTCGAGTCAAGTACTGTCACTTGATTCTTGACTGCTCCGTTTAGGCAAACTCCTAACGAAGCCAAGGGGGGTGGACCCTAAAAGTTACTAAGGTTGATTAAGCTTTAGGTGATGGTTTGTGGCTGAGTAAGTTTTTTATGAGTTTTTATAAACTGAAAATTGAAGCAAAAGACTGCAAATAAAATAATTGAAACAACAGCATAGCTCTCATATGAATTAAAATATCATTCAACACATAGTAGTTTAAAGCAAATGATTGTAAAAGTAAAATGACCAGTGCTGAAAAATGGAGTCGTAATGCGTTGTTGAGAAAGTAAAATGTTTTGCAATGTGTCTTGGTTCATTTTAATTATTAAAAGGATGAGTTGATTAGAAGGGAGGGGATTCTTGATACACCAAAATTGATACTGGGAATATATCCAGACTCACCAAGTGTGGCCCTACACAAGAAAATGTGGGCTAGATGGAGTCGTAGGGGGAAAAGTGAGGTGTGCTAAACCGGGTATGACAACCCTTACACACGCAATCACCTCTACAAAGCAAAATATGAGTGTGGTCATGTGTCCTAATGGACCCATCCCAAGAAGCACTAGACACCAACCCAGAGCCCAAATGGCCAACAAGATGGGGGACTTCCGCCCATCAAGAGGCAGTTAGCAATGCCACTAAGCCAACACTTCCTGGCATGAAAACCAAGGGGACCTGCCATGACCTGAACATGGGTATTTAGCCCCAAAATCAACACTACATAATATAGCCCCAAAAACTTGGCCTTTACAAAAGAAAAAGAAACCCCTCACTCTAGAAGATCTGGAAGGAACGCTTCAGACACTCTAAGGCATAACACAAGACATAATGCAGAATATAATGAAACATAAGCGATTAAGTCACAAATTTTGGGTAGAAGTGGTTAATTGTGTAATCCCAAAAGAAGTATGGAGTGGTCACAAACCTACTGCGAAGCTTTTGCACGTACTTGGATGCACTACATATGTGCATATTCCTAAGGAGCGACCAAGTTCAAAACAAGAAAGAAGATGACACATGTACCTTGATGGGTTTTAATGAATAGTTGAAAACATATGTGCTTTTGAAGACCAAAAGTTGATACAGAAGTGCAATGTTATCTTTTTGATGAAGGGACAAAGACTATGAATGAACCTAAAAAGTTTGACAATGTGTTGGAACATGTATATCTAGAATTTACTAGAGCTAAAAAAGGCATAGAAGAATTAAAAGATGAAGAACATATTCAAATTGTGAAAAGAAAAACAAAATGGCATGTGAAGATTGTAGAAGAATCTAGCATAAAACCATATAACACAAATGATGTGAAAACCAAAAGGCAAAATCAAGATAAAAGTTCATGGAAGCAAAATATGCAACCTAGGTGAAGCATGTGATTGTAGAAACAACCTGTAATAGATTTTGTAGTGATGACTCCAATGATGAGCATTGGAGAACCACAAAGTTATGAAGAAGCAATGGAGAAGGAAAAAAATGTTGATAAAGAAGCACGATGTTGTATTTGATGAAGGGAAGACCACTATGAATGAACCTAAAAAGTTTGATAGTGTGTCGGAACCAATGTTACAAATATCGTGTCGGCGAATATATCGCCAAGGGTCCAAAAAGAAAATATCGGATTTATCAAGGAAATGTCGACAAACATCGGCAATATATCGACGAAATTAAAAAATATAAAAATATTAATTTTTTGACTCGGCTAATATTTCCCGATTTTTGCCGATTTTTGCCAATATTTTCCCGATTTTTTCGCCACAAAAAATCGCCCAAACATCGCGGCAATGTTTGCCGAAATTATCAGTTGGCAACAAACATCGCGATGTCAACAATATATCGCCCATATTTGTAACAGAGGTCGGAACATGTATAACTAGAATTTACTGAAGCTAAATAAGAGTCAAAGGAATTAGAAGATGAAGAACAAAGTAAAAAGATACCAAAAGAACAAAAATGATATGTGAATATTTTGGATTAATATGGCGTAGAACCATACAGCACATGTGGTGTGAAAAAACAAAACACAAATGAAAGTGCATGGAGGAAAATATGCAATATGCAATTTAGGAGAAGTGTGCGGTTGTGAAAGCAACTTGCAATTAAATTTACAATAATGACTCCAATGATAAGTGTGAAAAAAACACAAAGTTATGACAAAGCGAAGAAGGAAGAGTGGCAAAGAGTCATGGAAACAAAGATGGACTCAATCCAAAAGAATTGTAAAACATAGCTAAATTACCTGAAGGCAAGGAAGCAACGGGATGCAAATGAGCGTACAAAACAAAGTATAAATCAAATGAAACAATGGATGAGAAGAAGGCAAGATTAGTAGCCAAATACTAAGGACAAAAAGAAGGAATTGATTATAAATAAAGTGTCATGCTAATAGCCAACATCGACTCTATTCGAATTGTGTTAGCTCTTATCACATAGTTTCGATGCACAATGCACCAAATGAATGTAAAGAGCACATTCTTGAACGAATGGATAGATGAAGAAGTGTACACGAAACAACCACCCAGATTTACACAACCTAGAAATAAGAACCTAGTGTGCAAGCAGCAAAAAGTGTAATATGCATTGACACAAACACCAAAAGTTTGGTGTTTGCACATAGAGACAAGTACTTCAAAGAAATTGGGTTCAATGAAAGCAAATTGAACAACCAATAATGGTTTGGAAACATTAGAGAGCAGCAGGGCCAAAAAGCAAATACAAGTACTCCGAAGAGGCACTCATACAATTGAGTCTCCAATGAATGAATTCTTGATTCTTTGAGACAATTAGAAAGCTACATGTTAATTGAGTCCAGCCCAAGTGGTTGCGGGATGGAGTGTTATCCTCCCCACCCAGGTACTATTGTTGTAAGTGACATATTAAGCTTATAATGAGTATATTGTTGTGACGGCTTCAAGCCATGTTGTTGACTTGGCCTTGTGCCCTAAAGAATCTAGAGTTTACCAGGGTACCATAATCGAAACAAGGGGAAGTGCTTGAGGTTTTGCCCTAGGATAAATTACCTATTACATAATAGAACAAAAAATAGAAAGCTACATAGAGAAAGGAGCAAGCTACACACACAAAGGCATGCAATATTTGAGCAAAAGTAATTAAACTTTTTGGACCATTTACTTGATACAGTGAGAAACTTAGATTCAATCTACTACTGGCAAAAAAACGAAACTTTTAGAAGAATGTTCTTCCATGGTTAGGAGACCTTGGTGGATAATGTCCTAAACCACTAGTCAACACCTACATCAAAGTGGAACCAACACATCAACATAACAAGGGAATCCTACAAATGGCAAATGGCAACCTCTAGAGAACAATGCAACCTATTACCCTACCTTATAAAAAAAATTGTTTTGTTACAATTTGGGATATTTGAGATAATATATTCTGACTATGAAAGTCCAATCAATATTTTGGCATTTTGAATCATTAGATCAAATGCATAGCATAGGTAGACTATACCTAAACAACCTCTCCTTTTGATAATTTGAACTAGCATACATATGGCAAAATGCATCTTGCCATTTGAAATGTACACAATCTCTCTTATCAAAAAAAATGTACTATAGCACATTATTATAGACTAATATCTTATTAATGTGCAAATATTATAATGACATTAATGTTGCTATAGTGTAGCTATATATTAATGATGTACATTAATAGGGTGTTTGGGATTGGGAGCAACCATGAAAGCTATTTCTTATCAAAACAAATATATTGTAGTACATTATTGTAGATGAATAACTTAATAATGTGTTTATATTATTAAGGCATTAATGTTACTCTAGTGTACCTATATATTAATTGTGTGCATTAATATAGTGGTCGAGACTAGGCACCACCATGCAAACAACCCAAGTTCAAACCAAGCAGGTGTAGAGCCCTTGTGTATCTGTGAAAGGTGTTTGACCTCTCATAATTGTTTTCCTAGATAAATTAAAAACTTTTCTTATCAAAACAAATATATTGTTGTATATTATTATAGATCAATATCTTATGAATGTGTTAATATTTTTAAGGCATTAGCGTTGTTATAGTGTACCTATATATATCAATGATATATGTGGGGACTAGGTACTAACATGCAAACAACCCAAGTTCAAATCAAGCAAGTGTAGCGCCCTTGTGTATCTATGAGAGGACTTGTTCGACCTCCCAAAGTTTTTTTCCTTATAATTAAAAAAAATGCTAACTAAAACAAATCTATTATAGTACATTATTATAGAACAATATCTTACTAATGTATTGATATTTTTAAGACATTAATTGTTGTAGTCTACCTACATATTAATGATGTACATTAATACAATGGTTAGGACTAAGGGCCACAATGCAAACAACACAGGTTCAAACCCCGACAAGTATAGAGCCCTTATGTGTGTGTAAGGGAAGGTGTTTGACCTCCCTAAGTTAGTTTCCAATAACCCTAGTTTAAACCCCAAGTGGGTGTAGAGCCCTTGTGTATGTGTGAGGGAAGGTGTTTAACATCCTGAGAGATCAATAAAAAGACTTTTTTCTTATCCAAACAAATACACTTTAGTAAATCGTTATCAATATCATATTTATGTATTAATATTATTAAGACATTAATGTTGCTAGAATGTACTTATATATTAATTATGAACATTAATATAGTGGCTAGCACTAAGCACCACATTTATACCTCGACAAATGTAGAGCCCTTGTTTGTGAGAGGGAAGTTTCTTGACCTCACAAAGTTGATTTGACCTTAAAGGATACTTTATCCTTTATCCTTTTCCATTAAATGGTCAAATACAAATGTCAATGGAAGCAACTATAAATACTAGTGTAGTTTGACTCAGCTAAGACTCATTGAGTCTTGGCTAGGGCGAGTACTCACCCTTAAAACTCACCACTTGCCAGACTCATGGGAAACTTGCTATACTTGTGCACGGAATTTACAATATTTAAAGGTATTTTTTTAAATTTGACGAGTCTTTGTCGAGTGACCGAGTCTTGCCAAATCTTTGTTGAGTAGAAGTATAATTGTTCAGTAATTTATATTTTTTCTAGAGATAGATTGAGGCCCACATATTAGAAAACAGGAAAAAAGGAGGAAATGAGATTTTCCCGTACAAAGGATAGCCAAAAACTGTTCAAAGCTCAACAGGTGTAGAGCCCTTGTGTGTGTGAGAGGGAAGGTGTTTGACCTCCCAGAGATGGTTTCCCTCCAACAAAATAAATTTAACACATCTAACAAGTAGGACTGGTTTACACTTTATACCTGGATGGGGTGGACGGGAGGCGAGGGATGGCTCCAAAGCTGCATGACATCTGTCACAAGGCCACCATGGACGAGACAATTGGTAATTTGGTACTACGCCAGGGATGCAAGTGGCGAAGGTTCATCATAAAGCATTTAATGGTAGCTAAGCCCGTTCACTAAGCAAGGTGGAGTGAGAGAGCAATGAAGATGAAGGTAGAGCGCTAGGACAACACCAGCCTAGGCAATAATGGGTTCTGGCATATGGCCTATCTGATAGACTTATGGCTATCCCGATTTCATAGCTTGTTTAAGGTATGAGAATTTGGTTGCGTTTGGAGATAGTTGCAGGAACAATTCGAAGCCTGGGATTTACAAGCAGTTTCATGGCGTCCTGAGCATGGCTGGAAGAGGAAGATGTGGTCATGGAAGCCGACATGGAGGGGGAGGGTCATCTCAGCCCCAGTGCAGACAGCAACCTTCTGTTTCCTCCACCCCTTTAAACACACACAAATGAAATATTGTTACAGCTGGATTGACTGTCGGTCTTAATGAGAACAATGGATGCCAAATTGGACCTCATCGCCTACTCTGCTTGTGGGATTGTTTTTAAGGTTTCTGATTATGAACAGGGGCAAAGTTCTGAAGAGCAGAAGGTGAATTCCCCTGAGTATCGACCTTCAGATTGTGATCCAGGGGCAGATATGTCAATTCCTCATGAAGCATGAAGCAGATAAGCCTGTTTAGTTTTATTGTCAAGTTTTTCTGGAATGTTTTTTTATTACAGTAGAGATAATATTCCTGTAGCTATCCTAGGTAATGACAGTGTCATAAGATTCTCTAAGTAAGTTTGTATCCCAGGCAATACATCTCAGACGATTTGGACAGATAAGAATTTTCTGTGTGGCTGGTCTAGTTTCCCAAGTGGCAGGCCAGCCAGCGCAGACTTTGCACAGTTCATTTCTTGTTTACTATAATACAAATATTACCTCTAGCTTACAAAAAAAACAAAGTAGGACTGGTTTAAGTAAATTTAAGGATCAACCCACTTAACATACTGGTCAGGCATGGTAATCATGGTAGCGCTCATAATTTTGTTAATCTAAAAGATGATTCAGTACTAAATTCATTTGTATATCCAATCAAGAATTCCAAGTAATAGTGGAACATGGGGGTTTTGTATCAGATTGTCATAAGGTCCCATTAACCATGGGGCCTGGGCAATTTCGATGTGACATAATCAGTTTATGGCATACTTCTTAGAGGAGATGACAGAATATAAGGAGCTCAATAGCTAGTAAGTAATAACTCTATAAACTTTCGGAATGAGCTTAGAAGAATTTAAAATATGCAGGTTATAAGGGTGTTGTTAGACTTATTGCCTCCTTCAACTCCTGAAAAGATTATTGCCTCGCCAGAAGGAGGAACACATCAAATATGTCAAGCAATTTTACAAGGAAACTATTCTGAATGTCTTTACATGTGTCTCGAATAAAATGTACCCAAATATGTCAGAAGCCTCGAAGATATCTAAGAAAAAGGAGCTTAAGAAACTATGCAATAATCAATGTTAGAACAAATCTGGACTCTAAACAAAGGAGATCAAATTATCCCCGTTGACAATCTCTCAATTCAATTATGAACAACAATTATCTTGAAATTTTACAGACCAGCATAGATCCATCTTAAACCCAGATCTATCAAGCACCGAGAGGGATCCAATTTCTTCAAGTGTACATTTTTTTTAATCTTAAACCAAGAAATTTGATCTCTTTCTTGCTTGATAGATCCAAGATTTATTTTTTATTTTTTATTTTATAGGCTCGCAGATTTTTGTAATTACTTTTCATAATTTTTTTTATTTTATGAGCCAACATGGATTTTTTAATTACATTTTATTTTTGGTAACATTACGTTACGTTACAACATCTGCCTCATACTGGGCTGTAGTGCACCTCGCTCCTCTCGGTGCAATTAGCTAAAAGGAATCATATAAATTTGTAGCATTGGCAATTGGAGACTCACACTTTTAACATAATAGCATATTTTCCCCTTTTTACACTTGTTGCATTTTCTCCCACTTGATAATCCATTACACCACCTTTATTGCCTCTGGAGTCTAAAACGTTACCAATATTCTCTCTCCCTATATGTATTTCAATTCCTATATGTTCTAAATGTCACGCATCAACCACAAATTCCGCAACTCTACCCGTACTGCTCCTCAAGATTGTCTTTTGTCCCCCATATCAAAGTCGTCCCCTTCCACAAGTCTTAATTGACATTCTTCAAAGCCAAAGGCCTCTTTCTCTAGGAAGGGGCAAACTCTTTTCCTTCTTTTGAACAAACTAATACATTTGACACCTTCAACCAAGTGGAACCCTCGATACATAACTTTTTTGTGCCTTTGGCAATCCCATCTTAACGACACCCCTTCAAAAACCTAGCCATCATCCACTCCTTTATTTAAAATTTTAAATCCTCTCCTACCTTGTTTATTCACATATTTTTACCTAGCTTTTCCCTGTGATAAGCCAACGTTGAGTAAAAACGGCCTACCAGTATGAGATACCTGTAACTGAAACCAAGATCCTTTATCCCAGCAAAATCATAATAAAACTATAATCCGTGAAGCTATAACACAAAGTCGTAGCCAGAAAATCAAAGAAATGCAAGAAGATGGATTGCCAAAGAACGTTGTTATCAGCTTTAAGCAAAGGCGTAACATGAAGTAAGAAGAAATGGATCATATATTTCACTAAGAGATGGACGTGAGAAAGAATGATAAGATATACAAGACAAGCTCCAGAAATATTTCAAAAGAAAACTCCAAACTATGATACCAAGCAAACTAGGAAAGAGCTAAACAAACGCCAAGAGGAGGTTTTCCAGCCAAAAGAGTCCAACAAATGGATCATTAGTACATTAAGGCTAATACACCTCAGACAGCATGGGATGGAACCAAATGACCTGATTATAAAAGCAACACTTTTAATCAAATGCCAGTTATTCTGGTGGATATTTTCTGCTAGTTTGAATGCAACTGCAAGTATCATGAGTTTTTGCACCCAGAGAAGCAAGGTGCATTCTACAGCCCAGGTAGGGGTTGTCATAGCTAACACGAAGTTGTAAACAGAAAATCAAAGCAATGAGAGAAGATGGATTATAAAGAACGTTGATATGAGCTTTTAAGCAAAGGCGTAGCATGAAGTAAGATGAAATGGATCATATATTCCCTAAGAGATGGGCTTGATGAAGAATGATAAGGTATACAAAACAAGCTCCAGAAATATTTCAAAACAAAACTCCCAAACTATGATACCAGGCAAACTAGGAAAGATCTAAACAAATGCCACAAGTAGTTTTCAGGCCAAAAGTCTAACAGATGGCCCAATAGCACATTAAGAGTGAAGACTAATATTCCTCAGACAAATCATGCAAATGGAACCACTTGACCTGATGATAAAAGGAACAACTTTACTTCAATGCCAGTTATTCTGGTGGGTATTTTCTGCACCCAGAGAAGTTAGGTACATTCTACAGCCCAGGTAGTGGTGGTCAGGGTGGGGATGGGGCTGATCCGTCAATTCTCAATGTGTGCGTGCCTATGTAATTGTGGAATAATGCACTGGGTGCAATAAATATGGACAATAGCAGAGAGTCATCTTAACCCAATAGCAGAGAGTCATCTTAACCCAGGTCTGATATGCACCTCGAGGATACTTGAAATACACATCCTTGTGGTTGGCATATCCAAATGGGTATTTATGCTACTTTGAATGTAAACATCGCAAATTTCTGCACCATGAGAAGTAAGGTGCATTCAACAGCCCAGGTTAGGGTAAGGGGTGGGGCTGGAGGAGATCCATCAACTTTTCATGTGTGTATATGTGCACGCATGCCCACCTAACAGTAAATTGAATCTAGATAGTACATTGGGGGCACTGAATATGGACATCAACACAGAACCATCCATACCTAGGTCTGATATGCACCTGGGTCTTCGAGGTTGCAAAGCTGAAATATACATGTCTTCAGTAACCTCGAGCTGCATATCAGACCCTGGTCGGGTTTAGATGTGTAGACATCCAAGTTGAAGCCATTCCACAAACATCCCATCTGGTGTTCCAAGGTTAATGGTATCACAACTTGCCTTCAGGCAAACAAAGAAGATGAGAACCATGAGCATCCCAAAGGTGTCAAGCAATGGTTTAAACGAACACAAGATAAGCAGTTTAAATTATACGGGGAACATCAACAAGGGAAAATGACGAATCCTAACGTCAACAGAGAAGCAACGAATATTCAATAGAAAACTTTGTTCCGTCAGTAGAATAAGTCGTTTAGGTACCAATACCCTGAAAGCAGGCACAATTCTAGAGCATAGTCACAAACTTAATAGTGAAAGAGTAAGCAAATGCAGATAAACACAGGACTGCAATCCAATACAGAAATTTAAACTACCCGATGGAGGGATTTCGGTACAAAGTGTAATAAATCATGTACTAAATGCAGCAATGGGGTAGAGAAGATACCATGGCTGGGTTCTTGTCGGGTATAGCAAAGCCTGCCTTGAGAAGACTTGAACCTGCGTCGATGACTACTGCCTCCATGGTTCAATGATCTGATCTTCACTATTTTCCCAAGATACTAAACGTTTCTCTTCACGTGCTACTGGAAAAAAACACGGGAAGGTTTAAAACGGAGTTTAACAGCGGTCTTCTAGTTTTATCAACCTGTTCGAAATCTCTGAATTCAAATGTGCCCGGTTACTTCAACAGTTTAAATGAGCTCGGTTACTTCAACAGTTGTAAATAGAAGATGGAAGTGTGTGGGAGCTCGGGAACAATCCGATGCCTTTCGTGGGTTGGGGTCAAACTCCCGCTCGCTGTTTCTCAAAATTAGCATACCACCAAAACACGGTTGGGGAAAACCAAATGACCTCAAGGCACGAATATAGAATTAGCATACCACCAAAACACGTTTGGGGAAAACCAAATGGATTCAAAGCACGAATATAGAATTAGCATACCACCAAAACACGTTTGGGGAAAACCAAATGGATTCAAGGCACGAATATAGAAGAGCGGTTGTTTAATCAGGGTTAGTTAGTCCACATGTACTCTTAATGGTGCACTTGAACTCTGATAAGTTTTCATGATCTTCTTTTAAGAATTTATGTATAATTTTTTTAGATTTGGGAATCAATTTTACGTAATTTATTGGTTTGTTGGATCTCTTAAGTTTTTTTTATTCTTAATTAAATTATATTGTAATTTTGGGTGCAGGAATCTAGATAGATTGGGGATTTTATGCTTTATTATTTGTAAAAGTTCTTATTATGAGTACTTAACCTTTTATTGTCTTTTTGGTAGGTATGAGAACTCATAGTGATTGGACACACTTTCTTGTTTATAAATGGTATAAATTTTGTATTTTTATTATGTTTGTGTGACATATTGCAACGATTTTGTATATATTAGATGGTTGGTGCAGCGAATTTTTGCAATGGCCTATGTTTTTTCCAATGTTTGGGTTTGATTTGGTGTTTTGGAGTTTGTAGCGGGGATATCAGGTGACACCTGTCTCACTGGTACAATTACGGAGGACAAGGGATTCAATGCATAGTGGATGTGCACATACCACATCAAATTCGATAATGAGGACTATGCATTTATTTGCATCCGGTCATGACAGTAATGCGAGTTTGTGAGGTTGATGACATGTCACTTAGCCAATTTGACATTTGCAATATGGTACTCAGCTATTTACTTCACACTAGTTTCAAAGCGTTTTAGCTATAATCAAGATCTAGCAGTACCAAATCCTTCCTTTGGCGTGGAGACTTCTTGAAGGAGTCTTTCTCGTCTGCGTGAACAAGGAATCTAGTTGCTAGGGCTTCTGAGTATGGTTCTGGCTCATAGAATATACAGTATTCAGGTCATAAGGCAGGCTTACTGTAAGAAATTAATAATAGTGTTGCTCGGCTCTTGAACCAAAGTGGTGTTAACGTAGGCCTCTTACATAATCTCATCGGTATGTCATTTCTTACTCTACAACACGTTTTTCCTTATGATTGTTTTGGTTATGAAAGAATATCGTTCTCATTCTTATACTTCATTAATTTCTTTAACTTTGATTTGTATACAGATATGGGGTTCGACGTGGAAGGAGTTTTCTTCCTAGGTTCTTGGTTCAACAACCATCCATGTGCAAGGGACTTCTGGTAAGATTTGAAGGTTAGAGATTTGTTTTACTATAGTGAAGTTATTTTTCCTCAATATCATCACTAACACTTCTACGATATTGTATTTTATAGTTCCTGCGGCGTGACGACTTTCTCCATCTGCCAATGCGTTTGTCGTTTTTACTCTACTCTCTTGTGGTTACGATGGTTACAGGTATGTGGATGAGGGCTTGCAGAGTAATTACGGCCATACTAATAGCTTGTTCATCCTTTCCCTCATTTATTTGTAACTCAAATATGAGGTTAGGATGTAATTCCCTGACTATTAACTGGTTTTCTATTAACGGGCTTGCCAACTACATATAAGAACAATGTATTTTTCATGTCTCCTGTAAGGCATACGATCGATACTTTTTGTTGAATTTCAATGTAATTAAAATGACTCCTATCTGAGCTTTAGCTTCTTTTTAATGATTGATATACTTGTTTTTGTGTTGGCGTTGTTATGTATAAATGCATAGGCTACCCATTAGGGTTTTTCTTGCTATGTAATTTAAATTATATTAACTTATGACCTACTTTGATGTGTGTGGCACCCGGATGCAAACAATATCGTTGAATTTCACTTTTGTATAGTGTTTGGACTTATGCATGCTTAATGTCATAAATATTGTTGGTTTAGTTTAAGTCACGGCGTCCTTTCAATATAGGCACAATCCATCGTCTAACTTGATCATCAAGCTAAATTGATTTACTAGATGCTTGCATGTATATTGTTGCTGGCTATAAATAATTGATGGCTTGTTGATTATAGCTTACCTGAGCGACGCTAATAACACCAATATGCACGTGAAGAAAGACATGATGCTTTTACTGGCAGTTTTTCAATATCACATGCCATGTAAATGACATCACATCCTTGTACTCATCCTTCATCACATTCTCATTAACCTTCTTTGGTTGGAAACATCTCGATGGAAATTGCTTCACCTTTCAAACACTAATGGCCCTGATGAGTGACGTTAATGATTTCGCTTATTGTGTTGTGAGTGTGAACATCGATGACCTTCCTTTCATTAATACATTCCTCTAGTATTTGTGTTGGTCATGATGCATGAATGGTGAATAAGGTTCATTTCATATTTGTGTGCTCTTAATTTCACGGGCATTTTGTGTGTTGGTAGGAATTGGAGGTCTTCTCAACTTATTGGAATAACTGGTTCATGAAAGGCTACTCTAGAGATGTACTGGAAATCTACCGCCAGGGTGCATTGATTTTTTTGTTATTCTAGTAATGTCAAAGAGCTAAATAATGTCATTGGTAAATGCGATAAGGAACTAGCGAACACTCCTCATATTCGGTCTAAGAAAATCGGAAAAGAAAATGAAATTGAAGCAGAGAGCACATAGGGCAATCATATTCTAACACTATGTTTTGTTTACTACTATGAAAATATATAAGAATACGTCCTTGTAAGAATACAATATCCATTTCGAATTTTGTTATTACTATATATACTTTTGGAGTAAGTCCTTTCTCTAGGTTTAAATGTTACTATAACTATTTTGGCACCAATCTTGGTGTCCCTCAAGTGGTGATGGTTTGAAGCCAGTTGCTTTGGACAAGGGAATCTCCATGACATTCAATGTGATTTCCTTCAACAACATGGGAGATGGAAAGGCTACCCTTGAATCAGATTGGGCTATGTAACATCGTGTAATCGTTTATTGAATTGTAAAACAAAACAAAGTTTGGGAAAGAACGATAATCTAAGTTTATGCCTTCTCTCATTTGCATGGACCTGTCTATCACAAACAATGTGTGATGTGCTTGGACTTTAATCCTAAGGATTCTGAAGGTTGGTGTGAATTGTTTGATAATCCCAACAATCACAGTGGGTGCTCGAGCAGGATGTGGCACTAGAGTGAGTCAAGGCGTGAGAGTGAGCTTTTGTTTGCTATGTCACGGGCAATGCCACTCAAATCCAATAGTATGTTGGAATTTTTTATGGCTTTTCTCCGCATTTTGGGGTACAAGAATGCTCCCTGGAACTTATTTTGAAAGGAAAAGAAGTTCCTGCTGCTCTATTTTGCATTTTCTATTCCATAGTCAAAGTCTTCCACTACATCTTGGGAACCCATGGGGTAATCCAATTCAACTGATGGACAGTCACAGCCCTGCAACATTTCTAAAGATACCAATGTTTCATACTTGGAAGCTTTTCTAAGTTAGATCACCCATCAATGTATAGCAACCGAAGCTTTATACAATGCACAAACCCCATATCCTCGTCAGCTTTACACATCTAGTCGATCGTATATATATCCCATCATCAATTGCTTTGAAGCTTTATATAATGTGCCAACCCTCATATCCTAGTCAACTTTACATATCTATACACTAGTCGACCGTATATATCTATAAAAAAAACGTATTGTTTCCCATTGTTATTGCTTTTTCTTTCGCTTAATTTTTTAAGTTTTTTTTCACACAATGCTTTCTCTCTATATCACGGAACTACATTTGCAAACTCAATTTTCATGCTCAGTCACGGACATTGCCGCATGCAACTCTTGTTTGATTTGTGAATTCACTTTAATTTATGGAATTCCTATATAGGTTTAGGTTGATTGATATACTTGTACTTGAAGAATCGTAAAGGTTTTTTTATATACTTAATTTTAATTTAAAGTAAAATTTATACTATTTTAAGTTCACAAGGAAGTCCTAGGGCTCTAGTGGTAAGGATACAAGGGTAAAGGACCATGTAACAAGCTCAAAAGCAGCCATGTCTTCATTGGATCCATTCTCTAAGTGTAATAGTATTTTGAGTACATTAATCTAAATCACGTGGGCATTTTGTGATCTCTAAACAGTGGGATCATGGCATGTATTTTCACCAACACAGATCCTTAAGGATTAACAATCTTGACTCCTTCAATCCTACAAGACTCTGGATGCTTTGCTTTCTATAATTGCACAACTTTGTCCACGAACCTAACATGCTATTTAATTTCACTATATTAATTGTTGTGTTTCGGTTTATATAGACTTTCAACCTAATTTCTCCCAATATATAACTTCTTTTACAAAATTGACACTAACCAAAGGTAGAGTATATGAGATATTTTGAGTCCAAATGGAAATGCAAGGAGATTCAAAAGGGAGATCCAAGAAATACACAAGTCTTACGATTTTCCCAAAAGTAGAAGAGTGTCCCATATGGCAACTTACCCCAAGTACCACAAATACACGATGACATTAAAGGGGAGGGGTATTTCAAATAAGATATTGGCACGTCACCATGTTGACCTCAACGAAGCATAAATTAAATGGACATGTGGAGGGCTTGAGAGTGCCACGTGCCACTGGCATGTTGGCACTTGACTAAGAATCAAACTTGAAATGTCATTGAAGCATACTTTATAAAACCCTATAGAGCATAAAACCAGACAAATCCTATATATTATGCTCTTTTGACATGCCTTTTTGTAAAACTATTGTTTTATTCCACAAGGGACTTGTTACAAACACAACATCTGGTTAATAAACCTAAACTATAGTGGGACCCTAGCTGATTGGTCCATGCTATGGCCAAATGATGTTGACTCATGCCCATGAGGATTTAATGTGGCTACCACATGGAGTTCCATAGTCTTTACAATTGTTGTGGATTCACTTTTAGTCTCACTACCTTCTCCTTGATGAGATTTGATGTGGATTGGGTTGAACATATTCCACATTGTAGGTTGTGCAAATATATCAATGGACCCAACATACCTTTAATCAAATTAATATGAACACCTTTTGGGTCCATGAACTAGGGTGTGTCTTCAATTCTTTGCATTCCATGCTACATGACTTCCCCACAAATTCAACCTTTACTTTACTAGATCTAAAAATTGTTTTTGAGTCCATGAATCGGGGTATTATGGGCACTTTATATTTTATAAATCACACGAGTCCTTTTACATTATCGACCTCGAATTCAATCTAGTTCGAAGTCTCTCTAGGTTTGGCATCCCAAACATATCAAGCTCTTTGATTAAAGTTTCTTTGAAAATAAAAATAAAAATAGTGTATATAAGGTTTCAAGGCTAAAAAGAAGGCCATGAACTCAAGCATAACATAAAACTATAGTGCCAAAATCACAAATTGGCTTGTTGAAAAAGTCACATCCATAATGCCACTACCTAGAAGTCCAAATTCCATAGAAACATAACAACTAAAAAAATGAAGGGAAGTTACCCAAACCAAGATAACATCGAGAAGTACTTGTTCTCACATTAGGGTGACATTGGTCATGATCATCTTGGGCAAGTCCCTAACTAATAACCGAAGGATTGACATCAACTGCCACATGGGCCCATGTCATAGTTGTGAGGCTCTACAAGCTTAGATCCTTAAAAAATGACTAGAGCTATATTCAAGAAGTTCTTGTCATTCCTAGGGGTATTTGGGGCCATCACCTCCTATGTTATCATCTCTCCCATAGCAATTGGTCTCCCAAGTGGTAGGACCTACTATTGCCTCTTTAAGAACCAATTGATGCAAGTTGTGAGGGGTTAGATCAAGGTCTTTGCATTTTAGATATTGCACGAGTTCTGCCATGGACCCAAAACCAAATAATAATAAAAACTAAAAGACCTTGTAAAGTCCACGAGGAAAGGCAAAATGTTTACACCGCAAGGGTAACAAGGCACTAACACATGATTGAACATGGCTTAGCCACAAATACTAAGGAAACGTGTTAGAACTTGGAGCAACCACATGTAAGAACTTAGAGTTGACATCATTGTGTTGATGTGGCAACCTTTGAGCTTGCCACATGATCCTTAATTAATGTCCCCTTGATACCATAGCACATGGTTCTCCACCTTGCTTCACGAACCAAAAGTGATTTGAGATTTGCTTTAACTTAGTGTTGGGTCTATGGGGGTTCTTAGTATTGTGCAAATCATAAAATGCCCAATCCATCTAGGTTCTTGGAACCAAAAGGGTATGAAATGGGATTAATTCAAATGTTGGAATAGTTAATAAACTTATGTATAACCAAATCATAAAGTTATCAAGTATCCTAAGTTCAAAACCTAAAAGGATCATAAATGGGCTTAATTAATGTGTTTGGTTTGGAGTTAGAAAAAAATTCAATGAAAAATGGGGCTCTCCTAATGTGTATGACATAGACATGTGCCACATCCTGTGACGTCCCCTTCCATCAATCCGGTGCAAGGAAGGAAACATGACCAACATACCGGGCTTATTGGCAATCTCAGCCCGTTCATTACTAAGAAATTCATAATAAATAAGAACTTATGTGTGCAAATACATAATCAATATAAACACGGCGGAAATAAACACAATTGCACACACACAAACAGTAATGCATCAGCTTATTTGACCCAGGCAGATGATGAATCAACATGTAGAGAATCAATCCTCTTCTCATGCTATGCACATACTTCGTATGAAATTCCATTAACATGAATAACTATCATTCAAAATTAACACATTGCAAAACACATAATTCATATAAATTGAACCATAGAGAACACTTATCTTGAGATGAAGATGTCCAAACAACTAGCTATGTGAGAGCAACGTTCCACCCAACCATAGATCTCTGTCCAACCTGTATTCTTTCAGCTGAGAGATCACCCCTGAGCTGGGATGTATATCCACTAAGGAGGAACTAGATGGGCTCACTCACAATCATAGTTTCACTCAAACAGTCATGCTAATCCAACACACAGTTGGGTTTATCAAGTATGCAATAGGAAGAGGAGGAGGATGCTAAGCCAGTGAGCTCAACCACAGAGCTACAGACATCTCAAGGTAAATTCAAGCAATCCAATCCTCTGTTCAAACATCCACACTTGGATTTCTCACCATTCTGTCAACGAATAACTCAATCCCGTCACTGGTTTTCTAGGCTGTCCAAACTGGGTTTTCCAATGAATTTCGGGGTAGCTAATGCTCCCAAATTCACCCCAAGGTTCATACCTATGGATCCCCCATTGGATTTCACTGTCCAATACCAATTCTTGGCGTTTATGGCTCTTCAAAATGTGGGTTCTTTCACATTTGCGATTTCTGGTTTTTCTCACTGCTGGGAATTTGTTTTTGGATGAAAATTGGTGCTGGGTCCTTCCACACTGGAATGGGAATGAGGAAGAAGCAACTCCCATGAGGTAGAGTGACTTGTGGTACAAGAAAATAGAGCCCATACTCTGCCATACGAATTTTTGGGCTACCCATGCTACATTGAAGCCATGGACTGATTTCTTCAACCACTTCCTTACAACAGAATTAAATGCCAGCAAGGTAAGTCAAATGGGTTCTCAAGATGACATTTGGAAACCTAATGTTCAATCCCACAACCCCCTCACCACTCCCTAGTGTATACACATGGCCCCTTCTCATTCGTTGCCCCCATAGCCAGTTTTGGTATTTTATTGCATGATGTTTATTTACATCATTTTTACAATGTTCCATGGCTAAATAGCACATGGGTAACAAAATGTCTAATACTTGCCTTTTAAGTAAAATTCGAGCTTCCACTAGTGGGGCCTTGGCCTTGAGCTCCACGCTAGGAAAACATACATCACATGTATACAATATTTACATTAAAAGCTAATATATCCTAAGGGTCAAAATGGGGTATTACACATCCTATAATTAGTGCTTGTCCTTCCAAACTAATTTACACTTATGTCACCATGCCACGTGGCACTTTTTTATTGGCCATGTGGCTAGCCAAGCTAGAGTTTGTTAAATTCTTTATGACATGTTGCATGCTCTTGTTGGCCATGGGTTTAATGATGTTGTAACCCCTGCACCTCATGTCTTCAAATCCACCCAACCAGGAAACTTGAAAAATTATGAAATAAAGTTATTTCTAGCATCAAGTCCGAGGAGGGAGACATGCACCTCAAGAAAATAAGGGACAAATTCCACTCAATCATCCAGATCCAAAATACTTAAAGAATTTAATAATATCTTCATTTAGTTCTAAAAGCTCGAGAATTTGAAAATCTACATGAAAATGAGTGTTGAATGATGATGTGGCAATCAATATGGAGTCAATTGACTTAGCCACATATGACACAATGACCTTGTTAATTGGATGATGTTGATATCATTCATCCATGTGATACATTATTATTAGTTCAAGTGTCGTGCCACATTGTAATATTGGCATTGGCATGTTGACGTAAAACCCTAAGAGATGTCATATGGCATTCAATCCTTCATCCCTAAGTTGTCGAGCTAGCATTATTTATTGATTCAGTTTCGATGCATATTTATTGATGTCATCGTGTGTTCATAGGTGGTGTTGCATTACTTTAGTGTAATTCATTAAATATTCTTAGACTTTGAGGACCCAGAGCATTGAAGTACACAACCTAAACAAACCATGGGCATATCAGAAGACTTGTGCAACCCATGAACATCACAATTGAAATCCACTATGCTTTTTTGACCTAAAACATTATAGAATGAGACTATGAAAGGGTGTCAAATCCCTAAAATACCTACTATTGTCTTCAAGTATCTAAGAAACTATTTACACATGCCACCCCCTTAAATCCTCCACATGCCATGTGAGTCCACCTCAAACAATATCATCACTACCACATGGCACACTTTGATTAGTCCATGTACGTTATCAAATTAGCTTTGTTGACACTTATGCACTGATATGGCACATTGCGAGATCACCATGTAAAGCCTTTGGTTTGGTCCATGCCATAATGGTCATAACGCCCTTATTAAGACATGTATTCCTCATGTCAAAGGTGCACCATCTAGAGTGAATATGTTCTTTCGGGCACATTTTCAGTGTTTGTGCTTTGGCATGTGCAAGTCCTCAAATATACCCGGTCCTTTTTAGATTGGGAAACATTGTAAAAACCAATAAGTCCAACATTGGTTCTAAGGAGGTATTCGTGAAACATAATAGATCTCATTTTTGTTGATGTCAGTTTTCCACATTGTAGAATCACATTGGCTAAAAGACCTTGAAATTGTCATTGCTAACACCAACAAATGAGGTACTAATGAATATACCACTATGTGGAGGTCTCTTGATCAATCCATATAAGAAGTCCCCTCACACATTGTACATTCAAGCATTCAACATGTCATCCTAGATGTGCACCACACGATGCAATTCTATTCCATCAAGCAAATTTCAATATTTTTATTTTCTTGTGCACTACCCCAAAAATCCACCCACCTTTTTTTTGGACAAGAAATATCATTTAATTCCATTATAAACCAACAATGCATTCATGGGAACCTTAATGCACTTTGGAAAACATAGAGAGCAAAACACCCTTGGAGTCACAAACTCGAAACACTTTTATAGAAGTTATTTAAATTATAGGTTGTGTCCTTAGGAGACTCTTTACACTCTATAAAACATAGGAAGGTAAATTGCCTTGGTTATATCAAGCCAAAAAATCATAAAATGTATTATGATATCTTTTAAGATTTTCCCTTCAACACTTAGCCAAAATTTCAAAAGTATGCAATTCAAACCATCCAAATACCCATCATTCATTATTGCCACGTGCCACTTTTTGAAGTTGTCACTTATATTCCAATATATGTGATGCTAATGTCATGGTGCCATGTGGTAAGGTCTAATTGGACAAGGGATCACCCACTAGTCATTTCTCAGGTCAACATTCATGACATGGCAATGGTTAGGTTTGCACACCGGGCCTTGTTATTGATTTAAGTTGCACAAGCTCTTTTAGTGCTTGTTAGCACCCCGTGTGTCATCTTATCATGCACCATCACACAATTTGGTGTTTCTAGGGAGTTTTAAAATATTGTGTCTTCCTTGGCTCAAGCCTTTAAATTCACTTGAACTACTATGGACCAAAAATATAATTAATGCTTTCCTAACACACCATTGGGTTTGTTGGGATAGTTTTGCAACTCAAGAACATAAGGACTAAAACATTCACTTGGGTATCCAGATCCCAAAAATCATGAGATTGAGTAAAAAATTGTGGGAAGGAAGTTATGTAGCCCTAAAACATTAACAATAAATTCACATGGACAAGTAGAGCTAAAGATTTTATAAAATCCAATTAAATCATTTTTAAGTCTAGGTCCCAACACTTGAATTTTCAATGAAAGAGTGAAATTACATGGTGATATCTCATTGCCACATGGCACAATATGATTGTTCCATATATCGATTGTCTTTAGCATAATGGTGTGCCATTCTCTAACCCCACAATGTGTTTCTTTGATCCTTCCATTGGCCCAATCAATATTACACATCATCGTGTCTTGCTTATGAAACTCCTTTATGTCAATTAAAGTTAAGGATATGGTAAGGGAAATTACATGTGGTCCATGTCATAAAACCAAGATCCTTGGATGTATGAGCATCCACTATATCCCAAATGCACCCCATGTGTCACGACCATTTTTCCCAGATGGATTGCATCCCTTGGGAATTTTTTGGCTTAAGTCTGTAAATATAGTCGACTAGCTTCAAAACCAAAATACTTATGAACTCCCACATAATATTTTATTGGGTTTGTTAAACAAGTTGTGCACTTTCAAAGAATAAGGACTTCAATTAATATTATATAAAATGTTTCAAGTTCAATCTCTAGGTAGATTTGGAAGGTTATGTTAGGGAATGCACAAGGCTTGAGAATTGCCTAGATGTACATAATCAGGCCTTGTGGAAACTTACACATATGCCACATCATCATAACGATGTCATCAATGACAACAAGTAGGTCATTGGCCAATAAGATCTTCCCTCATTTCAATGATAATGTCAATAAAGTTTGAGTCAATGATACATGTGATGGGCTCTCATAGTGCATTTTTGACATGTCTTTGCCATGTGACAACCTTCAAATTAAAACAACTCTAGGACCCTTTCAACTTCATGGGGGAAGACAAATGTTTACGTCACAAGGGTAACAAGGACACTAACACTATACCCAAGTATGCCAAACAAATTCCACATGGTGAGCTTAGAGAGTGCAATGTGGCAATTTGAAAAAGTGTCACGTCATTGGTTGATTTTATGAAAAAAGTTCTAAGTATATAACCCCTCTAACCCCCAAAAAAATTCAATGGGTTTTATAATCCCTTGGGGACAAGTGTCCATGTGAATTATGGGTGTTTTGCTTTTTGCACTTGCACATTTTTTTTATGGACATGATAATCATGCCAATTTTGTAGTCTAACCTTCTAGATTTGGGTTCACAATTATATTTGAAATGTTGAGCTAAGGTACACATAAGTTTTAAATTTAGCCCAAATGCACATGATCTTGCCATGTAGCAATTCACCCATATGCCATATCATTTATCAAGACATCATTAATGATAATAGTAGGGATCTTGAACAATCATATCTTGCCACATATACATGAGGACATCAACAAATTCTAAGTCATCAAGGCATGTGGAGGACTCTTTGAGTGACAAGTGTCATTGACATGTTGAGTGCTTCAAAGTTTCCCTTTTAAGATTTGTTTAAGTATCAATATCAGACTTGAAATACGAGTTCATTTTATAAAACCTTCAGGCCTATGAACCCAAATAGAGTGCTGACTTCATGTTCTTTCTCTTGCATAAGTTGAATCAATATTATTTGATAACCATTTTGGGTTCAAGTCCTTGAATGGATATTGTAGCCTTATGTTTCTTGACTTAAATGACAATCTCTCACAAGGGCCTAATAAACTTCATAGGTAGAATTTAAATTACTTTTGGGTCTGTAGGGAAAACATATATAGATGAATTAGACTCCTTGTGCTTTAAGAAATGTGAATTCTCTTACATGAACCTAACCCTCGAAAACTACTCTCATACTATTTCAAGTCTACAAGGAAAGACAAAGTTTTGCATGGCAAGCCTGGCAACAAAGACAAATTTAACATAGAACTCCAACAAGCTTAATGGATTCCACACTATGAGCTCATGGAGTACAATGTGGCAAGCTTAAAGGGTGTCACATGACTCTTTCAATTTATCAAAAAAATTATAACTATTTGATCCATTCAACTTGAAATAAGTTTATCTCAATTTTATAAATCTATCGACCCTATGGTAGGTTCTGGCACCTTTGTTTTATGTGATTGCACAAGTTGTTTTATGGACTTAACAACCAATTGAATTACATTGTTTAATTTTTAAGGTTAGAATATCTCGATGAATTCATTGCCATATTTTATCCTAACACATAACTTCTCCTACAAACCAATCATTATTTGAAATCTAAATCATTTAAATATTTTGTGTTCATGCCTCACTGGTAGATTTGAGTGGTTGATTTAATGCATACACAAGTGTCGATATATGTCAAAATGCATGAGATCTCGCCATGCAAAATATTTACATGTGTGCAATATCATTTATTATGATGCCATCAATTCCAACATAGATGGTCATAACTAATCATACATTGACACGTTTGTATGATGATGTTAGCAAAGTATGAGTCATTAAGACATGTGGAGGGCTATCTGTGGTTTATTTTCTATGGATAATTGGAATATGTCCTTTCCTTAAGTTGGTTTTATAACACAAAAGAACTTAAAGGAAGAGGGTCTAGGAATTGAAGGAATGGTGAGGCCTAGTGCGAGAATGGAAGGCAATATCATTGGTATAGTTTGTTTTCTCATATGTTTGGAGACTTGGGACTTTGTGATGTGGAATGCATTCAAGTGGTTCCAACTTGGAGTAATCTCATAACTCATAAATATGGGGTCGCTAAGAGGCTAAATAGATTCATAGTAGTAGAAAATATACTTAAGGAAGCGAGAAGACTAAAATCCTAGGTAAGAAAGGGAGGATCTTCATATCGCCTTCCTATATTGTTACAATTAGGAGAAGTCACAACACCTCGAGAGCCCTTCAAATTCAACCATAGATGGTTGTAAGATGAAGGTTTCAAGCTCCTAGTCCTTCAAAACTATAAGAGATATGAACCTAATTCAGGGACATCAATGTTCCAATTTGTTAAAAATAAAAAGGATAGTAGCAGAATGGGCAAAGGAAAAGCTCAAAAGGCTCAAAAGGAATCTTATAGAAACTAAAGACCATATCATATTTCTATTGAATAATAATACAATAGATGTCTTTTTAGAAGTGGACATAACCAATATGAAAGATTTAGAAGGAATTCAGAGGAAATTATTATAACAAGAGGAAGGTAAGTGGAGATTAAAGAGTAGATAGATTTGGTTGCCACAAGGAAATGAAAATGTAATGTTTTTTTAAGAGTTATGAAAAATACAATAAGAGCATTGATACAATATGAGAAATAAAAGACAAAGAATGAGTAAAAGTAAGAAGTTCAATGAGATAGAAGAAGCGTGGGTGGATCATTTTAAAAGTTTATTTCAAGAACCACATAGGATAAATGTAAAAAAAATTAGAAGTGTTTATTTATTCCAAGGATGGTAGAAGAGCTTTGGGGAAAGTGTTTAGTGTTATGAATTCATTCTTTATAGCATTGATTATGGAGAAATATGAACCAAAATCCTTTGAGGACTATAGGAAAATATCCTTGTGTAGCTTAATGTATAAAATATTGGGAAATATCTTGGCCACTAGACTGAAATGAATATTATATGGCTTCATATCGGAAGAACAATTGGGTTCCTTCGAAACAATTAAATTCACGATGCACTAGGCACAACAAAAGAAGGACTACACACATTCAAGGTAAAAGATCTTCCTTCCATGGTGATGAAAATAGATCTCATTAAGGCCTATGATAAGGTAAGTTGGTTATATCTCAAATTAGTGATGATTAAAATTGGGATAAAAAGACAAGTTGTAAATTGGGTATTGGGTTCTCTTATCTCAACAACTTTTCTAGTGTTGATAAATGGCTTCGCTTCTAAGTTTTTTTTCCCATTATCACTTTTTTTTAATAGTTGTAGAAGGTGTGAGTAGATTGATTTCAACAACTAAGAGGGAAGGTTCTTTAAAGGACATTATAATAGGGAATGCTATGACTTTGTCCCATTTATTATTTGTAGATGATGTCATTTTGTTTGGAAGAGAACCTACCAAACAAGTAAGAATATGTAAATAAATCCTTGACTTGTTTTACAATGCAACGGAAATGGGAGTAAATGCTCATAACTCCTCATTGCTTTTCAATGGGCTTGAAGAAGGGTTGGAAATAGAATGCACTTATATTATGTCATTTCCTACTCAGATATTTTATAATGGCCTAATTTTTTTGTTCTTCTTAAATCTAATGATTACATAACAACGGATTGGAATTAGCTATATGAGAGAATTGAAGGGAGCATAGGAAATTGGTGTTACAAATGGTTATTTGGAGGGTTTATATTGACTTTGGTGAATTCAATGTAGGAGAGATTCTAGTGTATCAATATTCTTTAGCTTACATTTCAAAAAAATGTTTTTTTAACACAAAAGAATTGGGGAACGAGGACCTAGCAACCTCCCTGGGCAATAGCCTGCAAGCCACATATACATGGAAACCCATAGTTCAACCTAGTGCTGATACATCTGGACACACACCCAGTATAGGTTGGGGGTCCCACTCAAGGGGGGCGCCTACCCTTCCATTCTTACTAGGATGGGACCAATGTGTGACTTGTGGGAACTGTACCAGGGTGTGTTGAAATATTGTAACTTATAAGAATATTATATTTGTACTTTATTATTCTGGAGATGTTTCATTCCTCTGTGAAGACCTTATTGTATATCCGGAGATAAAAATTCCTCTGTGGAGAATGTGGTAACTTGGGTTAATAGACTTCCCTAGTGGGGGTCGGCCTTGTATGAGTCATGTGGGTTAAAGGGTTATTAGACCACCCTAGTGGGGTCGACCCTGTCACATTATGTTAAATGGTTAAGTTGGGGCCGACCTAGTTAGTGTAAAGGTCAAGTCGAAGTTGTGTATAAATAGAGGAGGTGTGTTCCTCATTTAACACACATTCATTCACTTGTGAGTGGCGCATAGGTGAGAGAGACATCTGTTATGGAGGAGAAGGAGCTCATGTTTGGGATATACATCTATGTATTGTTGATCATCTATATTGAGGAAGCTTTGCTGGGTTTTCTACCACATGAGGGTTTCCCAGGATAAATCTGTGTCTCTTGTGTTTGTGCTATGCTTGTTGTTCTTTCAGTGATCCTGTATATGCTATTATTGTGAAATGAAATACAATGTTGATATTTTCTGTCTTAGCATATTGAATCTTAACATGGTATCAGAGCTAACCTGAGAAGAAGACACTGTGCAGTTGCGGAAGCTATGGCTTCTTGTTTTTTGGGTTTCTCTCCACATATATTGAAAGGTAGGAGGCTAGATTGACTCTCCTCAGCAAGGCGCATCTTTCTGTCGAGACAGAATTCAATTCTGAGCATTTTTAGTTTTTGACCTAAAAATTAGGGTTTCAGAGAAAATTGGAATTTTTGGAATTTGAGTCCATGGCTGGATGTTCCTCAGAAAACTCGAAGTTTAGAGACCAAGATCGAATTTTTTGGTTGGGTGAAGCTCCGGGAAAATCAAACCCTAGTTTGGGGTCCTGTCTAGTAAATCCGGATATTGGGGTTTCTGCAAAAAATGGAATTTCTGAAATCTAAGACCATGGCTGGAAGCTCCTGGAAAATCAAACCCTAGTTTGGGATCCTGTCTAGTAAATCCGAAAATTAGGGTTTCTACAAAAATTGGAATTTCTGAAATCTAAGACCATGGCTGGAAACTCCTTGGAAAAATCGAAGTTTAGAGCTTTGGATCGAACTTTTTGGCTGGGTGAAGCTTCAGGAAACTCAAACCCTAATTCAAGGTCCTACCCAATGAATTCAGAAGTTTCAAAAGCAATTTTGAGGGGTGAAACTTTGTAGTTTTCAAATTCTGAGTATACCACCTTGATCAACTCAGCAAGGCGAATCTTTCTATCATTTCAGAAGTTTGAAATTAAAAGTTTGAATTTTTTAGGGTTTCTCTGACAAACCCTAATCCAGCTCCATATCCAGTTTCAGCAAATCAAAGTGGGTTGGGTTAATCCTAGAAGAGAATGAATTGGACACCTTCATAAGTGAAGAATTTCAAGTTCCAAAGGGAGATGAGGCTAAGACCTTACATAAGAAGACTACAAGCCATCCTGACAGAATGAATGGAAGTTCAAAGACATATAGAGATCAAGCGGGAGGCAACCACACAAACATAAAAGATAAGTATTTGAGTTGTTATTTGAATCTCTAAATAGTCAATAATATTGCTCGTAATAGTTGTATGCATATTTGCATAGTGTAATCATTCATATGGCATTGAACAGTATACTACTAATATGCATGTGATGGGTAAGTTGGAAAAACATTCCATTGTTGCTTGTCTAGAATGAAACCTCTTTGTTGACATGCTGAGAGCTGTGCACGCTCTCGATAGTATGTTCTGGTAGAGATGGAAGGCATCTAGATAACTACTGTATGCATACAGGATATGGAAAAGTGTTGTGCCAAAGTATTGGTCAAGATAGTTGCATAACCATGTGAATCATATTTGTATGCATAATAGGTTATCATGTCAACATGATTTGATGATTATGGAGTATTAGTAATAATGCAATTAACTTTGATTTGTAGGAAAGATCATGAAGAATGATGAACACCGAACAAGTGATGGATCTTCAACAAGAAGACTTACAAATCAAACATACTATAGAAGGCTCGTGGCTAGAAGATTCTCTTAGAAAGAGGAAGAGGATCATGGCGAGTTGTTTGCTCCAAGTGGCTAGATAAGACCATTATCTTAATGGTGTAATTGAAGAAGAAGTGCGAATCGAGAAAACTCCTAGGATTCAATTGAAGAAATCTTTGTACGGGTACCCAGGATTGATAGTCATTTGATGAGATTAATGATCACCATGGGTGATGCAGATTTCAACCTTTGCTACAAGGTTGAAGATGGTGTCTATATACATATGACATTCTTCTCTTCGATGGATGCAAGAAGGAACTCACTACAGAGTTCGAATGATCTTGAGGCTCATATCAATAGACCCATCTAACGGGAGATGGCACAGATAGATATGCAGAAGATCACTCAATGCAGAGTGTGAATGATGTTCAGTCATAGAGAGAGAATTGATAGCTTCTTGACAAGCTTGGGATTTACCAAAAGTAAAGTTGATCCTAACCTTTACCTTAAGGTTATGGATGATGAACCTGTCATACTATTACTGTATGTGGATGATCTATTTCTGACAGGGAATGAGAAACAAATCATGGAATTTGAGATGAAAGATCTCAGATTGATGCATTACTTCCTAGGACTGGAATTATAGCAAGGCCCAAAAGGAATCTTTCTCAACCAGGGAAAGTATGCTATGGAAATCTTGAGAAGATTCGATATGTTGGAATGTAAGGACATGACCACTCCCATGGATTCCAACTTGAAGTTGTTAGCTCATGAATCATCAGAGTTAGTGGATGTAACTCTGTACAGACAGATTATTGGGTCATTGATGTATCTGACGAATACCAGGCCATGTATATGCTTTGCTATGAACACCTTGAGTCAGTATCTAGTGGAACCTAGGTGTGTTCACCTGATAACTGCAAATCATGTGATGAGGTACCTAAAGGGTACGATGTAATTTGGTCTATGTTATATTGGATATCATGACTTCAGATTGTATTGCTACACAGATGTTGATTGGGCAGGAAGTGTATCAGACATGAAGAGCACATCGAGTGGATGTTATAGTTTGGGATCTGCCATGATCTCGTGGTTTAGCAGGAAGTAGTCCAGTGTGGCTCTCAGCACAGTTGAAGCGGATTATATAGCTTCTTGCTCTGCTAGTTGTGAAGTGATATGGCTTTGGAAGTTGTTATCAGGATTGTTTGACTTAGAGATGGACCCCACCGTGATCCTGTGTGACAACCAAGTTGTATCAAGATGATAGAGAATCCAATGTTCCATGATAAGTCAAAGCACATAGAGATCCGATATTTCTATATACGGGATATGGTGCAGAAAGGAGCTATCAAGCTCGAGTATGTGAGCACTAATGAGCAAGTTGCTGATGTATTGACCAAATCTCTATCTCGAGTAAAGTTTGAGTATTTCCGAGACAAGCCTGGTGTAGTTCAGAAGGACCCTCCTTGAAATGGGGAGTGATATGGTCGATGATGAGGATACTGTATCGATGATGAGGATACTTGTATTGATGATGTGGATACTTGTATGGATGATGAGGATACATGTATCGATGATGAGGTTACATGTTCCAACGATGAGGTCGATGATGAGGTTACATGTCCCGATGATGAGGTCGATGATATCAACGATAAGGTTGAGAAGTGGTCCCTAGTGGACGAGAGGGATTGTATCATCCCTGGACTTCGGTCCCTGAATTGATCCGTAGACATATGTCTCCGAGAAGTGTTTCCTAGTGGACAAGAGGGATTGTATCATCCCTGGACTTCAGTCCCTGAATTGATCTGTAGACATATGTCTCCGAGAAGTGGTCCTTAGTGGACAAGAGGGATTGTATAATCCCCAGACTTCGGTCCCTGAATTGATCTGTAAAATCTTGTATTCGAGAAAGATGTTGGTGAATGGTGTAATGTGCACTCCTGGACTGCTCAGCATAGCAGTAGGTGATCATTCACAAAACCTGTAATGATGTAATGTTCGCTCCTGGATTAGCAGGTGATCATTCACAGGTTGGAAATCCTAGATCTGATCTAGGTCACACCCCAGTTGAAATAGTATTAGCTCTGTGGTTGACTAGAATGATGTAATGTTCGCTCCTGGACTGCTCAGTGTAGCAGCAGGTGATCATTCGCAGGTCTTGTAATGATGTAATGTTCGCTCCTGGATTAGCAGGTGATCATTCACAGGTTGTAAATCCTAGATCTAATCTAGGTCACACCCCAGCTGAAATAGTATTGTCTCTGTGGTTGACTGGAATGATGTAATGTTCGCTCCTGGACTGCTCAGTGTAGCAGTAGGTGATCATTTGCAGGTCCTATAATGATGTAATATTCGCTCCTGGATTAGCAAGTGATAATTCACAGGTTGTAAATCCTAGATTTGATCTAGGTCACACCCTAGTTGAAATAGTACTGGCTCTGTGGTTGACTGGAATGATGTAATGTTCGCTCCTGGACTGCTCAATGTAGCAGCAGGTGGTCATTCGCAGGTCCTGTAATGATGTAATGTTCGCTCCTGGAATGCTCAATGCAGCAGAGGGTGATCATTCACAGGTGGTAAAATCCTAGATTTAATCTAGGTCACGTCCAGTATGAAAAAGGACTGGCATTGTGGTCGGGATTGCATCGTCCCTAGACATGAGAGATGTCTTAAAGTGATAAGGATTGATCATCCTGTAAGTAGATCGGGATTGCATCGTCCCTAGACATGAGAGGTGTCTTAAAGTGATAAGGATTGATCATCCTGTAAGTAGATCAGGATTGCATCGTCCCTAGACATGAGAGGTGTCTTAAAGTGATAAGGATTGATCATCTTGTAAGTAGATCGGGATTGCATCGTCCCTAGACATGAGAGGTGTCTTAAAGTGAGAAGGATTGATCATCCTGTAAGCAGATCGGAACTGCATCATCCCTGAACGTTTGGCTCAAAATGTACGTGATAGGACTGCATTGTCCCTGAACGTTTGGTTCAAAATGCACGTGATAAGATTGTATCATCCTTGGACTTATGTCCTAAAGTGAGCGGGATTTATCATCCTATAATTGGATCTTGTACATTGCAGAGTATGTTGCCATGTTGATGCTGTTGATCGAGAGGATCCATATGTTGATCGTGATGGTCTAGATGACGATGTTGTTGATCGTGATGGTCTAGATGACGATGCCGTTGATCGTGATCGTCTAGATGACGATGCTGTTGATTGTGATGGTCTAGATGACGATGATGTTGATCGTGATGGTCTAGATGACGATGTTGTTGATCGTGATGGTCTAGATCACGATGTTGTTGATCGTGATGATCTAGATGATGATGTTGTTGATCGTGATGATCTAGATGAAAATGTTGTTGATCGCGAGGATCCAGATGATGATGTTGATCGGTAGATCCAGATGATGATGCTGTAGCTGATCGAGTGCTGCAGAAGATGAAGACTCAATACTGACGATGCTGATGTCCCAATATTGATTATGTTCCAGTAACTGAATGAGTTACTGATGATGATGTATAAATAAAGCTTCCAATGATTTATAGATGTATCATGTATCATGTAGTTGATGACTCCTTGCTCCTGTAGATGTTGTTGTAATATCCTTCTTGTTAAGGGGGAGTGTTGAAATATTGTAACTTATAAGAATATTATATTCGTACTTTATTATTCTGGAGATGTTTCATTCCTCCATGAAGACCTTATTGTATATTCGTAGATGTTTTATTCCTCCGTGGAGAATGTGGTAACTTGGGTTATCAGATTTCCCTAGTGGGGGTCGGCCCTGTATGAGTCATGTGGGTTAAAGGGTTATTAGACCACCCTAGTGGGGTCGGCCCTGTCACATTATGTTAAATGGTTAATTTGGGGCCGACCTAGTTAGTGTAAAGGTCAAGTCGGAGTTGTGTATAAATAGAGGAGGTGTGTTCCTCATTTAACACACATCACTCACTTGTGAGTGGCGCATAGGTGAGAGAGAGATCTGCTATGGAGGAGAAGGAGCTCATGTTTGGGATATACATCTATGTATTGTTGATCATCTATATTGAGGAAGCTTTGTTGGGTTTTCTACCCCATGAGGGTTTCCTAGGATAAATCTGTGCCTCTTGTGTTTATGTTGTGCTTGTTGTTCTTTCAGTGATCCTGTATATGCTATTATTGTGAAATGAAATACAATGTTGATATTTTATGTCTTAGAATATTGAATTTTAATAGGGTGGCGAGGATAACAATCATTCCTCCTAACCACCCAAGCTAAACCCATGTGAGTACATTTCGAAAGAATGTTGAAGAAAATAAGAAATAAATGTTTAAGTGTTATGTGTACATGAGAAGGGAAAATAAATGGATGGCTTTAGTAAGGTGGGAATAACTTACTTATCCTAAAGAGGATGGAGGGTGGAGCTTAAAGAATATATACTTGGTTGGTCAAACACTTGCAACAAAAAGTTTGTGGAGAATGATGAAGTATGAAGGGATATGGGGGAGAGAGACGAAAAAAGAAGTATGTAACCTCTACAACTACAAAGTACTGGAATAGAAGTGAAGTAAATAATTTTGTAGGGGGATTGGTTATTTGGAAGGCCTTAGTAAAGGCCTCATCTTTGGTAGGGAGATGGATGACCTATGAAGTAGATAAGGGAGACATAGTTAGGATTGGAGAAGACAGTTGGTTGGGGTGTGTTGGTAACTATAGGTTATTTGAATCTTTAAAATATGAATTCAGGAACATGGAAACTATCATCTAGTTAATGCAACATATCAAGAAACAAACTTGTTTTGGAACCAAGGATGATAAATCATATACTTAATTCGATTTGTAGAGTGGGTTAGCAGAAAAATGGAAGCAATCTATTTTTGATTTAAGGAGTAGTGCCATTATACTTACTATAGTGGAAGAATAAATCATTTAGTCTAAAAATAAATCCTCGCAAGTTTACACAACCAAATTATTATACGAGGTCAATGTTATGTACCTTAATAGCAAGATTCAAAACTCATAGTAGAAATAACTGAATAAAGCAGGATTCCAAAATGAAAAGACATAATTACCACAACAATGGACAATTGTAGATAACATAATACCACAATAATAACACCTTTATTAATAAAAGCCCCAACTACAAAATACTTTATAATACATCTTGTTACATTGCTTCTACTACTATATATAGTTTCTAGTAGGCAGAACCTTCTAGTAAGCTTTCTTAGTGAAGGAACTTTCTTGTAGGTGTAACCTTCCAGTAAGTCATCTTACAAATATTGGTTTCACACTATAGGAACTTTTTAGTAGGTGGAACCTTCTAGTAGTTATTCTTACAAATATTGTTTTCACATTGTATATACCTTATTGGCCTTATTTAATATAGATGGCCTCAATACATAACAACCTATCTATTTAAGGGGGTTAGGGTATGACCTTAACATGTCCCCCCTTTCAAAAACAACATTGTCCTCGAGGTTGGGGATGTGGGAATTTTTGAAGTATCTATGCCAGTTCCCATGTAACATCCTCATGGTGGGTATCTTTCCACTGGATCAAGACCTCTTGGATGGTGTGACGGTGGATACAATGTTCCCTTTTGTTGAGGATGGCCTCGAGTTGCAACCAAATGGAACCTTCATCATCTAATTATGGAAGGCTAGTTTGAATATGACAATGAGAGCCAACCACTTTTACAAGCAAGAGACATGAAAGATAGGATGAATCTTGGAGTGGCTAGGTAGATCCAATTTGTAAACCACATTCCCACACGTTTGAGGATCTTATAGGATCCATAAACCTTGGGGACAATCTTTTGGTGGTGGTTGGCCTTAAGTGAGGTCCTCTTATAGGGTTGTAGGTAGAGAAATAGTGGATTCCCTTATGCAAAATGGCATTATGAATGATGTTGATCATCCTATTGCTTCATCCTATTCCAAGCCATTACCAAATTATCCTTTAGAGTGCAAAGAATGTTGGCTCGAGTTCTGAGTGTTTTGTCAACCTCCTGTACCTTAGAGATGTTAAGTAACTGGGATAGTATCAAAGGGTGCTTTTGGCCATAGAAAACTTCAAAGGGAGTCATTCGAGTGGCAATATGGTAAGTTGTATTCTACCACCATTTTGCTAAAGGTAACAACTAGGCCCATTGGGATTGCCACTCCAAATTAAAGCACCACAAACATGCTTCCAAACACGTATTGGCAACTTTAGTTTAACGATCAATTTGGGGGTGATGGGCGGTACTAAGACTCAGTTGGGTTCCATGGAGCCAAAATAATTCTTGTCATAAATGGCTAGTGAAGGTGGGGTCACAGTCCATGACAATAGTATGTGGCATACCATGGAGTTTGAAGATATTATGCATGGAGACTTAAACTAATATAGAGGCCTTGAAAGGATGTTGTAGAGCAAAAAAATGAGCATATTTGGAAAGGTGATCAACCACACCCATGGTTACAAACTTATTGCTAGATTTTGGTAACCCCACAATGGAATCCATAGAAATGTCAATCCAAACTAGAGTTGGAATTGGAAGTGATTGAAATTCATCAGGAGTTTTCACTATTTCACCTTTATTTCATTGGCAAGTGTTCACTCAGCCACAAATGTGTAGATGTCCTTCTTTATGCCTTCCCCAAAAATGATTGTTTGATCCTTTCATATGTTTTATGAAACCTTGAATGATCGGTTGTAGGGGGATGAATGGAGACTGGATAACACCCATGATTTTGATGATGAATTCTTGTGCAAATATAGACATCCTTTATAATGAAGCTTATCATTATGGCAAATGTAGCTTGGATACGCATGGCATTCATTTTTACATTTATGGATCATGGTAGAAAGCAGGCGATCTATCAACCATTCATTATATGTCATTCAACCAATTTGCGACAATGAAGGAGAGGGATAAGAGGGAACCTTCTTGTTCAAATTGTTGAGAGAGAGCATTGGCTACCACATTCTCCTTACCCTTCTAGTAAATTATCTCATAGTCATATCCCGATATTTTGATAACCCATTTTTGTTTCTCAATAGAGGAAGCTATTTGTTCCAGAATGTATTTCAGGCGGTTGCGATGATTGGTTTTGATTCAGAAACATTGCCTAAGTAGGTATGGATTCCATAGGTCCTCAACATGCATTATACCATAATCTCTTTTTCATAAGTTGATTTTCCAAAGTGGCACTCGTGGAGTTGTTTGTTGGTAAAAGACAACGGTCTGCCTTCTTGCATGAGGATGGCTCTGAGGCCTTTACCCAAGGCATCACATTCTAGGACAAAAGTTTTAGTAAAGTCAGGAAAAGGGACTACCATAGTGTTGCAAATAGCCTCCTTTAAGTAATGGAAATCATTTTTTGCTGCATTATTCCAATTAAAAGCCTTTAGTTTTATCAAACCCGTGAGTGGAGTTGTAAGCTTACCATAGTCACAGACAAATTTTCTATAATAACCATTGAGACCTAGAAAATATTTGAGGATTTTGAGAGTTTTAGGACAAGGACAATACTTCATTGTTGCAATTTTCTTTGGACCCACATGCACACCCTCTTGAACGACAATAAGGTCCAAATATTCCACTTCATAGAAACCAAAGGCACATTTTGAACTTTTAAGAAAGAGTTGATGATCCTCAAGTAGTTATAAGACCCGATCCACATGGTCTAGATGGGATTTCCAAGTTTTACTATAGATTAAGATGCCATTAAAGGAGATGGGGATAAATTTATGTAGAAAGGGATTAAATATTGTGATCATGAGACTCTGGATGTGGAGGGTGAATTGCAAAGACCAAGGGCATCACCAATAACTGGTAATGGCCTTCATGAGTGCAAAATGTGGTTTTGGGAATATATGCCTCCTTCATGCAAATATGATGATAGCCCGAGTGGAGACTAAGTTTAGTGAATAAGTGAGAACACTTGAGCTCATCTAGAAGGTCGTCAATGACAAAAATGGGAAACTTATCCTTGACGATCAACTTGTTCAAACCATGGAAGTCAAGACACATGTGCCAAGTGCCTTCTTTCTCGTGGACCATAACAATTGGAGAAGAGTCGGGACTGGTATCGGAGCAAGTGACACTAATAACTAACAACTTCTAAATGATGTTTTTAATAGTTTTTTTATCAAATGGATGTTGATATGTGCATACGTTGGGTGGGAGGCTACTAGGCATGAGTGCAATGGAATGAACATGCTGAACACAAGAAGTTGGTAGTCCTTTGGGAGTGGCAAAGATGGATTGTCTAAGACTAATTGTATGTTAGAAGGAATAGGTTGAGAAGTGGTCTCAAAAGCTTGAATGGCATGGAATTGTGTCGCAATGCCTAAATGGGATTTTTTATGAAGCTTTTCCATATGGTGTGAACCAAATAATCTCTAGAGATATAGATGTTATTCTTTTAAGAGTGTAGTTATGCCCTGCCTATTAGAAACTCATGTATAAGGCACCAAATTCCATGGTGATAGGGCCTAATGTTCATAACCATTCAACACCCAACACAATATCACAACCACCCATGTCAATAACAAACATGTGGGTTTTGAGGGAATAATCACCCATATTAACCCACAAATTTTCACAACAACCACCACATTTCATAGTTCCTCTATTTTCAATCATAATTTGGAAGTTGCTCACAAATTAGATATAGTTGTGTGTCTCTTGGGCTAATCGACGATGAAGAAAGTTATGTGTGCTCGCACTATCAATTAAGATGACAACCTTGTAATGTTTGAAGTAGCCAATCAATTTGAGGGCTTGGGGGAGAAAGACTAATCAAGGCATGCAAAGAGATATTGGGTTACTCCTCTAACAAATTAGGGTGGATAATATAATCCGTATGTGTATGAGGGACTTTATGGGTGCTATCATCAATGTCCTCATAAAAAAATGTCCTCTAAATGGCCATAAAGATTTTTTATCTCCTTACATTCATGTCCAGGGGAATATTTCTCATCATGGTTGTAGTAGAGACCTTTGAGTTGGCGCTCCACCATTTCATCTTGGGTTAACTTTTGGATCTTGAGAGGTGGAAAGGATAGGGAGGGATTAGTGGAAGGGGACGTATGTGGATGGGGATAGGAAATAAATGGAACCTTTTTTATTTGAGCATTCATTACCTTTTGTGTTTCTCTAACTCTTTGAGTGGCATCCAACCAAGTTGTATGATGAGCCATTGAGACCTATGCATGTATCTCTTCTTTCAAACCACTGATGAAACATTCATTGTAAAAATTATTGGACATACCTTTGGTGCAGATGGCTAATTGCTCAAAATATGATATGAAATATTCGACTATGCCCGATTGTTTGAGCTTGGTTAGTTGCCCCAAATAATGAGTGTTTGTTTCAAAACATTCATAGAGATTAGAAGAAAATTGTCTCCAAGCAATATAACCCTTATAGGATTTCTTGTGCCATTGTCACCATTTCCAATGTTCATAAACTAAATATAAGACACCCATCTAAGTTTCATAACATCATTTGTGATTACATGCAAGGAAAAGTAATGTTCCGTATGAGTTACTCATCCTATGGGGTTTGACTCATTGAATTTGGTGAGATCAACTTTAGGAAACATGTGCCACAAATGCGTCATCGAATCACGAACAAGCATAGTAGATTGAGGCCCACGGGGATTGGATGAATAATCTCCTTCCTTGTAGGAAGGTTGGTTTGTCTATGGGTATCCTAGATATGATGAAGGGAAGAGTGTCATTAATGAGGTTAATTGGTTAGAGAGTAACTCGAATTTGATAAGCTTGCCATGGATGCCATTAATATTTTGTTGAGTAGAGGAGTGGTTGCATTCTAACTTGTGTTGCAACTCATCATATAGTGTTTCCAATTGAGAAACATTATGGGAGATCTCACCTCCACAAATGTTAGACATCAGGGGAAATGGGTCCATAAAAAGGGGCATGAAAGAGTTGTACCAATGTGACTAGCACAGTGTAAGGATTGTGGTGAGATAGTTCTAAAATAAGGTCATATATAGAATCCAAACTCCTTTTTTTTATACTCAACGTGGTTTGTACTCCCATCTGAATATTATTGTGCTGATAGAATTCCCAAATTATGAATATTGGAAATTATATAGGAACTTCACAAATTGGTCACGGAGGATAGAGCTTCCAAGGTACTGAGGTTAAGGGAGTGTCAAGTGCTTTAGCTCTATGATATACTTGTAGGCTTTAATAGTAGTACTTGACACAATATATCATGGCACTAAGTAAGGAGTCTCAACCATGCCCTTAGGTTTATCACCTAGGTACCCAAGTACTAGAGAGTAATATTTCTGAATGTTATGCTTGGTCCCACTATAGTAGCAAGATGGTCGATCAATTTATCTAAAGCTAGTTTTAGGTTTCCTAGGGGACTTTTGATATACCCATGGGCACATGGAAGTGAAATTTCATATATAAGTGATGTCTAATGCAGTCTTACTTGAAGGGGTACCAACATGGGTTACAAGGGTGTCCGACCAAGTGATATCTCTTATATTTCCTGCATGTAGTATTCCCCGATCATAGATTTACCCATAGAACAACATATCACTATGTTATTTATGGACATTGAAACTCGTCTATAGCCTAAATAAAAATATAAAATTTTCAACTTAGGAAAGTGCTCTGATGCCAGATGTTATGCACCTTGTCATTGCACATTCTGTAGGTGGGATTACTGCTCATAGCAGGGGTTGAGGTCTTTGTTGAGCTTTCTTTGCTTATCCCATGCTATACATTTTGAACCTATACAAGTTTGGATCTTAATCTTCAGTACTTCACATGTTCCTATGATGTTCATTATATAGTTTCAATTGTGTGCTAGATGTGTGCATATGGAACATTATATGGATTTTATGCTGTGTATTGGTGAAACGACTGGTAGTAGGAATTATACTACAATTGTGATTATTTTATGAATATGATGCGTAGAACAGTGGCATAGCATTACATATTGTGCTAGTGTTTGTTTTATATACATGTCTCTTTTGGTAGGGTCTCTAGAGTATTACATTGATCATGACATGTCCCTTGGTTCCACAGTTTTTCCTTGTCCATATCCCACCCATTCATATTGTAAATGAAAATCCCATTGATCTGAATACGACTAAGTAACTAAAGGATACTCCCCCTCTATGATCTCTTTGTTAAGATGGCCTCCATGTGTCTCCCCGGTGTCTCGACTCTGATGTGTGTGACAAAACTATTATAGGAGAGTTGATTCTTTTGAATCCTTAACACCTATGGTCAGAGAGAGCCACCAATGTTGTATTTTGAGCCTAGGACTACCGCCTTCTAACCCCATATGTGCTTCTGGTTGGAGAGAAATACAGATGTTGGGACATGAGCTAAGGTTGGTTAGTCACTAGATTGGTGTGGTCTCTATATCCTGAAGCATGAAAGCATTTCCCCCCCTCTTCAATGCCTAAAAAGGGCACATATAGTAGCTCCTAGTCCCCTCCTCATTGTTCCTGCATGAAGAAAGAAATGGGAACCAAAGTAAAAAATGATGAATCAAATAGATACAAAGAAATAAGTAAGTCTAAACTTGCATGGGCCAAAAAGCAAAATAAAAGACCAATGTCTTATAAAGACAAAAAGAAAGCAAATAAATAAAATCAAAGAAAGTACAAGAAGGTCCAAGATATCAAATAAATACAAGTTCAAGAGGCAACTTGAATTCAAAGTCAAAGTCAAAGAAAAAGTGGGTTGAGTCCTAATGTCAAGGTCTAGTAGGTACCATTCAATCTAGCACATCATCCATCTGGGAGACACTTTTTCCCTATTATTTTCCAAACTAGAAAATGTCACAAATATTTCCCTTCTCCCTTATATACAAGAGTAACTCAAGCCTTCCATTGATCAATAATCCACTTGACTAGCCTTTGACAATTTGATCAGCCATTCCACCCATGAAGAGGGTTGATCTATGCCATACTTTGTGATGGTTATGCTAGAGGGTGATATGTGTACAAGACATCTACTCTACTTTATGTTTTGTTGTGTTCTTGTGTTAAGAGGATACATTATGCAAAGAGTCATAGGATGATCACTTGTTGTAGGATTGGACCTTGTACTTAGTTGCTTATGAATTCTTGTCATAATTAAGTGTTTTTCATAATCTATAGGCTTTATATATGATATTTGAATCAATTTGTATCATGGCCAAATTTTGATCAAGTTTGACTTTTTGAATTGGTCAAAGGGTCCAACCAACAACATGGGATCTTCACATATTCATTATTGATCACGTTTGAACCATTGAAGGCCAATTAGACCCCTCCAAATGAGACTTGCAACATTATGGGATCAAGAGGCTAATTATGAAATTATTTTCCTAAGTTCAATATTTTAGCCTAAGTTTTAGTTTAATTATTTGGAGCATATCTGAAAGTCATATTTCATATTGGATACGGGCACAAATTTGACTCACTCTATGGTTTTGAGGGTCAAATAATTCATCCATGGCATTAAATTCTCAATTTGTGCAAGGGAAGACTAAGATCCAATTAATAGGGAATTATTAAAGTGGTTTCCTAAGATTCAATTTAAAAAATTACTATGGTTTATTATGTATAGCAGCATGATTGCAGAAAAGCAAATTATTGACTTGGGTAACCTTGTATTATGCCCCTAGTCACTTTTTGATAATTTCACTAGCATCACAACAAGTTATCACTTGATTTCTAGCATGGCACAGCTAGGCGGGGCACACTTGTTCATTGGCATCATAGCTTAAGTGATTGGGATGAGATTAAAAGGTTGGTTGGACCAGAAAGGGGATCTCATAGGGGGGCCAATATTGTCAAAATTGTAACTTATGATTTTTATTAACCACATGTGCTCATTGAGGCAATTCACCCCCCCCCCCAACTAGATGGCATTTTCCAACTATATTATAATTTGTAAATGAAAAATATTCTCATCCGTTGATATATTGTATCCATATTTTAATCTCAACCACTCATCCTTTTGGCTAGGGATCTTGCTCATCTCTTATCTATAGAAGAGAATGAGCCACCATTTGTAATAGAATTTTGGTTATTTTCAGCAATAATACAAACCATAAATTTGTGTGTTCCAAATCTCTTTGTTTTTGGATGTGTGTCGATGAGTATTTTCCATTGCCATCCTTTGCTAGGTGCTAGATTTTAGTTCTATTTGTTTCAGGCAATTTTATGGTGTTTTCCATGCAGGGAAAGAGAGCCAATTTCATCCCAAGCACCCCGATTTTCTTAGCAAGAGGGGGTTTCTACCTATGAAATTGATTTGCTCATTTGCCTTCAATTTCTTACTATTCCCCCTAATTGATTTGCATGTGTTTTCAATTTGTAGTGTTGAGCTTAGTTTGGTTTTGGTGATTTCACTCACCAACTTAATCTCTGTAAGAGCTCAAGTGAGCCCATGCAAAAGAGGGAATTTTTCTTTGGGCTTGGATCTATTCAAAATCCATTAGGAAGGAGGGAAGACTTCATCGACCTCTGGAATCAGGTGAGTACCTCAAATGTATGGTCCCAAAAACTCTAAAATTCCATTTATCAATAAAATTTCACTACTTATTGCTTGCATTTGCAAGTGGGGCGGGTTTAATAGTACATGTATGGATGTAGATTTCAATGCCTTTATGGGGTTTATTTGTTGTTGAAAATACTTGGTTTATGACTCCAAATCGCCCCTAGGATAGGCATTGGTCTTTAGAAGTAATTTTCAACCATTCGGGTACTTGTTTTTTTTTAATCTTTTGCATGCCTTTTTTCCTCGTTGCTTCGAATAATACATATATGATTTCCTAGTTACATTGAGCTTATTTGGTGCTAATATATTTTCTAAGTCAAACCCAACTCTTATATTTTGCTTGAAACACATTTTCTATATGATTGTCGAGTTTAAAATGAATTTTATTTAAATAGAATAAGAGCTTATTTTTACCCTTAGCACTCTATCTCTTTGGGCATCATTTTTGCTCACTAGACTTGTTTTAACTTGCTGGCCCCATTCTCTACATAAGTAAATTTCGAGGACATCCATATAAAAACCCAAGTCTAGTATAAATATTTGAGCATTAGAGCCTATGATATCCTCAGATTCTACTTAACCAGGAATGGTGCCTAGCCTGAGACATTAAATAGTTAAAATTGATTCGATCCCGGTAGTGAAAGGCACCATTCTGGTTGGCAGGTCCAATTCCCTTTAGGTTGTTTGTGTGTTTGGCACCTATTTGGTCTTTTTGTTTTGTTGGATTTCAAATGGCTTGCGTTCATGTTGTTTTATCTGTGTGCTACTTGTCTTAGTTTTCCTAAGGGGTTTTTGTCCATTGCTTTCATCTGTCTCTTCCTCTTTAGAGCAATTCCCTCTAGGGTACTCATTTTCTCATTAGTTAAATCTTCAAGTGCCATATTCCTTTAGAAATAAGTGCTTTAATTACAGTGTGAAAGCTAGTTCTAATGGTAAGTATCTGGGAAAGTTGGATTGGGGACACCTCCTGTGGCTAGTCTAGGTATGCCTTCAATAGGCACAGGAAGCCTAAAGAGAGGGGACCCTTCCCAGAGTGGCACTTTGGGGTAGAGTCCCGAGGTTTCACCAGTTTGGCGATCACCACTCTCTACCGATACAAAGATTGCCGCTTTGTGTGACAACACTTTTGGCGCCATTGTCGGGGAGGCAAAGAGTTTTTTGGGTAGATATCACGACATATCTTATATCCTTTTTTCCATTTGTGTTTCCAACATTTTGGGCGCTTTTGTCTCCTTGTATTTCAACGACATCCATTTTGGTGAAGTTCTATTCTCTTCACCTAGCAACTCCACTCTGCGACTCCACTGGTGACCGATCCCATCATACCTATAACCCATCGAGTTCATTAATGAATGTGATGGTTTGTATTTGATCTTTTGAAAATTTTAGCTCTAACACTCATGGCTAATTGTAACTGGCCAAGGGATTTTAGCTCGAAAAGGGTTTTTGATTTGACTACTTTGCGATTTTTGGGTATCCTCGTTAAGTCCCTAATCAAGCACATGAAAGCTTGCCTAGATTCAGTGGAAATAATGGGATATTTGCTTAAGAACATCTTGACCTCTTTTGGGGAGTTATTAATGAATTACATATAACCCACAAGGATGTATGCATGAAATTATTGGATGCATCATTGCATGGAATTTCCTATTTTTGGTTTTTGGACTTAGGATCCAATAACATTACCGGGTATGATATGTTTGAGTGAAAGTTCCTGGAAGAATGGGGAACTAGGTCCGATGGCAAGTATGCAGCCATACAAAAGGGAATGAAAACATCTTTCTTTGTAAAAATGAATCTTCCCAAATCCTCAACGGGTTCTTGCTCCAAATATGAAATTGAAACAAGATAGGCGAGCATAGAAGATCAAATCCAAGGCCAAAGTTTCCCTCCTCCTGATATTGTGGCTAAAATGATAAATAGTCTTAGTATTTTAAGTCAGAAGGAAGCTAAACTCCAAGAAAGGCCAAGTTTCCCAAAGCCTCATGACGAAGTTGAGTATTACTACGAAAATGATGATGAAGATGCAACCCATAGCCAGTATTCAAAATATTCCTTAGGAGGTCAAGGACTACTTCCCTTTGAACATTTATCGACGTTGGATCATTGTTTGGATAGTCCTAACTATAATTAATCCCTTGACCCTAATATTATGAAGGACGAATGTGTAGAGCATAATGATGAATACCTTGATGGGATCCTTGATTGCTCTTTTGATGATTCTTTAGAAGAGATATACGAAGTGTAAAATTCAATTTGTGAGTCCATGAGTCAATTGGGGTGACCTTATAAATAAATTCTCTCATCACTGTGTAGCTAACAATCAACCTGTCCAAGGGGGTATTTCCTTAAGGGATGCCCCAAAGTCAAATGACACAATCCTTGAAGAAAATCCTAGTTCATTTTTGTGTGAAGAATCTTTAGAAGGGACCCTAGAAAAACAATCTTATGATGATAGTATGTTTGAGAATCACCTTGATCAAGACCACGCATCTTTAGAACCCTGTCATCTTGGGATTGGTGCCTAAATGCTTACGAGGATTCTATTACTAACCCTTCTAAATTTGGCGATGTGTCCCCTTCAACTCTTGATCAAAGCTCTTTGGCTATATGCATGTGTGAAGGTTATCAATATGAATCCCATCCATACATGATGTTGACCCTAATGATTTCCTTAATCAATGTCCTTTATCTTATGAAGAATTGGGGTTGACAACCTTAAGTGATGCAGAACAAACTACTTTTTTTCAATCCGCCCTCCCATCTCATCCTTTGGAATTTATCTCTACCACTTCATTTTCAAATCAAGTTTTTACATTCAAACCTCTCAGTAAGTAGCGTAATGAATGCCAAGGGGTAAATGGTGAAATGTCACATCTCCCCTTTCAACCATCCTTAATGATAATATCTATCAACCAAACAATTCCATTAATTGGTGGATGGAAAAGGCATGTAAAGATCAGTTTCAACCTTGGCATGATCTCATCTTATATCATTCTAAATTTTACTCGATCTTCAAGCAACCAGTTGGGGTAATCCCAATTCTCCATTTCTCAACTTCTAAGTTATCCTTGGCTTGTTCTATTATCAATCATAAAGTGAGATGAATTAAGTATAATAGCCCAGTGGATGAAGAAAACGATTATAACTAAGAAGTGTTGAATCAAGTGTCTCATCCCTTTCTTTCATCATCTTTAAAAGATAATCCATATCAATTTTCCAATCCCATTGATGTTTGGATGGAGTAAATTTGCAAAGATCAGTTTCAATCTTGGCATGATCTCACCTTATATCATTATGATATTTTCTCAATTCTCAAGCAACAAGTTAAGGCAATCTTGATTTTCAATTTCATGATCTTAAACTATCCTTGACTTGTTTTATCATCAACCATAAAGAAAGAGAGATTGATCTGTTCAACAGATTGTTGCATTAGATTTATGATTTCAATTAGAATTTGTCTAACCAGTTAGCTTAGAGTAGGTAGGATAAATAAGTTAACTCTTGAACATTAGAATAGGCTTTTGCTTTTCTTTGCTTCCCCGCATTTGATTTCATAGTTTTGAAATTGTCTTTGTTTTTGTTATGTTTGATTAGTTATATTTATTTTCAGTTAGTAGTTAGAAAATTTTGGGCATTTCCATTTCATTTATTTATTTTAGCATATATTGAGCACTGGTGACCAATCTATGAGAGGGGTATAGCATTTTATTTTTGCAGGTGCTATGTTCATAGATGGTTGTTGTGTACCAGAGAGTCTGAGGTTCTCAAGTGCTCTCTCCCTTATAGCACTTGTCCCCCATGGATCCAAATGTTATCACACATTCTGTAGGGGGGATTACTCCTCAATTTTGCTAGAGAATACAGAGTTTTTATTAGTCTCTTTGCAGTGAGCAACATAGATATGCCATGTATGATTGCTGATTAAGATTGTTATTATTTTTTTTTTTCCATGTGGTTCACTTTAATCGGCTTAGCCGACCGCTACATCCACGAAATAATTTCCGACGGACCCGCCCCGAAGGGGTTTCCGCCCTGCGGCCGCTGCGTGCCTAACCCCAAGAGGGTCTATGAGGATGGATCCCGTGACCTCGCATGCTGGGAGGCCTAACTTCCGAGAACACAACCGATCGAGCTAACTCTTGGGGCTATGATTAAGATTGTTATATGATCACAACTAGATCAAATTTTGTGGGTAGGGCCTCATAGTAGGGCCCCAGGTATTTGATAATATTTCTCTGTTGATCCCCTACTATACATTTTGAATATATGTATATTTGGTTACCATACTTTGAGATACATATTTTGGATCTTAGTCTTCATTACTTCACATGTGCCTATGATTTTCATTCTACAATTTTAGTTGTGTTCTAAATCTGTGCCTATGGGACATCATATGGAGTTTATGCCTTGTATTGGTGAAATGAATGGTAGTAGGACTTATCTTACACTTGTGATTATTTGATTATTATGATGAGTAGTATAGTTGCATAGCATTACATGTTGAAATAAAGCATTTACATATCATTGTTCATTGCCATCAACTTGATTATCTTTCTCTCTTTGCATTAATATAACATTGTTGTTCTCAAAAATATGTTTTCATCTCTTATCATGTCTCAATACAAACCACCAATCCCCATCCAACACATCTGGGTAGAAAAAAATTTGGTTGTAGTGTTTTGGGAAAACATAGGGATCCTTAGTTCCAACCCTCATTTTTTTAGAGTTAATATATATTAGTCCACTATCATGATCTTCATTTACATTACTCTGATTGAAGGTATCCCACCACTTGCACCTAAAAATAACATGTTGAAAACATGACAAGTCCACTTGCATGATCTCTTGTATATTTCCAATGTAACCTAAGTTCCCCTGTATTACGACTGGATCACGGGGGCTAGCACAACTAGATTGGTAGAAATTGACCTCTAATCCACAATATTGGGTGAGGTGTCCATCATCAACATACTTAGTGCAAAAAATTATGTCCATATGCCCACATAGATGGGAACAAATGCACCTACAAAAATGCGAACAAAGAGTAGTGACATATGTCTAATAACCCGAGCATTAATAAATACATAGTATATGTTACAATTCAAATGTGCATTATAAATTGAACGTGGTACTCAACGAGATTATTATAGAGTTGTTGTACTTGATCCCTATGTTTAGTGCATCCTCTACTTCACGTGGGTAACGATCGAACCCAACATATTTATTTGTGACCTGGTCAGCCACCCAATTGTTGGGACAAATCTTTGGCATGTTTTCTTTTAAATGATAAAGATAAGGCGTGCTTCTACCATTAAACCATCTAAATTCGTTCCTCCCATTTCCTTATTTTATCTTCATACAACGTGACCCATGGTTGCGTTGCCTTCGCATTGTAAATAACAAATTTATTGATAAATTTTTGAATTCGTTGAGGCATACAAGAAAAGTTGACAATTCAAATGGAAATTGTGGTTAATCCCAAATCTATTCAAATATATAATATCAATTTTAATGTAAATAATTTATCTTTGCGAGTTTAACAAAAGAGAAATGACTTACTCTTTATCATGCACCTTTTTCTGTTCATTTGGAGTAGCTCCCCTTCCCTTTTGTCCTCATCCTAATCATTACCCCAAACCAATTCCCCTAGCATGACATCAATTTACTTGATGTACTCACTGGCATAATAGAAGGACTCGTATACTATGTACCCCTCCGCCGTAGAGCCCTTGGGTTTTTCCCATTTGACGAACAAACCCCTTCAAATTTTTCACATGCCTCTCTAAGAAGAACATCCAATGACATGAGAGGACCCCAACTAATTGAACCTCATCAGGTAGGTGAATTATAAGATGGAATTTCAAGTCCATATAAATCTTAGGCAGTGCATCGGTGCATATATTTTACATCGTACATCACCGGTGCGTTTTATTATGACAAGCACTGGTGTGCATAATTTCAACAAAGTGCATTGGTAAAAGGAACATCCGCTAAAACATCTGGCCGCAAAGTTTTTTTAGTTATAAAATATATCTGTAATGAACTCCATAAAACATCTGCTACCATTGGCAGAGGTTGTAGCGGAGGTTTTTTTGACAATTTTTTCCAATCTTGTAACACTAAAAACCTCCGCTACAGGGCCTTTTCCTTGTAGTGTAATGAACCTTGGACAACACTTATGACCCTAGACACATTATACACTTGTAAACCATTATGCCTTACAACAAACTATCATTTAGCCAAATGAATTCCTTCACTTTCATATATTTTCTACCCCAAAGGAATTTGATGCATAACTTTATGGATTTCCAAATAAACTTCCTTAATATATGTTAATATATTTAACATACATTAACATTTTTGAATTTCCAAATGAACTCCCTTAACATATATATGTTACATATATTAACATATATGTTAAATATATACATTAATATATTTAACATATATGTTAATATACGTTAAATATATTAATTGTTAATATTAATTAATATATTTTTGGTAGGACCCTATGTGTCACTCAATAGCCTTAGGGGCATCATTTGTGACCAAAGACATCAGTTTCCATACATGAAAAATTGGTGAGATCCCAAGACCTATTCCTAGTGCACAATACTTAAAACTGCACACATATGACACTAATAGGACAAACATTACCTTTATATGGTTTTTGTGGTGGTTCAATGCCTCGTTTGTGACCCATCAACCATAGAGGCTACATTTAGTCCCTAATACCATACCTGTAGTCCCCAAATCATGGTTAAGGCCTTAAGTTCCATTCTTGTTGAGTAAAACATCATAATAAATCCCACATTCCACTTGTAGGCAAAACATTTCATTTATAGGACATGTAACCTAATTCGAGGCACTGTGCATGGACCATTGATGACATTGAAAAACCTATTATGGTTTATGACCTTTCCTTCCATTATTAAACCATGATAATAATTTATGGTATGAAAAAACATGCAATGGTGCCCATATTATACTTGTAATCCAAATATTCCCTTTATAGAGTATGTGTGGTGATTTAGGACCATGTGCATGATCCATGAACCCTAAAATAATCTTTTAGGCTCTAAGGTGACCATTCTCAACCCGAAACATTGGCCAATGCCTTTAGACTCATCTATGGTGTGCATAACCTTGTAATGGTTCCCATATTACACTCATTGAAAAAATACTCCCTTGCACTTATAGGTGAATTATGCTCTTTATAGGGCATATATGGTGGTTTGGGACCATGCTCATGCCCATGGTCCCTAATATATGCTAGGCCCAAATACATTGATTTTCATGTTTAGAATATGCCTAGGGTCCTGGGACTCGTCCCTAGTGCACAAAACCTTGTCATGGCATCTATATACACTCGTGGGCCAAATAATCCCTTTATAGGGCATCTATGGTTGTTTGGGAATCTATGCATTGTCGATGGGCCCTAAAATCATCTTTTAGGCCCTTCAATGATGTTGTTCACCTCAAACCACATCCAAGTCCTTAAGACCTATTTGTAATGCAAAAAACATTATAATGGTGTTGATATTAGACTCACGTGCCAATAGATCCTTATATGGGGCTTGTGTTGTGTTTTTGGACCTTATATGTGGCTCATGAGCCTAAAAGCTTATTTAGGCCCTAAGGCATTCATTTTCATCCTTAGATTGTGGCTAGGGACCTAAGACCCATCCCTTACATGATAAATGTCATAATGGTGCCCACATTACACACATCATCTAAATAATTCCTTTATAGGGATTGTGTGGTGATTAAGATTGTATTCATGGCACATGATATTTAAAATATTCTTTTAGGCTATATTAAGATGCCCATTTTCACCCTCAAATCTTGGACAAGTCCCGCTGACCTATATGTGGTGTACAAAAACTCATAGTGGTGCCCATATTACACCCATGGAATAAATAATAGATGTAGAGGGATTATGTGGTGGTTTGATACCCTATTCATGGCTCATGAGCCCTAAATTCGTCTGTGTGGCCCTAAAACGTCAAGTTTCACACTCAAACCATTGTTAGCAGTTCAAGACTTATTTGTCATGTGTCAAACCTTGTTGGAACCCATATTGTACTAATGGACCGAAGTTTCTTTTTACAAGGCATATGTGTTGGCTTGGAACCATGTGCATGGCCCATGAGCCCTAAAAGCATCTTTTAGATCCCAAGACACTAGTGTTCCTCCTCATACCATGGATAGGGTCCTTAAACCATCCCTAGTGTACAAAACCTCATAATAGTGTCTATATTACACCTATTATCCAATGATCCCCTTTATAGGGAAATGTGGTAGAAAAAAATCATAATCGAAGAAAGAACCCTAATGATGGTAGAATCTCCAAACAAGGATCAAACTTGAAATTAAGCGTTAATATAATGGTTTCCAATTAATAGTCAATGTAATGTGCACAGAATAATGTTGAGAGCATAACATATTTGCAACATAAAATGTAAATACGTCCCTATGACCTATCGTCCTTCCACTCAAATTGTAATTGAGCATTTCAAAGGCTCTCATGCTTACGATTGTGAAACTATTGGACACAACCCACAAAGGTAACACAAGGGCAGTTATAATGATGGGCTCTGGGAGAGATACCAATGGCCAACGGAATTTGATCTAGGTAGCATTGGATTCCCACAACGGTCACCTATAGGGTAGATATCCTATGTTTTGGCCACTAAGAACCTTTGTCAAGTGGGGGGAAATAATTTGTCCTTCGAATTGTGTTGTGCCTCCTCTTTTAAATAGGTGGTGGGTATCCCCCTCGAGAGAACATAAACATGTTACTTTGGGTTTGTCTTCCTCTTAGTGCGATGCCTCTTTCCCCAAGAATTCAGTTCCACTTGATGACAAAGGATTTTGAAAAGCTCCCTGTAGACAACAACTATGTTTCAAATGAGAAATGATTGAGCGACATTATTTGGATGGCTAGCCCAACGATCCTATCCTATACTAATAATTTTTTTCCCTGCCGTGGAGAAATTGTTGGAATATTGGTCAATGCTGAGAGGGGGTTGAATCAGTATTGTTATCTTTTTAACAATTTAAACCACTTTTTAATATTCATTAAAACATGAAATCAACAAGATACATAGAACAAATATTTTTATCATGGAAGCCCAATTGGGAAAACCACCAACTCTTTCTATACTGCAAAATTATATTTACAATAGTTTTTGCAAGCTAGAACTTGCTGGAGACTTCAATCCCCAAGTTTCTCAGCTACAACTGAAGGATGCTACAACACCCTAGTTTCTACCTGCTACAACAGACAAGGATGCTACTACACCCTATTTACTAGTTACTACTGGAAGGAGGCTACGACCCCCTGGTTTATCGGCTACAGCTGACAGGATGCTTCGACACCCTATTTACTAGCTACCACTGGAAGGAGGCTACAACCCCCTGGTTTATCGGCTACAACTGAAAGGATTCTCAACACCCTATTTACGAGCTACCACTGGAAGGAGGATACAACCCCCTTGCAGGCCTGTAGCCTACCCTAGCACCACCCTACCTCCCTAATTTGATCTTATAACTTCAATGGGATATACATATGTTTATACTTTCACTGTCCTCTGTTTATGATCTTCAATCCAAGCTCCAAAGATTGCCTCGGTTCCTTTTATTCTTTCTCTGATATTTGAACTACTTTAGATCTTTTTCTAAGCACGTATAGGACACTCTCATATTCTTTAATCTGCCCCTAGCATCACCCAACCACCCTTTTTTCTGTCTTCTTCAGATTTCCAGAACTTCTTTTCTTCAATTCTGTTTCTTCATTTACAATGGTCTCTGTCTGATCTTTCTTATTCTTTGATTTGGGCAGTTGAGACATCTTCCTTCCATCTCAAATGCTTTCTTATATATTATCTATATCATCTTTTAACCATTGCATCACTTCAAGATGGACTTGTGTCTTTTCCACTCGTGGCTCTTCAAAAAGATTAACTTTCTGTTTATTAAATAAATAACACACCCTGATTTTTAATTAAAGATCAACTATTTTTTTATTAAATAAACTCTATTTTATTTAATAAGCTTCTGCCTAATTTAGTTTATTCCTTTAGCTTATCATCATGCCTTTTCAACATCACACCCTTTCCATCATTGTTTCCTTCCAATTCTGGAAATTGCCTTTTTATCAAACGCACCTCTTTATAAAAAAATACTTCTCGGTTTATCTAACTTGCTTTGATAAATAACTGGTAATTAGTTTCCTTCATTTTATAACATCTTAACTATTCCTTATTAAATTGACTTAGCTGGTCAATTTAAAATAAAAAAACTGATTTTAACATATACTTTATTTGGGCATATTCAGATTTCTGTGTAAACCAGAATTTTTCTTCAACTTGGGAACTCAATTTTTCACACGTGTGACTACCAAAGAATCTTCTGACACCATGGCTAGACGGAAAAATTGTCAAAGAACAGATCCACACCTTTGGATGAATTTATCTACACACCCACAATTTCTTGTGTGCATTCCAAATGCCTCTCAACCTTTATTTAGACAGAAATACAATCTTTTTCTCATTTTGGCAAGCCTGTATCTCGCACGTGTGACCTCCAGAGAGAAATATGAAACCATGACTAGATGGCCAGATCATAAAGGAACATACCCATGTCAACTGATGAATTTTATTAGCACAAGGACACCTCCTTGCAGGCATTTCCAACTGAACCCTTAACCTTGTGATTTTAACATTCAACAAAATTTTTTTTGTTCTTAATGTGCAAAACAATATTTTTCCTACTTTGGCAGATTGATTTCTTGCACATGTGACCATCATAATGCAAATTGAAAGCATGGTTGTATAACCACTTCAACAAGGAACATATCCATGTCACCTTTTGAATTTGTTGATACACACACATCATTTGGCAGACATTTGAAACTAGCCTTTTAAACTACCAGTTCAACACTTGGACAAAATTGTCAAACCCTAAGTCATCATGAAGGGATTTTTATTTTCATCAAATTGGAAGTGTGAGACACCCAATGGATAGAGGCCAACAAGGTGATTCCATCTAGACCAATTTCATCCTTTGAAACTTCTTTCTCTCTCCTCAGTGGGCATTTTTCTAGAGCAGTGCAAATCAAGCTATGAGGCACTTTTGGTAGATCAATATCTTCACCTACAAATGTTCTTTGGACAAACCAATGATATGGTTGGATGCACCATGCAACATTCTAGAGAACCATACTCTCAAAATATTTTAAGACATCAACCACAAGAGATGGTAGGCATTTTACTGAGGTCACTTAGTCAAATTTAGTGAATTTATACTTGGACAATTTTTGCATTTTCCTAGACTGGTGCAATTTGCCTGAAACACTGTTTTGGCAGATCCATAACTTCTTCCTTTGACACTTTTTGGACAATTAGAGACCATGGTCAAGTAGACAACTCAACAAGGTATAGCATGACCATATAGTGCAGGCATTTACTTTAACCTACACATTATGGTGGGCATTTTCTCAAGGCCACCTTGACCAGTTTTCCAACACTTAGCCATTTTCAAGATTTTCTCCAAATTTTATCCTGAACCTCTATTTTTTCCGACTTATAACTTTCTCCTCAGAAGTGATTAAGAAAAAATGAGACCATGACTAGATAGCCACTTCAACAAGCTATAGCCTGATATGATGGTGCGAGAATTTTCTTCAAACCATGAATTATGGTGGGCATTCTCTTAGAGCAGTTTTAACTAATTTTTCCATACTTATTCAATTTCCAAAGTTTCACAAACTTGCCATACTTTTCCAGAATGATGTCAGATTGCAACACTGACTTCATGATAGCACCAGAACACCATCATGTGTCTTTCTGGCCTCATCACACATTCCACATCATCATACTTTCCATGTCATCACTTCCTTTGTCATTTCTTTGTCTTTCACTGAGTTTACCCTTCCATCATGTCTCTGGTTATTCCTTTGTCATTACTAAACTCCTTTGACATCAATGACAATCACATTCAACAGAAATTATGTGGGTTGAATTAAGTTATTGTGGTTGATTTTGTAAAGGTTTTCTTCACTTAGTGGAGTGAGAAGGGGAGATCCCTTACTATGTGTGTTTCAACAAGTGAGTTTTGAAAACTTGAAAAAACAAATTAGATTGCAATAATGGCTTGTAAAAATTGAATCGACGCAATTATGAAAAGGACCTAAACTAATATGAAAGATCAAATACTTGAAGATTGATATTCTTTCTTTTTGCTAATTAGTTCCTAGATTGACAAAGGAGTTCTAATCAAATCATAATCCTAAAATCATAATATCATAATCATAATCCCAAAATCATAAGATCATAATCCTAATCCTAATCATATTCATAATTATAATCACAATTCTTTCTTTGTGCTAATTAGTTCCTAGATCGACAATGGCAACTAATAAAATCATAATCCTAATAAAATCATGACAAGGAATCAATACAATATAATTCTTGTATCAATGTGTAAAACTGATAATAAAACATATGAATAATAATTTGAAAATTCACTCTAACCATGAAAATTTGAAAGTTCAACTCCGACCAGAAAGGGATTTTGAAAACATTCTTTATACTACTAGTGAAGCAATGATAATGGATTTAAAATTTAATTATAATTTATAACACTTTCAAGTTGTCAATGATGGTGGGTAGATAATAAGGTCAACTAATAAAATCACAATCCTAATAAAATCATGGCAAGGAATCAATACATTATTAACATAATTCTTGTATTAGTGTGTACAACTAATAATAAACCACATGAATAATAATTCGAAAATTCAACTATGACAAAAATTTGAAAGTTCAACCTTGACCAAATAAGGGACTTTGAAAACATTATTTAAATACTACTAGAGAAGCAAAATATAATTCCTATATTTCATTATAATTTATAACATTTTCAAGAATTGTCAACATCGGTGGGTAACTTTGCAATTTGACATTTTATATTTATTATGGTAACTAGTATGATTGCCATGGGACTAACACTATAGATTGAAGCAGCTACCATATGCCAAGTTATGGGACTTTTTGTAAATGAGCATACACATCACATCTTTTTCAGAGATAAAATACCATCATTCTAGCCATTTTGTATTGCCATGTGCATTGCATTATCTTTCACCATTTGATTCATTAATAAAATTTGGTATTCATTGTACATACCTTGCTTTATTGTGATCTTTCATTTTATTCATAATCTAATTGGCTTAGGTTAAAAAGTTATGCTTAGTTATAATTATGAGAAAGAGGGAATTATTCAATTATTTTTTGGTGTAACATTGAGGTATAAACATGGCTACTTTATTGCATACCATGTTGGAGATAATTATAAATATAGTGGAATTTGTTTTAACACTTGCAAACAAAGAATGGCGACAATTTTTAGTAAATGTGTTTGGATAGATAGTGCCATGAAAGGATTTGTGAATTGTGACAAATGAGGGGTCTCAAGCCAAGTATGATGAGAAAAATCAAGAAGTTGTGATGTTGATTAATCTTATAGTGGTTGATTAGATGCTACTTAAATTCAAGATAGTGGTAATGCATTAAAATTTGGAGGCATCTAAAGAATATGCATAAAACACTAGAAAAAGGCAGTGTAAAGGTAGGGAATCGTGTTTAAAGAATATGATATTCTCAATGAATATGGAAGAACGTGATTATTTTCAAGGTTATTTGTTATTTAAATTAAAAAATACAAAAAAGAAGTTGAATTCAAGTGATATAAAAGTTTAAGAAGAAAATTGTCATAATAATTATATTGAAAATCCTATTTCCTTCATAGGAGAATTTTCTTAAGAATTGTAATATAACCTTTAAATATATTTATCTAATATTGAGCAGTTGAGAAACAAACTTTAGTTGAATATCAAGTGGAAAAAATAGTTTAGTAGTAGTAGTAGTGCGAATGAAGCTTCATAGGTGGCCCTAGCAACACAACTTAAGGTCAATGGAAATCCTTAGAAACATAAATATGAAAGTAAGTGTGTTGATTCAAGGACTTAAAAACATGAAAAAATATCAAATGTTTGTATTGTGGTAAGATGGGTCACACGTGCAAGTTTTGTAGGAAATAAATGTGGAATGAAAAACACAACAAAGGGGCTAATTTTAGAAATCAAACTAGAAAGAACTAGGACATCATAACTAAACATAAACAAAAAGAAGAACTCTAGATTTTGCATCTATAAATATTTTTTTTTGTATATCCCTTTATCATGATGAGTTGGATTTATTTTAATTAAAATAAGAAAAGGTTAGAGCACTTGCCTAGTCATTGGTTCACAAAGTCAAATGACCTTCATATATAAATAAATGAGATAGGGATATAGTAGATGTTGTTCATGTTGTATTATTGTTATATTATCATAATCTTGAGGAGAATCTCATATGCTTGTAATAATTGGTTCAATAATTGAATAATTGTTGAAACTTTCAAAGCGGGTTTCTTCCTCCATTAGAGTTTTTCCCCACTATAAACCCTTGAGTCTTTATTTTCTTGGGATGTTTTGATCTATGCTTATAAATGATAACACACTTAATAATGGATGATGGAATGCTAATTAATATTATATTTCATATGTTTTAGTGATTAACTGAATGTATTACTACAATACATTTATGCTTTATCTATTTGTCTTTTCTCATTTTAGTTTTTCAAAGCATGAGATGGAAATATGATTGAATAACTTGTTGTATATATGCATGGATATGCAAACATAACAATTGTCCATTTTTGCACAAGATCAAATGACCCACGCAATAATATTTCTCCCTTTCTTGATAACCTATGTCATGAGGATACCCTTCTCTGAACATTTTAAAGGTATCCACAACCTAATAGTAAATTAATAGATATATAGTTGAGTTTTCTATTCATTGTATTTTCACCCCAGATGTATCCACTATAAATTTATGTAATCTACTGTTGGTTAACTAGTGAAACGTTTGAGAGAATTAAAGATTGTTTAAAACCTTCTCTAACATGGATTCATGTTTACTTGATGAAGGAGGACATTGAAAGAAAATTGAGTTTGGTAAACTCAAAGGGCATAAAAATTGCACCCACATTCAAGATTTACAAGAATGGTATCAAAGTGAAGGAGTTTCTTTGTCCAAGCTAGCCATGCCTAGAAAATTCAATGAAGAATTATTACATCCTCTAATATAGAAAGAGATACCGAGGAAAAGTATCCTACAAGGAAGAGCATATCAACAAAATGCATTTGCAATTCAAGATTTTATACGTATTTGACATTAGTGATAAGTTGTAGCTTGTAAATAGTTTGGAAATACATTATCATTATGGATGACTAATACTCTCCCATTTTTTTTTATTAAGGGTGCGTTGAACAATTATATGGCATTATGTATACAAAGATAAACGAACTCTTATTGATTATATGATCAATCAAGTTCGTTAATTGATTACTATGTCTATCATAAGTAAGATTATTCATATATAATTGTAAAAATATATCTAAGCACTTGGAGAATGAGATAAGAACTATTGATATCACCCTCAATTGGAGTTGGATGCACCGAAGGTTGGCTTGCATCTTCTTCTTCTTGTTCTCTCAATTTCTCATCATTGCCTCACCCTTGATTTATCATTTTCTCATATTTCATCTTCATTAATTTGATCATGATCATGTTTTCCGCTTCAACATTTTTATTTCCCATGCTGATTGGTTAATAAGAAACAAAAATGTCCAATTTCCTTTGAAACAATATATATCCATATGTGACAAATCTCGAAAACAATGTATAGCTTTGAACAATTAAAATGTTTGTATTTGTAAAATGAATTGTTTGTGATTTTATGTTTTATACAATTGGCATTGGTTAGTTTATGTGTGGGGTTGATGGGTATATTAAATGTCGGGTTGGCGGTTGGGAAGTTCACATGTTGTAGTTTGTTACATAGAGTGGTGTAGGAAAAATCTTGGTCGAGCTATTTTTTTAACCCGAGAAAATCCTCGATCAAGGGTTTAATTAACCCTCGATCAAGGTATTCAAAAAGGAGCTAAATCCATCGATCGAGGTATTTTGAGACCTCGATCGGGCTAATAACTCAGTCGGGGGATTTAAAAATAGGCTGTTAGCCCATTTTTTTGCACATTAAATTTCACTGGCCTCTTTGAAGGGAATCAAACCTATCCTTAATTGCACATTAGGTGGTGGATTTGATGCAACTGGATTCATCAGCTAATCCTCTATCCACTAGCACATAATTTACATGTTTTTGGGTTCGTATGATATTTTTTTAATTTTATTTTAAAACTCGCACTCAAAAATCCTATCCACAACTGCGAAGGAGCTCAAAGAAAAACCAACAACATAAAAAGTACACAACCAATTTTTTTTTTTAAATATATACACTCCACATCGATGCATCCTCTTCAAAGGATATTTTTGGTTTTTCAATTTATGTAAACAATAATTTATTTTGATGGGAACACAAATGTGTACAAAATGTGATTCAAATATTTAGTGGTTAGTTTCAAAAAATAATAAAAAATATAATTTTCTAAAATAAATTAAAAAAAATATGTATGCCCCAATGCATTTTGTGTAGATCACTATATTACGTGCACCGTTATATATATTTGTAAGATTATTTCATAATTTTCATACCTAATGCTTCCTAGTTTTTTTTAAGAAGATGGCTGATAGAAGTTCAAGGAAAACAACTTGTTGCATTGAGCACAATGCTATCTCATCCCAACAAAAGAGAAAGGCAAGTTCTTTAAGTATTATTAGAAATATAATATATTTGAATTATCTGTAGGTTTGAATTGATTATGTATATTGGTTAATGCGTGTCATGCAGAGCAAAAACTTGAAGAAACTTGATAAGATTGTTCACAATCTTAGTGCAGAAGAATGTAAAATTTTTATGGAAAGGTCGCAAAGAGAGGAATTAGGTGGATAAAAAGGTAATCAACATGAAGTTTTTCTTTGACATTTTACTAAAAATGAGTTTCTTAACATTATAGTTAACATGTTTTAAACACTCGATTTCACATTTTTTTTAATGTTCTGCTGGGGCTGATAATAAGGTAATGGAATGTCGTCTTAAGAAGATAAAAATTATGAAGGATGTAAATGAAAATGAGTTGGTCCTCAGTTCATTTGGAGTGGTGCTAGAAGTTAGGGATATAGTGGAAAGAACGTATAGACATAGTTTCCACTTACAATACAAAAATCAATCCAATGACTCCAACAATTAGGTTATATATAAAGCACAACAAAAATGTCTAGAGCAATGGTCAATGAGACCCATGAGACTTGCAATAGAAAAAATATACAATAACCAAAAATAATCATTTAAAAGGTATTATAACTAAACATGTTTTATATAATATGTCCCAAAAACTACAAAATTATTTTTTGTTGCTATATTTACTTTCATGTGAATTTAAAAAAAATATAATTGTGCTTTTCATTTTTTCAGGAAGATTATGAAAATTCCAAAGGAAAAATGAGATGATCACCAAAACATGCCAGTAGGGATGCCCACAAAAGTGTACAAGGAGATGGTCAAAGAAATGAACATAATTGCATCGCAAGAGGAGCCAACCCAACAACAACATGCATCATAGGTATATGTAATCATTGATTTATTATTTTTCATGCACATCAAATTTAATTATCGCATGAAATACTAATTTTCAATTGTTTTGTTGCAGAAAAGAAAAGAAAATGGAACCCATTCAACACCTAAGACATGATGACAAGGAATAAAAGGATTGATAGCATAGTTTGTGAGTACTTACATTTTTTACCTTACTAAAGATTTCACATTTGTTGTGCTCTTTATATTTAAATAGTTGATTTACACTCATGCATGGATGTATTCTAATAGGTGCTAACATAAAAGAAGAGCTATCTGAAGAATTGATTGACATTGGGTTAAGTATGGGTTATGAATATATGTTGAAGTATCAAGGGTAAATTGAACAATTTGTAAGTATCGATGTTACAATTTAATTTCCCTTATTTTATAATTAATGGAACAACAATAATCCTTTATATTAATTATATCCATGCTTTTTCATGGAGTATGAAACATGCAAGAAACAAAGTATGGAGTGGAGGCAACAAAAGATATTTTGAGAAACAACATGGTGCATGGATTCAAAACAATGTGCATTGTTTATGAATAATCACTACTATGGTATGTTTTTGGATTTATGCAAACATGTATATTTTACTATAGAAATGTACATATACTTATTACACTTATTTTTATGATTGTAGGTGGAACATGAAGAGGAGGAATGACAAAAAAAACAAGCTGAAGAAGAAACATTAGGTTAAATAACTCAACTACAATATCGCTTACAAGTGATGAAGAAATGCAACATGGGCATAACTCGAGTGATGAATGACAATCAATATAATTGTTTGTTACTACAAATGGTATGTTTTGGAATATTTGACTGTTGTGAAAATAAGAGATTTTGTTTAATTAAATGGACACATTGTCCCAAATGCATGAGGGCATGTTACCAATAAGTGTAAAAATTACATAGTGACATTTTGTTTAATGTATTGGAGATATTGTCCCAACTGGATGCCGATAGGTTACCAACAGGTGTAACAATTACATATTGGCTTCATTTTGATTATTGTGGACTTTTATGTTGTCCATTTTTGTATGACAATGGATTTCTTATTCATATATAATAAAATAAGTTTCTTACTTTATTGCATTTTCCAATGTTGTAAATTGTTGCGTTGCTGATTAAATTCTATATGGATTATTTACATTGTTACAAATAATAGAGGTGTAATCCGTTGGATAATGCATTAACGCAATCATTATATGCAAAGACAATAATTAAAATATAAAAATAAATTTGATTTCGAGATCATTAAATGAAATTTTGTAAAAAAACAATTAATTAAAATATATATTACGTATTGGTGCATCATATTCTTTTGAAGTCACTATATAGTGCGTGCCATAAAAATACAATAATTGATGTGTTTTAATTATTATACGCACCTTTTCATTCTTATGATGTATAAGCACTGATGCTTATTAATTTAAAATAAGCACCGGTGCTAACAATTGTTCAAAAGCATCATTGATTTAACCAACAACGTACAATTATATTTATCAGTATGTAATGCCCCATTCTGGATAGACTCATGTGATGATTATTCTTTGAAACCTAAACAATTGATATTTTTATGCATGGATAATATATCACATTAATTGCTTATGTGTTGAAACTAATTGTCATACATGGATTTACATAGGATAAATAACAGTTGATGATATGATGCATGAAAACAATAAAAGTGAATGTGTTTTAGATTTGTCATTTGGATACTTTGATGGTTTTCTTCAGTGTGATTGGAAAGCACAAGTACACAATGACACATGTATATGTCAGCAGTGCAAAGACTCCAGATTTAGTCGGGACATTGTATTGTATTATGGCATGCATTTATTTGATATTTTGAAATACACAAATAGAAGTATTTGATGCATGTGGGATTCATTGTATGCAGACACAGGGGTGTCGATTGCCAATCGATCCACACATGGGTAATGGGGTTGTATGGGGTAATGTACACCATTAAAATAGCACATGTTTCAATGTGACGGGTTGAAAAGTAAGTGAGACTTTTACCCGCAAAATGCATGTTGCTGTGAGGGTAGGTCATGGATTTGGTCACTCACCAGGTTTGAATGAGAGGCACACAATAAGGTGTCAGCCTTATTCCTTAGTGACCATTAGTCTCTCAACACGGTAGAGACGAATTGAGTTAACATGGTCTCGATCGTTGTACCGCATCCCTACTGTAGAAAAAGGTATATTTGAAGGGCATGAGTATGATCATGGCACCCTTGATATTACCTTGATAAATTTTATTACATTAAGGAATTAAAACACTCTGTGTTTGATGCATTCTTCTAAATGAAAAATAAATTAATTTAAATGAAATCATGTGCATTAAAAGAAGCAAAGAATTTAGTTAAATAAGAAAAACATGAATTAAAACACGTTCCTTTAATTAGGGAGAATAAATAGTAAAGAAAAATCTAATTCAAAAGGGGATCAATCAAGAGGAAAGGTAAACTCAAGTGCACACACACATATAGGAAAGGAGGCAGAAATCAAAGGAACACGTAGGAGTGATTTTATGAAGATTGATTGGAAGGTGAGGATAAAATCAAAATTAATAATTCTTAAAAAATGAATTGTTGTGGAAATGAATAAGAAGAGGACACATGGAGGGATGAATAATAATAAAATGTTTTAAAATAATTCTCATTTTGCATGAAAGAGGCTTATGTCAAAAACCTAAAACTCTATAAAATAAAGGTAAGGGCTTGAGCTAAAGGTATCTTTGATCCCTATTGTTGAATTACTAAGATAATGCTGAAAGTTAGAGGTGATTCTTTTTTTTTTGTAAGTTGCAGGCATAAATTTAATTAACAGAGGCGAAAAATACATAGAGAGCCGAAGCATTTGTGGCAGACTGGGGAGGCCTCAAGTGATGAAGCCACCATCCCAGTCGCTCAAAAATACTGAAATAAGTGACATAATACAAAATATAGACCCTCTGGGTCAAGTCTACTCATAAAAAGACTGGGACTTGCTTCAAAAATAGAGTTTCAAACTGTCTGGAAGTACTGTAAAATAAACCATACAGAGAATTGAAACAAAAAAGCTGAAAATCACAGAGATAACTCGGAGCTATGGAAACCCATTTAGCAATTTGCAGGCGGCATGTTTGGTTCCTCCTCAAGGATGGGACAGGAAGCATAGTAGTCTTCAAAGGTCCCCGGAGGGGGGAGAGTAGGAGTAGGAGAACCTGGAGCCCCCGTACCTTCCTGAGCATCGTCGTTAGCTACTGTAGCAGGAGCTGAATCCTTATCCTTTCTGACCTTGGATTTCTTCTTTGCGGATCAAGGTTTCGGAGCTTCTGGAGCAGCTGCGTCCGCATTGTTCTCCGGCACTGCCTGGTCAGAATTGCCACCCAGGGAAAATATATCCTAGGTCATATTGGCGTCTAGGGTGTTGGAGTGGTCGACAACCTCCTTCAGGCTGGAATTGATGTTCCGCACGATATTGGAGCTAGCTTGCCAGCTTGCCTCCATTTCTTCAACCAGGGTTCTCATCATAATTTTTAACAGCCAATAGTGATTTATGGCGCCACCATTGCTGCCAGAGGCAAGAATACCCGCCACCCTACGAGCCTCCCACCCATCAATTAGACTGCGGGTCCACGCAGAGATGCGCTCAGCATAACCATCCATAACAATACAGTCCATGGCTACCCTAGACCTTCTACCAGAGCTAGTTCATCCACTGCCGCGACGAGAGATGCCTCTGTTGCGTGGCGTCATGGAAATGAGAGTCACAAGGGAGACCACAGGGAATATCCAGAACTCAGTAGATGGAGCCACAAAGAATAACCAAAACATAGCAGTGGAACTAGAAAACATGATGACAAATGGATTTAAAGAGCCGAGCCATGCCAATTCCCTCCCATGGAGATAATAAATGTTGCAAGTTGTCATCCTTGATAAGGGTGGCATAATTGAATGCTCGTCACACCGGCCGAGAGGTATTGTCATTCCAAACGCATGCGAAGGAGATTGGGATCAACAGACTCGTCCTCCAGCCTTAAATACTTGTCGTCACCCTGGGATGAGAGCTGTCCAGTGCTGGCTGACAGGTGTGTGGCGTTCGTCATCACGTGTGCAGGTTCGTGCATGCTGAGGATATCGCCACGTGAGGTGAGTAACATGGGATCCTGTTTTGTGGGCGCAGAGGTCGAGCTGGTGTACACTTGGACACCCGCATCCGGGGAAAGTTAGAGGTGATTGTTGAATAGTTTGGTCATTTGGAATTGTTTATGGTTGGGAAGCCTATTAGCTTGAGTTACTCCATCCAATCATGCTAGTTGTACTTCTTCCATACAACCCCATTGTAGCTTGAGGGTCTTTGGGGAAGAAGAGTACCCATTGGGAGCAGGCAGGTGGTCAACTAGTAGATCTATATGATTAGCAAAGTGATGACACTAGCGGGAGCTTGACGAAGACTTGTGACATTAACTAATTCAAACAACTGGCAAGAAAAAATTAGGTACTTTATGTAATAAGAGTTTACAATTTATACAAAGTTTAATATGCTTATAATTGTTTACAATTTGGAGTGTTGATGGTTTGTAGATATGCATGTATTGTTTACAAGTTTAAATTCGGCAAGGAAAGTTCATAGCTCCAATTTTGTTAAATGTACATGTTATGTTTAAAAGAATAGAAATAAAGAAAAATGTGTTACAATAGGGATGGGTGTTACACAATTGATCTGAAAATGGAACTCTGACCACTTTCCTTGATCCGAAAATATTAAGCTATCAAGTTAATTAAACATGCATAGATACCAAATCCGATTTGGAAAACCAAGACCTTTTTCTGACCGTGCACTTCACAATTAAGTGATTTATCTTACTTAACCAAACACCTTAACTGATGAATTTGACTTGCATAATCGACTTTGCAATTGAAAATGTGAAGGAAATAAGAGATCATGCACAACAATAATACAATAATATGAGACACAGATTGTTAATGGAGTTCACCCAATATTTGGATACGTCTCTGGGATCGCTTCGAACTGCTTCATTAATTATCCTTTTTAAATGCTCCTAATTACAAAGGCTCTCTCATAAAGTGGCTATCCTTCCCTTCAAGAAGGTCTCACAATACGTGGCTCTTTGTCCCATCCTAGAACTTACAAAATTATCCCAACAATATGGGGCTTATTGGAATACACACTTCTACCATGTTGCACAAACTCATATGCAACTATCACAACCAGCTCCACCTCAGAAAACTGAAACTTTTGACTGTAAACATGCCATACTTATGAAAATAACACTTCACCACCTCGATTTACATGCATAATCTGAAGACACCCTTTAGTTCTACTACTCAAACTCAGAAACAAAGGTCACCATTGAATTCCTATCGAAATTATGATATTTTTGAGTATAAATTCAACCTGGTTTTGAACAATGTCTCGGGACTCCCCTTTGGCACGAACTTCGAGACAATGCTCTACACAGTCATCTCGCCTCGGGATCCATGCTCATACTGTCTGACATAGCTCTACACATATTTGGAATCCATGCTATATATTTGATTCATACTTCGAACTGTGGCCATGGTAGCCCAATGGGGTCGTTAAATAGGGGGTTGAGGTCCAAACCCGCCTCAAAAATTCCTAGCAACAAAGTCAAATACATCAATCCCCATTTACTATAATAAGAAAATTTGTTGGTGCGTTGGTTGTTGGCGGGAAGGTTGTGGGTTCAAACCTTTTCAACCTTCCTTTTTGTGCCACCCATATAATAGTTTGAATTCAAATATTTTATAACCTAATTTGGATAACAAACATAGTGGGTGGCAAAGTGGTAAGGACCCATGCTAACAAAGTGAAGGCTATGAGTTCGATTCTCACAGAGAGGATTTTGGATGGATGAGGACCTTTTGGCCTAATCGAGTGTGCCATGTGGCACCATTTGATTGGTCCATGTGTTCATAATCAACGTACGAATGCCACATGTCGAGCAAGGATTGGTCCACATAGACTTCCAATTGTATGCCTACCACGTCACCCTGCCACTTGGATACCACATCAAGATCTGCCATGTCATCATAGTATAGTGTCGCATCAGCACCGTATTGTCCATTAAGCAGTTCAATCATTACCACCTATGTGCCTAGTCATTTCTATGTGTCAATTCATCATTGGTCCATGTCATCAACTATATGTACAGTCACCCTGCACAGTCAGCAGCACATAAGCAATTTTGCCACATCAAGATTCCATGTCATCCGACACGTCAACATCGTGTCCTTTGCCACATCACCATACGAAATTTCCATGTCTGATTTAACCGTACTTTGTACTACCACATGGTGCTCTACAATGCTTCCACATTAGTGTACGAACCTGCCACATCAACATCCTATAGTGCCACGTGGCACTCTCTAGTGATGCCACATGGTAGCTTTGCAAGCCATTTTTTTGTTGTTTTCCAAAAACTTCATAACAACATATATTCCTCTTAGGTCGTTCATTTGAGGTGATTCAAGCACTGTTGGAAAGCTCTCGCCAAGCTCTATGAAATGGTGTCTTTCCCATCAACAATTGAGATTGTTAATTTTTTAGCGTTCTCAGATCCACTTAGATCAATAGTCCAAAATATTATGGTGCCCAAAATAAAAATCCACATCAATGCTTTTTATATATCATACGCAACGGTGCTTTTTATAAATTATTCACACTGGTGCGTTAAACTTTATGTAAGCATTGGTTCTAAGTATTTATACGCGCATTGAAAAGCCCTGCAACACAAAGAGAGGAATCGATGTAGAATTTTTTTGTAAGAGCACCAATGCATACTATTATATTGGAGCATTAATGCTGTAACATTATACGAGCATCGATAAACCATAGAACAACCTGGGGCATAATAATAATATAAGCACCAGCATGACGTATAACAAAAAGACACTGATGCTTAATAATTAACCTCCACAAAAACCTTCGCTACAAGGTGTTTTCCTTGTAATGGCATGGAGAGGAGGAACAAAATCAAGTCAAACAACAAAACATTGGGCTAAATACACCAAGTACAACATTGTCTACAAGTGATAAAGAAATGAGATGCCATGCAAGCAACTCGAGTACTGATAGAAGTTCGAGTGAAGAATGACGATCAATATGATGTTAATGCAAGTTGTATGTTTTAAAATGATTGTCTGTGAAAATCAAACATCTTGTTTAATGTACTGGAGATATTGTCCCAATTGGTTACCAATGAGTGTAACAATTACATATTGACATTTGATTATTTTGGACCCTTTTGAAGTCCTATTTTGTATGACAAAGTGTCACTTATTCATATATAATAAAATGTTTCTTATTATATTGCATTGTCCAATGTTTTAAAATGTTACATTGCTGATTAAATATATGCATGATTAAATATTACAATGAATAAATGTGTAATCCAATGGTATAACACATTAATACAATCGTTATATATCCAAACACAATAATAAAAATTCTATTATCAATATTATGATTAAAATTATTTCATTTTCTAATGATTAATGGAATTAAAAAAAATTGAACCCAATGTACAACGTGGGGCATACGTAATTTGTCCATAGTATTTAATTCCTTTTTGAAAACACTCTTTGGTTGTTTGCTGGTTTTTTTAAACCTATAAACTGCAGTGATTCTCCCCTATGATATAATCTCCCCAGTGCATATACAAATACCGCATACCGATACACCTTTCAATTAAACACTCACCGTTAATACTATCAAAGGACCATTGTTGTCACCATCAAATTTAGTAGCATTTGTGGTGCACATATAATGATAGTACACACCAACACTATAATCCATGTTTAACGCATTGGTGCTATAATCCATGAACAATACACCGAGTTGTTATATCAATGGATGACATTGGTGTATCATATTTAAATTGAAAGCATCAGTGTTCTTTTCACTACAAAGCATTGATGCTCTTTGAGTTTCAAAGCACCAGTGCTATAATACATAGCAAATTCACCAATGCTTTTCTTTACTAGAAAGCATTGATGTGTCACATTTAAATAATATGCATCGATGCTTTACATAAATGGAAAGCATTGGTGTGGAATATTTAATGTATATGCACTAGTGCTCTTTGTATGAACACACACCAATGCATTTACTCTATGTATGTGCACCGGAGAAAAAAAAAATAAAAAAATTTCATAACCTTCAACCGCTTAGATTTTCTTAGTTATAATAAATTTTCATTTCAACCTCTGCCAAACCATTTGTTATCATTTTTGGAGGTTTTAGCAAAGGTTTTTTTTATAACTTTGCTCAACATTGTAACACTAAAAACCTCTACAAAAACCTCTGCTAGAAGGTGTTTTCATTGTAGTGATTGACCTAGGTTGAAATCCTAGAGGGACATTGACTTTGGCATCTAAATTGATAATCCTCCGAGTAATAAGGAGATTGGGGAAGTGATTCCTTGATTCCAACAAAAAATAAAGAATGTTACTGTTAAAAATGAAAGAAATCCTGTAAATACAGTCATACTTATAATCTTTTTTAATAATCTTCGATGCAAAACAAAACAAAAAATAACTTTTCTTGAGTTTTATTTTGTAAAATTTGACAAAATACTCCTATTGAGACTATATAATTTGGGGGTTACCAATGGATTATAATGAAGAAATAACCCTTATAATGGAACCATCCCTAATTTCAAAATTTTCAAATATTCAAAACATAGCCACGGTCCTTGCTCATGAGCCTATTTTTATACATAGGTTCTTTTAATATGACCAAATAATTTATTTTATACAAAGGTCCTTTTAATAATATCAAATAATTTTTTATTATTGAAGATTATGTAAGTCAGGTTTCCATTATTTCATGAATGTTATTATGTCTGTGACATCTTGCGATCATTTTGGCACCTATTAGGCCATTCGTACCATCACAAGATGCCACATTTTCAGGCTTTAGCAAATTTGTTCCATAGTTAAGCTTTGATAAAGGCACCTCGAAAGTTGGGGTGGTGGTTTGGATTGACTGTGCCCACATTGAAGTTTGTGTGATGGCGGGAGGTTTAATATCGATGTGCTTGTTTTTCCATTGCCAATCTTATATATGCTCTGCGATAGCATACAATGCAGTATCGTATTTATCTACCCCACCAATTTTGACAGTGACTTCTTTTGTTGCCATTATATATTCGTTTTGAGATTATCACTATTCAATGTAAGGTGGGATTGCCATATTAGAGGCATGAGGATTGAGGCTTTTACTCATGAATTTGCCCCATGTTAGTGGAAAATCTGTCTTTGTTCCGATCGAGGACATTTTGTTCACATATTGGGTGGAGGGTTTCTGTTTCCTGGTTAAATGGGAGCAAGACGTTAGTTTATAGATTGAGAGTACTTTATTCCATGATGAAGGGGTGTTTGTGAATTGTAATTGATTACAGTGCTCAAGCCTACCCTACTGTATATTACACTTCAAGTTCACGGGGGCCTTAATATCTAAACGTGTTCAAGAATAATTTGGTAGGAAACATCCTGGAGGCTATTGGGTATTGTCCAAATCTGTCTGAGCTCAAGCTGTTTACAAATAACTTGACTGGTGGCCTACAAATGCTAGATATTGCAGGAAATCAACTAAGTGGCACACATCCACTGGATATCTGCAAGCAAGGAAAGCTATGAACTTTCAATATATTTAACAATAACTTCTCCAGGTAGATGCCCTTGAAATACGATGCATGTTGAAGCCTCAAAAGGGTGAGAATCCACAACAATAAGCTCATGAGACAAATACCTAGTTCATTCCGGGGTCTCCCTCGTGTTTACCTACTTGAGCTTAGTAACAACAAGTTCAAAGGCACAATTTCATCTAAAATCAGTTATGCGAAGAATCTATCAGAGTTATCGACATCCAGTAACCATTTTTTTGGTAGTCTGCCTTCTGTAATAGGGATGGTGGTTAATCTTTTTGTAATTGACAGCAACAACAATTAATTCACAAGTCCTCTTCTAGCCACTTTGAGTTCACTGAACAAATTGAGTAAGTTACACCTCTCTGAGAATCAGTTCTCCGTTAGCCTTCTTACTGACATACTGCCATGGAATCAAATGACTGACCTAAATCTGTCAAATAAAATATTCTTGGGTCCTATTCCTAGAGAGCTTGGGGAGCTTCCAGTTCTTACATATCTCGATCTCTTTGTCAACTCCTTGACAAGAGAAATCCCTCCCGAATTGAACAATTTGAAGCTTAATATATTCAATATTCCGGATAATCAATTTACAGGCATTGTTCCTTCTGATTTCAACCTTAGTTTTTATAAGTCAAGTTTAATGGGAAATCATGGGCTTTGCAACAATGATGGTCTTGAAGGGCTCAAGTCCTGTTCTAGCATGGAGGATGGCATAAGAAAGTGTAAAAGTTGGGCATGGCTACTCCAAACATTGTTTGCTTTGGTCGAGATCATTTTTGTGTTAGAACTCGCCTAGTTTTATAGACAATACTGTCAATACAGTAAAGCTAAAGTTAAAGATTTGTGGTGAAGTAGTAAGTATCCTTGGATGCTGACCTCATTTCAGCAATTAGGTTTTACAGAATTTGAAATTATGGATTGCATAGATGAGGAAAATGTGATTGGAAGTGGTGGATTAGGTAAAGTATACAAGGCCACACTTGGGAATGGAGAGAAAGTGGCCATCAAGAGGATGCTCAATGCTCGATGTGGAGCAGGGAAAGGCTGGAGGATCCACCTCCTGCAATGATAATGGATTCAAGGAATAAGTTGAAACTTTGGGAAATATTAGGCATAAAAACATAGTGAAACTCTGGTGTTGCCGTGTCTATGGTGATTCTAATCTTTTGGTATACGAGTACATGCCTAATGGAAGTTTGGGGGATCTCCTTCATGGCCCCAAATCTAGTGACCTTAATTGGCCTACACATTACAAAATTGCAGTTGGAGCAACTCAGGGTTTGGATTATTTGCATCATGACTATGTGCCTCCTATCATCCATAGTGATGTGAAGTCCAATAATATTCTGCAAGATGATGATTTGGTGCTCATGTGGTTGATTTTGGACTTGCTAAGTGTTAAAGAAATGTAACTGCGAAAGATATTATAATTGTAGTTGTTTATTATATTATATTTATTCCTCCTTCTAGAGATGTCATTGATGTAATTGGTCATGTAAGAGTCATTGAAAGAGTCAATGTAAACCCTCCTTTGTAAGTCGGGTCAATAATACCCTCAAGAATTATATTAAATAAGTTTTTGAGTCTCCCTAAGTGAAGTCAGCCCAGCCAGTTAGGAGAAAGAGGGCCCAGTTAGGGTAAAAAGTCACCCAACCGAAGAATATAAATAAAGGAGTCGAATTCCTCATTTGGTATCACTCTCACTCACTCATTCACTGAAGTAAGTTCCCATAAGAGAGAGAGAGAAGCTCGCTGGTGAAGAAAGAAGTTGTCTTGGGATTTTACATTGTCTTGGTGATTTCTATATTGAGGAAGTTTTGTGGGGTTTTCTCCTGATCTAGATGGATATAGGTGGCCACCCACCTATTCCATAGTTTTTCATTATGACAGTTTTCTTGTAATTTTTTTACGGTTTTTCGAGTCCCAAACTTCCGGGGACGTTTTGAGGCCCTAAACGACGTTTTTTGGTGATTTGGGGGGCTTAATGGTTTCCAATGACATGCATTTGGCCCCATTCAAAAGTTGTAAATCTCGGATGGAACTTTCCAGCGGGCTACCGAGCGCCCCAAACGAAGATCGTATGCAAACGTTATGATCCCGGGTAGTTGATTGTTCAACTAACCACCTTGGGGCCGCAAACTTTATGACGGTTCATCTTCTAGGGTTAGGTTTTTGGATGTTTGGGATTCTTCCCCTCATGCTTATGATAAATAATCCCTTTCGGCCTCTTTTTGTATTCAGCTTGTCACTAATGAGCATAGCCGCCACATCTCTTCTCAGAGATATAAGTACCACCATTCTAGTTGCTTTTATTTTACAGTTTGTTCTATTTCATTCATTTAATAGAATCTGAGTTTGTTGTATCGTTGTGTTTCTTTTCATATATCTGTGTATGTGAATATATATATGCTCTTTCATTTCGTTCTCACATAAATCCAGATCAGTGGTATCAGAGCCTTATGCTCTTGTGATTTCTCAGTGCATGTCCCCGATGAGATCTGAATATCGAGAGTTGGGTCTCAAACAAGTTGAGCTTGGGGAAAACCCTCCTCATCGACCCAAGCAGGCTCCCATGGAGGGAGAAGAAAAGAGAGATGACAGAGCAGGAGATCCTATTAAGTTGTTGCTCGAGGAAGCCCTCGCGCGACAGAGGAACGAGATGATGGATAATTTTGCACAAATCCTTCGCAGGATGCCGACAATGGCGGATGCACCTTCAACGAGCAACCATTTCGGGGGTGTGACTCCCTTCAAGGTACAAGTTAACTTTGACATTCCCCTATTTGAAGGAAAGATAGACGTAGATGCTTTAGAGAAATGGTTGAATCTATTAGAGGGTTACTTCTCTGTTCAAAATTTTTCTGACAGCGAAAAGATCACATTCACGCTCCTTAAGTCCCTTCCCCATATTAAAGACTAGTGGGATGGGTACTCCGAGAGGCATGCAAGAGACGAGTCTGAACTATTCAGGATGAACCCTACTTGGGCGGATTTTTTCGATGCCGTCAAGGAAGAATTCTACCCTGTCTGAAACTATGATGACCAGTACACCAGATGGACGACCTTGTGCCAGGAGAGGGACCAAACAGTCCCATATTTTACCAACATGCCCCATATCCTTCGCTCCAAGCTGGGTATTCGAGACTCTAAATGGAACTTGGTCCTAAAGGATTGCAGTGACTTGCACAGGTACATTAAGACAGAGATGGATTTCCTGGACATATCCTCACTAGGAGCAGCTTATAGATACGTCGTCAATATCGAGCAAAAGTTTAAGCAAAAGAATAAGCGTGATTTTGGGTATGCAAATCAGCAGCAGAAGCCTGGAAAAGGTGGTTCCTACTCACAAGGCAAAGGACAGAGCAAGGATGGCCAAAGCCCTGACAACCATCCCAAGCCACAGGCAAAGAAGGGTAATGGGAAATCAAAGAAGGACACTGGAAAGTGGTGTGAATTCCACAAGAGCCCTTGGCACAACATTGATGAGTGCCGCTCAAAACAATCCTTGTTGGCCAAGAGAAAATCCCCGGATCCAGACTCTGACTCAGAACCTGATGGAGAGAGAGAAAAGGGAAAGAAGATCATTGATGCAGAACCTAGTGCCACCATCGCAACTACAAATATTCAACCAGCAGAGTCAAAAAATCCAGAGGAAGGGGGGCACCTCTTCCATTCACAATTGTGGGTGCAAGGAACTCCGCTAAACTTCATTGTTGATAGTGGTAGCCAAAAAAAACTCATCTTGGCCGAGGTCGTCAAAATATTGAAGCTTCCGATGGTTCCACATCCCCAACCATACAACATCGGTTGACTGAGCCAGGGATGAGACATCAATGTTAGTCAACAATGCCGCCTTTCCTACAGGATCAAGCCCTTCGAAGATGAGGTAATGTGTGATGTTTCCCCGCTTGAAGTTTGTGATGTTATTTTAGGACAACCATATATTTGGAAACGTCATGTTGTGTATGATTCTAGACCTTGTAGTGTCATTATTACTTTGGGAAAGAAGCTCTACAGGATACCAGAGACACTTCCCACCTTTGCATTGTCCCTGATCACAGCTAAGCAGTGCAGGAAGGTAATCTCCTAGACAGGGAAATTTGTCCTCTTCATGGTTCATTCTGAAGGTGAATGAAATAATGCAGCAACATCCACCACCTCCACGCAAAACCCCTCTACGCAGCAGAAACATGTGGACAAGATTGTGGAAGCATACAAAGACATCTTCACCACACCCATCGGGGTGCCAATACATTGACTAGTCAATCATTCCATTGATTTGACACCTGGTGCACCTTTACCTAACGGGCCTGTATACAGGCGTTCCCCTCATGGAAAATGAAGAAATCAAACACTAGATTCAAGAATTAATCCAAAAGGGTCACATTCGACCTAGCTCCTCGCCTTGTGGGAGCCCAATTGTGTTGGTACAGAAAAATACGAGACATGGCGACTCTGTATTGATTACCGAGCTCTAAACAAGATCACACAGTTTGGAATCGATATCCCATTCCCCGTATTGACGATCTTCTTGACCAAATCAAGGGTGCCAAATATTTCAGCAAGATTGATTTGAAGTCTAGCTATCATCAAGTGCCAATTGTGCAGACCGATGTTTGAAGACTGCCTTAAAATATCGGGAAGGCCTTTTTGAGTGGTTGGTCATGCCTTTCGGTTTGACTAATGCTCCAACAACTTTCATGAGGATGATGGACGATATCCTACGGCCATTCATTAACTCTTTTGTGGTCATATATCTGGACGATATTATCATCTACAACAGAATGTGGGTAGAGCATCTACAACATATCCACCAAGTCCTCAACACCTTACGCCAGCATAAGCGATATGCTAATTTAGAGAAGTGATCATTTGGAATGAAGAGGGTTCAGTATCTGGGATACATCGTGGACGAACATGGTGTTCATGTGGATCCAACCAATATTCAAGTCATCCATGATTGGCCAACCCCGACAACTCTCACAAAGCTTCGCAACTTCCTAGGCCTTGCCAAATTCTATTGCAGATTTGTGTTGGTATTCTCTAAGATTGCTTGGTCCCTTAGCCAGGTGACCAAAGGGGGATCTAAGTCCAAGTTTAGCTGGTCCAAGCCACATCAACAAGCATTTGAGGAGCTAAAGAAACGCTTATGTTCAACACCTGTCATTGCCTTACCGGATTTGCAACAACCCTTTGAGATTGAAACAGATGCTTCAGACTATGCTGTTGGTGCATTCCTCACTCAGCATGGCCATTCAGTAGCATATCACAGTGAGACACTTTCAGATGCAGTCTGCAAGTACCCCACCTACGACAAGGAAATGCATTCCATTGTCCAAGCCTGTCGACAATGGAAGCATTGCATCCTTGGAAAAGAGACAGTCATCCACACTGATCACAAGCCCCTACAGTTCATGCAAACCCAAGGGAAGTTACAGAATGATCGCGACCAGAAGTGGTCCACTTACTTGCAACAATTCCACCTGAATATTAAATATAATAAGGGAAGAACCAACTGAGTCGCCGATTGCCTCAGTCAGACTCCAGTATCCACACTTACCATGTGCCCCACTCTTGTGGCCATGAGACCTCAGGGTGGCCTCAACTATATAGCAGTGATCCTGAGTTTTCTCCCATATATTGAGCCCTATGTACAGGCACATTCGTAGCAGACTTTCATCTTCAGGAAGGCTTTCTATGCCACCTGGTCCATCTCTGCGTTCCTTCAAGTGAGCGTGCGAAGATGATTTGGGAAGCTCATTACAGTCGGGTGGCAGGGCACTTCGGCACCGAAAAGACAGTGGCCATATTGCAGAAGTATTTTTATTGGACTAAGCTCGAACAAGACGTCGATCGATACATAAGATCCTGCACTGCCTATGCCATCGCAAAACCTTCCATTAAAAAGCAGGGGTTGTACACCCCTCTTCCCATTCCAAATGGGACATGGGAATCCATCTCCATGGATTACATGTCTGGACTACCTTCAACCAAGCATGGAAATGACTATGCGTTTGTGGTCGTGGATCGTTTCTCTAAGATGACCATTCTAATAGCTTGCAAGAAGAACGTCTCTGCTAAATACACTGCTAAGCTCTTCTTCGAGCGTGTCTGGGTTCATTTCGGGCTACCATAGACTATCATTTCAGATCGGGACAACATGTTCCTAAGCACTTTTTGGTCCACCCTATGGTCATTGATGGATACTAGTCTCACCAAATCAACTGCCTTCCACACCTAGACCGATCGACAAACAGAGGTAGTCAACAAGATGATTGTGCATATTCTGAGAATGTACAATTCTAAACATCCCCGCACATGGGATGTTAGTAACCCATGTCAATCCTTCTATTTACTTTGTTAGTATATTGTTGTTGGACGCATATGCTTTGTAAGTCGTCCCATAGTATTGTTGATCCATAGTTTGTCTTATTGTTGTTGGACGCATATGCTTTGTAAGTCATCCCGTAGTAATTGTTGATCCATAGTTTGTATTGACACATGGTATTGACCCATGGTATTGGTGCCTATACTTAGTATATAAGTTTGTGTTGAGACTAATGAAGGTACCGTGAAGTTATTTGTATTGAGCTTGCTCAAAGGAGGTTGCCCCCTCAAAGTGGCCTGCGATCAATAAAAGCGATTATGAGTTCTATTATTTATGCTATCTGGTGTATTTTCATTAATTAATTATTGCAGGTTCTTCACATCTGGTATCAGAGCACTTTCTTGGGCTCGCTGGGTGAAATTTCTGCCAATTTTTTTTCCGCATCTATTGCAGCTTTGGATCTGGGAATAATCCCTATCCGCTTAACTGTGGGAAGTACTTGGGCATAAGCCCCAAAAATCATTGTGAGGAGTACCACAGGAACCCCAAAGTAGCTGGCCCATTGAGAGGACCTGCCAGCGAAAAGGGAAATGACCCCTACCTGATTGACTAGTTCCCACCCGTGAGGTAAAGGAAGAGCTATCGTTTGTGGCCAAGTGGTTATTAGTTTTACCTGAGCCGTGGAGTGAGGGGTACTGCCCCAATACGCAAGTCGTCAGACAACATTTGTGGCCGAGTGAATCCCCTGAACTGGTAGGAAGCTGAACATACCTGGGGTCCATATCTATTTTCAGCTGAACTGTTGGCGATCACTCCTGCTTCGTTGCAGATCCATTCCGCGCCATTTCAGCTCTCTTTTGAAAGTCATTTAAGATCCAACTATTTTCGATCCATTCAACGCCGTTTCAAATCCATCTGTTGCCGATCCCTTCTGTGCAGTTTCAGATCCAATTGTTCTGATCCCTTCCATGTCGTTGCAGATTCGTTTTTTTGCCATATCTCCCTTGTTTAAACTTCGTTTCCCTTGAAACTTCCTGGACACCCCTACAATCCCATTCTTCATATTTCATTCCTGAGGACCTTATCCCAAATTCTACTTCCCAAAGCCAGAAATCTCACATTTGTCTATTTTTAGGGTTTGCCATAACTTCTTCAATTTTCACCCACTCGCCTCCAAATTTTGCCACCGTGTTCATTCCCTATTTCTGCTTCTTTATCCCTCTTTGACAAATTTTCTCATTCTTTCACCTCGCTTCTGAAATCCCCATTTTTTGCTTCCCTATCCATCAGAAAGTGTCCAAAACCTAGTCAAACCCCAATTACCCATCCGAGTTTTTCTCAAATCCAAATTTCCTTTTACTAAATAAGCTTTTGTTTGTGTTTTTCTATCCATTCTCCCCCCCAAAAAAAACTCCTGGTTATGGTTGTCACCTGCGCAGGAGCAAAAACCATGGAGGAAGCACTTGCAGCCATCCAAACCAAACTCCAAGATCTAGATGAAAAATTTCTCAGCCTCCATCTTCATGATTCAACCATGAACAATAACTGATAGCAAGAATCTTCTGCAGTTAATGGGTTCTCTTCTTCCAGCGTTTTTCGTGGTCTGAAGCTTGAATTTCCTCGCTTCAATGGTACTGATCCGACTGGATGGATCTATCGCGTAGAACATTATTTCAGTCTGCACAATACTTTTGATGTCCAAAAAGTTCCACTTGCGTCCTTTCATTTGGAACAGGAATCCCTTCAATGGTACCGTTGGTACATCAAGGCTCATGACGAGCCAAAATGGACATATTTTTGCCAAATTCTTTTGCAACGATTTGGTCCTAGTGCTTTTGATGACTTCACCGGAGCAGTCACTAAACTTCGTCAAATTGGCACTGTGAGAGAGTATCAGACAGAATTTGAGAAACTAGCCAATCACACAGAAGGATTGTTTGATGAATTCTACAGGAGTTGTCTTATCAGTGGTCTTAAGGATGAAATCCGGTCAAAAGTTAAAATGTTCTGTCCCAACACAATGATGGAAGTCCTAGGGTTGGCTAAGTTGGCAGAAGACAAGATTGCAGCCCAACAGTGCTCCAAACCCACTTTTGTTCCCTTCTGAAATATGGGTTCTCAACGACCTCCCATCCCGCTAGCTCCTCGACCAACTCCTATCAAGCATTTGTTTGAAACAGAGATGCAAGCACGCAGAGAAAAAAGGCATTATTATAATTGTGATGAGAAATTCACTCGAGGACATAGATGTGTTCAAAAAAGCTCTATCTCTTGGATATGGATTCTCTGCCTGCCTCTGAAATTGGTGAAGAAGCTCCAGATACAATGGATGATCAGGTCGACATTCAGGAGCCGCCTATTGACCCCCCATCTCAAGATGAACAACCAAAGATATCTCTCCATGCTTTATCCGACGTCACCACCCCCCAAACAATGCGGGTTAGGGGTTACTTCAAGAAGCTTCCTCTTACAATACTCATTGATTTTGGTAGCACTCATAACTTCATTGACCCTCAGATCTCCAAATAGGATGATTGTTTTGTCCATCCTTGCTCCAACTTTGAAGTCATGGTTGCTAATGGGGGCACCTTACCTTGCAAGGGGAAGTGTCACAATGTGCGTATCTCTCTGGAATATTATAACCTGCGCTCTGACATGTTTGCCTTGTCCCTAGGTGGATGCGATGTGGTTTTGGGCGTTCAATGGTTACGCACACTTGGCCCCATCTTATGGGATTTTGTTGAAATTTGGATGCAGTTTTCAGTCAATGGGAAACAACACAAATTTAAGGGCTTACAACAAGGGTCTCTCTGCATCATCAGTTCACATCGCCTGGAAAAGATCCTTAAGAAGAATTCACATGGTGTCATCGCTCAACTCCATTCCATTCAGATGCACCCATCAATGGTCTCCCCTACTTCCTTGGATAGATATGCAGGTGTCTTTGCTGAACCAGTGGGCTTGTCGCCTTCAAGAGACCTTTCCGGTAAGAATTTAGCCACATCTACATCTCAGCAGGAAATGATGGCTATTTTGCATGCAATACAAAAGTGGCAGCCATACCTATTAGGGAATTATTTTTGCATCAAGACTGATCTCCAGAGTCTGGAAAATTTCCTGGAATAATGGGTCTCCTCCCCAGCACACCTGAAATGGGTTATCCAACTCATGGGTTATGACTATGCGATCACTTACAAGAAGGGTAAGGACAATATGGTGGCAGATTCTCCTTCTCGCACATTTGATGACCCCATTTCTCTTACAATTATTTCTCTATTTTTTCCAAATTGGTTGCAATTTGTTCAACAGGGCTATCTCTTCTATGAACTCCATGCTTCTTCATCAGCAGGGCACTCTAGGTTCCTCAAAATGTATGACCGCGAACAATGTAACTTCTTTTGGCAAGGATTGAAAATGATAATTCAACAGATGGTGGATAACTGTGATACTTTCCAGGTCAACAAGGGTGAAACGACACTCCTTTCGGGACTGCTCAAACCCTTGCCCATCCCTACACAGATTTGGACAACTATTTCTATGGATTTCCTAGAAGCGCTCCAGTGGTACAATACCGCATCTACAAGGACACCATATGAAGCAGTCTATGGACAGGCACCGCCAATTCTTCTTCCATACACCCTCAGCAGCTCCCCAGTTCAGGAAATTGACTCGGTTCTTCGAAACCGTGATCAGATTCTTCTCATTTTACAGGGCAATCTTTACATGGAAAGAATTCGACTGAAACAACAAGCCGATCAACACCGTTCTGAGCGCACTTTTCACACACCTTCTATGGTTCTACTTTGTCTATATCCTTCCAAGCAACCCTCCCTGAAACTCAAAAGGCGTCAGTGGCCTGGAATGCAACCCGAGGATGCTACAGGGGAACCACTCCTTCAGATTCTGCATCAATTTCCACATCTAAAGCTTTGAGGACAAAGCTTTTTCTAAGGGAGAGGGGATGTTAGGAACTTATGTCAACCCTTCTATTTACTTTGTTAGAATATTGTTGTTGGACGCATATGCTTTGTAAGTCGTCCCGTAGTATTGTTGATCCATAGTTTGTCTTATTGTTGTTGGACACATATGCTTTGTAAGTCGTCCCGTAGTAATTGTTGATCCATAGTTTGTATTGGCCCACGGTTTGTATTGACACATGGTATTGGTGCCTAGACTTAGTATATAAGTTTGTGTTGAGACCAATGAAGGTACCGTGAAGTTATTTGTATTGAGCTTGCTCAAAGGAGGTTGCCCCCTTAAAGTGGCTTGCGATCAATAAAAGCGATTCTGAGTTCTATTATTTATGCTATCTGGTGTATTTTCATTAATTAATTGTTGCAATTTCTTCACATGGGATGAGAGCCTTCCTTATGTTCTACATAGCTATAACAAATCCCTTCATAGCTCTACCAGCCACAGCCCTTTTCAAGTGTGTTTGGGGTTCCAACCACTCACACCAATTGATGTAGCTCTTCTCATTGCATCCACACGTGAGGGATATTCCCATGTTCAGACCGAGGCTGATAAGGCCACCAGATTTGTTGAACGAATCCAACACATCCGCCAACATGTCCATGAAATTTTGGAAAATGCCAACACTAAGTATAAGCAGCGACATGACCAACATCGAGTTCCATACAAGTTCTAGGTGGGTGATAAGGTTTGGTTTCATTTGCAGAAAGAGAGGCTCACGGGACCCCACCGTAAGCTTCATCCACTTCTATATGGGTCATACACCATCACCAAGGCAGTTGGTGACAATGCCTTTGAGCTAAGCATTCCTCCATTCCTTGGCCTGCACCCAGTATTCAATGTGGAGCTCCTTCACCCATATTTTCCACCATTGTTGGACACCTCGGAGGTGGCAGAGCAATTGAAACCTACAGAGCTTAATCCCGACTGCATGGAACAAACAACCATTGATCAGATCATGGACACACAGGTTAAGGGAAAATATCTAGATATATCGGGTTGTCAAAGTAGGAAAACTACTTCACCAAGGAAAGTGGCTCACCAAGAGTCAAGTTCAATAGAAGTTTCCCCACCTGATGGGGGCAATCAACGCAATGGAGACCATTGCTTCCTAAGGGGGGAGGACTGATCTAGATGGATATAGGTGGGCACCCACCTATTCCATTGGCTCAAAAGAGTTTTTCATTATGGTAGTTTTCTTGTAATTTTTCTATGGTTTTTTGGGTCCCAAACTTCCGAGGCCGTTTTGAGGCCCTAAACGACGTTTTTTGGAGATTTGGGGGGCCAAATGGTTGCCAAAGGCATGTATTTAGTCCCAACCAAAAGTTGTAAATCTCGAATATACCTTTCCAACGGGCTACTGAGCGCCCCAAACGAAGATCGTATGCAAAAGTTATGACCCCGGGAAGTTGATTGTTCAACTAACCACCTTGGGGTCGCAAACTTTATGACGGTTCATCTTCTAGGGTTAGGTTTTTGGATATTTGATATTCTTTCCTCATGCTTATGATAAATAAGCCCTTTCGGCCTCTTTTTGTATTCAGCTTGTCACGAATGAGCGTAACCGCCATATCTCTTCTCAAAGATATAGCTACCACCATTCTAGCTGCTTTTATTTTACAATTTGTTCTATTTCATTCATTTAATAAAATCTGAGTTTGCTGTATTGCTGTGTTTCTTTCCATATATCTGTGTAGGTGAATATATATATGCTCTTTCATTTCGTTCTCACATAAATCCGGATCATCTCCCTTGTGGTTTCCCCGAGGAAAATATTGTGTTCTTTTTGTTGTTGTGCTTGTCTTTCTTTTTGTGATCCTATTGTTTTAATGTTATTATGTTAAACAAGTAAAAAATTAACACTAAGGTCCTTCAGAGCAGTGAGAAGGGAATTGATTACATGTATGCAATTGCTAGCTCCAGGTAAATAATATGTACATATGCACAAAATTTCTTTTCCATCTAAATGTTAATATAGATAGTTTTAGTTGAAAATAAAATTTGCTGGCCTTGCCTCCACCCCCACCCAAAAATTGAAAATAGAATTTTCTGGCCTTGCTCCCAACCCCACCTAAAAATTAAAAACTAACGTAGATGTACATAGGCATAATACCCATTGTAAACCTCTAGAAACATAAAAAAATCTAGGGTCAAGATATATTTATGATTATTTGTTATTAATTTATTTACTTAGTTCCATACCTTGGTTCTATCCATGCAATAAAATTTGCTTCCCTCACCCCAGGTGCTCTCGTGTTTATAGAAGCACTTCCAATAACCCAAAAAGAATGTTAAGGATTATTAAGATATGAAATTCTCTTATGATCTCAAGTGGCACTTAGATTTGAAATATGCGGCTTCCATTTAGTATGAACCTTGAAGAGCTCCTTAGAATCCTAGAGTGTAAATGATTCAACTGTCAAAAGTGGTGTTGCAAGAAAGCATTTAGCTAGCAATTCAACTATTTGATTTTTTTTAATGTGATTTTGAGTAGGCCAAGTTTATGACTCAAAAGAAATTTTATGCTTCAAGGACACCCACCTTCTCACCATGGTTTGAGAAGCCCTACACATGCTTTTTACAGTTCATGGAAAGTTTAATATTCACAACTTATAATGATTTTTTTAACAAGAACGGATATAGGGTTTGTATTAAAAAGAGTCTTCAAAAAATTACAAAAGTATAATTTCTAGTTTTCCTTTGTGAAGGGCTAGAATTCAAACTTTTCTCATTTGTTTCACTACAACTTCTTTTATCTCTTAAAAGCCTAAAACTATGAAGGCTGTAGACCTTCACAAATTGTCCCAGAATAAGTTTGCAGAAGCAAAACATTACAAAATTTGGATTTCAAATCCATTAAAAAGCTGGTATGCTCCCATATTTAAACAACTATTAACCAAAATTAAGACTAATCTATCTATAGTAAGAAAACATATGACCCAAAAATTCTGGAGAGTCTGCATGCTAAGCTAGTTTCGGCGCTGGTCTGGTGGTTTTGGGCTCTCCATTGAGTCCTCAGGGTTGGATCTGGAACCTGCAGTATCATGAAAACTTGGGACGCAGCGAGCTAAGTCCTCCCGAAGCCTGTCCACCTTGCCTTCCAAGTCCGTTATGTTTCTGTAATTGTCCTCCACTTTTGAATCCACATTTGCAATTCTATTGGCAGTGTAGTCCACCGTATCAAAGATGGATGAGATACGACCATTTAGAAGATTGTTGTTGTTCCTTATTTCTATACTGATAGACTGCATAAGAGTATACATTCTTGTCAGGGTCCTTTTGATTTCCGAGTTCTCCGCTCTGACCTTGCACAGATGTTCCTCCATTTCGTCTACTGGAGTGCCTTGAGAAATCAGAGAAGGATCAGGGTCTGGCTTTTTTCTTCACACAAACTAAGGGTTGTGAGGTTGTCGACCAGGAGGCGCAGAGGTACAAGGATACTGGCTTCAGTAAGTTTGGGTGCTGCGTGTGAGGGAAAATGTTTGTTGCAGAGCGAGCATGAATATGGAAAGGAGAGTAGAGGATTGATAGCATCCAGGGTGGGAGCTAAGGACGCAGAGGAGGGTTCACCCATACCCTGAATGCGAGCTGAATACCAATTTTCCGGGGAGCGTCTTGGGGAAGACAAGATTGTAGCATGCAAGGTAAGGGGAAAGTGGAGGTAGGTGAGGCCATGTGAAGGCTTTAAATGCCTTCAGCGGTCCTCAAAACAAACGACAGCTATACGCATGCATGGTTGGGAGCTAACGTTCCAAAAGGTGGTGATGGAATAATGGAATTGGAAGCGTGAAAAGGGGGAAGAGACACCCCTAGAGAGGAGTGGGTTAGGGAACCCAACAAGGTAAGGGAGGTTTACCATTTTGAACCATGTAACCATAACTTAGGAGCACTCCTTTATTCGCCATTTCATCGGCATATTGATTGTTTGAGCAGAGAATATGGAGAATATTGATAGAACTAAAATCTCTGCTGAGAAATTTGAGAAGATGTTGAAACTTGTTGGACGGAGATATGCGTTTCCTGATGATTTTGCGGGCTTCCCGGACTATAAATAGAGAGTCCCTAACGGCTATCAAGTCCTTTACTCCAATGTTGATGGCAATTTCTAAACCTTTGATCAAAGCTAGCCATTCAACAACATTGTTGGTTTTGTTTCCAATCCCCCAGGCGTAATCATTCATTCTATTTCCCCCGGGGTCAAAGATGACTCCTCCCGCACCTTCCAACCCAGGATTCACAACTTATAATGTTGGTCTTTGAATTGCATTGAAGTTTGGGCTTGAAAATTTGTACCTTTGTGTTTTAGATTGCAGAATGCTTGTACTATGTCAAACTAGGTATATTTTGGGTACCATGAATTTATTTAATGATATTTCCTTAATTACAATTAGAATTGTAGCCAGAGTTGACTTGTTCTAGTAAGCTTGTTCTTAGAAATATCATTCTAGATAACTTGTTCTCAGAAAGATCAATCTCAATTGCATTTGTGCAGTTGCCCAACTCCTAGTATGCTTAATGCTATGTCTATTTTCTTTCGCTCTGCTTTCTCTATTTTCTCACGTCTTCCAGCAATTGTCATAGACAATGCCACTAGTGGTCTTATTTGAAAATAATGACTAAAAAAAAAATCCCTTTGAAATTGAAATATAATTAATTTAACTTTAAACTATTAAGTCCACCACAATATCAAATATATTATCTCATATATTTATCCCATTGTCCTCTATCTTTTTCATTATTTCTACTACTTCTATTTCCAATTTATTTAATATAAGTGAACCAATAATCCAATAGTCTTATTCATGATTCATTAAAAAATACATGAAAAAAAAAACTTATTCATAATTCATCAAAATACATGCAAAAGATAAAAATTCATAATTCATAAGAATACATGGAAAAGATAAAAACATAGAATACATGCAAAGATAAAAAACTTATTCATAATTCATCAGAATACATGCAAAAAAAAAAAAAAAAAACTTATTCATAATTCATAAGAATACATGCGGAAGATAAAAACATAGAATACATGCAAAAGAAAAAATCATATTCATAATTCATCAGAATACAGATAAAAACTTATTCATAATTCACAAGAATATATGCAAAAGATAAAAACACACAGAAAGAGTGATATCTTATATTAAAGTATTAATTGCAAATATAGAAGAGCCCAATCAACTTTTTGAAGGTCTAATTGTTTAGCGAAGAGTGAAGACAATGGGTTATTGATTAATTTTTTTTTCGTTGTAAGGTTCAAAATTCTATTAAACTAAAAATAATGTATAGAATTGAGAAACATCAACAGCAGAGAAGTACTATGTGTCTAGATGGTACTGTTCAGATTATTATTTCTCATGTGAAATTTTCTATGATAGAAAACTAACAACCTTATTATTGATAGTATAAAGAGATTTAGGAAAAAAGCCCCCCCATAGGCTGGGGGTTATAACCAAGCTAGCAAAATTGATATTATCCAAACCTAAACTTGACACTTGAGAAATCCATTTCAGAACTAATTATCATCAAAGATAAAGATAGGAGAGGGGACTGAGTGGCCGACACCTATGATCTTGGCTTTGACAGAAGGTCGAGCCTTGTGATGACAGGCACTTGGACAACGACGAAATGCCATATGCAGGGTCGATGAGCTACCTGGTTATGCTTTGCTGAAGGTCTTCCCCATCAATTCTATGGCTAAAGCATCCAATTTGGCATTGATTCTCACGTATGCCACCACTTGATTGTGGGCCAACCACCTCATACCCTCTTCCAGACCAACCAACCGAACTGCCATATAAGCACCATCACTATCTACCTGGAGCTTTCCCTCTACGCATTCATCAAACACCATACTAAACAGTGCCTTTATGTTCCACATCATGCTCAGCGTGTGGGTCTAACATGTTTCCCAAGTCTGGGTGGAGCTAGAATTTTCCACCATCCCCCCTAGCTCCTCAACCAACTGCTCTGGATAAGGTCGACTACCTTTGCTTTGCAGACGATGTTTCGGCCTAGTGGTTCTCTCTCGCGCCCTCTACTTCACCTACTGCTAAAAAAACCCTTAGCATTCTCCATATCCTTCTTAGCTCGCGACAGGTGAGTTTGTCGTGGTCCAGCAATTGTCTTCTTCTATGTCACCTTTGTTCTTGCCTGCATAGGCCATGGTGAGTCGAGAGAGTTCCAAACTGTGGGATGCTCGGCACAACAGAGTAGGAAACACCACAAACTTACCCTATTCCAAGCAGTCCGCAGGGAGCTGCAACCAAGGAAGCATTCCAAACCATGATGATGGAGGTACCTACATCGACATAGCCCATTTGGAAACCAAATCATCAATCCTTCATCTTTGGAAAGGTGGTCAGTATATGAGTTGATTTCCATGAGAGCTCGCATGCAAGATGAGCCCACCCACCTAGTGTCGGACCGAGTATCCCATGAAACCTTGTACGTGATGGCAAAGGGTATCATTATGACGAGAAGTAGGATCATGTTCCAGAGGTTTCTAGGATGGACACATGCATTCATGCATGGTCCTCTCCCCCACTCGCTTGAGACCTTACACATGTGTCCTCTGCATGGGTAAGTGGAGCTTCACACCCATTGTGAGGGATAATCAATGTATCATTCTATTAATTAATATAAAATAATTATTTTTATTTTAATATGTATTTTGAGTAAGTTTAATAATTCAAAATATGTGTTTTTTATTAAAAGTTACATACATACTTTCTAACATCAATTATAAAAATAAATTATAGATTAACTACTTTTTACTACCATCTCTACATTGGTAAAAGGTTTCATGGGAAGCATTAAAGATTACATAATAGGTTCGTGAGGCATCATAAACCCAACAACTCTCATGGTTTCACACCCATATATATTTCTTTGTAACTTTGGATATAGAGCTTTTTTAAAGAAACATATCTCAATTACATGAAACCCTTAACCCTTCTTCTTGAATCTATTTATTATTATCATTGATACTTTCCATTTTTCCCTCTTTCGATTATTTTCCTCTATTACTTATTTCTTGAAGTATGTTTTCAATCTCCCCTTCTCATCTTTAAATATTGTATATATTTTTTAATTCTATAAACCAACTTTGAACTTTAATATATATTATATGTAAATTAAATTAAATTATAAAACTTTCACACCCACATATATTTCTTTGTAACTTTGGATATAGAGCTTTTATAAAGAAACATATCTCAATTACATGAAACCAATACTCTTTCTTCTTGAATCTATTTATTATTATCATTGATACTTTCCATTTTTCCCTCTTTCGATTATTTTCCTCTATTAGTTATTTCTTGAAGTATGTTTTCAATCACCCCTTCTCATCTTTAAATATTATATATATTTTTTAATTCTATAAACCAACTTTGAACTTTAATATATATTATATGTAAACTAAATTAAATTATAAACCAACTTTGAACTTTAATATATATTATATGTAAACTAAATTAAATTATAAACCAACTTTGAACTTTAATATACATTATAGGTAAACTAAATTAAATTGAATTACCAAACATTAACATAAATAATAGAGTACCGGTATGACTCAAAACAAAGAATATTAAAAAAAATGAATTAACCTATACATGGTTCTTTTGATGATGAGGAAAAGAAAATATAATGGAAATAAAAATATTAAATTTAAATGGACGCACACACAGTATGAAATTATAAGAGAATATGGTTAAAATATAAAAAAAATATTAAATTTAGATGTGTACACATATTATTTAAAATAGTTTAATATAAATTAATAATATGGATGGACACACATATTTGTAATACCTTAATATGTGGTAAATTAATTATGTTAATAGGATTTTTTAATTGTGAAAAGAAGTGAGTAGGTGATAATTGAAAATATTTTGATCATTCATTTTTATTTTGGTTTGGTTGCGTTGTTTATTTGTCATTTAAAAGGTGTTTATCTTCATATAATGGTCATGCATCCATGCAATGACTAACTATATGTTTTCATATGATCGTTATTTGTCCTTGTAATGGCCTTACATGTTTATACTAGTCGACATGTAATTTCATTTTCATCTGTTAGCAACTACATACATAAACACATGTTTATTGACATTATAATTTGTTTGATTCGAGATTATTAATAATTGGTTGTTGCTATTAAATCTCTATGGAGTGGAGTATCATACGTTGAAGATAACATCATTCCTTGCTAAGACCAACTAGTGGGATGCAACGGCCTTTCACGTTTATACTAGTCGACATGTAATTTCATTTCCATCTGTAGCAACTACATACATAAACACATGTTTGTCGACATTATAATTTGTTTGATTCGAGATTATTAATAATTGGTTGTTGCTATCGAATCTCTGTGGAGTGGAATATCAAAGGTTGAAGATAACATCATTCCTCGCTAAGACCAACTAGTGGAATGCCTTTTGAATTTTGTGTAAGTACTCAAATATTTAATGGTTGCATAATCTCATACATGATAATTTATGTCTTTGTTTAATCATGCCTAAGTCTTGTTCTTTTGCCCAAATGATGTATCTATTGTCTCAATGATTTGAGGATAATCTTGTTTGAGGTTGATATGATTGCTTGATGTAGTGGCCACTATTGTTTTTTGTTTTAGCTGTTGGACATGAACATTATGCATAAAATAGCGTAGTCAAAATCATAATATACAACTAATGTGTGACCACAGTTTTGACATTATTACTTACTACCATTTTAGTTGGATATAAGATTTTTCATACTTTGACCTGCAACCTGCAGTCTAGTTCTACCTGTGGTTTGGTGCCAAGGGTCTTGGTTTTCTTTTCTTCCTAACAATTCATATTTACTTAACTCACATGTTGTCACATGGAAACCAAATGTTGTTAGCTTGATATTGTGTTGGTAACAATGATAGCAACATTTTTTGTTAAGTTGTTTGTTTGTTTGACATATTTTGTTGTAAAATGTATTAGTAACGTGTTTTAAAGTTGTTTATTAGTTTAATATTTTGATGCTTGCTAAATTAATATTGAGTTAAGAGCAATAAATTCACTTGTTGAATTAGTATTTAGAGGAAGTTAGTCCAATATGTGGAATTGAAAAAGGATTTGAATCATGTCTAAAACATTGACTTACTAAGATGATTGTCATGGAATAATAAAACAAGGGAATAAATATTAAAGCGAGAATAAACTTCTGCTTATTCCTTGATCTCAACCCCTAGTTTCCCCATTGGTATTTTTGCTTTGACTTCAGTCCCATCTTCTTTCACTTTTAACACCTTATTGGCATCTACGGGATTCTCATATGGTTCCTCAACATCCTTTGCAACAACACCATCTTTTATTAATACGGTTTCTTCAAAACTTGATTTATCCTTCTCTGTACCATTCTCATCCTCATCTTCAACCTTAGTCATATATTTTTCCTAGGATATTGCCAATTGCATTAAATGATCAACTTTTCCATTGAGGTGTCAATAAAAAGATCAAACTTAAAGTGCATATGTCTTAAATCACTGGTTAAATCTCAAAGCTTAAAAAAATCACACTTAAAGTACATATGTCCCAAATCACTAGTTAAATCTCGGCGCTTATAATAAATGATAAACATACTTAAAGTACATATGTCCTAAATCACTAGTTAAATCTCAGAGCTTAAAAAGATAAGACTTAAAGTGCATATGTCCTAAATCACTAATTAAATCTCATAGCTTAAAAACATAAAACTTAAAGTGCATATGTCCTAAATCACTAATTAAATCTCATAGCTTAATAAATGATGAATACTGATAATTGATACCAAGAAGAGCAAATGCATTCTCTATACACATGCATACTAATAGCAAAAACGCAATTCCCTATATAATAACGATCACGAGTGCCTTAGTCCATTGAAACTTTTGAGAAGTAAGAACAATTTGATGACATTAAAATGTTAATTATCTATATTAATTTCTCCTTAATCCAACCACCGTTTTGGATCAGAAAGTTAATCCATCCACATCGAAGGATGCCTAAGGATATCTTCTACAACATTCCTTAAACAAGCAGCGTTGTCACTTTGTATAGAAGTGCATAACAATGTGTGTGCACATTCTATTGTTTTGTCATATGATTTAAATTACATGGTTGGTTGGTTTATTAGTTAAAAAACATTTGATTATGTGCATCAACATTAGTTGGTTTATTAATAAACACATATTAAGCCAAAATGTATATCAATCAAATGCCAAGTACATTCTCATAATAATTTACAACATTAATCTAGATAACCAATTTGCATAACGTGTATGATAATTGTCACATAAGAACCAAATACAGTAATATTGGTTCTTATTAAGTAGCTCTCCCACATTCACATACAATCATAGATCCCATAGGCATACAATATTTCATTTGAATGATGCAAGGGATTGTTGTTTTGATGATTTTCCTGCATTGGTTTTCAAAGGGATATAATATGATATTTGAATACAAGTTCGGTTGTGATCTTACCCTACAAGGAGTGCGTTTACTCAGAGAAATTTGTCCCGCAACTGTCTCTAATGCGATTGCCATCTCAAAGAATCTATAGCTGTGTTTTTTTTCATTGTTAACAATTGGTAATGGTAGAACCAGAAAATACAACAAATGATGATAATTTCACTCACCGTTTCTCTGACTAAATTTCATTAATAAGATGTGTGAATTCGTTCTCTGAGCAGGTTTATAGAACTTGTTATTTATGGAGATTACCCTTCTTTTATGAAGGAGATTGTAGGCTCTAGATTGCCTTCTTTCACCAAACAAAAATCCGAAAAGCTTAGGGGATCGTTCGATTTCATTGGTCTCATCCCTTATAGTACCAATTATGTTTCAAATTCTCCTAGTTACAGGGATATACCCCAAAGAGACTTTATAGAAGATTCGTTGACAACTACTTCAGAACCCAGGTATATCCCTTTGCTTAACAACTTATTTGATGGAATGCTCTACAAACAAATATAACATAGTAAGATTCATCTTAACATAGTGATTTTTTAAATTATGATTGAGTACTATATCATGTAAAACAAATCCAAAAAGTCTAAATTCTATTCAACACAATTTGGACTCTATTCCATTTAGATTTGCAAACCTGCAGTGTATCAAAATGGCATCCCTATTACTGAGGTAGGCATATCATATATTCATCTTTGCATCTTATGCGTTGTTCTGGATGGACTGTGGACTAATATTTACTTACCCTCACTTCTTTGTTTTTAATGTTCACAATTTAGACCTATCACAGAGGTATAATTGAGTTAAATCATATCCAAATTCTAAAAATGAGAATAGGTCGACTTGATGCAATAACTACCTTTTTCACTTTGTCTTCCCACTGCCTTACTCCCTTCCCTACAAGGGTTCAAGGAAGGTAAATTTGTGATAAAATAATAAAGGTTTACCTACCTACATCATGACAAGCTAACCCACTCCAATGCAAGGTCTCGCATTAGCTCAACCCATATATCTCGTAAATCCAAATACCATTAAATAATAAAATATCTCCTATTGTAATTATCATTGTACAATCCACTATCCCTCACATCACTATTTGGTTGGAAAGCATTAAACGGTTCATCTATAACATGACATGCAATTAATATTTAACACATACTAATGATAATTAATTAAATGTAATGAAATGCAATTGATGCACTTACGATCTAAATGTGATTATTACAAGATAATGCAATTTAAATTATTAGAAAGTAATTCTATAATTAATACTATATATATATATATACTAGTGTATGCATGCAAGGTATGTGTGCATGAACAACGTGCACATAGCTTGTGTGTGTCCCATACGTAATCATCACCACCTCTAATGCATAATTCTTGAATGATAAGATGCTAATAATCACATGCAATACAAGGTGACCTACACACATGCAATATAATAATGTAGCAATCACAACAATAACAATCCTATTAACTAAGTCACAATACATCAACACTAATTAACATTGTACTTAGATTTGCCTTAATGAAACAAACATAATTTATAGGTGAAAGGAACATAGAACAACTAAAGTGTTGTCTCAATCCCAAACTGACATTTTACTAATCTAATAATCCTTCCTTCCTAATCTACTTCCAACTTCCACTTCCTATTTGTTCCTCTACTGGAATATTCTAAAGCATCACCTATATTGACCTAACCCCAAATATAACCTGTAAGAGGTAGTGTCATCTAAATCTATTAAGATTCAATATGCTAAGATATATAATATCAGTGTTACATTCAATTTCACAACAATAGCATATATAGGATCACTGAAAGAACAACAAGCACAACACAAACACAAGAGACATAGATTTATCCTGGGAAACCCTCATGGGGTAGAAAACCCAGCAAAGCTTCCTCGATATAGATGACCAACAAATACAAAGATGTAATCCCAAAACAAGAGCTCCTTCTCCTCCATTGCAGATATCTCTCTCTCACCTATGCACAATCCACAAGTGAGTGTGTTAAATGAGGATCTCACATCCTCTATTTATACTTTACGTCACTTGACTTTTAACCCTAACTAGGTCGGCCCCAACTTAACCACTCAACATAATGCTGACTGGGCCAACCCCACTAGGGGACTTAAACACCCCATTACAACTGACTATGGGCTGACCCCACTAGGGAAGTCTAATAACCCAAGTTACCACATTCCGACAGAGGAATAAACATCTCCGGATATACAATAGGGTCCCGATGGAAGAATGAAACATCTTCGGATATACAATAGGGTCCTGACGGAGGAATGAAACATCTCCGGATAAAGTACAAATAGAATATTCTTAGAAGTTACAATATTTCAACACTCCCCCTTAACGAGAAGTATATTCTAACAGCATCTACAGGAGCAAGGAGTCATCAACTACATGATACAGGATACATCTATAAATCATTGGAAGCTTTCTTCAATTCTCATCAGTAACTCAAACAATTACTGGAACATCTTCAATATCTTCAATACTGGAACATCAACATCTTCAGTACTGAGTCTTCATCTTCTGCAACACTTGATTAGCTACAACATCAACATTTGGATCTTCCGATCAATAGCATCATCTATATCTCTCGATCAACAACATCATCATCTAGATCTCTCAATCAACAACATCATCTGGATCTCTCGATCAACATCATCATCATTTGGATCTCTCAATCAACAACATCATCTAGATCTCTCGATCAACAGCATCATCATCTGGATCTCTCGATCAACAACATCATCTGGATCTCTCGATCAACATCATCATCATCTGGATCTCTCGATCAACAGCATCATCTGGATCTCTCGATCAACAACATCATCATTTGGATCTCTCGATCAACAACATCATCTGTATCTCTCGATCAACAACATCATCATCGGGATCTATCGATCAACAACCTCATCATCTGGATCTCTCGATCAACAACCTCATCATTTGGATCTCTTGATCAACAGTATCAACATCTGGATCTTCCGATCAATAGCCTCATCGTTTGGATCTCTTGATCAGCAGAATCTGCAACACACATGACCCAATTATGGGATGGTCAATCCATATCAATTTAGGACATAAATCCAAGGACGATGCAATTCTGATCCACTTATGGGATGATCAATCCCTATCAATTTAAGACACCGCAACATGTCTATGGACGAGGCAATCCAGATCTACTTACAGGATGATCAATCCTTATCACTTTAAGACACCACACATGTCTATGGACGAGGCAATCTAGATCTACTTACAGGATGATCAATCCTTATCACTTTAAGACACCACACATGTCTATGGACGAGGAAATCCAGATCTATTTACATGATGATCAATCCTTATCACTTTAAGACACCACACATGTCTATGGACGAGGCAATCCATATCTACTTACATGATGATCAATCCTTATCACTTTAGGACATAAGTCCAAGGACGAGGCAATCCTATCACGTACATTTTGAACCAAAGGTTCAGGGATGATGCAATCCTATCACGTACATTTTGAACCAAACGTTCAGGGATGATGCAATCCTATCACGTACATTTTGAACCAAGCATTTAGGGATGATGCAATCCTATCACGTACATTTTGAACCAAGCGTTCAGGGATGCAATCCTATCACGTACATTTTGAACCAACTATTCAGGGATGATGCAATCCCACCACTTACAGGATGGTTAATCCCGATCTCTTTAGGACATAAAGTCTAGGGATGATACAATCCACTCGTCCACTTAGAAAAAGTCTAAGGAACACACATTGACCTCATCATCGGTATCATCGACCTCATCGTCGGTATCATCGACACAGGTATCCTCATCATCGATACAAGTATCCTCATCATCAATACAGGTATCCTCATCATCGACCTTACCGTTGGTTTAGGCAACCTCATCATCGATACAGGTATCCTCATCATCGATACAAGTATCCACATATCATCATCGACCATGTCACTCTCCCTTTCAAGGAGGGTCCTTCTGAACTACACTAAGCTTGTCTCGGAAATACTCAAACTTTACTCGAGACAGAGGTTTGGTCAATACATCAACAACTTGCTCATCAGTGCCCACATGCTCGAGCTTTATAGCTCCTTTGTGCACCCTATCCCATATATAAAAATATCGGATCTCTATGTGCTTTGAGTTGTCATGTAATACTGGATTCTCTGTCATTTTGATACAACCCTGGTTGTCACACAAGATCATAGTTGTCACACAAGATCATAGTGGGGTCCATCTCTAAGTCAAACAATCCTGATAACAACTTCCGAATCCATATCGATTCACAACTGGCAGAGCAAGTATCTATATATTCTGCTTCAGCTGTGCTGAGAGCCACACTAGACTGCTTCCTGCTAAACCACAAGATCATGGCAGATCCCAGACAATAACATCCGCCCGATGTGCTCTTCTTGTCTGATACACTTCCATCCCAGTCGACATCTTTGTAGCCATACAATCTGAAATCATGATCTCCAAGATAATATAGACCAAAGTCTATCATACCTTTTAGGTACCTCATCATATGCTTTGTAGCTACCAAGTGAACATGTCTAGGCTCAACTAGATACTAACTCAAGGTGTTCATAACAAAGCATATATCTGGCCTGGTATTCGTCAGATACATCAATGACCTAATAATCTGTCTGTACATAGTTAAATCAACCAATTCTGACGATTCATCAGCCAACAACTTCAAGTTGGAATCCATGGGAGTGGTCATGGCTTTACATTCCAACATATCAAATCTTTTCAATATTTCCACAACATACTTTCCCTGGTTTAGAAAGATTCCTTTTGGACCTTGCCATACTTCCAGACCTAGGAAGTAATGCATCAATCCGAGATCTTTCATCTCAAATTTTGTAGCTAGCTTCTTCTTGATTTCCATGATATGTTTCTCATTTGCTGTCAGAAAGAGATCATCCACATATAGTAATAGTATGACAGGTTCATCATCCATAACCTTAAGGTAAAGGTTAGGATCAGCTTTACTTTTGGTAAATCCCAAGCTTGTCAAGAAGCTATCAATTTTGTAACTGAACATCATTCACACTTTGCATTAAATGATCTTTTGCATATCTATCTGTGCCATCTCCCGTCATATGGGTCTATTGATATGAGCCTCAAGATCATTTGAACTCTATGGTGAGTTCCTTCTTGTATCCATCTAAGAGAATAATGTCATATGTATATAGAAACTATCTTCAACCTTGTAGCAAAGGTTGAAATTCGCATCACCCGTGGTGATCATTAAGCTCATCAAATGACTATCGATCCTGGGTACCTGCTGAACCCGTACAAAGCTTTCTCCAATCGAATCTTGGGAGTTTGCTCGATATGCACTTCTATTTTAATTACACCATTTAGGAGAACGGTATTGTCATCCATGGGTGTAATCTATCTCTGGAAGTGTGTCTAGCCACTTGGAGCAAACATCTCGTCATAATCCTCTCCCTCTTTCTAAGAGAATCCTCTAGCCACGAGCCTTCTATAGTATGTTTGATTTGTAAGTCTTCTTGTTGAACATCCATCACTTGTTCTTTGGAACAGGTGTTCATCATCCTTCTTTTGTAGATCATAGCACATGATCTTTCCTACAAATCACAGTTAATTACATGATTAGTAATACTTCATAATCATCAAATCGTGTTGGCATGATAATCTATTATGCATACTGATATGATTCACATAGTTATGCAACTATCTTGACCAATACTTTGGCACAACACTTTTCCATATCTTGTATGTATACAGTGGCTATCTAGATGCCTTCCATCTCTACCAGAACATACCATCAAGAGCGTGCACAACTCTCAGTATGTCATCAAACAGGTTTCATTCTAGACAAGCAATAATGGAATGTTTGTCCAACTTACCCATCATATGCATATTAGTAGTATACTGTTCAATGCTATATGAATGCTTACACTATGCATGATATATTCTAGGAATACAAATATGCGTACAACTATTACGAGCAATATCATTAACTATTCAGAGATTCAATCAACTCAAATACTTATCTTTTATGTTTGTGTGGTTTCCTCACGCTTGCTCTCTATTTTCCCTTTATGATAGCATCATGATCATATGTCTTTGAACTTCTATCCATTCTCGTAAGTAGAGCTTCTATGTGATCAAAGACTATGGATGAGTCTTTGTCTTCATGTCATCATGGTCATAGAACTTGATTTGTCTTGCTTGATGTACCTTTCATGTTAGAAAACAACATCATCCTCATACAACACAACAAGTGCATTAGTACAACCATAAGTGTCATAACCCTAATCAATGAATGTATTCTATCATTCACATGCATTCATACTTTTACTAAGGTGATTAGACAATCTAAAATTAATCATGATTGTACTAACCTCAATAATATGAAGACAAACATATTATGAACTTAATCATGAAACGGATTTCAAGACATACCTGTCGAGTAGTCTTCTCTATAAGGGTAAAACCCTAACCATCCAAGGTAGATCAATTGTAAACATCCTATATATGTTCATGGCGCTAGTATGATAGAATATCAGAGCCATTTAAACCTCCTTCATTACTTCCCTATGAATCTCCCACCTTTGCTAGGGTTTCTTCTTACTTGGAAATCCTAATCTTCAATCTCCTTCCTCCCACAACATTTTGATGGAGGATTAATATCTATGATGAATGGATTCCAAATCTATTATCAAAGTTTCCAATGTTGCATCAGGTGTCTCCAACATTGTATTAGGTCCTTCCATACCTAAAAACTGAAAACCCTAAGTGAGAGCTTCTTCCTCCTCTTCTTTGATTTCCTCCGTTGAGTAATTTCAGATGTGCCGTATTGTTTCTGGTGCATCTCTGCAATTTTGGATCTACAGGGTCTGAAAATTCGGCCTATGGTATCCGGACCTGTCATATTTCCAACCCCACAGGTTTGAGCTTCATTGCATTCTCCATCAGAGAGATATGCTCAATTTCCCAACATGACCCGTTTAAGGGATGAAACAACATAGTGAACTTGTATGGAGTGCCACATGTCATAGTTTCCACTTAGGCCTCTGAAACTCGGACCTGTAAAACTAAAGTCTGTGCCCTAACTGTAACTTTTTATGGAATTCGTGGACATCCGTACAAGTTAGGGTTTCTGCCTGACCATTTTTCTATGGATGTCCACGACATCAAGGTAAATTTAGTATCACAAGTACACAACTATCACTTAGCTTTGCTAACTTATGGGTGAGTCTCATCCACAACATAAGATCATGCATATTCTTTAATTGATTCTAAGTAAATTACCAATTTATCCACTACCAGTAAGTATAAACAAGTTAATCTATTTATCATGTTCATGGAATCCATTCATTCACTCAACTGTAACATACATTTTATCCGTGTACCCTATCATTTTATTTAATTTTTCATTCTAGAATCAAATCACACAATTGTCATCATTAATAAGATAATCAATAAACTTAAAACATAATTGCCGCATATAAGTAGGTTCATAAGTACACACATGTAATTTTCTTAATTAAGCTAAGTCTAATCAGATAATAAGCAAAGAAAAATGATATAGGTCTAAATGTTGTTTAGTTGTCCAATTAAAATATGGGGTGTCACATACACCCACTCTTCAGGAAACTTCTTCTCGAAGTTATAGTAAAAAAATGTGAGATAATCACGATACATGGTTTGTGCATCCTCTTAGGTAGCATATCTTGGGCTATACTTGTCCCACTAGAACTTAATCTAGTCCACCAGGTGGTGCCTAAGCTATCAGACTCTACAGTCCATTATGCGTAATGGTTTGACCATCAAGGTTCCTTTTTCTAAAACCTGCAATTCCTTCCAATTTAGTTTATGACATTCATTGGCAATACAATGCCATAATATAGATACATGGAAAACATCATAAGTTTTATGAAAATGAGGTGGCAACTCTAGATGATACGCAACTGGTCCAATTATTTCTAGGATTTTAAATGGTCCTATAAATCGAGGTGAAAATTTTGTCCCTTTCCCAAATCAAATAGTACTCCTATTAGGTCTAATATGAATAAAAACCTCATATCCAACATCATAACTTTAGTTACTTCTATGAGCATCATCATAACTTTTATCTCTATCATGTGCTTCTTTTAATCAATATCTAATATGAATTACTTTCTCTTTCATATCCAAAACCAAGTATGGATCTATGATCATTCAATCCTCTAACATGTCCCAAATAAACGTCTTGCATGGCCTTCCATATAGAGCTTGATAAGGTGCCATTCCTATAGAGTTGTGGTAAGTGTTATTGTAAGAAGATTCCACCAAAGGTAAGTACTTTTCGCAATAGTTCTAATGATATATAACAAGCATCTTAAGCATGTATTCCATTACTTGATTAACTCTCTCAGTTTTCCCATTTGTTTCAGGATGATATGTTGAGATTAAGTTTAACTAAGTCCCCAACAATGATTGCAAGCTTGTCCAAAACCTAGAAGTAAAATTAGGGTCTCTATCTGAGATGATGTTTTAAGGAAACCCATGAAGGAATATAATTTCACTTATAAATCCCCTTTCCACATCTGGGACATTGTAAGTTTCCCTAACTGGAATAAAATGGGCACTTTTGGTAAGTTTATCAATTACCACTAAAATGGCATTATGTCTTAGAGACGTGAGGGGAAATCCTACAACAAAATCCATGGAAATGACTTTCCACTTGGACATAGGAATGTCATGAGGTTGAAAGAGACCAACTGGGTGGCGATGATCAACCTTTACTTGTTGACATTCAAGGAACTTAGCAACAAATTGCACTACATCACGCTTCATGCCTTCCCAAAAGAAGAGCTTCTTTATGTATGCATACATCTTCTTAACCCTAGGATGTGCATAGTAAATCACTATGGGATTCCTTGAGGATAGTGCTTCTAATACCCCATTCCTAGGGAACATACATCCTCCCTTGAAATCACAACAATCCATCTGCCTCTAGGTGATACCTCTCAAACTTAGGTTTTGACTACCTCCCACTTTGAGGTATCGGTGTAACCTTTAGGTACCAACTATTTCCAAGAATTTTTCCTAACACTCTCTCCCTTAAATCAAATTTTAAGGGTACTAAGGAGAAGATCCTTGGTCTTCTACTTAGGGAATCAACCACTACATTCTCTTTTCCCTTGATGTAAGATATCCCATAGTCATACTCACTCATAAATCCACTCCATCACCTTTTTTTGGTGTTTATATCCATAATATACTTAAATGTATATTACAATTAATAATATTTGTATTAATTATACTTAATTTATTTCCACCATTATAATTAATATAATTAATAAGTCATGATCATTGTCAAAGGACATGATTATTCCATTCATGTGTATTTATACACATTATTGTAAACCTATTCATCACTAAATTATTAATAAAAATATTCATTATTTGGAAATATATCTTCCAAGTGGTATTAGAGCCAAGTTTTCAAAGTGAAGTCCAACATCCTCATGCACTCTCTTTCCTCACACCCTCTACTCTCTCACATCCTTCACGCACTCCACTCTAGCACACCATTCAACTCATGCATTCACACTCCACCCATCACACGTTGTCCTCCACCCATACTTTGTTGTTCTCCAATGCCTCTTCATTCCAATCATCTCTTCATTCCATCAGCAGTGGTCGTTTCGAGCCCATCGTGCCCTAACACCTCTCCTTCCTTACCACCTCTATCCCATCTCTCTCCTCATCTCCAGTAAACCCACGCTCCTCCTCCATCGTTACCCACACCCCTCCATCACCAAGCTAATCCTTATCCACCCTTCACTTGGCACTCCACTCCTTTGCTCACCATGCCACATGTAACTCCTTAGATACCCTATCGTTTCTCCCCACCCCTCCTCTTGTCCCACTCCCCCATACTTATCCATGCCCTCAATCTATCCACTCCTGCATCTGCTACATGTTGCCCTTCCTCCATAATTCCTTCCCCACCCTTCCAATCCACACTTCTTCCCACGTACACCCTTACTCCCCACACAATTTCCACCTGCCATCTTGGCCCACGCCCCCACACTCCCTTCTACCCACACCATTCTCCAATCACGTCATTTTCTCACGCCAGTGCATGCCTAGGGTTTAAAACCTAGTCCTTATCCATTTAAAAAAATTAATATAATAATATTATTATTGTTAATAATAATAATTATTATTATATTTTAATCCCTTAAAAACTATTAAAAATATAAACATATATAATAAAAAAATTATTATTTTTATAATAATAGTTATTATTATTATTACTATTACGATTTTTAATAGTTAATTTTTCATATCCTCTAAACCCTTTTAACTATGAATACAAGAAACCATAAGAAAATCGGGTGGTGCTTTCGAGGGCTAAGCAAAAAAAATTGATAGTGAAATCGACTCCAAAATTCTCACTTCAATGCAAGCATATCGTTAGGACACAGCTCAAAAAATACAAGGATATCATCAGGACGTCCAAGGAGTCAACAAATACTTGATGAAGTCCTATAATTCAAAATTGATTATGAGGCCTCAAAAGGAAAGAATAACAGAATGAGTAGGCCCCACTCATCATCCTAGGCTCATTACTCATCAAATACAGGTCTATTCTACAATGGCATACCCAAAGTAAAAATTGACATATTGAAGTTTGATGGCGAAGATAATCGAGAAGGCACACAATGGATCAATAAAGTTGAAAAATATTTCACTATGCACCAAATATGGGATGAAAACAACATAATCAACATTGTGGCAATGCACCCAGAGAAATCAGCTTGTGATTGGTTTCTGTGGTGGGACTCTAAATGTGGAGGAGGACTGGTGAGAGATTGGGATACCTTCAAGATTTTTTTTTTTAAACATTTAAAGATATAGAAGAGGACAAAGTTTACACCAAGATCACTCGTCTATAGAAAAATGGGACAACAGAATAATATTTTAACAATATCCATGCGTTAGCTACTCGTGTCAATGATGTATCTAAAGAGTGCCTTCTACAAATTGCCATTGGTGGGTTGAAACAAAGTATACAGAATGAGATTAAAGTACTAGATGTCAAGGATGTTGAATAGGCATGTGAAAAATTTAAACTAATTGAAGAAAGAAAAAAATAATATCGACCACCTGCTTATATCCCCCCCCCACCTAAGGACAATTGCAAATAAGAAAAATAATATGTGACGTAAGTGTAATGCTCCTAATTAGCATCCAGGACATAAGTGTAAAAGAAAAAAAATCTTCTTATGTGAAAAAATGATAATGACAACAATAATGAGGAGGAGGTTGGTGATGTATCTTCTTTGGACACATAAATAGATGTCAATGAATCCAACATTGAGGAATCCAACATCACTCCAACATTCTCATGGACGCAATGACTGGTATCTCTTAGGCCCAAACTCTCAAAATGTTTGGCTACATCAAAAATACTAAGGTGGCAGTGTTGGTTGATAGTGGAAATACACACCATTTTATAGACTATAGGGTGGCAAATCAATTAAACCTATTCATCTACACTACATCCTATTTCCAAGTCTCAATACCGAGGAATAAGACTACCACGCGTGACGGAATATTCCATAAGGTAGAATTAGTTATAAATGACTTGTACAAATTAAAATATCATATGTATGTTATGGCAATTGGAGGGGTTGATGTTGTCTTAGGATCCCAATGGTTGAAAACACTCGGTACAGTGGGGTTAAATTTACAAGAATGATTTAAGATTCTTTGAAAATGGACAAAAGTACAAGCTTATGGTAATAATTTCCCTCCTCCCCAAATTGTTTCGTCCAATAAAATAGAAAAAAAATGATTACAAAGGGAGCTCAATCATTTTTCTTACATTGATATTCTATGGAAGGAATTGCTAATGAAAGTCAAATTTCGATCCAAGCAAATTATATCAACTCCTAGGGAAACATAGTAAAATCTTCCAAGACCCTCCTCATGGCCCTTCCCCATTACGTTCTAGGGATCAATCATAGAGTTGATTCTAGGTTCAACTCCAATTAGAGGAAAATCATAAAAATAGTCTCACAAACACAAATAAGAAATCGAACGTTTGGTACAAGAATTATTAGACTGTGGTGTGATTACCTGTAGTAAGAGTCATTTCTTAGCCCCAGTCATACTTGTCAGAAACAAAAGACAAGCTGTATAGACTTTGTATTGATTATCGAGCATTAAAAAATTACCATAAAGGATAAATTCTCCATTCCATTTGTCAATGAATTATTGGATGGGATCTATGGTGCAAAGTATTTCTCTAAGCTAGACCTAAAATCAGGATATCACCAAATCAGAATTCAGGAGGAAGATATTCCCAAAACTTATTTTTGCACCCATGAAGGCTTGTATGAATTTCAGACCATGCCTTTTGGACTATCCAATGCTCCTGGAACATTCCAAGTTGTGATGAATGACTTATTCCATCTGTACTTGAGGAATTTTGTACTTTTATTCTTTGATGATATCCTTGTTTACAACAAAAACTGGACCTCACACTTCAAGCATGTAAAGATGGTATTAAATCTCCTTGAAGAAAATAAGTTCTACGCTAACAAATCAAAATGCAGATTTGGGAATAAAGAGATAGAGTTTTTGGGCCATATCGTTTCAACTGAAAGCAGCAAGGTAGACCCAAAGAAAATTGTGACAATTACTGAGTGTCCTAGCCCCCCAAAAATCACAACATTAAGGGGATTCCTAGGTTTGGAAGGTTACTATAGAAGATTTGTTCGTAACTACGCACAGATTGTGGTGCCGCTAACAACACTATTAAAAATGGATGCCTTTGAATGGGATAAAGAAGCTTAAGCATGTTTTGAAAAGATGAAAACCTTAATGACATCCACTTTGGTCTTGGAAGCCCCAAATTTCACAAAAACATTTATCTGTAATATCTCGATTTTGACTCCATTGCATTAAAATGTAAACGATGTAATATTGTTATAAAATCGTGGTGAGGATATCAAGACCAAGGTCCCGCCATCGATTTAGTGATGCATATGGTTTGCATGTTATCCATGCACAATGGAATTGAAAATATCATGTAAATATGCATTTTAATAAAATACCCACAACTAGCTATGCAATGCAATGCAACAAGAGATGGGGGCATGATTCTTACAAGGAATTGGGAGGGAAATATTCAAACCCTTGGAGCCAATCAAGTCAAGCCAAGTGTCAATGAGATAACCCATAAACCCTCAACTACCTAAGTTGAATTTTGTACCCAATCATTTATTTCTTCCAAGAGTTGGTTGAGGTAGTTAATGCATTGAGAATGGGGAGGTATGGCTGTCCAAATTCGAGTATGGGAAAGCCACCATGTGTATAAATTCATGTTTGGATTCTTGGGCAAGAAAAGAGCCACGGATTTTCCCCGAAACCATTCTTCATCCATCAGTTTTTCTCTCCCACGAGTTCTGGGCTAGCTGGGCATTTTCCCTCACGTTTTCATTGAGTTTACCCTCATTTTCCACAGCTAGGAGGTCGTTTTTGTGTTGCAGAATGTATGGGAGGAAGGGAATCACGTTTTGGCAGCCCATAGAGGTTGTTTTTTCCCTCTAAACGTCCACATACCCGTTGAGAACTTGTTTTTTCTCCCCTGTGGTTGGTTTTCCTTCCCCACAATTTGTTTGGGTGTGCCATGAATTGGAAGAATCCATGGGAACCCTCTTTTTGCATATCCCATAGTAAAAATGTTTATCCATGCCCAACCTTTGAGCTTGTTGTGTGTGTATAGATTATGTTGGGTTGTGGGTATTCATTGTTTTTGGTTTGAGCTTGAGTGCAAGCATAAAAAAATAGAAGGGTTCAAATTTAGCTTAATAAACCCAACTATGGATTGGCTTGGCTTAGATGTGATGTTTGCTTGGGATGTGTTGAGCTTGAGAGTCCCCTTTTCCTTGTAGAAATCATGCCCAGCTCGGGGATGGCAACTATGCTGAGAGATTAATGAGCATAGTTGGCCTATGGTTGGGTGGAACGTTGCAACGACATAGCTAGTTTCTTGGGACAAGTTCATCATTGTAAGATAAGTAATCTCTCTATGTGTATTTACTTCTGCAATGTTTTAATTTGATGACTGTTATTGATATGCTGAAGGCATATGAAATGTGTGTAGATGATGTTTTATTCCGCCGTGCATGTTTGCTTTAATTTGTATCTGCACACATATGCATTTTATTTGTAATGCTATGAATTTGTTCAGGATGAATGGGGCTAAGTTTTGTAAAAGCCCATATTTTGGTGTCCCATTTGCTTCCTTGCGTTGGATCGACGGGAGGGGACGTGACAAAGTGGTATCAGAGCGTAGGTTACAACATTGGGACTACATGGGACAAATTGAACAACTTGTAGAGATAAGTATTCTTCCTGCTCAACACTGATCATTAAGAAAATTTTCCAAATCTCAAAATTTGAGAAATTTTCTATTTTTTTTGAGTTTTTGCCTAAGTGTTTCGACGTAGAATTGAGAAGGGCGCCGAAACTATCGGTGAAGAATTGGAAGGGTCGCCGATGTGTTTCGATGGAATATCGAAAAGGTTGCCAAAAATGCGTTTCGGCGCAAATGTAGAAGTCCTCCAAAACGGTCGGCACAAAACTCGAAGTTGCGCCGACACATTTCGACGAGTTTTGCGGAGTTGCGCCGATAAAGCGTTTCGGCGAAAAATCAGTAAGTGTGCCGAAACTGTTGGCGGAAAATTGGAAGTTGCGCCGACGCGTTTCGACGAGTTTTGCGGAGTTGCACCGATAAGTGTTTCGGAGAAAAATCGGTAAGTGCCGATGAGTCCAATTTTCAGGTATTTGATAAGCCTTTTTCCCGCAGTCAAGCTCAAGCAATGGCGAAGAAACACACTCATTTGTGGGAAAAATGTTTTACTTTAATTATTTAATGAAGTTGTTTTTGACGATTATTCTTGTATGTTTAAAATGTGTATTCAATAAACTAATTCTGTGGAAATCAAGCGTGTATGAGTAGGTTTAGGGGCATTAAAGGACGAACGCGTAGAAGACTGAGGGATCACGCAGCTCGGCGCCCTGTTTCCTGATTTATAGAGAACACACTCCTGTTCAAGGAGAATCGACATTTAGACAGTTAGTTAGGTTCAACATTAAGAATCATATAAATATGGACCTCCCGAGTAGCGAGAGGTATCTGTTGACATTTTTTGAGAAACATTATTTCACGTTTTTGCACTATTGAGATACTTCTGAGTTACAGACCTTTGTGAAGACATGGATTTTATATTTTAATAGAAGATTGATTTTAAATCCAAGTCAACGTCTATAAGTTTCGTTCCCTCCTAAGTACGGGTTGGAGAGGGCCCCTCCAACACGTAAGTCAAGGGATTTCCATTTTTCAGGTATTTCCGATTATGTGTTTTACAGTGATGAAAATTTATATTGCATACGGAAGCATTTGAATGATGTCTTGATTCTGTAGTAATTTATAACACGTTCTGTATTTCAACAATACGGTTTCAGTAGTCATGTAGCTGCTTTCTTCCAACGCACATTTCTAACCAACGATTCCATGTATTAGCATTGCTTTCAAAAGTCATGGTTTATATCTAAGGTTTATGAATGTTTCCCATCATGATTAATTGCTTTGATTTCTTAATAATGGATGTGTAGCATGATATGATTTCACTTCAAACTTAGTTTTGATATTTAAATGATTTAGATTAGAATTCTAGTTTTATGCATAAGTAATTACAGACCTTGCTTTCTTTAATTTAGAATAGATATGTTATGGCATTTCACTTTCATAGTCTAGATTCACCATTCTGCATTAGGTAGATTCATAGGAATATCTCTTTCACTTTCAACATTTTTAATTCTTTAAAATAGATTTACTGCTTTTAGTATTTTAATTCTTTAAAAATAGATTTACTGCTTTTAGTATTTTAATTCTTTAAAATAGATTTACTGTTTCCCAGTATTTAATTCCCTAGTATAAACAGTTTTATGTATTGAGTAGGAAACCCTTTAAACATTGATACCGATACCCAACCGCGACAAATATTATCCTATAAGAGAACAGATAGTGCTTGCACCTCTAAATTTTGTACGTCCCCCGGGTTGATAATTAAAGTAGACTCTTAGTACAGCTGCCCTCATTAGGCATCCATATTGGGAGCTCACCACTTTTTGGCGCCATTGCCGAGGAGGTGCTAAATCTTTTAGGAGACATCACCTAAAAATAGCACAAAAAGAAAGCAAAAATCACAGAAAACAAAAACATAAATACTTTTTTTACCAATGAATGCCTTGTCAGCAAAGGGATAGGTTTGGCTGCTTTCTGCCCAAGCATTCCATGAGAAACAACGGTAATAACAGTTATGACCATTCTCAATTTGAATTTCTACACTCTGAAAACGAAATTGACTCCACATACGATCCAAACAGAAGCAACTTCACTACCAGTTCCAGCTCAAACACCACAATGGAAAACGAAGAGGAGGAACCTAGGGAGATTTTCACCTTTCCCATTAGCATACCTCTTGGAGATGCCAGGATGAAGAACATCAATCCTAATAATCGACCAAACTTCCATGGTTTGAATTTAGAAGATCCTGACACATTCATGTTTGAATTTGAGGTAGTTTGCAGATCATTTGATTACACTACTGATGCACAAAAGCTAAGGATTTTTCCTTCCACACTGAAAGACCTATCACTTCGGTGGTTTATGAGCCTTGAAGGGAATAGTATCTTTAGCTGGGATCAAATGAAATAGGATTCTTAGAAAAATATAGGGACTACTGCAACGCCAAAGATACAAGGGATGAAATCTTTAGGATGCAACAAGGAGAAAGAGAGTCATTAGAAGATTATTCCCAAAGATTTCAACTCAGCTCCAAACGAGCCAGTCATTTCACCTTGGATCCTGAATCACTAAAACTTGTCCTTCTTAGAGGTGTAAAAGAAGAGAATTTTGAAGTCTTAAATATTCTAGGAGATGGAGATATATTCCAAAAATCTTTTGACCAAATCCTGCAAATCTTCAAAAACTACTCTAGATCTAGGAAAACTAAGAATGGGACAAGGGATACACACACATCTACTGGTGGATCAACATCTTCAGGACCAACACTTACAAAATTTGATTTAGGAAACCTGCTAGACGACATGAAGACTGACATCCTGCAATCTCTGGCCATGCAACTTGATGCTCTTCAAATAAAAAAGAAGCAGGATGAAATTAACCAAGCCTTGGCAGTATTCTGTCCTCGTTGTAGAAAAACAACATGAGAAGGGGCTGTGCACCTTGAACACAATAGAAGTATGTGGTCTCTACACTGATGACCATTCCACTGATAAATGTCCCCTCTTACCCTCATGTAAGGCAGCTATTCAAGACCCAGCAGCTGAAGGAGCAATAGAACAGCTCTGTTTTATAAATTAGAGGAGGAATAATTTTGTTAGACCATATCAATAGAGCAATCAAGCCTACTATAATCATGGATAGCCAAATTGGAACTCTGCACCAACTCCATGGCAAGCACATCCAAATCCAAACCAATGGCAACAGAATCAACAAACATATCAACCATCCTATCAACAACCGTATTATCCACTGTCTTATCCTCAATACCCCCCACCTTTTCCATCCGCCATAAATTATGCAAATCAATACCCCCATCCATCAAATTGGAGGGCGCCATTACAACAACCACTTATTATGCCACCCCTACAACCTCAACCACCCCCCATACCTCCACCCATTCCAGCCCAACCAATCCCAAATCCTAATAATAAGAGACCTCCACAACAACAACATACATATAATGCTGATATCACGCAATTCCCTACCTATGTTGTAGACACCATAGAAATAAACGAAATAAACCTGCGATCTGGAAAAACGTTGCAGAATACATCCCCACACAACATCCAACAACCTGAAGCTCAAGAACAAACAACAGAACCCTATGTTCAACATCCAGACGAATCAGACCCTCCTGAGGAAGAAACCTAACCACTCCCACGCAACATAAACCCTCCATTTCCAGAAAAAAACTAGTCCGAAGTACAAAAGAAGAGGAAGAGAATACAATTTTAAACGAATTCAAGCACTTAAATATCCAAATCCCGATTTTACAAGCCATAAGGGATGTGCCCATCTGCAACAAATTTAATAGAGAGAATTGCCTAAAGAAACTAGGAAGGAGGAAGCGTGACCCACCAACTATAAATGTAGTGGGACAATTGGCCGATTTAATGCTTGGTGTCATAATAAACCTTAAATATCTTGATCCTGGTAGTCCTGTAGTAAACGTCACCATAAATAACAAGCAAATAAATAAAAGCTTAATAGATTTGGGAGCTGTGATCAATGTCATGACTAAGGAAGCCATGTTATACTTGGGACTCCAATCAATGGTCAGACCAACCACAACAGTACTCCAACTAGCAGACACATCCATTGTGAAACCTGAAGGAATGCTAGAAGACATTATGATCAATATTGAATCCTGGGAATACCCAGCTGATTTTATAATAATTGAAATCAAAAGCAAACTTAGTGGCTATCCAATTATACTAGGCAGACCTTGGTTAGCAATTGCGGACGCTTACATAGGTTTTCGATCAGGAAATATGACAATCACCAGTGGACATACCAGGAAGAAAATCACAATCTACCCACCAATAATGAAATCTTCAGAGTTAGAATATCAAAATTGGACTGATGATTACCAGAACACACCAAATCACAACCTCCGACCTATCCTAACAATTGATGCTGCAATATCACTAAAAGCAATAGACGAAGATGGCCATATAGATAGATTTATACAAAATGTATCTTCTAATAATCATGTTATTCAAGAATTTTTTTCCACAGAAACAAGTGATAGTTCAAAACAGAACATGGATGACTTATGGACAGAAGTACTGGAAGAACAGATTGAAAAAGTAAAAGTCGTGGAAATTCACCCTGGCAAAACAGTCAACATAAATTCCAATTTGGAACCAGAGCAAGAAAAAAATTTAATGAAGATACTAGAAGAACAAAGTAAAGCATTTGCATGGACATATGCAGACATGAAAGGCATACATCCTGATATCTGCAAACACTACATTTACATCAAAGAAGGTTCTACTCCTATCAAGTAACCACAAAGAAGGCTGAACCCTACATTAAAAGACATAGTCAAAGTGGAATTACAAAAGTTATTAGATGCAGGGTTCATCTATCCAATATCTGATAGTGAGTGGGTCTCACCACTAGTCATAGTACCCAAAAAAGGAGGCAAATGGAGAATTTGTGTGGACTACAGGGAGCTGAATAAAGCAACCAAGAAAGATCACTTTCCACTTCCATTTATAGATCAGGTGCTAGATACATTATCTGGAAACAAGTATTTTTCATTCTTAGACGGTTTCAGTGGGTACAACCAAATTTTAATACACCCAACTGATCAAGATAAGACGACCTTTACATGCCCATGGGGAACTTATGCCTATAGGGTCCTACCCTTTGGTTTATGTAACGCCCCAACAACATTTCAAAGATCCAAATTGAGTATTTTCTCCGATTTTATAAATGACAAAATGGAAGTCTTCATGGATGATTTCACACCCTATGGACATAACTTTGACCAGGCATTGAACAATATTGAATTAGTATTAAAAAAATGTATTGAAATGAGCTTGTGCCTAAGCAATGACAAATGCAAGATGTTAATGGAAGAAGGCATCGTTCTAGGACATCATATATCACAAAGAGGGATAGAGGTTGATCAAGCCAAAGTCTCAGTAATTAGAACGCTGCCACCACCTATCAAACAAAGGGATGTGAGAAGTTTCCTTGGACAGACAGGGTACTACAGAAGGTTCATTGAAAATTATAGCAGAATTGCTACCCCAATGTTTTCACTTCTCACAAAAGACAATGAGTTCATATGGATAAGCAATTGCATGGCAACATCTGAAAGTCTTAAGCAGAAAACACTCACAACACCAGTACTCCAAGGACCAAATTGAGAAATTCCATTTCACATTCACACAGATGCATTAGATAAAGCCATCGGATCTGTGCTTGGACAAGAACGAGACAAGAAACCCTATGCCATATACTATATAAGCAAAAATTTGGCTGGGGAAGAACTCAACTACAAAGTCACAGAGAAGGAATTTCTGGAAGTCATACATGCAATCAATAAATTCAGGCATTACATCACAGGATACCAAAGTTTTATCCACATTGACCACTCAACAATCATATATCTTATGAACAAGCCTAATACTAGTGCAAGAATTATTAGATGGATGCTACTTCTACAAGAATTTGACATTACTATAATAGATAAACCAGGAAATCATAATGTGGTAGCCGACTTTTTGTCAAGAGTCACACAGTGAAAAGATAATGAATTGGTTCAAGATAACTTCCTTGATGAGCACCTTTTTGCCATATCAACAAGAAGCCCATGGTTTGCTAACATAGCAAACTATTTAGTATCCGGGAAGTTTCCAGAACATTACAGTTATAAAGAAAAGACAAAATTAATAAGACAAAGTGCAACATACACATGGATAGAAGGCATGCTTTTTAAACAGGGACCAGATCAAATACTTAGAAGGTGCATTAGGGAAGATGAAGTACATGACATAATGCATGCCACCCACAATGAACCCTGTGGAGGACACTATGCTGCAAAAAGGACAGCCTACAAGATCTTGCAAACAGAGTATTATTGGCCAACACTCCACAAAGATGCTTATGAGTATGTGTCCCACTGTGATGATTGCCAGAGAATGGGAAAGCCAACACAAAAAAAAGAGATGCCACCCCATCCACAAATCTCCTTGGAGGCATTTGAAAAGTGGGGATTTGATTTTGTTGGCCCATTCAACCCACAGTCAAATTAGAAAAGCTACATCCTCGTATACACTGATTACCTTACAAAATGGACAGAAGTAGCTGCATTGGCTGCTGCAAATGAAACCAATGTGGCCAAATTCTTTACTGAGCAGATCTTTCACAGGTTTGGGGTGCCAAGAGAAGTAGTTTCTGATCAGGGCCCACAATTTACATCAAATTTAATTGAAGACTTGATGAAAAGAAACAATGTAAAGCACAGACAGTCATCCTCCTACCACCCTCAAGCAAATGGTCAAGCTGAGGTAACCAACAGGGAATTAGAGAGAATATTGACAAAAACTGTCCAACTTCACAAAAGGGATTGGGCTGACAGACTTAGTGAGGCAGTTTGGGCTTACAATACTACATGGAAAACAACTACAGGATTCACACCTTATGAACTAGTCTATGGAAAAAAAGGTCATGCTGCCAATCGAATTTGAAATAAAAACATTAAGAATTGCAGCAGATTTACATATGGACCTATCAAAAATTCAAAAAGAACGCATGCTATAGCTGAATCAACTGGATGAGCACCGCCAACAAGCACTTACACATACCGAAATCATCCAACAACAAAGAAAAAAATGGCATGACCAACATCTGAAGGATAAAAAGTTCAACAAAGGTGATTGGGCACTACTTTACGACTCCATATTTCACACATTCAAAGGGAAGCTAACCACCAGATGGCTAGGACCTTACATCATTGAGCACATCTATGAAAATGGAGCAGTAAAAATTATTACAATAGATGAACAACAGTTTCCCATGATAGTGAATGGACATCGACTTAAACACTACAAGAAACCACAGTCAAAAGAAGAGTTTACACAGGTACTCTACCATCAACAACTGATGCTGATAGAAAATATGACAAAGCATTGACAAATGAATAAAAAAAAAAAAGAAGAAAGAAAAAAATGAAAAAAAGAGAAAAAAAATGAAAAAAGAGAAAGGAATGAAAAATTCATAAAAAGTAACAGGCCAAATTACAGGGCCACGTATATCCCTATGAAATAACCAACATTACTATTGCAAAGAAAAATATCAACCACAATTCAAGCAAGCCAGGAAATTCTCAAACATTTTCAACAATCAAGCGAGCCAGATATGCATTCAATAGAGCCAACAAAATTATCTACCACTACAGGAACAATCCTAGCACACTCTTCATTCAACTCTGCCATATCATCACGAGAGCCTGACCATACTTCAAGCGAGCCTGCAATTCAATTCAAGCGAGCCAGATACATACATATTAGCACTCAAGCGAGTCAGCCACGTCTACATTCAACAATCAGTCATCAACTACTACGAAATTCTTCAAACGCGTCATTCCATTCTTTTCAACATACTCACGCGTGCCTGCAATTTATTCAAGAGAGCCAGTCACATACTGCCATGCAATCATCAAATATAAAGCATCATCACATGAGTCGTATCAACAACTGGCACAACTTTCAAAAGAACACAGTTCAACAAATTCAAACGAGCAAAAAGGAAAAAGCAGCCCACACACGTAACTATTGACATGCAGAAATCTACTACAGAATCTGCCATCCATGAAAAACGCACCAGATCATCAATGTAGGTACGCATACATAGCAAGGTAATCTCTAGAACGATTTTATTTTATTCTCAAGGTAAAACATTATCCCACACTACATTAGTTTCTAGTCAGCTGAGGACAACTTCTATTTTAAATTAATGACATGGTAGAATGACCTTAATAAGTCATGACCGCTACCTAAGTCCTGTCACCTTAATAAGTGATGATCGCTATCAAAGTCCTGTCACCCTCAAAAAATCATGATCACAACCCTCATCATATGAAGTACAGAGATCGATCATGGGAAAAAAGGGATTAAAAATGGCAAGTACAAGAATGATGGAAAGAATAGGTGCGGAAAGACAGTAAGTAAGGCTGCATAATCTTCCACGATTTTGCATATAAGAAACCTCTCGGAATTCCCAAGAAGCAGCAAACCAAAAGCTAGTGCGCTCACTTAGCCAACATTGCAATCCTCGAGCCTGTAGGCAGAGCCCGACCAGTTGAGGGTATAAACCACATTCCAAAGTTCTGGTTTTGTCTGATCATAAAGAAGATTCTAAAATGACAAAGGGTTTCAAGAAAAGTGAACTAGAGGATCACAACACCATTTATCAGAGCCCGAGAGTCCTACAGATCATGCGCAATGCAGGCTGGATGCCTTTCATTCTTGGACTGAGAGGATACGATACAGGGGTAGCTTAGGAGTTTGCAAGAAACTTCAAACATATTAAGGATGAATAATACGTCACCCGAGTGAAGGGGTTACGTATTAAGATTGATGAGGATGTAATTTCCAAATACACTGGACTACAGAGAGGTTTGCATTGGAGCAGGGATGACAGGGAGGCGAACCAGGAAGCAAAAACAACCTTCTTCGAGCAAAGAGAGGTCTATGACGAAGACAAAAACGGAGTCAAAAGACTCTCCATGCTAGCGCCATGGGAGGACGTGGCTGAAATTTTTCTGAGGTACATCACATGCTCTGGTAGGTTAAGATATGTTCCCATCTTTCATTTTCGGATCCTAGAGCTGTTAAGACATAGAACCCATCATCCACTAAACAACAACATTAGTATTCCATTTTACCTGCTCCAATCCCTAGCAGAAATGAGCAAGAAGGTGGCTAAAGGTAAGGAGGATGCCTTGGCCCATCATGGGCTAATCAAGTTAATCGTTTGCGAGGAATTAAAGGCGCAAATACCAGAGCTTTCGTGGGAAGAATTCGTGCTGGTATCCACAGAAGATGTTCAAAGGATGAAAAGTACACCCACACCTAGCATACCACCAGGAGAAATGAACAAAGATGCCTCTGCATCAGGGGCGAAAAGGAATATTGACCTGGACCATGTGGCAGAGACCCTGGTGAAAATCAAACATTCAAGAGAGG